>CM077244.1:18410784-19010784 GCA_039654775.1 Spinibarbus caldwelli
GTGACTCAGCACAGTTTCTCATGAGCCCAGGGGAGTTCTACCTAATCAGATCATACTCTTAGAGAAGAGAGAGAGAGAGAGAGAGAGAGAGAGAGAGAGAGAGAGAGAACAGACTCTCTTACTCTGAGAAGTCAAGGTCTACAAAAATCTCTTGCCACGAACCTCTCAGCTCTCAGTTGGAACCTAAATGCGGCACTAAAAGATGGAAACTCAAGTTAAGTTCACATCATGAAAATGAATGCGGGTTTGGGTTGTCAAGCAGCAAAAGGACAAAAAGCACCTTAAATAGACATATGACTTGTGCACTATATTCATGTCATGTAATAGATTTGGAAAAGAAAAAAAGAACAGTAAAATGGCATTTCCAGACAGTTTCTTATTTTGTTATAAGCAATGTACATTAGAATTATGTGTAACATTTTTCTTGTATTTAGTAAATTTTAGAAATTTCTTGCATTATTTTATTGTCGTATGTGTTACCCTGATGGTGTTTCGTCTTTTTGTGTATGACGGATCATGCTGATTTAATTTTTACTACCTATATTATTATGGTGATTATCAGTACAAGCCAATTTTGGTAGTTTAAGCAGATTTGTATACTGATATTATCTCACTTTGAAATTAAACAAAACTAAATGTATGGTTATGGTTATATGTTGTAAAATCTACAGTCATCAATAGGCTAACCCATAATACCTGAAACATTGCAAAGATATTTTTCACTTTCATTATATGGAAAAAAGCAGCCAGCACATGTGTCAACATTTCTCTTTTTGGGTTCCACAATAGAATGCCATTTATGTTTGAAATGACAAGATGTTGAGTAAATGATAACTGAATTTTAACTTTTAGCTGAACTATTCACAAATAGGATGACTGACGAAATTGGGATCTCGCCAGAGAGACCAATCCACTTCGAGTGTAACTAAACGAGCCAATGGACATTGGCATGCGATTATTGCATCCAGCTGCCGCTGATCACAGCTTGAGCATAAGAGGCAGCTGGTGCACCGCATCAATTCATCCTTTCGCTTCGGGGCCGAGCGGTAGTGGTTGAAGCTACTGCTCTCCCTTCCAAGAGAGTGTTCTGCGAGCGAGTGCGGGCGTTACGGCGCGGCAGCGGTGGTCACGGTGTCCGGGAGAGAAAGATCGTCTTCCTGCTGATAGCCACACTAGGAGTGTGCGGTGGCCAGCTCCCCTGCTGGCTTCAGCACTAAAAGAGCATTTCTCTAAAAGAGCAATTTCTCTAAAAGAGTAACACGGGTGATCGCGTCTTTTTAAAGATGTCTTTTCACCCGTGCGTTTCTGGGTGTGGTCGTTTCCTGGCACCTCAGGACGGTCACGATCGCTGCCTCACGTGTTTGGGCATTCAGCACGCTGAGGTGGCTTTCGTGGATGGTTCATGTTCTTCTTGCGGGGACATGACCATCTCGGAGTGCGACTCTGCTATGTCAAACATGGCGGAGTCCCTCTGCCTCTGCCGCGATCCGGCGTGCGCACTGGATCCGGTGGAGTCCGAGGTGATTTGAGGATTATGGTGAGGGCTTCCCCAAGTGGAGCTCCTCACCCCTCAAGCACTCCGCAGCCGGTGGAGCTGCCGAAGGAGCGCGCTGGCCACGTTTCCTTCGGTGCCCCCTCTGACGACCAGATGTTGATCACTGCATTGGAGGGTGGGCCCTCTCTCTCTGGGGATGATGACCCGGCTGCGTTGCCCCCTTCGGGTGTGGTAGCGTTGTCCGTGCGAGACCCAGAGATGACGGCTATGCTTTCCCGGGCCGCCGAGAATGTCGGGCTCGTGTGGAATCCTCCACCGTGTCCCGATCCTTCGAGGCTGGACGAGTGGTTTCTCGGTGGGGGTCGCGCTGGTTCTCAGCGCCCCCCTCCGGTGCCATTCTTTCTGGAAGTGCATGAGGAGCTTGCAAGGTCGTGGAAGGCACCTTTCACTGCCCGAAACAAATCTTGTGGTTCCTCCGCTCTCACCACCCTTGATGGTGGGGCCACTTTGGGGTATGCGGCATCCCCTCGGTGGAGCGGTCTGTGGCCATGCAACTGTGTCCAACAGCCGCTTCCACCCTGCTGGGTGACCCGTGTCTCCCCTCATGGGCCTGTAAGTATTCGTCAGGTCTAACTGGCAGTGCTTATAGAGCCTGTGGGGAGGCGGCTTCTGCCCTCCACGCCATGACGTTACTGCAGGTCCACCAGGCCAAAGCCCTGAAAGACCTGCACATGGGTGGTCACGACCTGGCGGTTCTACATGAGCTGCGTGCTGCGACGGACCTCGCGCTTCGAGCGACGAAGGTGACTGCACATTCTCTGGGTCGTGCGACGTCCACACTAGTGGTCCAGGAGCACCATCTCTGGCTGTGTCTCGCTGACATGAAGGAGCAGGAGAAGGTACAGTTCCTGAATACTCCCGTGTCGCAGACCGGCCCTTTCGGCGACGCTGTCGAGAGCTTTGCCCAGCAGTTCTCAGCAGCCCAGAAGCAGACTGAGGCAAACACATCATGCGCCGGAGGAAACCTGCTGCTTCCACTCCGGCTGCAGCCACTCAGCCTGCTCGTCGCCGTGGGCAGCGTCGTGGAGCTTTGGAGTCGGTTCGGAGTTGCTCAGGTAGACCTGTTTGCATCTCCAGAAACCACCCACTGCCAGTGGTTCTACTCCCTGTCCGAGGCAACGCTCGGCACGGATGCACTGGCACACAGCTGGCCCCAGGGCTTGCGCAAGTATGCATTTCCCCCAGTGAGCCTGCTAGCACAGACACTGTGCAAGATCAGGGAGGACGATTCCTCTGAGGAAGGATCTGCTTTCTCAGAGACGGGCACCCTCTGGCACCCGCGTCCAGACTTGTGGAAACTTCATGTGTGGTCCCTGGACGGGACGCGGAGGTTCTAGGTGACCTGCCCCAGGAGGTAGCGCTCACTATCGCTTCAGCACGAGCACCATCCACAAGATGGGCCTATGCGCTGAAGTGGAACCTGTTCGTCGAATGGTGTTCCTCTTACCAGGAGGACCCCCGGAGATGTTCGATCAGAGCCGTGCTTTCCTTTTTGCAACAAGGGTTGGAGCATAGGCTGTCCCCTTCCACCCTTAAGGTGTACGTTGCTGCTATTTCTGCCCACCACGACCCCATAGAGGGGAGGTCGGTGGGGAAGCACGATCTGGTCGTCAGGTTTCTTAGGGAGCCCAGGAGGTTAAATCCTCCGAGGCCTCCCTCCCTTCCCTCTTGGGATTTGGCATTGGTGCTAAGAGCCCTACAAACTGCCCCCTTTGAGCCGTTGCAGTCAGTCGAGTTGAAGTTTCTTTCTATGAAAACCCTACTCCTGACTGCGTTGGCTTCAATCAAGAGGGTGGGGGACCTGCAGGCTTTTCGGTCGATGAGTCGTGCCTTGAGTTTGGGCCGGCCGACTCCAGTGCAACACTGAGGCCCCGGCCCGGCTATGTGCCCAAGGTTCCTACCACTCCCTTCAGGGACCAGGTAGTGAACCTGCAAGCGCTGCCCCTGGAGGAGGCAGACCCAGCCCTAGCTTTGCTCTGACCTGTACGCGCACTGCGTCAGTACGTGGATAGAACTCAGAGCTTCAGGACCTCAGAACAGCTCTTTGTCTGTTACGGAGGACAGCAGAAGGGGAAGGCTGTCTCCAAGCAGAGGATGGCCCACTGGATAGTGGATGCCATCACCTTGGCCTACGAAGCACAAGGTGTGCCCTGCCCGCTCAGGTTGCGTGCTCACTCCACTAGGGGTGTTGCATCGTCCTGGGCGCTGGCTCGTGGTGCCTCGCTAGCAGACATCTGTAGAGCTGCGGGTTGGGCGACTCCCAACACGTTCGCTAGGTTTTATAGCCTACGTGTCAAACCGGTTTCCTCCTGTGTTCTCACCTCAAACGGGTAGTGGCACTGAGAGGGCCGGCTCAGAGTCGGCTTGCGGCGTCCTTACGCTTAATTCTCCAGAGAGTTCCTTAACCAGGCAAACCCTGTTGATTCCTCCAGCACTCCGGCGTCCGGACGTGGCGGGGTGTCCGGCGCCAGGCCTTCAGCCAATGAATTCTTGAAATCTGGTGCGAGGCTAGTGCCCATATGAGAGACCCTGCCGGGATCCCATATGTGTATTCCACGGTATGCTTATTAGAGACGTGTTTCCCCTGGCAGACCACGTTCTGCCATCTCTAATGATGCAGCCTAAGCCATCTCAGAGACTTCCATGTGCAATAGAGCCCTTCGAGGTTACTTCACATGTTTATATGTCACTTAAACCCCCTCTGGGAGGAGGTGACTCCGCAGTGTGCCTCTTCCAAGTGGAAGGGCGCGCTTCCCAGTGTTATCCTAGTCCTACTGTTTGGGTTGCTCAAGAAACAACAGTAGTTGACCTTCTCTGTGTAGAGCCCGGTCCTATCGTCTGCCTTATAGGAAGGATCAGGAGGCCTACACAGGGCACTGGAAGGGGCAGCTCCTGTGGTGCTTTGGTAGGGATCCCAATTTCGTCGGCCATCCGACGTGACTCGGAGTGACCGACTGAAAGGGGAACGTCTCGGTTATGTATGTAACCCTCATTCCCTGAAGGAGGGAACGGAGACGTCACGTCCCGTCACCACAGTCGCTGTACCACCGCTGAGCTGCCGGGTCACCGGCTCGGCTCCTCAGCGAAAGCATGAATTGATGCAGTGCACCAGCTGCCTCTTATGCTCACGCTGTGATCAGCGGCAGCTGGATGCAATAATCGCATGCCAATGTCCATTGGCTCGTTTAGTTACACTCAAAGTGGATTGGTCTCTCTTGCGAGATCCCAATTTCGTCGGTCATCCGACGTGACGTCTCCGTTCCCTCCTTCAGGGAACGAGGGTTACATACGTAACCGAGACATTCACTATCAAGAACTGAAAATCTTCAATGGTTGCCACTAGACAATGCAATAGGTAGGTTGTTTCTAACTACAAAGCAGGAATATTACAGCATGTAACTGAACATGAAAAGGCAGAGCGGGTGTCTCGGCCCTCCGTCGCTCTTTACTGCTGCTTCATAGCATGCCTTCTTTGAACACAAAGTGACAAATTATTTTTTTTCCTGATGTTCTGACATGACAAAGAAAATTCCAAATTGAATAACTTGAGTTGTTTTTCTCTGTGTGAGTCAAAGTGTGTTTGAGCCATGCGAGTGTGCCTCTGTGTGTATGTGTGTGTGTAAAGTGGAAACGCTCACTGTAGGACAGATAGAAAGCCACTGTGAGTAATTGTTTCGCTCAGCCGTGGAGGCACATCCTGGTCCTTTGGAGATAAGCTGGAGTAAATCTCTCTGGATGTCCTGGAAGAGGCAGACGCTAGAAGAGAACAAACACCAGGCCACTGCCAAACGTTATTTGAACGCCCTCTTCAAGATGAGCAGGCCTGAAAAGGCCTTCCTTTTATTAATAAGGAGGGAAAGCCCTATTATAATGCTCTCAGCTGAGCTTTTGGCCCATCATAGAGAAGTGACACATATTCATCAGTGGGGAAAACTGGAGAGAGAGACAAAGCAAGGTGACATGCAGATGAGAAATAGAAAGAATCAGTGAATCAAAGAAAAAGAAGGAGAGGAAGAGAAAGCAAGGTTTGTTCACTATGCTAAATGACAGATATTGAACCAGGAGTTCATTAAGATCCTGCAGGGGGTCAGTGACAAATGTAAATGTACAGGATTTTTTATATATATATATATATATATATATATATATATATATTACAAAAGTAAAAAGGCCCCTAAATAGAAAAGTTAATTTCTGACTCTACATACACACACAACTTTTTAATTTTGGGGTTTGTACTTTTTTTTTTTTTTTTTATGTTTTTGAAAATCTCTTATGCTTAACAAGGCTGCATTTATTTGCTCAAAAATATAGTAAAAATATGGTAATATTGTGAAATATTATTACAATTTAAAATATCTATTTTGTATTTAAATATATTTTGAAATGTAATTTATTCCTGAATTTTCAGCATCATTACTCCAGTCTTCAGTGTCACAAGATTCTTTAGAAATTATTTTAATATGCTCATATGGTAAAAACAGTTGCTATATTTATTTTATTTTATTTTTATTTATTTATTTATTTATTTATATATATATATATATATATATATATATATATATATATTTTTTTTTTTTTTTTTGTGAAAACAGTGATACATTTATTTTCAGGATTCTTTGATGAAGACAAGGTTAAAAATAAATAAATAAAAAAAACAGATTATTATTTTGATATTTGAAAATATATTTATAAATATATTATAATTCAAAATGAGACATACAGTAGGTGATCTGTTCAGCTATATCAAGTAATTTAATAATGATTATTAAAGCTTACTAATGATTAAATATTACTAAAGAATTGAAGTCTTACCAATACCACCCTTTTATGGATATGTTTTATGTCAGTGAAAAAAAAAAAAAAAGAAATAAATAAAAAAAATAATATATATATTATATTATATTATATTATATATATACACACATATATATACATACACACATACATACACACATTGTTTTGATGTATTATTCTCTCCTAAGCTGTAAGACAGGTAAAGACCTCCTGTTATCAGGTCCAACCCACCTGCTAACAATGGGATGAAAATGTGGGTATTTATGCGAGGAGATCAGCACAGAGCGACTGCTCTTCGAAAGCACAGGTCAGACACTGCTCCACCAAGCACGTTACATTATGACCTGTGAAATCAACACATTAGTCAGCTATTCCCACTGAGGATCTCCATTTTCGAAGGTCAAATGCCAAGCTAAACATTCCAAGATTTACAGTATAATCCGTTTTAAAGTGCTACTCTGTAATCTTTCATCATTAAAATGTTTTCTACACAAAGAAATTAAACAATATTTCTTTAATACCATCTTTATATGGGTTAGAGTGAAAACTAATCACCCTATTGCAATGAGAGTCAGTCTGAATCTCATCTCTGATACGTTCCTGTATATTTGGAAATAATCAGGGTGCCGCCCTGAAGGGGTCACACAGAGTGCTGTTAAACTCCACCTGACCTTTACTATACAGGAGATAACGGGAGCTGGAACAGGGCAGATACAAACAGAGTGGACAGACTTTGATGGCTGGAACCATTTCCTGTCACCCTTATTCATGCCAGTGAACTTATTTGCTGCTCTGCATGGGCTGCCTGCAAGATAAAAGGCATCTGCCAACAGTCCTCTATAACCTGACAAAAAAAAAACACCTTGGACTTTGAGGTCATAACACAGACACAAGGCAATCAAACACAACTGTATACTACTGTATATGTGGATGCTACTAAGAAATGCAAAAAAAAGACAAAATTACAATCAAATATGATGTAAAAAAAAATGTGTCTTTGAGTCTTTGATACAAATGTATGATTTACATTTATTCACTTGGCAGACGCTTTTATCCAAAGTGACTTACAATTGAGGAAAGCAACAAGCGATAACGATAAGATGGCAATAAACACAAGAAGTGCCCCTTCTACAAGTTTTCAGCCATCATTCAAAACAATTAAAGATAGAACAGGAAGATTGGAATAAAATTGTATGCATTGCATAAAAGCAAATAAGAAAGATCTTAAATTATCTCAGGTTTCAAAATTAATAACAAGGAAGAATAAGAAGAAATAAGAAGAAATGCTTCTCGAGCACCAAATCAGCATATTAAAGTGATTTCTGAAGGATCATGTGATACTATAGACTGGAGTAATGGAGTAATATAAATTCAGCTTTGCCATCACAGGAATTAATTAGGTTTTAAAATATATTACAATAGAAAAAAAGTTATGCTATTTCACAATACTATTATTTTTGATCAAATGTGACCCTGGACCACAAAACCAGTCATAAGTAGCACAGGCATATTTGTAGCAATAGCAATACATTGTATGGGTCAAAATGATCAATTTTTCTTTAATGCCAAAAATCATTGGGATATTAAGTAAAGATCATGTTCCATGAAGATATTTTGTAAATTTCCTACTGTAAATGTATCAAAACTTAATTTCTGATTGGTAATATGCATTGCTAAGAACTTCATTTGGACAACCTTAAAGGCGATTTTCTCAATATTTAGATTTTTTTGCACCCTCAGATTCCAGATGTTCAAATAGTTGTATAGTTTCAAAAATTGACCCTTATGACTAATTTTGTGGTCCAGGGTCACAAATAATTGTAGCCTTTGTAAGAAAATTTAAATTTTACCAATGGCAAGCTTACACTCTGAATAAACATGTGACCCGTCATCTACTGCAGAGATAAATACCATTCCTGTCTTATTTCATGCAAAACAAGGCATTCCAATTTAGCTGGCATGTTAATCCAAGATCACTTTTTTTTTTTTTTTTATTAGCCATGTTATATACCGAACATTACATTTTATGACTTGCCATCATCTTTGGGGGTCCGCTCATGAGACCTGCCATGCATATCAAATTCAAACAAGCCATCACCAACTTGATCTGCATACAGATTTACCCATAAGATGCCAAACAGAGACCTCCGGTTATTTTTAGACCAACAAAAAAGCAGTACTTTGCATTTTTTTTTAAAGCAGGAAGACAAACGAGGACAAACTTGGCAGCATATGCCGAAGCCAGACTGACAAAAGAGCCTCATCTCTGAATGACTGAATGCTCAGCCCTTTTTTTTGGCAGCGAGTCTTTCATCCACAATATGAAAACCTAATCAGCTGGCCTGATTGCTGCAAGTGCCCTTTTGTGAAGACTTTAATCCAGCGACTGTTTTAAGAAGTGCATAATTGATATTCTGTCCAGAATGGTCGTAATTTACAGCTGTGTGGATAATGAGCAGTCATCTGGCCTCTGCTGGGGGTACACGTGCCACCGTCTTAACCCGTGATGTGATGAACCCTTGACTGGTACGGCACAAAGCGCACTATTTTGACAAAACAGTTGCGAGGGAGAGACTAACAGGTTTCTTTATTTAACTCCCATCCTCATTTCCTCTGGCCCTAATTAAATAATCAGATGGACTGAGTGCTTGTTAATGATGTCATTGTCATGCTAATTGGGTGTTCCTTGTTACTCCATATAAACTGAATTTATGAAGAGCTGTGTGTCTTCTAGTTTCCAGAGTATTCCAGCTTCATCTTGTTTCATAATGAGAGGCTGGTGTGTAATATTATGTGTTCTGGTAACATTTGGCCAGGAAAAAAACTTCACAGAATGTTGATAACGCAGCATTTGTGTATTTTTTTGCAAAATAAATAATTTTTGCTGCCTAATTGGCTAAGAAGAACATACTAACCAGGCAATCTTTGACTCTTTTGGCATTTTGGGAAATTGTCTGTCTGAAAGGCCTATGAAACCTTCAAACTTTCTAGACTTTTAAACTTTTTATTATTTAAAACAACGTTGTCAAGCCAACCTTCAAAATGTGTCTGAATTTCAATTCAATGTAATGCAACTTCCTTAAAATGTTTTTAATAAGAATAATTCTGCTCAGTCAAAAATTAAATATTTTTCTAATACTCCTTATGACTGGCGTGACAACCAGACAAACAACTAGATGGGTCCAAGTCCAAATCGGTACAGATTCTGTAATATGAAATATTAAAGGCATCTTTACATTGCTGAGCTATATCTCAACTCCAAGAGTTGTGTAAAGTCTTAATGCCAAAAAAGCCATACTACAGTATGGTGGCACCCACAACAAAGCTGCCAGATTCACATCTAGTTATAGATGCTGTATGCAGTTGCAGATGCAACGTATATTTCAGTGCAGAGATGATTTGAGAAGCCAATTTAAGTGAATTTTGAAAAAGAAACAGCTCATCTTGTCCATGGCACTGTTGTCAACTAACTGAAGATGGGTTAATGTATTATTACCATATAATATAAATCTGTAGCTTGCTTCAGTGTATATAGGTAAAGGTTAATACTATGATTTTATGTCTTTAAATAAGCTTTATGTTATTGTGTTACATTACAATTTACAGAACCTGATCATCTTATCAGCAAAATTATGAATTGCATCTGAATGGACTTTTAAAGGTAAAACCAAAATAAAGTCAAAAACCTCTTTCATTCTGGAAGTTTCAAAGAGGCAAGCTATTCTATCAAAAAAAAAAAAAAAAAAGATTCACTCTTCGAAGCAGAAAAGAAAGCTTGGGGTGTTAATTTCATGGGGTAAGTCTTAAATTGAGCTCCATAATTTTCTCCCTGAGTAGATTACAGAAAGGTCTCACTATCCTCAGGTAAGACAGACTAACCTTCCCCTCCCCTGTCGCTGAGAGTGGACCCATCCAGCCCGAGGACGATACCAATCACATCAGCGGAACACTTTGAAAAATTGGCTCAGTTACAGCAGAGCTTGTTGACTGCTTTCAGCTGGGAGCACATACTGGAGATGAGCCATCCGTTCCCCACGGGCCAGACACCAGTTTTGACAAGCTGGGCTTCTCAGATCCCCAAATACAACTCTGAGATGATATCTGTAAAAAAAAAAAAAAAAAAAAAAAAAAAGAGTGAGGAAAGAAACAGTAATGAATGTAAAGTTGGCAAGCACATACATTCATTCTGACCAAAGTTTTACAGAACAACAGAACATTTTACAGGGCATACTCGTTGAAGAGGAATGGAAGAGTCAAAGGAGAAAAAAATAAAGAGCACGTCTTTGAACGTCACGTGTTTGCTGAGTGATGAAAGGCTGTAAATGAAACTTTGCTCTGAAAGCCCTTCCAAGAAGGTGCTAACTGATAAGCCTGCTAAGCTAACACTTTGTCCTGTGTTTCCTATGCTTGGCATGCTAATAAATTAGCAAGCTAATCTAACGTATTAAGTGAATTTGAGTTACTTAAAAGATATCAAAAGGAAATGGTAACCTTTTAGAATATTTTCTATTCTAATTTCTAGATTCAAAGGTTATACATTTGTTATTGTTATTTCATTATGTTATTCACATTGAAGTACTGTTTAAGACTAGATTTACTGCTTTTGTGGTGCTATGATCAAAATCACATATCACTGTTCCCACATATCACATGTATTCCCAGGGATTTCTGCAACAACAAAACAGCAGAAATGGAAATGGTAACATAATTTACTCCAGAGCTGCATCCCAATTTGCATATTATCCACCCTAAAAAGTATTCAAAATTAGAATTAGTGCATCCCAAATTTGTTGAAATGAGCATGGAAATGTCCCATTGGAAACTGACAGTGCAGAGCCATGCAGACCCTAACGGCTAATATTACCTACAACCCATTGTAATTTGGATTGAGTTCAGAACTGCAAGCACGAAAAAAAGACAAATATTGCAGATGTGCAAGACTGATGATTAAAAATAAAAGTTTAAATAATGAAACAACATTGTGAACTTTTATAGATGTGTTTGACCATTAACTTCTAAATGCATCATTACTCATAAACATGAGGAGAGTTTTTTGCATGAAAGACCTACAACTGGCAGATCAACATGCTACTTCTTTTTCTCCAACACGGTAGGCAGGACTGTAGTGTATATTAAATTAACTGAAACGTGGAGTGTGAATATGAGGACGTTAATTGTGACAAGATGACTGACAGGCCAGTTTACAGTGACAGGATACATGAGACTATGCAACAGTGCATGCTTTAATGACGCAATTATGATGTGGTAGTAGAGGTGTGCTATAATAACAAAAAATGATATCTCGATATTTTCTGGAATTTTGTCGATAACGATAATTAGACAATATTTTGCTGAGCGTGTTATTGTGCTGTACCTCGTTTAGGACCTTGTTTAGGTTTAGGACTGCGATGGACAGCTGACTCTCAAAACTTTTGATATTCTTCATATTCTGAGCAGTGGTTAGTTTGCAGGATGAAAATTAACTTTCGAGTTTAATTTGATTTTTACCTTTTATGGGCATTTTTACCTATACAAGGCCAATTTTTTTTTCTAACCTAATTAAACATATGCACCATCTTTTGTGTCAAATTCTTAGAGTGGTGTGAAAGTTTTTTTTTTTTTTTTTTTTTTTTAATTTTTTGCATATTTGTCACACTTGAATGATTCAGATAATCAAACAAATTTTAATATTACACAAAGATAACCCGAGTAAATACAAAATGCAGTTTTGAAATAATTATTTCATTTATTAAGGGAAAAAAGCGGTCCAAACCTGCCTGGCCCTATGTGAAAATTGTAATTGCCCCTAAATCTAATAACTGGTTGTGCCACCCTTTGCAGCAACAACTGCAAACAAGCGTTTGGGATAACTGGCAATGAGTCCTTCACATCACTGTGGAGGAATTTTGGTCCACTCTTCTTTGCAGAATTGTTTTAATTCAGCCACATTGGAGGGTTTTCAAGCATGAAAGGGCTGTTTAAGGTCATGGCACAGCATCTCAATCAGATTTAAGTCCAGACTTTGACTTGGCCACTCCAAAACCTTAATTTTGTTTTTCTTGAGCCGTTCAGAGGTGGACTTGCTGGTGTGTTTGGGATCATTGTCCTGCTGCATAACCCAAGTGCGCTTGAGCTTGAGGTCACAAACTGACAGCTGGACATTCTCCTTCAGGATTTTGAGTGCAGAATTCATGGTTCCATCAATTATGGCAAGTCATCCAGGTCCTGAAGCTGCAAAGCAGCCCCAGACCATCACACTACCACCACCATGTTGGACTGTTGGTATGATGTTCTTTTTATGAAATGCTGTGTTACTTTTACTCCAGATGTAACGGGACACACACCTTCCAAAAAGTTCAACTTTTGTCTCATCAGTCCACAGAATATTTGCCCAAAAGTCTTGGGGATAATCAAGATATTTTTTGTCAAATGTGAGACAAGCCTTTGTGTTCTTTTTGGTCAGCAATGGCTTTTGCCTTGGAACTCTCCCATGGATGCCGTTTTTGCCCAGTCTCTTTTTTATTGTTGAATCATGAACACTGACCTTAATTGAGGCTAGTGAGGCCTGCAGTTCTTTAGATGTTGTTCTGGGTTCTTTTATGATTACCTGGATGAGTCGTCATTGTGCTCTTGGAGTAATTTTGGTCGGCCGGCCACTCCTGGGAAGGTTCACCACTGTTACAAGTTTTCTCCATTTGTGGATAATGGCTCTGACCGTGGTTCGCTGGAGTCCTGAAGCCTTAGAAATGGCTTTATAACCCTTTCCAGATTGATACGTCAACTATTTTGTTTCTCATCTGTTCTTGAATTTATTTAGATCACGGCATGATGAGTTGCTCTTTAAGTACGCTTCACTTTGTCAGACAGGTTCTATTTAAGTGATTTCTTGATTCAGTAGGTCTGGCAGTAATCAGACTTGGGTTTGGCTAGTGAAATTTAACTCAGCTTTCTAAAATAATGTGGTTAATCACAGTTTTTTAATGATTTAACAGGAGGGGACAATTAATTTTTCACATAGGGCCAGTTAGGTTTGGACAGCTTCTTTCTCTTAATAAATGAAATCATCATTTAAAAACTGCATTTTGTATTTACTTGCATTATCTTTGTGTAATATTAAAATTTGTTTGATGATCTGAATCTTTTAAGTGTGAGATATATATATATATATATATATATATATATATAAAATATAAAAGCCATATAAGAGTTATACAGGGGCAATTTTACCCCTATATCTTGTATTTGCAGGAATATTTTCTAAATGTATTTTAGTAGACTAAATCATGCAGTGAAAGCGTGATCTCTAAATGTGCTCGTGCTGTAGTCTAACTTATCATGTAGTGAATGCGTTCATTCTCTGGGTGTGTTTTTGTTTGGTTTTTGCGATTTACTCGATAATGTCAAATCGCATATCGTTTAAACAACAATTACAATATTACCGTGGTAGTATGTCCAAAAACTTCCCAATTCTTCAGCTACACACTCAAAATGATGTACCCCAGGGCATAATATAAGTAGGCATATTGGGACACAGCACAGGTAGTAGACATCATGGGGTAGTAGACATCATGGGTAGAAATCTAGGAACAAAAAGCATATTTCTATATTGGTGACCAAGGTTGTTTATATTGTAATAATAAATAAATAATTTTATATTATATATATATATATATATATATATATATATATATATATATATATATATATATATATATATATACATACATATGTATATACATACAATTTCAGAAAGAAACAAGAGCAACGACTACCCAAATGGCAAGTAGGAGTTCACTGTGCACCTGAAGGCAACATTACGGCACACATGAGCATCGCTTACCTAGAGGAAAGCAGGGACAATTTTTGCAGTCTGCAAGTTCCTCAAGGGTTATAATTTCTAATTAAATTTTTTCATCTAAACCTCATTTGAAAAGGTAGAGCTGAGGTCCCTGCATTATAATTGAATCTGAAATTGCCAACAACACATTTAGGCTTCCTTCTCCTAAAAAAAAAAAAAAAAAAAAAAAAATGTATCGTTTGTTTCACGTCCATTAGCATAAATGCAATTTTTTCTCTCTCCTTTATTTCATTTTATTTTATTTTATTTTATTAATTTCTCATGTTCATTTTCAGCATCCTAATTAATTTGATTTTGTTTTC
Source organism: Spinibarbus caldwelli (assembly GCA_039654775.1). Classification (NCBI taxonomy): domain Eukaryota; kingdom Metazoa; phylum Chordata; class Actinopteri; order Cypriniformes; family Cyprinidae; genus Spinibarbus; species Spinibarbus caldwelli. Next base: position 18,425,297 of record CM077244.1, read on the forward strand.
TCCCACTACAGAGGACCCTGGAAATTAATGATGTGGAACCACAATGTTGTTGAGAGGCTGATGGGCCTCGTCTTCATGTTGTGAAATTTCTGTCATTAGACAAAGCGCCTGGTGACTTGAAAGTTTGTGCTGCTGGTGTCGGGGTCTGTGCCCGGGGGTTACATTCTGTCTGCATAATTGATTAGACCACCAGAGGGTCGCCGAAGTGATAATGATAGCAACAAAAACCTTTTATTTGCATTTTTATGATTCATATTCTAATAGAAGTATCTTCTGAACATTGTCATGGAAACGTGCACTTAGAATAAATAAGCATAATGTCAGTGACATTGAAAAAGTGAAGATTTAAGCAAGAAGATCTTTGTCATTTAGAAGCCAGCATAACACAATGTGTGTTTAACGAGATTGATTAGATAAAGGGAAGGGGGTAGATAGGGAACGAAAGTCAAAGAGATAAAAAAAAGAGGGAAGGAGAGAAGAAAAGAGTCACAGTGAGCTCTACAATAGGCTACTCCATCGCACTCTGGAAATGAGTCTATGAGTGTAAATCATATATTTGCACTTTAATAAGTTGTTACTCTGTGGGACCGTATAGAGTATTTGCAAGTTAATAAGCGGCTCTACGGTCTTTTCACAGACCAATCTCTTGGCCTTTATTCCAGACACAAGAACAGGGGAGACAGGGAGATTTCCTCACCTCATAATGCGCTTTACTTGTTTTATTTGACATGACATCCGTTCAAATCAGGTCTGTCACTATTCAATTCCCCCACTTATATTTATGCATTAGGCTCCGTAACTTCACACCAGCACAATATCTGTGTGCTTAACCAACATCTCAGATTTATTACATCATCTGCCAAGCAGTCTTCCCATTCATCTGATTCGTTTCTGTTACGGCTGTGGGTGAAGTTTGGATATAATAAGTTTGTGGCTTTGCATATTCTTATATTCTTAAAGGGTTAGTCCACAGAAAAAAGAAAGAAAAAAAGAAAAGAAAAGAAAATTAAGTTACTCACCCACGTCACTCCAAACCCATATGCATTTATTTTTTCTGTGAAAAAAAAAAAAAAAAAAACTAAAGAAGTTAATTTTAAAAAATGCTAGTAACCAAATTGCTTCACACTTTATTAGCTGTCCAGATACTGGAAGTCAATGGGAACTGTAACAGTTTGGTTACCAGCAATTTTCAAAATATCTTCTTTTATGTTCCACCAAATAAAGAAAGTCATACTGGTTTGGAAGATGACAGAATTATTTTTTTTTTTGGTGGACTATCCCTCTAATGAGAGGTGCTCAATTTTAAGAGTTTACATTTTTATGTGAAGCATAGGTGGACCAATGGCATGATGGTATTTTTGTACAGATCTATTAGTCTTGTTCAAAAGTACATAAAAATTGCAGTTAATACAGATTTGAATATGCCTCTTTCAGGATGCGCAAAAAAAAAAAAAAAGATTTTGATCAATTAAAAATAACTAAATAAATAAATACATACATGTCAGGGTGGGGGGGCTGAATAAAACTTGAAATTCTTTATTAAGTAGTTTGGCATAGTCTTATTACTACTTATAGAAAAAAATCTCAGCTGCACCGTTCACTAATATTTGAAATATTTGAAGGAAAAAAAAAAAAGAAATATGTCCACCAAATCAAAACCATTCAACTTAGCTCAGAACAGGTTGTAAAATACCATTAGCAAATAATTAAATTCATTATTTATTTTAAAAAAAAAACAACAAAAAAAAAAAAAACATTTAAAAAATAAATAAATAATGATTAAGATAAGTAAGCTAAAATATGTTATTACCTGATGATCATGACAGTATACAAGTTTTTCAAAACCATGAAACCAACATTTACATGTACATTACATTTCTAACCACTGGCATATGTGCTGTAAACTAGATTTTCCTTTTTCTTATTTCTTTTTCATTATTTAACCATATTTGTCACTGACCCAGGCATAAATAACATGATGTATGAAAAAGACTGTAATCAAATGTATCTGAAATACTACATGTACCATCTAGATTATTATTGCTCTTTGATAAACTCTCTCTATATGTACTCACGCATCCAAACATCAATCAATCCATGAATCATTCTGCTCTGACACTCAGCACATCAAGAGATCAAATTATCTGCTGTTTGATAAAGACAAACGTACAGGTGTGTATGGGGCCGTTCACATATGGCGTCTTTGCCCGCTCAAGTTAGTTATTTCAAATGTAGGCGCGCTCATAATGGAAGCGACGCGACGCTCTTTTGTTTTCAGGCGCGTCCGCGCAGCATCGAGATAAAAACATTTCAACTTTTCAGAATGCCGCAAGCGCACCGCGGGTCATGTGACAAGAACCAACCAATCATGACTGCCTTTCTCCCTTTCTCTTAAACACACACAAACAAAATCACTCCAGCAGGAAAACGGACCACTTGGGTCCCAGTTCCCACCTCTAATAGCCAGTTTTGACGGATGGGCGTCATTTAACTGGATGTATCAGCATGCTGCCTGCATGGCCCAGCTGTGAGACACTAAACCAATTAGAGGGGGGTAATTAATCTGGGCCAGGGAGCACCCCTGCCACTGCAGAGTCATACACACAGAATGGACCCACAGGAAAACTCAATGCGAGGCCTCCCGTGAGATCTCTCCACTTATTAAATCACATCTCAACACATATTGTAGGGTTAAGCAGACAGAAAGGGAAAGGGAGTGAAAGAAAATAATGAATGATGTGAAAGAATGAAACATTTTAACAGGTGCAACAGTAGCTCTGTTTTCATCAAATTCATCAAATGAGTATGAAAATCTGCAATACATGACTTTTTCATTACACAAACTTAAGAGACTTTTTATAATATTTTATATATATATATATATATATATATATATATATATATATATATATTGCAAGTAATATATGTATGTGAAATATACAAATTAAAATTATAATATAATATAATAACATAATAATATAACAATCATTTGCAAATTATGAAGGCTTTTACATTTTACGTTCTTGGAACAGATTCTTCGAGTGTCATGAGCCAATCAGCATTGCTACGATGGCATATAGTCACATTTACGGCTCAGGCGTAAAAACAACCTGCACACTTTTGAGAAGCTGTAATGCACCAGCTTCCTTGACATTTGATGACGTTCTAGGTACTCTGGGTATTTTATTCTGTCAGAGAACTTTATTTCCCAGTAGTTAAAAAAAACTAGTCAAAAAATGTTTTCCTCAAGATATAAAAAATGAATAAATAAATAAAAATACTTCTTATTTAAAGTTCGAGAGTCAACTTTTCTCCCTGAAGTGCGTGACAAGCTGGCATTTAGTATTAATAGGCCAACTAACGTACATCGTGCATCACGCAAAGATAAATGGCAAAGGATGAACGCTGCTAAAGGAGCAGGCAGTGTAATGCCATTAGTGTTGGAGAGACATGGGCAGGGATCAGACGCGTGGCGTGAGTTGTGGCTCTGCTCGTCTTCTCCACCGGGTGCATTTGTCACATGTACCACTCCGCAGCACAGTGGATTAGATGTTTGCCTTGGATCATTAAGTTTAGCTCAAATCCTGACAGGACAGACAAGCGTTTCATCCTTGTCAAACCACACTGATGCTGTAGAGAGTGAGAAAGGTGGGGGGTTCAGGCGGAGAGGCAGGAAAAAGACAGAGATAGGACTAGAAGAGACCAACAAGGTCTACAATACCTGATGAAAGCCACCAATTAGCATTTACATTTCATCTCAATGGCAGTTGCTTGGCTGGCGCAGGATCCCCCAGTTGAAATCCGCCATCTTTACTCAGGGGCGTTCAGTTCTGCTGCCAGGTTGTTTTGAGACCTGTGCCGTGAATGCCATGCAATTAATTTCTGTGGAGCAGAAGAAAATAATATTATGACAACACTGATTGGCTAATCGCACCACAAGAACACAGCCATAAACATCTAGCCACATTCATAAGACAGGAAAAAATGTCAATTTAAGGGTGCTAGCTAGCTAAATCAATCAATCTATCAATACATGTGTGCAAATCACTGTTGCTATTGTTTACTTAAACTATTACAAATCATTTTCATTAACTGAAATTTAGCTGTAATGAAATAAAATGTAAATATTAGACAAAAACAAAAACTTAAAACAAATTAAAACTAATTAAAAAGAAAAAGAAAAGTTGCCTTAGTAACAAACTGAAACTAAAATAAACCTATCCACATTTTTCTTGCCGTAAAAATGGGCGTGGCCATTTGTAAATTCTATGGGTCTAGCTTCCGATCTCATCTGGGTCCAGCTATTTTTAGCAGTACAAAATAGTTTGTTTTGCTGTTAATTTGTGTGTCTTACGATATTATTTAATGTATTATCTTAATTATGAACACACTGGTTTGTAGTGCAAACAGTTTTACCGTTTACTGCACGTTGCTATTCTTCTCATTATTTATCTATAACGGCTAATTAAATGTAAGTCTCACCCATAGGCTTACTTCCGCATTGAAGAAAAAGGTGGATATAGAAATAAATAAATAAATAAATAAAATATATATATATATATATATATATATATATATATATATATATATATATATATATATATATATATATATAACAGTAAGACAAAAGCACATGCAAAATACCTAAAACTTAAACAAAAAAAATGAGATATTCTGTGTTTACATTAAATGATTATGAAAATAGTATTATACAAGTATATAAATAATACTTAAATAACAGGGTTGTATCTGTAAAGTCTTCTATAAAAATGATAAATTAATTTACAGTAAATGTAGATGAATTTATCAGAATACACAGCTAGCTACATTGGAATGGATGTCAATAGATAAAGATGTTTTTGCAGTCAGATGGTGTAATTACGACATCCACCTACAGGGGCTAACCAGCCAACGCTGACTGGAAACTACACAGAATATAACAGGGATATACATTCAGAGAAGTTTTGTTTCTCTAACTCTGCAGAGAAGAGGATCATGGGACGTGAGAGCTGGGGCATCAGTGGCAATTAATGCAAGTGGAATCTCAGACAAGGAGGCTAATGAGTTTTAATATACATGCAGGTGAGGAAAAGGGGAGGCACTGAAGCCCTTAATGAACCCATGACAGCCTAATTAGCCACAATTTACAATTCCCGGATTCTAATCAGAGGCACTGAAATGCTGCCACAGATCTTTGTATGAATGAGTCTTTTTAAACGCTCCAATCTGTTGCATGGTATTTGATTGATAATTGCTGTTTTTTCCTCCTTCTTTTCCATTACTCTGGCTCTGCTTCAGAGGCAAGTGCCCAGATCGGACTGTGAAATAATGGAAGATGTCTAGCTATTTATAAATCAACTCTGAATTTGTACTTTTACATTTGGTATGAGTAATGCAGCGAAGCTATCATTGTTTTGAGAGTAGGTAAGCTGACAGGTGATCATTAAACTGACGACGACATGTAGATATGGTTAAACTCTACCCTGAGCACAGTGTAATGCTTGAAACTTGAGTTTCACACATTTAAAGACCCCATGAGATGGCTTAATATGCTCACTTGTTCCAGTGTTGATGTTTTTTCCAAATGAAACAGGATGCTGGGGTGGAATGCAATATAGACTGCATCTTCATTTGTTCAATAGCCAATAGGTTTTAGTTTATATCACAGCTGAGATGTGCAAATTCAAACTGCTAAAATTTGCATACATTTGTTAGTACTAGATGAATCACTAATATTTTTGTTCATTCTAAACGGAAGAGAAAAAATGTATATTTTAAATTGCTATCTGCATAATGTTTTTGCCATTTTTTTTATGTTGTCAACTATCTTTGATAATGCATTTGTTTTAAATCGTAAATCCAGAACAATTACATTACAACACACAACACAAAATAAAAGATTTTATAGGGCCCTAATATTGTAAAAATGTATAAAATAAAAAAAAGTGTTACAGTTTTATGAATTCAATTGATTAGACATAAGGTTTTTATTGATCAAATTTATTTTATACATTAAAATGGAAAAACAGAAAACAAAGAATTTGGGGAAAATAAAACAATTTAAGAAAAAAAAAAAAAAAACATTTCACAGGGCCCAAAAAAAAAAAAAAACTAATTTAAAAAAAAAAAAAAAAAAAAAAAACATTTTTGGTGCATTGTGTGTTTCATTATTTCAATTAATTAGACATGCTTTTTGATTACTAAAATTTCATTTTAACCATCAAAACAGTCAAGAAAAATTAAATAGGGGGAGAAAAAAAAAAAAAAAGATTTCATAGGACCCTAGATTACAGACATGGACTACAAAACTCATATTTTGATACTATGCAGCTGTATATGTATAAAATATGGGAGAATGTTTAATGTTTCACACTGAGATGGTCAAATAAAAGAACTGACATTATTCATGCATTCTAGTGCTCAGGGGTTTTGTATTGACTGACGAGTCAAAGAGCAAACCAGAGCGTCAGCAGCTAGGGGAATGGGTACCCAAAGTATAAACAGTGACTTTTTCCAGCAGTGCCAATTTTGAAGGCACACACAGAACACTCAAACCCACTCACATGTCTGCTGTACATTCATTACACAAACTTCATAAAACAAACTTCCCTATTCTGTAAAACAGGTTGCACTGCTTCCAGTTCAGTTTTTATGTGCTTTGTTAACTATGGAGCTGTTTTACTCAAGATGCCTTAAAAGGAGATATCAAAGACATGCATACAATGTCCATCACATATACAGATTGATATCCAAGTAGGGCTGCAAGTTGCAGCAAACGATTATCTAATGATTAATAATCGATTAATCTAATGATTATAGAACAATTAATCAACTAACTGTCAATTATTTCACTGATTAATCAGTAGACTTTGATCGATTATTCATATTCTGCTTTTTTGTTATAATACTGAGATATATTCTATACTCATACATATAGAGCTGTTTTATAGCAGACAATCATGTTGTAATTCTAACTGAAAGCAACACTGACACTGTTGTTGTTGTTGTTTTTTTTTGTGTGTGTTTTTTTTTTTTTTTTGTGTATTTTTTCATGTTTAATACTGTAAAGGTGTGTGCCTTAAAGCAGTCCATTGCATAAAGTGTTACATAAACTGTTCGTTTGGACTATTCATGCAAGTAAACGATTCAAACAATGACTCACCGATTCGAGTCACCACATGGCATTTTAGGTTTTTGATCAATAAAATTATTTGTTTTTTTAAGAGCCACTGTTCAAAGTGTATCTTTTCAATTTTGAAGCTGTCACTCTAATTGAGATCATTAATTCAAAAAATGCTAATTGTTTTGAACATGGCAAACTGCTCTCATTCATATTATTGCATAGATATATGGTGGCAGCTCTTAAGGAAATTTTGGGAAGACTGACATGTAATGATGAAACAACAAAAGATTCCAGCAGGTTTTTATATACTTGCTGCGTATAATAATGTTCCCATACATAGATGATATCCTTCAGATATCTTACAGAGTCTTGCTATTCACTGACATGTTATAATATCTCTAGTCATCGACACAACAAGTTATACAATAGACTAAATGAAGCAAGCAAATTGACACAGCGTCATATACTGCATAAAAATTGAGCCATAACCATGAGCTATGACCATTATACATTTATACATGAATGGAGAGTCCCATTTCATCTAACATCTACTTACCAATGCATAGAGCAGCTACATCCCTGACTCGTTCTCATGTGTTTCGAGATTTCATCTCTATTGGCTAAATCCGAAAGTTTTTCTTCACCTGTTACATTCAACAGTCAACACAAGCAGGCCTGTTAACGTGCTGAAGCAATACTGAAAGCTGATTGGATCGAATACTACCTGACTGTGTAATGATTGGTTTGGGTTGAAGCAAATAACGTTGCATCATTTGAATGTTTGCTCTAATTGGTCAGTATTATATTATATTATATTATATTATATTATATTATATTATATTATATTATATTAAATTAATTTATGCTTATTATGCACCTCAATAGGCTAAGTAAACTGATTTTTAAAAATTATATCAATTTTCGATGTTACATGTGGGTTCATTTTGAATTCAAAATTGTCAGCCTGTTGCCTCCTCTGACAGAAAACAATTGATTATACATTTAATTTGCTTCATACACAGCATCAAAGTAGTAAACACCTTTTTGTTAGCATCTCATAATGTAGCTCTTTTTTTTTTTTTTATTTGTTTGATAGAAGTTGAATTATTTACATTATAATTAGCTTGTAACTTAACAAACTAGCTTCTAAATAGCCTTTTAAAAATGTTCTGTATATTCTAAAGCAATGTTTTCAGGCCAAATAGACTGAGCATTGTTTCTCATGCCTCTGATTCTGCAGTCTCTGGAAGATTAGGCACAATTTGGATTAAATGTGCAAAGACTCATATCACTCCTAACTTACAGGGCCGAAGTTTGCAATATGGTGTTTGCACAACTACATCAGTTCATCTCTGTTGCTTCATTAACTCTGACTTTACTCTCTCTCTCATTCAGACCAGTATGCTTGTACATTTTATTCACCACCAAATTGACCCAGGGCACAATTTACTGTATGCAATTTGGGACATACTTTTGAAGGGATGGTAACTCAAACGCTAACAAGATATGATCAAAGAGCCTAGAACAAACATGCGGCTCCTGGTTCCTACATCAGTTGCGTGCATTGATACACACAGGTTGTGGCCTAGAGACATCATAATTACTCAAGTAATTTGACTGTGAGAGTGGAAATTGCACATTAATTGGAAGGTGATAAATTGATCAGTGTACAATTAACTACATCATTTGGGACACAGCTTGGATTAGGGTGGGAACTTACACGCTAACAAGACATGATCAAAGCCAAGAGGCTGGACACAAATTATACTGATTTACTTCTTGGCCTTATGATGTGTATCAAATAATTTCATTGCAAAAGTGGAAATCATATCGTGATTGCACAGTGTATATAGTCGTACTTGTTGCAAAATTATAGTGGAATATATGCTTGTTTTTGACTGATTCTTTCTCTTTTGTCTACCCAGATGTCTTGATTTATGTGTCTTTAAGACACTAAAATCTTTGTTTGGCTCCACTCTAGACAATTCTGGGCTTATTTTGTCCCTTTAGTCATTTACAAAGCACCAATCTGGCATCGCCACCAAAGCATGTCCAGAGTTTCACAGCACTGTTCTGCAATCTGTCCAAACAACGGATGAACCCATTTTACACTGCGATTCATTATTCCAGACAGTGAAATTACATTTTTTTTTTTTTTGTTGTTTTTTTGGATCCTCCAAAAGTCTCCACAGGTAATTGTTAAGGAATCCAATAGTTCAGATGTTTAATCGGGTTGGTTTTCATCACCGGTCAGGGCCGTCTAAAATCTAATCTCATCAAGGAGATTAAACATGGCTATTTAAATCAAATCCATTCATATATGCTTGAGGATGATCTCAAACTTCAATCAAAGTTTGATGCTTTTTATCATCATCCTGCTCTCAATGGGATTTCAGATCCTTCACGTGGCGTTTGACAAGAGCCTCTCACCTGCCTCAGATGAGATAAGATTAATATGAGTCTATTTCAGAAGGATTTTAATAAGTCAATCTTAACCATCTTTACACAGAAAATGAAAGATAAAGGTCAGGGATTAGTGTAGATACAGTGTAAAGGTCAAAGCTTTACAATCAGAAATAACCCACCGACTGCTTTATCTTAAATAATCTTTCTTGACGCCAGTAACATAAACAGAAAATTACTGAGCAGAAGCACAAGGTTTGAGCAAACCAATAATCCAGTGACAAGACATGTTTGAAATAGGTATTTCGAGGCATGATAATTGCCTAGACAAAACAAACAGTTCTGATTTATACAACCTTTTCACCTTCACCGCCAAGTTTTATTACTGCAGTACTCAAAAACATCCTTTAAAAAACGACTGCTCTCCTTGTACAGTACAGTTGTAATATAAAAGGGTGATATAACATATCATTTCCTTTTCTAAAATAGAGGACCATGGCAAATGTCAAAAATGTTATGGCCCTACACATCAGCAAGTGAATTATTACTAATCATAACTCTGTTCAAAAGGCATAATTAACACTATGCTAAATACTACTGTTCAAATTATGTACTGAACCAGTGCCTGCTGAAGTCTACAAACAACAAACAAATGCAATTTGCTTGTAGGCTAGTACATATTAAGTCTTTATATGAAATTACTTGACATTATAATTTAGTCACCCTATAATTTCAATTCAAAGGCCAAATTGCAGATATGAATTCTGTTGCCATAGCAGCAATAACCATGGGGACAGTTTCTTTTGTGTGCTGAAGGATTTATCTTAGCCATATCAGTGTGCAGTATTATTATAAATTTAATTAAGAACAACAAAACATCTAAACAATCTCTATTTTATTATTGATATTATTAATATTTAGTAAAAAAAAAAAAATTATATATATATATATATATATATATAATTTTTTTTTTTTCAGACATTTCCATTCAGCAGATGCTTATATACCATTCAAGGTGTGTGTGTATATATTATTCCATTTTGTCTTCATGAAAATGTATTTAAAATGTAACACAACACATCACAAATGCATAAATAGTTATTAAATGGATGTCAAAAGTAATTCTGTGAAGAATTATAATTTTGCCTCCCTTTGGTAAAATATATTGGATTAATAATTGAAAATGTAACTAACATTTTGCCTAGCTATTTCAAATTAATTAAAATACTAGACAAGAATAATGTATCACAAGTGAAACAAATTGAAAATAAATGATTCCTTCAGGAATGTGCACATCAATATAAATCATTTCATTCAAAAGGTATTTCAGGTTTCTCTAAGGCCTAACTTAAAGATAGAATTCACCAGGGTTTTGTATATGCTAAGTTACCTGTTGTGGTTGGATGCGACTGTCAAGAGTGAGAATTAGAGGTAGAGTTTTGACGCTGTCAGTGCGTGATTGAAGAGACGAGGCCTAAATTGCCTTTGAACTTGTGCTGTTACCAGCTTGCTCGCCATGAAGGGCACACTGAACACCACACGTACACACCGCCATGATGTCAGACTTGTAATGTAATTACAAGCCCATCTGTCTCTCATCGCTTGACAAGCACAAAATGTCCAATTATGGTTTCATTTAAATTCTAATTAGTTCGGCCCAATTTCACAGGCTCCGGAACGGGGGAGGGGAGGGTGCGGTTTGCTGTGCTGGTGTTGGGAAGATGCATGTTTGAGTCAGTGCTGGAGAACCAGGAAACTCTCTGCAAGTTAACTGATGGAACATTCTTGTTGGTTTGAAGCAAATCAAGGGAAAAATAAGCTGTGAACTGGGGCATCATGCATCAGTGTCTTTTTCATCCTAAATCCAACCAAATAAAGCCCTTTCACTTCATATTTAGTGGAACTTAAAGAAGTTTCTTATGCTTATCATGGTTGCATTTATTGGATTAAAAATACAGAAAAAAAAAAAAAAACAGTAATATTTTGAAATATTATTGCAATTTAAAATAGTGGGCTTTTATTTTAATACTGCTGTATTATACTTACTGTACTTGATGTATAAATAGTTTATATATTAGTTTTAATATTATATAATTAATATATATTAAAGCTATTATAAAAATTATTTATACATAGAGTTTTTTTTAATTGTAATTTTTTGTACACACACATATACATACATACATACATACATCATATATATATATATATATATATATATATATATATATATATATATATATATATATATACATACATACATACATACATACATCATATATATATATATATATATATATATATATATATATGAGAACATTTCACTAATAAAAACAAGATATACGGTTTTCTTCCTTTTTTTTTTTTTTTTTTTGATAAAATGAAGGAAAGAAGGCTACCTATTTATTTTAAGAGAATTAGCTCAATTATGCATTTTATTTTGGTGGTGATTATTAGTTCCCAGCATGCTTTGCATATTGGCTGGATATGGAGTGTAAATATTGAAATTAAGTGCTATTTTTTTGAGTGAAGGGAAACATGTTTAATGTTATGTTTGACATTTGAAAAAGTTTCTGTTATGATGAATTTCTATAATTACCATTGTGCAGAAGAGTAGAGCTTATGGTTAGGTTGTGGATAACTGCATGTATTAACACTATAAGTCCTGAAGCTTTGATAATGCCCGTGCAGTAAAAAGTTTTTTTCCTGCTTGAGCTGTTGTATGTAGTCTTTTAAGTGTATAAGATAACTCAAAGTCAAATACAAACAGGCCTTACTAAAGATCACAGACTTCTGAGAATGAACTTAAACTAAATGAGTACATTTCAATAATATTATATTATTAAATTAATTGTGTCATAGATTAAACAATTTAGGAGATTTTGCATGATTTATTCAGGTATAGATTCCATTAAAGAAATCAAGCCTTTACCATATTTTATTTATTTATATTTATTTATTTAAGATAGCACATAACGTTTTTTACTATATAAAATTGCACTTTAAAAAACTCTTGCCTCAGAAGTCTGAAGGGGCATGTGGACATTCCTCTATTTGAACGGCATGGTGCTTCTGAATGATTGTATTTATTTGTCTGCCAAATATGACTGTCAGCATTAATCGTTTGTCTGATAAGGCTGTTTCCTTAAAAATCAGTTCAAAAAGAGCATGTTTTGAGCAAATAATTACAATGTGTATTGCTGCATATGTAAAAAACATCCTCTTCATCACAAAGGATAAACAAATCAATGAAAAACAAGAAATGGCCCTTGAAGAACTAAAATGGCATGACGTTCTTTATGTTTTACCTTGTGTTCATCTGTTTATCCTTGACTTCCTGTGCGTGCATTCGGATGCAAATCAGAACTCATCAGAGTAAATATTGTCGCTCTTTGAACGCCAGGGAAGCTCCTTAATACCCAATAGCTGTTGATTTCTCTCCATCTGTCTAGGCAGAGCGTCACGTGTTAAGCGAAGACAGGGATGTAGGATCAGTGCTGCTAACTGTGGGCCCTGTTTGGTCCATGATTAGCTCCTAATCAGCCAAGAACAAACTGATTATTAGCTTGGCGCCACTTGACAGTCTTCAGGGAATGTGTTCGCTCTCTCTCGCTCCCTTTCTTTCTCTCTCGTTCTCTCTATCCATCGTTTCTCTAGGCTGATTAGACAAGTCGGACACTCCTTTATGTGCACAATGGATCTGGCGGAACGCTGAAGCCTCTTACGGTGCAAGCGCTGCTCTTCTCCTCTCACCTCCTCTTAATGATTGGAACAGCATCTCCCCTGATTGCACCCTGGGTCTGATTACTGCTGCCTCGCAGCTGGGCTGACTCACAAATGTCATTCTGAACATCCTCATTCTTTCTCTCCCTTTCCAGAATCTTCATAGCCAGGCCTGAATGGACTTTGCGAGCTCTGCCAATTTCCGCAGGCTTTGGATGCCTGTAGTTAATCTAAATAATCTTGTTTGGTTTTGAAATAGTTTGGCTACTTATGCTAATTATTATAAATAATCCCTCCAAAATAAGCATGGAGATAAGCAAAGAAAGTCTGAGCCTGATTACTAACTAGAAACACTAGGTTGTCAGAATTATTTAACCTAAAAAAAAAAACAAAAAAAAAAAAAAACAGGATTTAATGGTGGTTTACAAAGTCTGTTACATTGTGTTCAGTTGACCTTAGTCAGTAATATTGAATTTTACGCATATGAAGAAGTGGCTATGTGTGACAGACTTTCAGTCTTTACAATGGCTTGCACTTTATAAAGATCCACGTAATTTTCACAACTCAAAACTTTCAAAACAGTTTTATCGAGTTTTTGTATACTGAAAGTTTCTTTGGGCAGATGTTTTGTCAGCTGAACAATTGGTATGTTGTTAAAGCACAGCACAATCCACTGAACACACTGTACTTCTGTTTCTTACGTTGTTTTCATGACGATACTCAGACTAAATTCAATATGAATAGATAACAAGGCAAGAAAAAACATGACCTGTCATCATTATAATGCCATATTCTTTGACGAATGCCAAGCAAACTCAATTGTGGATAGCAGGGAAGCCGAAAACCCTATTTAGAAAGACACAAATACAATGCATTTTTTTTTTTTTTTTCAGTTCCTTAGTTTTTCCTCCACATGAAAATCTTTTAAAATAAAGGTTAATACACAAGTTGTTCATTTTACGAACAATTAATAGCAATAATAAAGACATGTAATCTTTATTTTAAAAATCATCTTTTATCTAGCTTGTCTTGGTAGTGAAATACTCCACATTTGTTACAAAACGGTTGAGTGAACGGATCAAAGATTTGCTTAAAGGGGTCATATGATGCGAATTCAAATTTTCCTTTCTTTTTGGAGTGTTACAAGCTGTTCATGCATAGATAAGATCCCTAAAGTTGCAAAGACTAAAGTCTCAAACCCAAAGAGATATTCTTTATAAAAGTTAAGACTCGACCACACCCCCCTAAAACGGCTCATACAAACACGCCCCCACATGTCAACGTCACGGTGTGGGGAGATTTGCATAACACCACCCAAACATATACGCAATGAAAGAAGGCGTAACTTTTATTCTCGCTGTAGTATTGTTGCTGCCACCGGCGCCATGTCCTGGAGATGCTGTGTTTCGTTGTGAAAATGAAAGTACTTTGTTTGGGCTTCCAAAAGAGGACACAACTAGAAATTAGTGGTTAAGTTGTATTTACAACACTGTTCCAGAACAGTTCAACCCAAATATTAGAGTGTGTGCAGCACATTTTACGGAGGACTATTTCCTGAACCTGGGAGAGAGTAGCCTACAATGTGAACACTATGAATGGCTGTGAACAGCCTGTGTGGGGCAATTAATTCCAACTTTTCAAGGACAGTCTGGCGCTTCTGACTCACAGCCTGTAAGTATGTTTTCATATTTAAAGAATTTGCCACTGACTATTCAAACACGAGTTTTGAGCTGTGTAGAGTAGCGCTTGTTGTATGTCGTTTCTCCGATCACAAATGCAGACATGGTAATGTTTACACGGCGCGATGCAACGCAACATGTAAAAAGATAGTATAAGTCATTATAATCAGTAATTATGTCCCCACTGGATGCAACAAATGCCTTGTTTATAATGGGTTTTATTGTTTTTGTCTCATGGCACCGGGACACGGCATCACAATATGGTAAGGGGCGTAACATTTCCGTTACAACTCTTGAGGTATTCGGCCAATCACAACGCACTGGATAGCTGGCGAATCAGAGCACACCTCGCTTCTCAGACCGATGAGCTTTGTAAAAATCGGAGCGTTTCAGAGAGGCGGAGCATAGATGAGCAACAATAATGTACAGTATGTGGAAAATAATGTGTTTTTTGAACTTTAAATCACATAAACACATTGCATTACACCAAATACACAAAATAATGTTCTTTTTAGCAACGTCATATGACCCCTTTAACAAAAATTATGGCACAATTAGCTTGTTGTGTAATGATGTAACCTGAAGAGAAGGTCAATAAATTAATCCAAATGAAATGCACACACAGAGATGGGTAGATTACTTACAAATTGTAGTTTGTTGATTGATTAGGCTACATGATTAAAACTGTAGTTAGTAACGCAATCGGAGTTACTCATTTTAGGTAATGTATTCTGCAACATAGGCTTATTGGAAATACGTGCCTCTCTAAATACATTTCAGTGAAACTCAAAAAACGTACAAATACAAACGAATCGCTGCAGTTTCCAGTTTAAATGAACACTAGAGGCAGTTAAATTTCAACAAATTTTATTCCTTTTGACACAAAGTGTGATTTGCAGTTCCAGAGTTTCGAATGAAGCCTAATTTTCACATAATTACTTGAGGAATATGATGTTATGAAATCAAAACAATTTTAACATGCTGCGAGATTTGAAAACTGATCCTTTTGAACGTGTCATCACATATACAGCTTTATATGCATGAGTTTTCTAATTCAGCAGGTTTGCTCAGTAGTTTACGTGATACGGCGTTTCACTTGAGAGATGATGATATCCAGTACGAACTCCGTGAAACTACAGTTCAACAAAACAGCTCAAATCCACATAAGGAAATTTAAATAGCACGGCTGCATCAACAAATGTGTTTTTATATCACTTTTGCATTTGTTAACACTAGTATCGGGTAGGTTTAGGGTTGGGTTTGGTTTAGGAGATATTTCAGCATTAGTGACACTCCTCGAACATTTGAATTATGAAACACCGCAATACGTACCTGAAGCAACGTAATAAAAACACAGCAATACGTGCCTATATCAATGTAACAAATATGTAACGTATTGAACCCACGTTTTAGCATCACTCACTGGACGTTTCAGTTTGAAACTGCCACGAAACGTGCAGTAGTACTTAATAATGGCGTTTCAGAAATGTATTTAGAGACACGTTTGAAACTTACTATTAAACATACTGTATTGACAAAAAAAAAAAATAAAAAAAAAGCAAATAGAAAGAAACTATGAGAAATTATGAATGATTTACTGCCATTCTGTGAAAAGTATATGTAATCATGTAATCCATGAAGAAGTAACTGTAATCTGATTATAAGCATTATAAAAATGTAATATACTCTAATTACAAGTACTTGAATTTTGAAATATGATTACGTAATCCAGATTACATGTAATCAGTTACCCAGCTCTGTGCACACATCTAGAGATAAATAGGGTTTCAGTGCTCATGGAAAACCCTGGAAATATCGGGTTCCAGTTGCAATTTTCAGACCTATAATAATGACTGAAATTGATAAAATGTTTAAAACCATGGAAATTTCTATTGTAGTTATTGACAGCTCTAACATATTACTTGGGCTACAGTCTTTGTAAGTATAAAGTTTTAAAAATATGTTTTTAAAAAGATGTTTTCCACTAATCATGATGACCGGAACAGTCATGGAGATTCATGGAAATCAAAAAGTATGGAACTCTAAATAAATAACAAATCTTGTCCTCAATGGTGAAAACCAACCAAGCTGCACAAACAAACTGTGTTTAACTATACAGTGGCATGTGAAAGTACGGTCCACAAGAGGAATGATGTTCCTTTCAGGCACAGGTCTTTCAGAGGGCAGGTCAACATCCTTATCGATCCATTCCACACAGTGGGCTGTATCCTCGGAGGGTCTTGCCATGCGCTTATATCCCTCACACACCTTGAATGATGTATCAGACTTGCACAGGCAGGTTGCAGACCAAAGGCACACAGTTACCGTGGTGATTAATTAGGTGCTTGGATGGTGATGTAGAGAGTATGAAGGAACATGGTGTAAAAGAAGAGGTCAATAAGCTGCTGAAGTACAAATGGTCAAGCAAAGTCTGTAGTGTAAGGTTTTAGCAGTCATGCCATAGAAGAATTTTCGGTTCCATAAAGAACATTTCAGTGAACATTTCTTAAAAGAACCATTTTTTTTCTTAGCGTGAGGAACATTTTATTAATCTGAAGGACTTTTTCCACTATTTTGTGCAATACACTGGAAAACAAAATCTATTTATTTTCCTCAAAGTTCTGCTTGAAGAACATTTAATTAAGTTGAGAGGTCCAGTTATTTGTATTTGGAGAAAGATAGCGAGAAATGATAAAAAAAAAGACTGTAAATCCATCATCATTAAATATACCTCCAAACTGAGGTCTGAAGCACACCATTTTCTAATTAGAGAGAGGGATCAAGAAAATGAAATCTCAATCTCATAAAGGTTAAACTTTATTCTCTGTTTGGCAGAGAGATGAGAGAGTTGAGCGAATCCCTCTGTGCTCTTTCATTACCAGACAGATTGATCCACTGATGAGTCGAGTCACAAAGATTAATCAGAACGATTCCCCAAAGCTAATATTCTCCAACTCAGCTAATGTATTAATGCTCAAGTCACATTTTAATTGGAGTGAATGATTCAACTATTTTGCATGTTCATGACTATATAATCAATATGCAAAACAAAGTTTAGTGCAGATATTGCAAAATTCTTTGATATTGCAGATATTGTTTGGCAAGTGAAATTAATTATTTTATTATTTATTGTATATTCATTTTGGAAAATGTCTGACTTTTTTATATTCTTATAATGATAATGTAATAGCTAGCATTTTATGTATCATAAATACAACTAAAAATTTTCACATTTTTTGACAAAAATTGCAGCTTTATCAGAAATTACAAACAATAAAATATTGGTAACACTTTAAAATGATTTATTTCTTAGTTATATACATTATTTAATATAAAATAAGATCTAACACTGTTAGATCTAAGATGGCGCCGCAGATGGCAGCTACTGTGCTTCGCTCTTCAGTGTTTGTACTGTTTTTGTTCGTTTTTCCTGTTTTTTGTTTCTCAAACACCATCAGTTTTACTAGGGATGATCTGCTGAACATTCGGCAGAACACACCACAGAATCTTTTACCGGTTTTTGATTATTCGGACATTTTGCTGGACATTGTTGTTGGCGGAGCTGTAGCTCTGGTCAAACGCTTCAGGACGCGCAGACGGGGGAAGCGAGCCGGCGAGCTCGTGAAGCTCAGACAGCGAGGATTTAGAACGGCGTTGCCTAGCATCCATCTGGCGAATCTCCGCTCTCTACCCAACAAAACGGACGAACTCCTTCTGCTCTCCCGGACAAACAGGGACTTTTCAAACTCTGCTGCTCTGTGTTTCACGGAAACCTGGCTGAACGACGCCATTCCGGACAGCGCGTTACATCTTCCGAGCTTTCAGCTGTTTAGAGCGGATCGTGAGGCAGAATCAACGGGGAAATCGCGCGGCGGCGGGACGTGCTTTTACATCAATGAGAGGTGGTGTACAGATGTAACTGTGTTAAAGAAGATGTGCTGTTCAGATCTAGAAACGCTCTTCATTAACTGTAAGCCTTTCTACTCGCCGCGGGAGATTCACTCGTTCATTCTCGTGAGTGTTTACATTCCTCCGCAAGCGCACGTGAGCTCAGCTTTACAGAAACTCGCTGATATGATCACAGACACAGAACAACAACACCCGGACTCTGTTTTAATCATTCTCGGGGACTTTAATAAAGCAAATCTCTCCCGTGAACTGCCAAAATACAGACAGCATGTTACATGTCCCACCAGAGACAGTAATATATTGGATCACTGCTACACAGCGATAAAGGACGCATATCACTCTGTTCCACGAGCAGCTTTAGGACTTTCTGATCACTGTTTGGTTCATCTTATACCGACCTACAGGCAGAAACTCAAATCTGGAAAACCTGTATTAAGAACTGTTAAAAGATGGACTAATGAAACAGAGTGGGATTTACAAGCCTGTTTCGACCTTACTGATTGGACTGTTTTTGAAGCTGCCGCAAATGATCTGGATGAGCTCACAGAGACTGTAACATCTTACATCAGTTTCTGTGAGGATATGTGCATTCCTACCAAGACTCATCTAACTTACAACAACGACAAACCATGGTTCACTGCAAAACTCAGACAGCTCCGTCAGGCCAAAGAAGATGCTTACAGAAAGGGGGATAAAGTCTTGTATAAACAGGCCAAATACACACTGGAAAAGGAGATCAGAGTGGCAAAGAGGAATTATTCCGGCAAGCTAAGGAAAAAATTCTCTTCCAGTGATTCTGCTTCAGTGTGGAAAGGTATGAAAGAAATCACCAGTTACAAGTCACCATCCCCCAGCACTCTGGAGAATCAACACCTGGCAGACGGTCTGAACGAGTTCTATTGTAGGTTTGAAAAAACACCCCACACCCGCCCTGAACACCTCTCCACACAACCATTCACACAACCATTCACACCTCCAGCAACCCCCGTCTCCCCCACACCTGCAATTCAGATCAGCGAAGATGAGGTGCGCCAGGTCTTCAGGAAGAACAAAAGAAGGAAAGCACCAGGCCCAGACGGTGTGTCACCAGCCTGCCTAAAAATCTGTGCTGACCAGCTGGCCCCCATCTTCACACAGATCTTCAACAGATCTCTGGAGCTGTGCGAAGTCCCCTCATGCTTCAAACGCTCCACCATCATCCCCGTCCCAAAGAAACCCAAAATTACTGGACTTAATGACTACAGACCTGTGGCTCTAACATCTGTGGTCATGAAGTCATTTGAAAGACTGGTTTTGGCTTATCTGAAGTCCTCCACTGGACCCTTACTGGACCCCCTGCAGTTTGCCTACAGAGCAAACAGGTCTGTGGATGATGCAGTCAACATGGGACTGCACTTCATCCTGCAGCATCTGGACAGACCAGGGACTTATGTGAGGATCCTGTTCGTAGACTTCAGCTCCGCTTTTAACACCATCATCCCGGACACCCTTCAGAACAAACTAACTCAGCTCTCCGTCCCCACCTCCGTCTGTCAGTGGATCACCAGCTTCCTGACAGACAGGCAGCAGCTAGTGAGGCTGGGAAAATACACATCCAGCACTCGTACGATCAGCACTGGAGCTCCTCAGGGCTGTGTTCTCTCCCCACTGCTCTTCTCCCTGTACACTAATGACTGCACCTCTAAAGACCCCTCTGTCAAGCTCCTGAAGTTTGCAGACGACACCACACTGATCGGCCTCATCCAGGACGGTGACGAGTCTGCCTACAGACAGGAGGTTAAGGAGCTGGCTGTCTGGTGCAGTCTTAACAACCTGGAGCTCAACACGCTCAAAACTGTGGAGATGATCGTGGACTTCAGGAGGAACCCCTCTGCACTCCCCCCACTCACCATCATGAACAGCACTGTGACTGCAGTGGAGTCATTCAGATTCCTGGGCACCACCATCTCCCAGGACCTGAAGTGGGACAATCACATAGACTCCATTGTGAAAAAGGCCCAGCAGAGGTTGTACTTCCTTCGCCAGCTGAGGAAGTTCAACCTGCCACAGGACTTGCTGAATCAGTTCTACTCCGCCATCATTGAATCCGTCCTCTGCACTTCAATAACTGTCTGGTTCAGCTCAGCTACCAAATCTGACCTCAGAAGACTACAGAGGGTAGTCCGGACTGCTGAGCGAATCATTGGTACAACCCTCCCCACTCTCCAAGAACTGTACTCATCCAGAGTGAGCAAAAGGGCTGGCAAAATCACTCTGGACCCCTCACATCCAGCACACTCCCTCTTTGAACTGTTACCGTCTGGTCGACGCTACAGAGCTCTGAGCACCAGAACGACCAGACACAGGAACAGTTTCTTCCCTCAGGCAATCCATCTCATGAACACTTGACATTAAAAGTGGAACATACAACACTATTATAAATTATTTATTCAACACACATACTTATTTTTTTCATTTCAGATTTCCACATATTAGACCTGTACACCATAATTGTCTATATATTGTGTTTTTGCTATTTGTACATTGCCTATTTGTAAATTATTCTTTTATTATCTGTGCCCTGTCCTGTTGCTGTCTTTCTGTTGCACTGTAGAGCTTCTGTCACAAAAACAAATTCCTCGTATGTGTAAGCATACCTGGCCAATAAAGCTCATTCTGATTCTGATTCTGATTCTGATAATGAAAAATACTTCTAAAGCATATTAGGTAATATTCATTTTGACATAATAGACTATTTTTTACTAATAGATTATTAAAATCAAATGTTGTATCTGTAAATAGTACTTAATTGATCTAATCAACACTGTATTATAAAGGTAGCTTGCTAGCTGAACAATGGAAATTTTTATTTACCAACCAAAGATATAATAATAATAAATACTGTAAATGTATTTCTCATTGTTAGTTAATATTAGTAAATGCATTTTCTTAGTGTGCTATTATATATATTACTAATTTTTAAATACATTAAAATTAATAAAGTCATCGTTCAGGGATATTTTAACTACAGATGGTTGCCAACCATTTTGAGTCGCAAGATTTTGGAAGATATAAAGGTAGTACTGCTATGTTTCCATGGACAGCTGTCAGATATAACTAACCAATCAGAATTAAGCATTCCAGAAAGCCGTGCAATAATCATTTGTAAATTTACAGCAATCAAAAGTAAATTTAACTTCAAAGTATTTAGTCATGTTTTTATGTCATGCAAAAAAAATAAATAAAAATTAAATAAATAAATTGATAAAATCCCAACGAATACATACAGTGCCAATTATCCCATAATTAATTTCTTCAAACAACTGATACACTGGTGAAAATCCAATTGGTGCTCATTCACCATCAGTGAATTTTAATGAAGAGCCTGAAATATTTCAGCACTTACAGAGGAACCAATGTCAGCCTGTCTTTGATAATCATTTAGCAACAGAATGTAATTATAATCTATTCATACAATGAGAGCTTTATTTGCTTTGTTTCTGGGCATCACATTACAGCGTGGATTTTTCCAATATGTGTTAATTATCAAAGAAACAGACTAAGAGCTGCCTGCAGCCAGAAATCAACGACTACTTAAAGCCGAACGCATTTTAATCTGTGGCACGTCTTGAATGCCGGGCTGATCCTCCTCAGCCTCGGTTGTTTGCCTGCAGTGTCTGAGATCCTTGCAGGCTTTGGGCCCTGTTCCCTCCAAGTGACTTCCTGTGTCTCATTTCCTCCTGAAGCGAGAGTGGCTTTGGCAAACGCAAATACAGTTAATCAGATGATGAGGATTTTTCATTTCCTGTCATGCCAGTCTGGCCGCAGAACATGCATCCATATTAATAGGCTGGAAGTGATGATTCAATAACTTAATTCCAGAGTAATAGAGAGAGAAAGTCCTTACATCTCTGTCCAGCATCTTAGATGACGCATCTGTGATCTGCTGCTTCTAGCTCACGTTTCAGAGTATTTTAAAAGCTCTAACCAGTTTAACTGGAACACGTTGCATGAACTTAGTATTAACAAGATAAACCAAGACGTTTTAAGCTGTTCATGGGATATCAAAATCGGTTTTCAGATTTTTGAAATGTTTGGATTTATGAAAGTGTATTTTCAAAAATTTACACCTGCTCCCAACCATCTTTAAATGCTGTGTAGAACATCCAAACATTTTGTTTTCTTTTAGTCAAACTGAAGACACTCCATTTTGATAACACTACATGTAATATAATAATATTTCACAAGTTCGTTTCACTATATAACTCGGTAATCTTTAGGATATTGCG
The DNA here is from genome assembly GCA_039654775.1 of Spinibarbus caldwelli. Classification (NCBI taxonomy): domain Eukaryota; kingdom Metazoa; phylum Chordata; class Actinopteri; order Cypriniformes; family Cyprinidae; genus Spinibarbus; species Spinibarbus caldwelli. The sequence continues at coordinate 18,448,402 of CM077244.1, forward strand.
GTTGAACTTATTTGAGGGGTGGAAGCGGCTTCAGCTCGAGCTCTGATAAACCCCCAGGGTCTTGGAAGATAAGTATGAATGGCAAGATACATAAATTATGTTGAAGTTCGGGAGATGGAGTGATGACAAAACAGCTGATGCACTGTTTATGTGCATCAGCAGTTAAAGGGATAGTTCACCCAAACATGAAAATTAGCCCATGATTTACTCACCTTTAAGGCATCCTAGGTGTATATGACTTTCTTCTTTCAGACGAATCCAATCAAAAATATATTTAAAAATGTCCTTGCTCTTCCAAGCTTTATAATGGCAGTGAGAGGGTGTTTTTTTGTTCAACAATCCAAAAGAAGTCCAATAAAGTGCATCCATCCAAGAGAAAGTGCCTCACATGGCTCCGGGGGGTGAATAAAGGCCTCCTGTAGCGAATTGATGCGTTTTTATAAGAAAAATATCCATATTTAAATGTTATAACCCAATAACCCATTTTTTTCTAACTTCTGCTAACTGTCGTATGCAGAAGCCTTTCCGGGCAGATGACGTAGGACGTATGCATAGCGCATGCGCCAATGAGAAGTGAACGTATGGATAGGATGTATGCATAGCGCATGCGAGGGTGAGAAGTGATGAACACGGAAGTGCAGAGGAGAGAGCAAAACAAAACACCGGTCATGAATTACAAAAGCAAAAAACGAGGTTTTGTAAAGAAAAATGTCGGAGGATTTCGATATAAGCCAAGAGGAGACTGGTTTTCCTTTGCTGATGTAAGGGAACTTTGTTTCCTTTGCTCTAGTAAATAAACTTGTGAGACTAGCATATATCATAGGTGCTTGTGCTTGGGATACGTCCTACGTCATCCGCCCAGAACGACTTCCACATACGACAGTTAGCGGAATTTAAAGAAAACCGGTTATAATGTTTTAAACATGGATATTTTTCTTACAAAAACACATAGATTCACTACAGGAGGTCTTTATTCACCCCCCGGAGCCGTGTGAGGCACTTTCTCTTATGGATGGATATGTTTTATTGGACTTCTTTTGGACTGTTGAATGAAAACACCCACCCACTTCCATTATAAAGCTTGAAAGAGCAAGGACAGTTTTAAATATAACTCTGATTGGATTCGTCTGAAAGAAGAAAGTCATATACATCTAGGATGCTTTAAGCGTGAGTAATTCATGGGCTAATTTTCTTTTTCGGGTGAACTACCCCTTTAACTGAAAGATTAGATGTTTTCACTGCATTTAGGAATTTCATAAAATCTTTATTAGTTATATTTTATTAGTTACATTTTAATTATTTATTAGTTAGTTATAGTTAAAAAAATAATTAATTAGTTAAATTTAAAACTAAATTTCTGTGCAGTCCATTTTCCTTTTGATAATGGATTACTGGTGGTCTATCATGAGCACTAGTATCTGTAAGCTTAACACTTTTACTGAATAATCGTTTTTAGTCTTGCGGCCAATTTGTTCTCATCTAAAAGCTGAAAAAGTTTTATGCTTGGGCCATTTATTTACACAACAGCATTTTGCGGGCCTGAAAACCCAAACTTTTGAAAATGGGTTTTATAGTGCAAGTTTCTGAAAAGTATCCCATTATCGTCTCTACAAAAATGTCAACTCTAAACAACAAAAATATTGTCCCTAAAAAAAAACTACAAAAATGCAAATGTGCAAAAATGGTGATATCTTGCGTATGCATACTTTTGCCATCTTGAAATCGCCAACTACTGGTCTGGCATGCATAATATGCTGTTTTTGGTCATTTTTTGTGGATCCGTGTCAACAGGGACTATTTTGTCAACATTGCTGCTTGTCTGTGAAACTTCTCAAAAACTCAATAGAAAAACATTTCAGTCTTTAGAACATTATATCATGTTGATGTTGTCATGTCAACTTAGCCTTTGTCTCTTGTGCATTTATGCAGTTTACATCAGCCAAACCAGAGAATGCATGACATTCCTGTACGCATAATTCACATAGTTGTATTCATGGGAAGGTATTATGCTAATTGTGGATAAGTGTGCAATCGTGCACTACTTACAAGTGACTGGAATTTATGAACATGCACGTTTAACTATTAAATACAAGTTTGTGAATTTACCCATATATATATATATATATATATATATATATATATATATATACCCATGTGTGTATGTGCTATCAATAGAAAATCTTTAAAAAAATAAATAAAAAGTTTCTGAGGAAATTCTTTCACTAACTGCTTATATATGTAAACTGAACAGGCTGAGATGAAAATAATACATGTATGCTGGATAGTGCTTTATTTTACTGTAACTACTAGCATCAAGAGGCATGTGATCAAACAAGCACTTTCTGTTTCCCGATCAGAGATGGGAGGGGAAAACATGCAATTGACTCACGCAGTGAAAAGAGGGGAAAAAAACAGATGCAAGGAAAACACAGTGTACTCAGCAGGATCTGGCAGCATCCAGCTGTCTGTTTTCTGGATATAAATGGCTGGAATTATTAGTCTCACTGTCCGCTGATAAATGGGTTATTCACAGGACCCTCATGCTAGTTGGCTTCCTTTAGATATCTGAGCATCATCAGCAGTAACATGTCACTGTTTTTTATGCATATGAGTATAAAAAGAATGTTAAACAAAAAGTGCAGAAGAATAATGTTTGGATGAATATTACACTGCTTTGAGGGATCAGTCCCAGTGTATTTCACTTTGAAGCATTAAGAATATTTCTTTTAATATGAAATTTTAGATTAGCGCCTAGTAATTGAACCATTTTTAAAAACAGCTTTTAGACCAATATATGTAACTTGCACAATGGAGTGCTTCTTGGACTAGACAGCTTTTATACTCTGCACTTTTGTGTTGCTATAAAAGGTCTAGTTTCTTTGAAATAATTGTTCATTAGAAATATTGCTACCATACTGTTCCCTCCCACGTCAGTGCAACGCACGTTTCTGACTGAACTGCTGAAGTAATTCCAAGTGTATGATCAACTAAATCCAGAGAATCCAGGCTATGGTGAAATTTTATACAGTAATGCAACTACAGTTTACCATAGTATTTCTGATAACACAGATGGCCTAAAATAAGGGTTGAGTCTGGATTTGAATCTGGTGCCCATAATTGTTGGAACACACTTCTGAAAAATTTCTGAATGCAAATGCATACATCAATTTCAGAGTTGAATTTCTAGTCTTGTTTATTCTTTTAATTTTTGTAATGTTTTATGCTACCAATTGATCTGGTTTCCCTCAGTAATAAGATTTGAGTTTTCAAACTCGAGGGGATCAAACTGGTTGAAAAATAAATACAGACAAACCTAAGCACCTTTACAAATTACTGCAGGCTTTGACCTTTCTAATACTTTTCTATGTCTTATGCTAGGCTGTCAGCACTCTTTAGTTTAAGATAAGAGTGACAGGCATTTTACATTACATTTACTCTACACACACCAGATCCATACACACACACACATCATACTTGTCCAAAGCAGCTCATAAATAAGGAACACAACTGCATTAGTAATTGTAACATGATATGAGATAAGCATGATACCCAACAAGACAATGTCAAAACCAAGAACTCACCAGAACAGAAACAACCAAAATACAGGTGTGCACAATTAACATGGAAACAACCAGCATTTACAATGACTCAAATATTCTTTCAAAATACAAGACACAAATTTCAAAACAAAATCCTGGCCTAAACTAAAAGACTTATAAAAAGTGTCATGCAATAAGCATGATGTGTATAACACCCCTAGTAAAAAGTCATATATTTAAAGTACATTTATTTCATACTAAGTATAGTTCAAATCTATTAACATATTTACTGACATAATCGCTTGAATTTACTACAGACAAAAATTAATTCAACTGTGCCTAGTCTCTGCTTATCTTCCTTTTTTCCCTGTCACTTTCCCTAATCACCACTCCTTTATCCTGTAGCCTGCAAAGTCAGAGCCTGCTTTAGACCGGTTTCTCTTTAATCCTTCCTTCTCCAGCAAAGCACCTTGCCACTGTGTAGTAAACCGCTCTGCCACAATCACTTTGCCTTCATAATATCCAATTAATCAGACCAAGCTTGAGAAAAAGGGCTACAGTGTTTACATTCGAAGGCAAGGCAGATGTGTGTGCTGACCACAGACAGCTTTATATAAAGTACGAGACACTGTTACTATGCTGAGGCACTTCAGAACATGCTGCTACTTTTTGATGTGGATATGCAGGATAAGGCTATAGAATCAACAGCAGAAATATCAGTTAATAACTTTCAAGACACCACTTTAAAAGCTCAGTTATCAGTCTATGCATATGATTAATACTTATGCATGACATTGCTTAAGCAGATAAGCACTATCCAGATGTGTTTTAAAGATTCAAACATATTGGTTGACAAAAATCGGTAAATTAATTTTTAATCTTAATATTACAATCTTAAAGCATCATAGAGCGCAATGAAGAAACTATAGATTATGATGATGTCTATTATTAAATTAAAAATGTGGAAAAAAAAAAAAAAAAAAAAAAAAAAAAAAAGCTACAAACTAGAAACTATTAAACTAAGTTTAAAAATGTCCACTATTCAGGATGTTGTTTATTAATTAATTGATTTAATTTTTAGTAAATAATTTTAAGAATAAATATTTTAAATAATATTTTGAACTTTATATCATCAAAATTCCTGAAAAATGTATTGCGGTTTCCCCTATAATATTAAGCCACACAAATTGTTTTGAGAATAATGAGTAAAGAAAATTAAGCAGCACAACATTAAACAAAAATGTGTTTTGAGCACCAAATCAGCATATTAGAATGATTTCTGAAGGATCATGTGACACTGAAGACCGGAGTACAGACTGCTAAATTCAGGATTCAGCTTTGCCACCACAGGAATAAATTACATTTTAAAATATTTAAGTAGAAAACAGTTTTGCAATTATAATAATAATAACAACAACAACAACAACAACAACAACAACAACAACAACAACAACAACAACAGTTTTACTGTATTTTTGCAGCCTTGGTGAGCATAAGAGACTTTTCAAAAATCTTATCGACGAGGCGATCGTCGGCTCTGTCGCTCCTGATGGCAATGGCTCAACGACCACGGCAGGCTCTGGCTCTCTGTCTGCGGTGGGCTCGGGAAGCTCCGCGTCGCGGGATGGTGGTTGACTGGACTCTGGGTTGTCGGTACTCACATGTGATGACCTCGGCTGGGTTCCACTTTGTCCACGGTGAAGGCTGATCCGGCGATCCACAGTACGAAGTTGATGTAATTCCTCAGCAACCAGAACGGATCAGCTCTGGGCAGCCCGCACCAGAATCCCACCATTAAGGTGAGGTCATCACATTTGGCGAGATGGCAATAGTCCAAAAACTCCAGCACATACTTCTCCAGGTCACGTCCGTCTTGAAAAATAAAAAAATATTAGCACCTGAAGGGCTATGAGCACTGCCCTTCAGGGGTACATTAATCGAGGTCAGGTCTAGCTTCATATTTTGGTCGGTTATTCTGTTACGGAACTCCAAGTAAGATGATGAAGATGAAGATAATCCAAAACAAAGTCTTTAATATAAAGCCACATGAATACAAGGAAGGAACAAACTCAGGGCAGCAGTAAAACATGTAACACCAAACAATAACCGACAATCAACTGAACTGAAAGAAGACTTTATGTAAGGCAGCTAATGAGGGGAAAACAGGTGAAAGGAGTTAACTAATAATGACTAAGGAGCAAATAACCTAATGAGTTAAATCAAACAGGAACAAAACCATATAAGGAAAAACAGGAACAGGCAGACGTAACAGAAAAAGACAAAACTAAAGTTCATAATCGTAACAATAGGTGGGTTATACAGTTTCAGATATACCATTACAGTACATTTACAGGGGATCTGAGTTATAAATCGAGCACAAATATCAGTTAATTACTGTACCATTGCATCAGACTATACTTCACTGGAAAAATAAGGCTCAGCTTTTATCACACTTGCAGTCAGTTTTCATTATTAGTCATAAATGAGGGTGAATGCAGTGCTGCCATTCCAGTGGTCATAACCTCAGACTGCTGATTAAGGCCTCGCTGACACTTAATCTGAAATTGATGTGCTGCCGCTAGACTGAGCTAAACTCCCTTGGTGGTTTTTACACTGCAAATACACAAGCTTTCTATTTTATCCATGATAGTTCATATGGTTTTTCACAGACATGTATATGACAGTGAGATAAGCTTAAACCCATCTGCCAGTGGTCCTCTCACTTTAATTACACTGGTCTCCAGCCAGTTGTATTAATTTCCAGAAAGTGTAAATTTCTTTAATGTGAAACACCCCATAACCACAGAGCCTGAGGAAGCTTAATGAACCTTAGGAATTACAGACACTATGGCTATACAGTTACCTGGCCATACTGATATTACACACAGGCTACTGTCCCCAGTGAGACAGTTCAAGGAAAAGCAAAGAAGATGAAATACTTTCAATATGCAAAAATGTCTCCTTCAGGCATAAATAGGTAGAAAGGCATTATATCGTTATCTGCTAAAAAATGAAGCACTGAAGTCATTACGGTGCCGCCAATGGAGTAACATTTTAATAAACTAATGTTCTCCCTTCTGCTTCTCATTGGATTTTAATGTCCACAAGTCACTACAATAATAAAATCTACCCCCTGAAGTAACACAAACGCTGTCCCAAATAACAAATCACCAGAAAATGGCATTACACTGGTTCTGTATGTGAATCCATTTTTGGAAACCAGTTAATGCAAGTCAGCATTTAACAAGTGTTAATGCTGCAAAGCTGCAAAATAATAACTCCACAATGGGAATTCACAAAATATAATTTGTTAAAATATTGTGTACTCCTCTATAATAACTTAACCTTCTATTGTATGAAGTCACCTCAGGGCAAAAACACATTTTCTTCACTTTGCCAACACATGATGCATACAAGATGGAAAATAAAAAAATAAATATACTAAAATGTATTTAAAATACATTTACTTCATGCTAAGTATTTATGTACTTAATACAAAACACCCTGCAACTGTTATTTTAGTATACTAAACTGGTATACTTAAAGTATGCTAAATTGGAACAACTAATTTTGTACTTAATGCACTTTTAATTGTGCAGAAGTAGTGCTGAAGTCCAACTAAAGATAAACTGAAGTATATCTGATTGTGCTAAAGTGGAACTATTGCTAGTATACTTTAGGTACACTTGAAAAATCTTGTATTTAAAGTCCAATATTATTCAAAGATCATCAATAGTGACATTAAAACACATTTTAGGCTTAATATCAAGACATATGCATTGTGCACAAGTTGTACTCCAAATAAAGTATAATTGTAATTTTATATTTATATCAGTATATCAGTAAGCGATATGTCAGTAAATATGTTAATAGATTTGAACTATACTTAGTATGAAATAAATGTATTTTAAACATTGCTTTTTTATTAGGTGTGTCAAGGAGAATTGCACTAAAACAGGTTTTATTTTTAATATTTTTTTAGCTATGAAAAAATATTCAGATTTGATTTTTAGTTTTTCTTTTTACTTAATTTTAAAACATCTCTAAAATATTTGTATGTTATATATTACTATTATTATTTTTATTATTATAACTTTATCTTTATTTTTTTTTTTTTTTTTTAAGTGCAGGTTCTTCATAATTCATCATTTGAGAAGTTGTTTAGTTTTCAATCACCGTTGTGCCCAAAGGTGCTAAAAGAGATGGCTTTTAAATTGCTATGGATAACAAAATGATTACTAAATTATGAAATAAGAAAGCCAGAGTCCACTGAAATCGCTGGGGAAATCTTTTGCTCTATTCATAACCTCTGATTCGGTAATTACAGTAGATCAATCTTTGACACAATTAAGTGTCAGAATCCAATAGAAAATGTTTCTAGATAGAAGAAATCAATCTTTGCGTAACTATCTGACACTGCTGACAGGCCATTTCCATCAAACAGATAGTAAATAAAATACTAAGTGAGAGGTGTGGGTGATGTAACATGAAAAATATCCATTTGAGCTTCAGAAGTAACAGTTAGCAAACATCTCCTCTCAGTGTTGACTGTCCCCTCGTCGAACGACAGAGGGAGGCACAGAGAGAGAGATGAAGAAGAGAGATGCTTTGACAGGCTGTCATAGAACAATGTGTCAACTCCACGGCTGCTCTCCATTGATGCTAATTACAGGTGACAGGGCTAAGTACAAGGCTTTACACATGATAACGATGAATCTAGAGGAAGTTCTTCATGGTCTCCTTTACAGCAAGGCTGACAGCCGCCATTATGCATGCTGGGATTTTGTCAGGATTCACTGATGAAGATGGCCACTCAAAGAAAAAGAGGAGAAAAGGACATACTTACAGTATTGCCTGAGGTGCGCAGATGCTGTATAGAGCATATCAGTTCATCAGGGTACTGAAAAAGAACACTTTATTTAACATTTTGATGTATAAATCAAATAAACAGTTACATGAATTGCTTCATCATTTCAACGCTTGTGACAAAATAACATTGCCACCTGTATTTATATATCTGTTAAAATCAGACTGGAGATATTTTAATATGGATTTTTATCCTCCTAAATAACAGTATCATTCAAATAAAGAGAATGGAAAAATACCTGACATTACCATTCATCTTAATAAAATTTTGCCTTCAAAAAAAACAAAAAAAAACATAATTGCTTATAACACACTACAAGTCAATACAATATTTTAAATTTGATGTTGCTTGCAAGCAAAAAAACAAAAAACAAAAACAAACAAACATCAAAATACACCACTAATATTGAATGTATATGTAGCAAATGCAGTTGTGAAAGTACCCTACTCGCAGATGTATTTACCCCCTTACTATTTATTAATGAACCAACATTGTAAGACAAAAGGGGGAGATTACAGAGGTAAAATGAATAGTATTCGACTGGTCATAATATCATTAAATGGCGGCAATATCGTGGCTACCCATTTTTTTTCCAGTTGATATAAGTAACATTTATTTCATTTCAGTTTTTTGAGATGACCATTTTAAACAGGATTTTTGATCTCTTTAGTGTCTCAATAGTTTCTCGCAATATGGCAGCAACTTTTTTATAGGCCGCACACATTCATTGGAGTGAAGTTTATTTTATTTCAGATTTTTTGAGATTAACATTTTAAACAAGATATTTAATATCTATAATAATCTCAATTTTGTCGTGCAATGAGTTCAAATTATTATTTAAACTAATAATATGATGTAAACTATTATTTTACACTCCTGCTTCTCAGATAATCTTAAATGTGTCTCTTTTAGATTTCAATAATCTCTCAAACAATGCTCAGTTTTTCCCAAATACCTACATTTGTGATCAAAAGTCAAATATCTCATCCGATTCTGTTCATATTATTTTTTAATTACCTCTATACTTTTACTGTGTCAGCAACTGTCTCATTTGTTTGTATTTTCATTTATTCTATTCAAGAGAGACATTTGAGAAAGCAAAAAGAGAAAGCAAGAGGTAATATACAGCAAATATCTCCATTAACTGAGTATGTTGTCTAATTTATTAGAGATGACAAATAAGAAGTGGACTTTCAAAATTTGCTTTGCTTGAGAAAACCTTTAGTCAAGTTCGTGATTTACGATATTCAAGATCACATACAGCTTTACTTGCGCGTGAAATCAACTACATGCCAACAAACCAATGAGAACTTATATGGACTGAACACAATGAGCGAGAGCATAGAATTATGAACAGCCAGGCAGAGGACAAATGTAGCAGCTGCAAAAGTAACAAGCCATATAAACAAGCATGAGGCAACACACAGGTGTACATGATGTACTGCATCAGTGTTATCAGTCAAAATCAATGCTGCTCCTGTTACCAGGGAGAAAAACGTCTCGGTTACGTATGTAACCCTCGTTCCCTGAAGGAGGGAACGGAGACGTCACGTCGGATGACCGACGAAATTGGGATCTCGCCAGAGAGACCAATCCACTTCGAGTGTAACTAAACGAGCCAATGGACATTGGCATGCGATTATTGCATCCAGCTGCCGCTGATCACAGTGTGAGCATAAGAGGCAGCTGATGCACCGCATCAATTATGTTTTCGCTGAGGAGCCGAGCCGGCGACCCGGCAGCTCAGCGGTGGTACAGCGACTGTGGCGACGGGACGTGACGTCTCCGTTCCCTCCTTCAGGGAACGAGGGTTACATACGTAACCGAGACGTTCCCCTTTCAGTCGGTCACTCCGAGTCACGTCGGATGACCGACGAAATTGGGATCCCTACCAAAGCGCCACAGGAGCTGCCCCTTCCAGTGCCCTGTGTAGGGCTCCTGACCCTTCCTATAAGGCAGACGATAGGACCGGGCTCTACACAGAGAAGGTCAACTACTGGTGTTCCTTGAGCAACCCAAACAGTAGGACTAGGATAACACTGGGAAGCGTGCCCTTCCACTTGGAAGAGGCACACTGCGGAGTCACCTCCTCCCAAAGGGGGTTTAAGTGACATTCAAACATGTGAAGTAACCCAGAGGGCCCTTTTGCACATGGAAGTCTCTGAGATGGCTCAGGCTGCATCTTTAGAGATGGCAGAACGTGGTCCGCCAGGGGAAACACGGCTCCAATAAGAATACCGTGGAATACACATATGGGATCCCGACAGGGTCTCTCATATGGGCACTAGCCTCGCACCAGATTTCAAAAATTCATTGGCTGAAGGCCTGGCGCCGGACGCTCCGCCGTGTCCGGACGCCGGAGTGCTGGAGGACTCAACAGGGTTTGCCTGGTTAAGGAACTCTCTGGAGAATTTAGGCGTAAGGACGCCGCAAGCCGACTCTGAGCCGGCCCTCTCAGTGCCACTACCCGTTTGAGGTGAGAACACAGGAGGAAACCGGTTCGACACGTAGGCTATAAAACCTAGCGAACGTGTTGGGAGTCGCCCAACCCGCAGCTCTACAGATGTCTGCTAGCGAGGCACCACGAGCCAGCGCCCAGGACGATGCGACACCCCTAGTGGAGTGAGCACGCAACCTGAGCGGGCAGGGCACACCTTGTGCTTCATAGGCCAAGGTGATGGCATCCACTATCCAGTGGGCCATCCTCTGCTTGGAGACAGCCTTCCCCTTCTGCTGTCCTCCGTAACAGACAAAGAGCTGTTCTGAGGTCCTGAAGCTCTGAGTTCTATCCACGTACTGACGCAGTGCGCGTACAGGACAGAGCAAAGCTAGGGCTGGGTCTGCCTCCTCCAGGGGCAGCGCTTGCAGGCTCACTACTTGGTCCCTGAAGGGCGTGGTAGGAACCTTGGGCACATAGCCGGGCCGGGGCCTCAGTGTTGCACTGGAGTCAGCCGGCCCAAACTCAAGGCACGACTCGTCGACCGAAAATGCCTGCAGCTCCCCCACCCTCTTGATTGAGGCCAATGCAGTCAGGAGTAGGGTTTTCATAGAAAGAAACTTCAACTCGACTGACTGCAATGGCTCAAAGGGGGCAGTTTGTAGGGCTCTTAGCACCAAAGCCAAATCCCAAGAGGGAAGGGAGGGAGGCCTCGGAGGATTTAACCTCCTGGCCCCCCTAAGAAACCTGACGACCAGATCGTGCTTCCCCACCGACCTCCCCTCTATGGGGTCGTGGTGGGCAGAAATAGCAGCAACATATACCTTAAGGGTGGAGGGGGACAGCCTACGCTCCAACCCTTGTTGCAAAAAGGAAAGCACGGCTCTGATCGAACATCTCCGGGGGTCCTCCTGGTAAGAGGAACACCATTCGACGAACAGGTTCCACTTCAGCGCATAGGCCCGTCTTGTGGACGGTGCTTGTGCTGAAGCGATAGTGAGCGCTACCTCCTGGGGCAGGTCACCTAGAACCTCCGCGTCCCGTCCAGGGACCACACATGAAGTTTCCACAAGTCTGGACGCGGGTGCCAGAGGGTGCCCCGTCTCTGAGAAAGCAGATCCTTCCTCAGAGGAATCGGCCAGGGAGGGGCTGTCGCGAGGAGCATGAGTTCCGGGAACCAGGTCCTGTTGGGCCAATATGGAGCCACTAACAGGACCTGCTCCTCGTCCTCCCTGATCTTGCACAGCGTCTGTGCTAGCAGGCTCACTGGGGGAAACGCATACTTGCGCAAGCCCTGGGGCCAGCTGTGTGCCAGTGCATCCGTGCCGAGCGTTGCCTCGGACAGGGAGTAGGACCACTGGCAGTGGGTGGTTTCCGGAGATGCAAACAGGTCTACCTGAGCAACTCCGAACCGACTCCAAATCAGCTGGACCGCCTGGGGATGGAGTCTCCACTCCCCAGGAAGTGCCGCTCGAGACAGCTCGTCGGCCGCCTGATTGAACACTCCGGGGATGTGGATGGCACGAAGGGACCTCAGATGCTTCTGACTCCAGAGGAGGAGGTGGCGGGCGAGTTGCGACATGCGACGGGAGCGCAAACCGCCTTGCCGGTTGATATACGCAACGGTCGCAGTGTTGTCCGTACGGACCAGAACGTCCCTGCCCCGAAGGCGCCCTCTGAGGCGGCACAGGGCAAGACGTACTGCCAGCAACTCGAGGCAATTGATATGCCAACGCAAAAGGGGGCCCGTCCAAACCCCTGATACTGCGTGCCCGTTGTACGTGGCACCCCAGCCGGTGGCTGAGGCATCCGTGAATACCACAGCATGCCTGGATACCTGCTCCAGGGGCACTCCTGCCCGAAGGAACGAGGGATCTGACCACGGGCTGAAGGTCTTGCGGCAGGCCGGTGTAATCTGAACCCGGTGAGTACCGCGTTTCCACGCCCACCTCGGGATTCGGCCATGGAGCCAGTGCTGAAGCGGTCTCATATGGAGCAGACCGAGCGGAACTATGGCCGCAGCTGCAGCCATATGCCCCAGGAGCCTCTGAAAGAGTTTCAGTGGGACCGCTGTCCTGCCTGATAAAGTCTTGAGGCAGTTCAGCACCGACTGAGCACGTTCCTGGGTGAGGCGTGCTGTCTGGTTGACCGAATCCAACTCCATGCCGAGAAAAGAGATCCTCTGCGTTACGAGTTTGCTCTTTTCCCAATTGACCCGAAGGCCCAACTGGCTGAGGTGCCTGAGCACCAGGTCCCTGTGTGCGCACAACAGCTCTCGAGACTGTGCAATTATGAACCAGTCGTCGAGGTAGTTGAGAATGCGCACACCCTGTTCTCTCAGGGGAACAAGGGCCGCCTCTGCGACTTTGGTGAAGACACGAGGCGAGAGGGACAGCCCGAAGGGCAGAACCTTGTACTGATATGCCCGACCTTCGAACGCGAATCGCAGGAATGGCCTGTGCCGCGGAAGAATCGAAACATGAAAGTACGCGTCCTTCAGGTCGATCGCTGCAAACCAATCTAGGGGACGGACGCATCCAAAAATGCGTTTCTGCGTCAACATCTTGAACGGCATCTTGTGAAGTGCACGGTTCAAAACTCGCAGATCCAAGATCGGTCGTAACCCACCGCTTTTCTTGGGCACAATGAAGTAAGGGCTGTAAAACCCCGACCTCATATCGGCTGGAGGGACCGGCTCTATTGCATCCTTCGCCAGTAGGACTGCAATCTCCGCGAGCAAGACAGGGGCATCGACGGCTTTGACTGAAGTGAACCGGATGCCCCTGAACTTGGGGGGACGCCGGGCGAACTGAATCGCATAGCCGAGTCTGATGGTCCGCAGGAGCCACCGGGACGGGCTGGGGAGCGCTAACCAGGCTCCGAGAGACCGCACCAGTGGAACCAACGGGGCCACCGACGCGCCCGCGGTGGGGCAGCGAGGTGGAACACAGGGACCGGCCCCAGGGCCTGTGACGGCCTGGCCTGTGACGGCAGGGGGCGGGGTCTGGGTGTGTAGTGTAGCACTCACCTGATTTCTCCTCGCGTGGGAGGAGACACAGGAACCCGGCTTGAGGCTTGTGACAGCCCGGCGTTTGACGACTTGAAGCGGGGAATGGAGTGCTACTGCCCTTACCTGGTTCCACGAATGGGCAGGAGGGGTGCTCTTGGGCAACCACCTGCTGCCTGCTGGCGAGAGAGGAGGAGGGAAGCGATCCTGTGATGCACGGATCACCACTCTCCTCCTCTTGAGACCCAGAGATTGAGGAAACCGCTCTTTTACTGATGTTTTGGGTACCGCTGGCTGCTGGGCCAGCGGCGGAACATAAACAAACTGAAACACAGGATTCTCCACCCGGCCCTCCACCGGGGGAGGGAGTGGTGCGGTCACCATCTCCCGAAGAGCAGTCTCCTCCATCTCTGGGTCGCCCGTCTCAGGGCCTCTTGCACTTGCGCTTGCCACCAGGTTTGGCGGGGGCCTGGACGGGCTGGGCGTCCTGCCTGCGACCGGCTCCACGACGCGGCCTGGTGGAAGGCTGCTGCGGCTGCGCGGGAGCGGGGGCGGCCGCAGGGGGGCGCCCACGGCGACGAGCAGGCTGAGGGGCTGCAGCCGGAGTGGAAGCAGCAGGTTTCCTCCGGCGCATGATGTGTTTGATCGCCTCAGTCTGCTTCTGGGCTGCCGAGAACTGCTGGGCAAAGCTCTCGACAGCGTCGCCGAAAAGGCCGGTCTGTGACACGGGAGCATTCAGGAACTGTACCTTTTCCAGCTCTCTCATGTCAGCAAGACACAGCCAGAGATGGCGCTCCTGGACCACTAACGTGGACATCGCACGACCCAGAGACTGTGCGGTCACCTTCGTCGCTCGTAGCGCGAGGTCCGTCGCAGCACGCAGCTCATGTAGAACCGCCAGGTCGTGACCACCCTCGTGCAGGTCTTTCAGTGCTTTGGCCTGGTGGACCTGCAGCAACGCCATAGCGTGGAGGGCGGAAGCCGCCTCCCCACAGGCTCTATAAGCACTGCCAGTTAGACCTGACGAATACTTAGAGGCCCGTGAGGGGAGACACGGATCACCCCGCAGGGTGGAAGCGGCTGTTGGACATAGTTGCATGGCCACAGACCGCTCCACCGAGGGGATGCCCGCATACCCCAAAGCGGCTCCACCATCGAGGGTGGTGAGAGCGGAAGAACTACAAGATTTGTTTCGGGCAGTGAAAGGTGCCCTCCACGATCTTGTCAGCTCCTCGTGCACTTCCGGGAAGAATGGCACCGGAGGGGGGCACTGAGAACCAGCGCGACCCCCACCGAGAAACCACTCGTCCAGCCTCGAAGGATCGGGACGCGGTGGTGGATTCCACACGAGCCCGACATTCTCGGCGGCCCGGGAAAGCATGGCCGTCATCTCTGGGTCTGGCTCGGACAACGCTACCACACCCGAAGGGGGCAGCGCAGCCGAGTCGTCATCCCCGGAGAGAGAGGGCCCGCCCTCCGATGCAGTGATCGACATCTGGTCGTCAGGGGGACCACCGAAGGAGACGCCTGGTGCACCCCGAGCAGAGGGCCCAGCACGCTCCTGCGGCAGCTCCACCGGCTGCGGAGTGCTTGAGGGGCGAGGAGCTCCACTTGGGGAAGCCCTCACCGTAATCCTCAGATCATCCGCTATGTCACCATGTTTGACATAGCGGAGTCTAAGACGCAACTCCGAGATGGTCATGTCCCCACAAGAAGAACATGAGCCATCCACGAAAGCCTCCTCAGCGTGCTGAATGCCCAGACACGTGAGGCAGCAATCGTGACCGTCCTGAGGCACCAGGAAGCGACCACAGCCAGAAACACACGGGTGATAAGACATCTTTAAAAAGACGTGATCACCCGTGTACTCTCTTAGAGAAATTTGCTCTTAGAAATGCTCTTTTTTGAGGTGCTGAAGCACGCAGGGGAGCTTGGCCACCGCACACTC
The DNA here is from genome assembly GCA_039654775.1 of Spinibarbus caldwelli. Classification (NCBI taxonomy): domain Eukaryota; kingdom Metazoa; phylum Chordata; class Actinopteri; order Cypriniformes; family Cyprinidae; genus Spinibarbus; species Spinibarbus caldwelli. Next base: position 18,464,200 of record CM077244.1, read on the forward strand.
CAAGTGTGGCTGCCAGCGGGAAGACGATTCTGCTCTCCCGGACACCGTGACCACCGCTGCTGCACCGTAACACCCGCACTCGATCAGGAACACTTCTTGGGAAAGGGAGCAGTAGCTTCACTACTACCGCTCGGCTCCGAAGCGAAAGGATAATTGATGCGGTGCATCAGCTGCCTCTTATGCTCACACTGTGATCAGCGGCAGCTGGATGCAATAATCGCATGCCAATGTCCATTGGCTCGTTTAGTTACACTCGAAGTGGATTGGTCTCTCTGGCGAGATCCCAATTTCGTCGGTCATCCGACGTGACTCGGAGTGACCGACTGAAAGGGGAACGTGGGTGCACAACCCATGTTTGACATCTGATGACCAAAGGAGGCTTAGAAGTAGTTCTGACAAGTGTGTCAGGTCATTTGTACAGAAAACCTAGAAGAAAATCATTCGCTGAAAGGTTGCTCTCAGGACAAGAGTTGTAATATCAAAATGTTCATTTAAAGTGCACTTTAGTTCAAAAGAATAGTTCTCCCAAAAATGAAAATTTGCTGAAAATTTACTCACTCTCAGGCCATCCGAGATTTAGATGAATTTACAAACACAGATTTTCACTTCCCATGAAATTAATTGATGGACTAGAGTTGTGTGGATCACTCTTAAAAAATAAAAGTGCTTCACGATGCCATAGAGGTACCTTTTTTGTCTAAATGGTTCCATAAAGAACCTTTAACATCTGAAGAACCTTTCTGTTTCACAAAAGGTTCTTTGTGGCAAAAGAAGGTTCTTCAGATTATAAAAAGGTAAGAAAGAGATGGTTCTTTAAAGAACCTTTGATCGAATGTTTCTTTGTGGAACCAAAAATGGTTCTTCTATGGCATCGCTGTGAACAACCTTTTAAGCACCTTTATTTTTAAAAGTGATTACTTGTGTATTATTGTGATGGTTTAACAGCTGTTTGCACCTATTCACTGCAGATGATCCATTGGTGAATGAGTGATGTAATGCTAAATTTCTGTTCCAATGAAGAAACAAACTCATCTACTTCTTGGATGGCCTGAGGGTGAGTACATTTTCAGCATATTTTCAATTTTGGGTGAAATTTTCCGGAAGCTTTTATACCTGAAATGATAAAAAGGATGTTCTTTCATAAGTCAGGAGACTTAAATAAGCCATTGCTTGTTACTGTCATATAGTATGGTAAATTTTGCTGGGATAATAGATTTATATTGTAGCTTTGCCCATTATTACTTAGATGTTTTGATAGAGTGTTATTTAGTTGTTTTATGCGTATTAAAAGTAAAAAAAGTCTTTAAAGGGGGACACTAATTAGATTGTACCTCATTATGTTATCAATGTTTATACCAAACAAAATACATAATCTACACTTAACTCCAACCAAGATAATTTAGGAATTTCACTCTTTGTAGCACTAATTAAAATTAGACAGCCAACAAATCCATTTATCTTTAATTGAATCTTCTTAAGTGCACTGGTCCTTTTGCCTCTTGCCCCACTAGAAACGGTACTAGAAATTTTGGTTCTGTCACCGAAAGAGCTGAAAGCTGCAGCCGGGAACTCAGGGAATATTAGCATTTATAGGGTTTGCTCAACACCTGGCTCTAATAAGCAACTTATGCAGTTCCATTCTTTTTGTTTTTATTTGCGTATGATGGAGAAATTAGTTCCTGTCCATCAAACCCAATGGAGCTGTCACAACCAATGAAGTAGTCCATTTGTTAGTGGACATACTTGCACACTGCATTCTACACCACTAGTAAAACAGGGGGGTGAGGTGGGCTATAAATCAATATACATTGGACACAGTCCACTTCCCACCCCAGCAGTTGTCTAGAGCTGTACTTTGTGAAATCAACCGATGGAAAAAAAAAGTCACAACAACCCAAAATAAGTTGCTGGATGTGTTTCAGCATGAGAAGGTCCATCACGTGTCATTACACTGAAATGATTGACAGGACCTCCTAAAGCGGCCTAACGCGATCCCATTAAAAATGGAAATAGACAAAGACATCATAACCTAAACAAATAAACATAAAGAAAAGGGGTTATCAAGCATCAAAAATTGAATGTAACATAGCTTTAAATTTATTTGTTTATTTATTTTTCATGTACATTAGAATGTGTCCTTTTTGTTTTAATTATTATTTTTCTGAGCAAAAAATAATGACTATCATACATTTTTTTTACCATCATTTACAGAAGACACCCACTAAAATGCCATTTAGTGTGACAATAGTTCATACATAATCTTGTCAAGCATATTTAGAACAAGAATCATTTAATGACATTTAAAAGACTGTATTTAAAGATCACAGTCCAGCCCCAAAATACTAATTAATTGTAATTTTAAATCTTTATACTATCCTTCAAACCACGAGGTTTTACCCATTTGGCTGCAAGTGTTTGTAAGGAAGTGAAAATCATTGAAAATATAATAAAATTTAGTATGATCAAAAGTAATTTGATATATATTAATCAGGTCACAATGATTGTTTAATTTTTATATAAATATATCTGTTACACTGCACGGTTTATTACTCTGAATGATGTTTTGCCAAAAGGGAAAGAATATTCTCATTGTTCCCATAACTGCAATATTTTTAGTATTAGTCTGTAATATTGTGAATTAGTCTCATTAAATTTGTTTGAATAATATTCCTAAGTAAATGATGACAGAAGCAGATGTTGAAAATTAATAAGCATTTCATTCTACTTTTTGATGCTCCCTGCCCTTCTTGCAAAGCTCATCACTTTGTTTCTGATGTGCCTGGCCCCAAAAATTAATGCTTGCAGCTATATTTATGAATATTTTCTGTTTGCCATCATAAATGATGTTATCAGGATGGGTATTTACTGTAGGGTATTTTTGAGAATCCCCTCAATGGCTTCTCTTGAATTTGTAGTTGAACTTGACATAATGAGGGGGGCTCTGTTGAGAAGTATTGGTAAATTATTATTCTGACACTTACTTATTTTTCAATAAATATATAACTAAATAAATATAAAAGTGGGGGACATGAAAAGTTGAAATTATCAAATATTTAATAGAAATAAACTCACTTTAACACACAATAAACTGCTGCAGCACCACATGGTCTTCAAGGCACCTTCTGATGATGCCACAGACTGTCAAATCAGTTTATTTTTTTATTTTTGTTTTTATTTTTTTTTATGATTTCAGAATGGCTGCTTCTTCCTGTTACACTAAATGACCTCTACCAAACTGCAATTGGGACAAAAGTCTTCATAACTTCAAAAAAAGAAAAACTTAGAGTTTAGAACATTATATTGACACAATATTGACATTTTATTTTCACAAAAAAAAAAATAAAAAATATCTGAAACACATGAATTTAAATGTTTTCCATGTATTTAAAATAACTTTTGTCAATTTAATTTGATGCGGACACCAAAATCGTGATGTCTTGTCTTTGACCCAAAGGCGTTTTCTCTTAGAAAGTAATATATTGTGAGAGGGATGTTACTAATATTTTCATAGCAGCTAAATCACATACATACTGTATCTTCAGCCCAGCATTGATTTGGTCTGACTCGGCTGTTGATGATTGGAAAGTCTTCTTGACAGATCACATGATAGTCAGACAACCAGGAAAAAGCTGTCATTTCCTCTCTTCAGCATCTTGCCAAGTCAATCTCTGTCTCGTTTCCTTCAGTATTGGATCTTTTACCTCTTAACTGCTTACTTAGACAAAGGTGAAAAATACAGAACCACATTTCACCTCACCGAGTATCTTTTTTCCCCCAGTCAAAAGACATCTAATTGCTAATCTATAATCCTTTTAATATGCTCTTGCCTTTTTTCGATTGATCCTCTGCCAGGCGGAACAGCATGGCTGGGGGCTACATTAATCTTATTAAGGGTGGTTTTAGGATGGTGCCGCAAATCCAAACACTGCTTTTACCCATACTATATTGCACGCCCCTCTCTCTCTTCCTTTCTTTACCTATCTTCGATACATCTCAATGCCAGACTCACCTTGCTTTTGTTTATCAATGACAAACTTGACAAGCCCAGGTACAAAAGAGCTTTGTTGAGTGATGTTTTTTCATTAATATTTATGTTTACTTATGGTGAGGGTGAATGATGATAACTGGCCGGTATTTCTCTCTCTGTCACACGCACACACACACACACACACACACATTGCAATCCATCATCATGCTCTTTCTATATTATTCAGACAGCCCGCTTGCTCAACTGTAATTTTGCCCTTCACTTTCTAAGATGGATCTAGAGGTCAAGTAACCCTTGACTTATATTATTAAGGTCTGTTCTTGGTTATGAAGGTCTTTGTTTGAGAATGTAGACATTTTTTGTCTAACTTTGAAGCTACTTTTTTCATGTTTGTAGCTTTAGTTAACTTTGATAAACCTGGATGCAGTCATGCTTTATTCTTTTGAATTAATTAGTTACACTACCAAACTGCTACTAAGAAAAAGTATTTGACAACACTGAGGCTAATTAAGGGCACAACATTTTTTTAAATATAAGTACAAACTGATGTTTTTTTTTTGTTTTGTTTTTTTTAACAATCAAAGCAGTATTTATTTGGCACAAAACAATGCATCTCAACAAGGGCGACAGCATTAAACTCATAGAAGAAATGTACTACAAATGCAACGAATAAAACTATAAATACCCTAATTGGGCCTCTAACTGAGTCAAACACACACTGACAAACAGCAGCATTTAACAGAAGAATAAAAAGTTAAGCTGAATGCCAAACTCAGTATGTCATAAAAGTATTGGAAAAAGTAGCTTGAAAATCTAAACCATTTTGAAAACAGATACTGTTACAGTTAAACTATAATAATGTGTATGTCCATAATACAATAAATGCTATATGTTTAACAAGGTAAACATTGTAAATAACAACATTTAGGCAATGTGTGCCCTGACAATATTTTTGATCATGAAATGCATGTTTGTTTGGACATTAATTAAAGTACTACCAATAGTTGTTTAGGTAAGGCCATTTTCTGCACTGCACTCTGCAGTTTACTGTACATGATGTGATAGCTGACATTACCTGATATATCTTCAGAAATGTGCTACTCTGTTCACGTAAACTTGTTTAATACAGATACAGCGAAAAATGTAAAATATTCACAATTTTCCTTTTTTGATCACACTGTGGTTTAGAGTGACGTGATCTTTTCCCCTCTGGACCACTTCATTACCCCTAATCCAGAGAACCAGCAGAGAAAAAGACAAGTGCAGCCATGTGGCAAACAGGCACATGGTTCATTTCTGCATAAGGGATCAGCAATCCTTGAAAACAATGTCCACGCTCTATTCAAGTGCTCAAAATCTTCCTTCAGTAAGGATTTGTTTTACAGTAAGTTGCTGATGTGTGTAGACTAACAAAACTTTAAACAGTTTAATTTGGTAAGCATGGAAAATTGTCTGAAGTGATTTAACAAACTTTTCCTGGTGCTGTAAAGTTAAACTATGTAAGCTGCCCTAGAATTTCCGCTAATTTTACTGCATTCAAGTCCTCCTAGAAAATTTGTATTTAAAAGTTGGGAAGTTGTAATTATGATTTTAAATGTTCGTTATTTATTCATACAATGTCACATATTCAAATCAGATGCATAAGACAGACCTAGCCCAAACAAAACAAAATAATTATATTGTAAAGTATAAACCCAAATAACAACATCTGAATTCAAACTGATGAAAAATTTCTTAGCTTCTATCATTTACAGCTACATGGTATAAAAGCAACGCTCAGTTATAAATGAGTGAAATGTAAAATCAAAATAGGCCATCTTGAATCCCCATTCATTACATTCACTAAAGACTTGAAAATGTCACAACTTGGCTACGCGTGCATCATCTAGAATTCCGACTAAACTCCTAATTACGATGTACCTGCCCCACAGAAGCAAGACAAGCACCTGTTTTGAAGATCTCTGTTCCTTCCAGCGATGAAAAGCTTGACCGTCTTGCTTTTTTTGTTCATGTCGCCTTTTGACCTCTTTATTGTCCATTAGAATGTACTGTTTGAAGTTTCTGCAGTAGTGTTATCTTTCTTCATTTCTACATTTTCTGAATGCCATTCCATAGAGAGAGAGAGAGAGAGGGAGAACTAATGCATTAGATTAAATGCATTACAAAATATAACATAACAGAGGTCATTTTCGATCATATTTTTTATTTCATTATTTTTCCATTTGTTCACTTCTAATGTTACTATTTTATGTTTTTATAAGTTTATTTATTTATTTTTTTGGACTAAAGTTTTATTAAAATTTCATATTACCCCTCTTCTGACCACCAAAATAAATCCAGCTATGTTATTAAACGTCTTTCCTCTCTTTCTTAGAACCGTTACCAGCCAAGTGTATAAGATAGGCCAGGATGTTTACATGGGAAAGACATTAATCTCTGTTACATCATAAAGTTGCATAAAGTGCATTTCTACAGCCACATTTTAATAAACTGCCATTTTATTATGAGGAAGAGTGTTTCTAAAAACAGAATGAACTCTTAAAATAACTAAAAAACCAATATAAAATTGATTGCAAATGATATGACATTAATATTCCACTTAAACTAATCAGTGTGTGCAGGTGAAATATTTAAAAATGTAGAAACAAAGCAAAAAAAAAAAGTCAATAAGCTCCAAATTACAAGATAATTCTGATACAATCTGTCAAACATTCAAAACTCTAAATCTTGGCTATGTGATATTGTTTGGTAATCACTTTTATAGTTGTAGCACAAACTCCAAAGAAGCAGAAAGTGGTTGAAACAAAGCTGGAAATATCAGTAGTGTTTGAAATGTAGGAAAATGCTGTATTGCGTCTCAAATGACACCTTCATGCATAATGCCTAATGTAGCGTGCTAACCTTCTGGCTGCTGGAGAGGGAGATGAATCCAGACAGCATGCAGAAATGGTAATGGAGGTGCTTTAGCAAAGGTTACCATCTCTCCACAGACCCAGCCCGGGCTGCTCCCTCACCTTCTTGCGTAAAAATCAAAGGAAATGTTACATCTGAATAAGCTGTAAATGCACAGAAAGTTCACACGGGTGACCCGCAGGGCTGCAATGAAAGCCACGAACGTATTTTGGTAGAGAACCTTGAATGTGTTTACAGCCCTAAAATGTGTTTTGATTTGTCATTAGGAGTGCAGAAACTCATAAATTGTGCTCAAAAATGTTTTATCTTTAAAAGCTAAAAAATGAAGATGAAAGAAGACTATTCATTTTTTTTTTTAATACTAGACATTCTTCTATCCTAATAGCCAATATGTTATGTTCTTTCCTCACATTTAATAAACAAAAAGCACAACGGCTATTTTGAAATTCCAGCGCTGTCCTGAAACGTCCCCTTCTAGTCATTTAATAGTGTGAGGGGGGAACGTGCCCACCGCTATGGCAAACTTTCAGGAAATGATGAGTAACAATTTTAAGGAGGAGCTGTAATGGCGCGTTCGCTCTCAAAGTAGCAGAGATTCAGGAGTGATTAATGAAAACAAATTTTTCATGGCAATTAAAATGATTAAAGCCGGAGGGCCTTTTTGCTGTTACCCTGAATTGCTCCAGGAACAAGGCGGCAACAAAGCTGTGAACCAAAATTGCATTAGTAGTGGAGGAGAACTGTATTAAAATGCAAATGTACAGCTGTTAATAGTTCTTCAAAAACCAATAATCCCCCACAGTCAGTCATGTGTCAGAATGGTTAATGGAAAAATATCCCAGAGGCACACAGGGTCCTTTTCCATTCCGCTTCTGATTAAAACAGAAATTCTGCAGAGGCAAAAGCAGAGCTCAGAGTGGGATGGGATCGGCTGGGATGACTTAATGTTGGGCAGGAGACCAAAACCCATTGTTCGGAATTTCCCTGACTTTAAGGCATGCTTTGTCCCCCCTGGGATGGCTGTGAAGTGCTAAGCAGGGAAAGAAAGCTACTAAATCTGATCTGGAGGTATTAAAGCTATTTATCATGAAGGTGTTTAGCGCATAATCTGTATTGAGCAACATCTGAATTAAATACACATGATAATCAGGGCCATCCGTGTGACGGAAACGGGCTCAGCCAAAAGAGAGTGTGGGGTGCGGGCGTCATAATTGAATAAATACTGCGTTTGGTTATCTTGTCACTTAATTATGATTCTGCCGCAGGTTGTGTTATAGAGATCGAAGCGTTCTGACCCACCAGAGGGAGAAATGCTGTTCCGTCTCTCATTCCTGCGCAGGAGGGGAGCTGCCAATGGACCAAACAAGTTGATTAAGAACATTATCATTTAATAGGTTTTGGGGAAACAGCAACAACAAGCAAATCATATAATGATTTTTTTTATTTTTATATATATATATATATATATATATATAAAATTTGCATAACATAATGGATTTTTTTATTTCACTGTTTTTTATTGAAGTCTAGTTTAGTGGTTTTCAATCATAGCAAAGCAGTTTCAAATGCCTAACAATCAGAAAGCAGTATAAAATTATCATAAACATATTAATTTGATGCACTGAAATATTGCTGTAATGCTTAATAGTCTTTGTTTAGATAGATAGATAGATAGATAGATAGATAGATAGATAGATAGATAGATAGATAGATAGATAGATAGATAGATAGATAGATAGATAGATAGATACAGATAGAGACAGTTCACACAACCTCATCTTTTATGTTGATAACTGTAGAGAGAGAAAATTTAAGGCAAACTTCAGACAGCTCCAAAATGAGTCTGTCTCCAAAACCCCTGTGGACAGGTGATGAAGACACAAACCTAGCACCCTCTTTAATTACTGATAAGTTGCGAGCCAGCTAAACTCTTTGGATTGTTCCCGCCGGAGGCCCTAATCACTTTAAAGTGGGCCGCTGATCCTAACTGCTGCATCGGAGTGTTCTGTGGCAGTGAAACAGACACTATCGGTCTGCTGGTCTCACCCAATCCCATTTCCTGCCACTGAGACATAGTGCATCTGCAAATGAAAGATCTCCCTGCTCCTGCTGGGAAATGGGGAGCGGTTTTGTTTAGAGATAGTAATAAAGATAGATTAAAATTTATGTATAGTTTTAAATGGGCTTAAATATTTCACAGTTGTAATTTAGATTTCAATACCATTCTCTATCCCTTCTCTGACGTTTACAAATTACAAATTAACAAGATAAGAATGTAAAAAAAAAATGACTTTCATATCACATTCTGAGAAACACAGAATAACAAAGACTCCACCTGATAAAACTTTCAGTATTTTATTCATTTGTACATCTCCAAACCCTTGTTCCCCCTGAAAGTAAACATGATCATACAGATGATAAGTACTTCTAATATATATTTTTGACAGTTTTACAGCCCCTGTACAAGAGCATGGATTTCATGGAGTTCACATCTACATCAGCAACATCAGTTTCTTTGTCCAAAGAACCGAGAACAAGCATATATGGGATTGAGAGAGAGAGAGAGAGAGAGAGAGAGAGAGAGAGAGAGAGAGAGAGAGAGAGAGAGAGAGAGTGGGGTTTTGGGTTAACAGACAATGAGTGAAGGCATATACAGAAGCAGCTCCATCAGGATCAACTATGTACAATACAAACCATTCATACAAATTAGGCTCTAGATATAGAATTCATTACATTACAGTGTATTATAAGTGACAATGAGCAAGCCCTCCAACCATTCCTGGATCTTATTAAACTACAGGACACAGCTCGGGCCGAACAATCCGCAATTATTATAGTACAGCTTCTTTGTAATAGGTAGAAAACATGCCTGTAGTTAAGGCCTGCTCATAACCAGCAGAACAAAGCCATTCTCCTCATCTTTGGGCCTTTGGGCTGGGAGGAATAACTCAAGAAGGTGTGGGGACTCCAGCGCTGTTCAAAAGTTTGTAGGTGGAGGGAACATTGAGATTCTGATTGCGAATAATTCTCCTGCGAGCTACCAGCTAAACGAAAAAGTCTTACTGTATCTACACCTTCGTGGCCTTTTGGCAGTTCTAATAAACATGTACGTACTTGTACAAATTAACTAATTAAACAAATATTCTGAAAATCAAACACTTGCACAATTCTAAATTAAAACAGAACATTACAAGACAAAACAGAGAGTTTACATGGTCATACAAGAAACACTCCAGTGGTAAAATAATATTCTAAGAACATTAAAAGATATAAACAATAAATTAACAATAATATGTGCTTTAACTTAAAGGATACCAAGTGAGCAAACAAAAGCACTAGGTTATGCCCTCAAATTAAAGTTTTGTGTGGTACTTGTGCAAATAGCCAAATTCTTCTCTTTTCAAGTCGACTTAATAGATCCGGGCCATGAGCGCATGGTATGGGCGGTTCGGGGAACATGTATTTGTTGTGGATGGGGAGAGAGCTCCATCCTTTGCCTCTCGTTGTCCTTCGTGTAGGTGACGTCAGCGGCTACCTTCAGCCAGAAGGGAAGTAAGGAGTATCGCTGTGGTAGTTATAATCTGGGCAGACCTTCTGCACTAGCTTGTAGTCGGTGCTGTAGAAGGAGATATAAATGCAAATGACTTTGAAGGGCTTCGAGCAGAGCCAGGATACATGGCTTTGCGTCTGCTCCTGGTAACATGTCTTGGACGGGTCGAAGTTGCAGAGCGTGTTCTTGGAGCCCCTCTCCACCTTCTCGTACTCGATGCGGCAGTTGAAGGACTTGGAATCCTTGGAGTCAATGACCGACTGCTGGGCTGTCAAGTCAAACTCCACGATTTTGCTGGGCGGGACCAGGCTGACGGACACGTTGCCCTGGCCTGTGGAGTTATGGCGGAAGAAGACACTGAAGGTGCCGTTGCCGTGATCGACGATCTTTCCGGTGATCAGGAGGTTGAGCTTGACCGTTTTGATGTTGGAGTGGAAATCTCCCCAGCCGAACATTTTCTTGAACTTGCCCGTCTTGACCATCGGCCGCCTTTTGGCTCGAGGCCTGGAGTCCTGCAGATCCGTGGTATTCCTCAGCCAGTCCCACAGATCCTGCTCTGAGTAAGGCTCCGGAGTGTCATAGTGCAGGTCCAGGGCTGTTGCGTTTTCCTTCCCGTGGAGAGTCTGTGATAGAAGTCGACTGATGGACAAGTCCTTACTGCTTTCTGTCCATATATGCTTTAGTGTCGACTTGGGGCTTCCTGATTTGAGCAGCTCCGACTTCCCCGGGATAGAACCGTGGGCACTTGAAACCTAAGAAAGGAAGATGGAGAGGATATTATTGAGCCGTCTTAACCTTATAGAGCTACAGAAAACGCATAATGCAAAGCAAGTGAGCATTTCATCCAGTGCCTCTTGACAGGAAAAAGGAATTAAGTGGATATTACTCTTGATTCAGGAGATATTGACCCCTCACTCCAACACAATCATGTAGTCTCCTATGCAACAGACAGATCAAATGGATTAGGATGAGGAAGAAAAAAAGATAATCGATCGAGCCCGCAAGCTTCAATTTGCAACCTGTTAGCTGACAGGAGCCGTCTTGGAAATGGAACGGAGCGTGGCGAATGAGAAAAAGAATACAACGATCAAACTCGCCACGTCGTGCGGTCGGGGAGGGGATCTCCACCGGCCCTCCCTGATAATACCGGTGACTATTCTTTGAGTAAAGAGCAGACTATTAACCAGCCAGTGCTCCTTGAATTGATGATTGATGAACCACTGGGTTCTCTCCATTTAGTGCAGATGAGTGGAATTAGGTCCATGCAGGGCCTGGCGGAGCGCCTTGACATTGATTGCCTGATTTCTACTGTAAGACCTGACAGCAGATCCGTCTTGCGGTGGTTTTTGCATCTCGAGGGCTACCCCTGGGATCGATAGTTAGAAAATAAGGTCTCGCTACCAATCTGCTCGAACCTTCGGACAGAATTGCCTCACAGCATGTGCGAGAGCGAGGGCGATGCGAGTCCATTTTAAACACAGTGCTGGGTGGGAGCAAGGCCACGTGGCTCACTTAAGGATTTCATGTTGCGAACCTGAAAGGTAATCGATACTTGACTTGAAGAGTGGTTCAAAATGCAAATGAAGAGAAGTTTAACTTAAAAACTTGGGAATTGCACGATAGCGGTCTGCTCGTGTTCAGAACTCACATTAAATATTTGTTAAAAAATGAATGAATAAAAACACACAACGCAACATGCACCTGAAAAGCACTCACACTAGTGATGAAGAACCCTAGGAAGAGAGCTCAGATATGTTTCCAATGAAATTAGGGATCATTACTCTTCCTTATGTGTGGAGTAAGAGGTCTTGCCCTGTACTAAAAGAGAGTAATATGTTTTGCGCTCTAGGAGCATGATTAAAGACAGAGTTATTATTTATTAATGGCTAATTGCTGAAGGGGCAATACAAACATTCCAAGGCTGAGCAAGTTTCAAGGAGCTATTTGTGTGAAGTTCAGTGCAGCCTGACCGAATGGGAGGGCACTTGCATTGATAAATGGATCTTTATAGTGCTTGTTTTAGCAAAATATTGAGGGAAAAAAACATGTTTTCATGTTTATGTATTCATCATCCAGTGTGTAGTGTAATGCATTAAAACACTTGCAAAACATTTGAACAAGTGTTCTGGGTTATGTAACATACAGTCAATATATAGTCAGCTAGTCACGATCATATTAATATTAAAATTATTACATAATAATTCTTACTACCACTACTACTACTAATTTTAATAATAATAATAATAATAATAATAATAATAATTTTAAATAAATTTAATTGGTTTGTATTATTTTAATTTGTAATCTGTTTTGTGTACTTTATTTTCTTGTTCTTTTATAATTATTTCTTTATTTCTTATTTTTATTTCTATTGTATTCTATGACATTCATTCAGTATGTTTTCTGTAATGCACTTTCTGTAATGTAAACACTGTTTTAAAAGATATAGAAATAAAGCTTTATATACTAAACCCTAATAGAGTAATCAGGATCTTGTATCACCCTGAAAGTTTATTTGATAATAACCGGCTAACCTGCTTATTACAAAGCTAATTACCAAATAAATGGACACGAAATAAAGTTGAAATTATTTTACTGCAAAGAGATTTGTCAAAACTCAAGTATGCAGTTTAAAGGTCATTATAGCAATATATTTGATGGCAGAATACTGCAATTGACCAATCAGAATAAAGCATTTCAGATATTCATTCTAATTGAGTCATTAATGAGTCGCATAAGTGTTAGAATTTTAGCTCTTACATTTAAAAACAGCCACTTAAAAGGTAAAGATAAATCCTGAGACTTGCGTTCAACAACTGAAAAAAAAAACTGACAGTGTCTAACTCTTTGCCTAGTCTGTATCTGTCCACCTTTGGCAACCTTAAAAAGCACACACGTGGACAGCACAAACAGTGAAACACTGGCCAGGAGTCGGTTCTCCAAGGCATAAAGCCTGCACACATAGCGGATGTCTGAACGCAAGGCTCGGTCTGTCCAGTCTGTCTTGCCATGATGGGCTTGGATCCAGCCCGACTGCTGGAGCTTTACGGAGCCAGCTGCAGTGTTCACCTGAGGCAACAGTGCATCTGGTAAACACATTCGGGGGGGAGTCACGGCCAAGCCCTTCCCACCTCACCCACTGACAGCCGGCCAGCCAGGCACAAACAGCTGGGCTCCCCCAGGCACTGCACTGCATCAGGTCAGCAAGAGCAGCATGTGTACACCAATCTGTGTGCCTGGTGTGAGTCTTAATGAGTCTGCCTGCTTTAAGAACTTCAAGGCTGACAGATCAGATCATATTGGTTACATTCTTAATCCCAACAGCAAGCTGAACAACATCAAACATTATTAATATTAACCCTTTAACCTTCACTCCTAAAAGGAGCTAATGAAAAAAATTAACTTCAAATTCTTATTAGCAGACATCTAATAAATAGCCCCAAGCACTTTTTTTTTTTTTAAATTTATGTTTTATATAAAACTCTACCGTACGGTTGAGCTGTCAGTCCATGGTAAATCTTGATTTAAATTCAGAGAACTATTTCAGGAGTTATTTTCCAATAATAAACATTCCTTTAACTTCATTAGTATCTTGGATACATTTCATAACCTTCAGGTTCCACAAAGATAAAAATTATATTTAAGCGTCTGTATAATAGGCCTACTATATGTAGCCGTATGGCAATATATTTGCTATATGATGTCTTTTACAGACATATCAACCGTACGGTCACGCATGATTTTGGATAATTATGGTAAATAAACATTTTTGCATTTCTCATATATTTTGCTATATTTCTGTTCTTTACCCCCTACCCTATTTACAACAACATTATGGTTTCATCCCTACTTCCTTGATTGCTTGTTTGACCCTATTATCTGATGACTGACCAGCACTGTTCTCCCTTCAGTGTGACTGACTGAAGTTTGTAAACTGCTGCTGTCACTTGAAAACTGGAAATACCCAAACCCCCCATGGCAACAGCAGACACAGAGATGGGGCAGTACAGCTGTGGAAAGATTGCTCTCTCATCTCTTCCTTTTGATAGATGTATTCTCTATCAAAGTAAGCTCAACCGCACGGTAGCGATATCAGTTAAAGGGTTAAAAGGCTTTTACAAATGCAAACATTGTTCATTCCAATAATGCAGGATTCAGGATATGCTGTTCATCAACACGGGGAGTTTGCAAAAAGACGTTTTTAAAATCATCCAGTTGGAAGGTTGCGCAAATGGCTATTCTGGACTATTTTTAACTTGACACAGCATCTGAAAACACAAAAGCCATGATGGGACAAACAAAAACCAATGCAAGACATGATACAACAGCCTAAGATGTCCATCTGAATATTAGTAATATTAGGGATGAATTTAAAGATCTAACATATCAAAGAGGGTTTTATTGTGCAAATATTCAGCAACTTGCCAAATAATTGTTTTTAGAATTATGAACAGTCACTGGTGTGCCAAAGTCTAACAGAAAATTACACACTGCAACATGGAGGGGTAACAATGTAGTGAGCAGTTTAACACCACTAACTGTATTTAACCTTGAAATGCATGCTCTATGACTGCACTGCAGTACCAACTAACGGCAAGAATCAGACCCTGCTTGCCTAACATAAGCCAGAGCTACATTTGGTCCTAATTAATGATAGCAGATTAAATGGAATAATTATGCAGGCTAATTCTGAAAATGCAATTATGTTATTGCCGCACATTTGTGTTTCTATTTGAATGTTAATTTGCACTAATTAAGGTATTAATATGCATCAATAAGTCAACTACAGTGTTAGCTAGCATATTATTGACACATTGATTACATCGCTAAGGCTGTTTACTTAGTAAGTGAAACATTACAATGTGCTTGTTCCCAGCATTTCTGCAGGTGTCCATATCTTTAAAACCGGCCCATTAAAAGGAACATTTAAATAAGCTTTTTAAAATCATAATCAGCCTTTGCTTCGGGGGTGGGTGAGGGGGTGTCCTTTAAAGAGATTTAAAAGAGATTTAAAAAAAAAGTTATTTTATATTACAGAAAAGTGTATCATAAATTTAAAGTGTGTGTGTGTGTGTGTGCGTGTGTGTGTGTATGTGTATGTGTGTGTGTGTATATATATATATATATATATATATATATATATATGTATACTTATACATTTAACATAAAACAATTGAATACAATTTTTAAATACATATAATAAAATAATAATAATTAAAATAATAACTTATATAGGATTATTATATATTATATTATTATATAGATTTTTAGTTATATATATATATTTAGTTATATAACTAAAAATCTATATAATAATATAATATATATATATATATATATATATATATATATATATATATATATATATATATATATATATATACTCAAAATTCCCATATTGATGTCTGCATTATGGAGGGTAAGTACTCTTGCTGTGTGAGGTTACTTCCTTTCATAGTCGTATTGTCTCTTTGACAGAGCTAGCGTACGAAACAGCATGTGGACTAAAGGTCAACCGATAATGACCATTGTTATAATAGCTTTTGTAAAACAACGGTAGTAAGAGAATGAGCAGAGGGAGTAGATAAAACCCAGAGTAGAGGAAAAACAGTCTCAACTGTGACCCTGAGAGCACATTTCACCACTTACCTTTACACTACAGAAATACACTAAACACGAAGTGAGGGGAGAATTACAAAAACACGTCCGCCTGAGATAAACGTCCCAGAGAAAACATGGTCCTTATCAATAAAACCGCTAAGTCAAGGCCGAAACCTCCACCGTGCAAAACAATATGCCATAAAAATGTTCAGCGGATCATTCCGGTGCCTCACTTTAACAACCTCCCAAACAACATTTACAGCCTGGGAGATGAGATAAAACGGTGCATATCTTCTTCCTCCTAAGCAATTCACTGCCATCCACAACCTAGACACTTAAACAAGGCACCTCATGCTGCGGCCGTCCTAAGAGAAATGAAAAGGAAAGGCAAAAATGAAGATGGATTTCAACTAAATCCACTTCTGCTAACAAAGCACTCGCATGCTTTGCCAGCCCCCCTTTCCTCGCTGCCTGCTGCGTACGTTTGGTTTGTAGGAGTGTGAGGCATTGCACGGGCCCATTAGCGGCATAACTAAGCACTGTGCTTTAGGATGGGCCGCTGGGGCAGAGGCACGCTTGCTACAAGAGTTGGACAGCTGCTAAGCAGCCATGGAATATCAGGCTGTGACCATGCACTAGAACTGCCTAATGGTGTCATAAGAAGACCGTTAGACGCACCATTAAAGCAGGCTGTCATGCTCGTTGTGTATAGCAGCCGGTGTGTGTTTGTAACAATGCCCATGGACTCCCCTGATACAGTCAAATAGGTATTGCAACAGAAGTGTAACACACAGACCGTACAGAAACTGTTCCATATTTCACACAATCTGAGATTCCCAGACGCATTTCCTGCATTCACGAATGTAATTATAAAAAGAACCAAATGAGAATACTAAAACACATGTCTGTTTCAGCATCACAGGAACTCATTTGAAAACAATGGCAGCAGAATACGATCATCAGTCTTTATAAATAGGGGTCGTTTACACAAAACGTGTTCTTGCATTTAAAACACAAGATGCTGCACTGAGCAGTAAACAACATGTTTTTTAAAAGTTTAACAGCATTTACATGTTCAGCTATAGTGTGGATTTACATTGTTAAACTATTTATGTGCAGCATAAATTGGAAAGTAAATGCGTTCTGTGTGAACCGCCTCCATTGGGGCCCATTTGTTCAGAATGTGTTTTTACATAAAAAATGTGAGACGTCATGCTGAGGAATGAATGTGAAAGTTAAAAAGTTCAACTTTGAAAACATGGCATTACAAAAATGTGACACCCAAACTCAAGGCACTGAAAAAGCTGCACAATGGTCAACAGCATTTGGCTAGTGCAAATTTACATTGGTAAACGTAAAAAGTCCAACGTAAAGCAAGTTCTGTGTGAACAAGCCACATTGGGGTCCATTTACACAGAATGCATTATTGTGTTCAGAAATATGAAACGCAGGGCAGTGGAATGGGAAAAAAAGAAAAGAAATGTGTTTAATTTACGATCAAACATGTTCTAGTCTAGCATGTGTTTACACAGAAAAACAATGGACAGCAGTGCAGTAGAATGCAAAAATGTATTCAGTGTGAACGCTGTCAGTTTTCAGATTCGTTTTAGGTAAACATGCTGTGTGAGCAAAACCGGTTTCAGATCTAGTCACGTGACTCAAATGATACGCTCAATACTCAGTTAAAAATAATTAAAAAGCATTCAAAGCTGCTGTCCATTGATTCATATTTGACAAATAAACTTGGTCTTCAAAAGCTAGTGTCATATTAACTGTGCTATTTGTTTTCTTGTCATCTTTTGGTCACTACAGGTGAAATTCACCAAATGTGAGAACAAAAAAAGGGCACTTGTTTATAGAAGTGCAACTAAAATAGCCTACTGTATATAGGCTATTGTAAAACATTTGAGACTCACACCTGCTATTAAAACAGTTCTCAATCCCAAACAGTGACTGGGTGAATGCAGTCATTTAACAGCATAATAGCTACACTGCTGCACATACAGTAACATACTAACTCTAAGAAGACTGTTTGGAATCTTAAAAGGACACATATTATGGTAAGATTAAAGTGAACTAGGCTCTTATTTTAACAATGCAAAGCTCCTAAGTTCACTAGATCATGTTTTAAAAATTATTACACATGCAAAAACTGGCCTTTGAGATTTGTTATGGTATGATTTTTTTATTTTTTTTTAAAGAGGTCATGATTTTTATTTTTTTTTTTAACATGTTTCTTGAGATTCACTTATAATGTTAATTAGGTTTTTGAGGAAAAAACAAATTTGCAGAAATACTTTTCAACTCTAATCCTGATCCTCTGTCTGAAATGATTGGTTTCTTTAAGGGGCAGCTTATTTAAGGCTTGCCAGTAATCAAAGACTGTTATGATTGGTTAACATTTAGGGCTGCACGATAAATCGAATGTGATCGCAGATGAATCGCATCCGATTATGAATGCAATATTGCGTATCTTGTCGGCGAACTATGGCTCTGTGTATTAAATGCCGCTCCATCCAAAGCAAGTGATGGAGATTTACTACTAATCACAGAACCGGCTTAACTGACGAGATGCGCATGACAATCGCATGCGATTTATCGTGCAGCCCTATAACACTGCACAGGGAACAGTAACAATGGTCACTGGCTTCTGCACATGAGAGTTTTTAAAACATTATCCATACAAAACTGTCATTTACAGACAAAGCATGTAGCTTCTTTCAGATCCAATACAGTTGGCCGTTTCATCTTTCAGGAAAAGTTTCATTACAAACTTTCCATCAAACTATGCCTTATTTACAAAACAATCTGCAGACAAATGTACGAACAAACAAATAATTCTCCAAAGCGATCCAGGACACCATTAAAAAGAAACCATCGACTTATTTCTGGAGCTGAGGTCCTTTTTAAGTTTGTACAGAGACACAAATGAGCTGTTTAATCTTGACACATCAAAGTGAACACTCTTTGACTCTCCCATTTGTCCTGTTGTCGGGAGTAGCTCAAGCGCATGGACTTACGTCACAAATTGAACAGGCATCTGTAGACAGCGTCAGAGATTATAATGGCTTTTATTTGGATTTGACGACATGACGCTCGCATCTAGTGTAGACAAGTGTCAGCCATCAAGTGACTGAACCACTAGTGGGTAGGGCCTATGGTGTGATTATTTAGAACTATTCTTGCTCTGGAGGCAAAATGTCTTATGCAAATGTATTTGCCTGTGTGACATCACAAATCCCACAATCAGGGGCATCACAATTAGGGGGAAAAAAGGGGACAGAATAGATAGGACCCAGAGGCTGAGAGAGGCCCACAACGATGTCCACTGAGGGGCCCGACTGAGATCATCAGCCAAATCTCCCTTCCCTCCTTTGATGGACCCCATAGACCAGTTCGGTTTTTGCAAACAGTGATGACATTTTTTGTGGGCGGAGCCTATCTCATGGCAGAAAATGACGGTTTTCAAGTAGCAGTTTATGGAGGCCATGGAATAAAATAATAATAAAAAAAAGGTAAATTTTAGTTAATATTTCAAAATTCTGACTGTTTTCGCAATTCCGAGATTATATCTCACAATTCTGATAAGGAAAGCAACTCGTCATTCTCTCTTTTCCCCTCAGCTCGGAATCATGAGTTTATATCCCTGACCTGTTTTTTTTTCCTGAGTTGACAAATTCGCTATTGTTGAGTTAAATCAAAATCAAATCAAAGTCGAAACTAGGAGATATAAACTTGCATTTGTGAGAAAAAAAAAATGTCAGAATTGTGAGATAAAATAGGTAAATATTATGCAAAATTTTAGTAGTAATAGGTTTAAATAGTATTTCATGCTGTAACTGTAGGGCTATACAATACATCCCCTATGAACTGTACACAGTATGCAAATATTATGTAGACCTATTGTTTAAAGTGCCTCTATTATGGATTTTTGAAAATTACCTTTCATGCAGTGTGTAACACAGCTCTAAGTGAATGAAAACAACCTGCAAAATTTTAAATATGAAAGTGCACCTTGTATAAAGTTATTGTCTGTCAAAAGAAAGAGTCAACTCTTGAGCGAATCGTTTGGGAGTTGTTGAGCAAGTAAGGTAAAAATAAATGCATATTATAAGACAATGTGTTTTTTTAACCTTGCATTGCAAGCCAACCTGTTGGTGGGGACTCCCAAAACCAAAATATGAACCTTTCATAACCCATAAAAGGGGCACTTTAAGTCAAATTTATGCTTTAAAAGAATAGTAATCATAGCAGTTTTCCATAGTCTGTCCATTTAAACGTATGCATTTAGCTTCAAATGGCGTCTTTGATGAGAGTATTCATTCTATAAAAATGATTTGCATTCTGATTCTGACATCCAGGGCCAGAAAAAATAATTTTTTACTTATTCCATGGAATTTACCCATTTCCCTCCATTTACCAGTGTTTTTTCTTCCACCACAATGCGTGTGCGGCTGCAAGTGACGTAACTTTGATGTCTACTCCAAATTGGTCTATAGGTAATTCTGTGCAATAGGCCCAGAATCTCTAGCAACTCCACTGCCCACAATATCAGAATGAGCTGTTTTTGGAGATAGGTTACTGTACATTCTTCGTCTATAATGGGAAGGATGTTTTGAATGTTTTAATGATAGAAAGACCTCTTAAATATCAATAGATCAAAGCTGATGTGATTTCTCATGTTATGATCCCTTAAAAGGGCTCTTTAAAGTGTGAAATGGGCTTAAATTAGTCCCTGTCAGTTGACTTTGATGTCATAGCTTAAGACAGACACCCAACAGCAGAATGAAGCACCCATGAACCACAGTTTACTAACATTATACAAATATTAAAAATGCTACAAAACATGGTTCCTTTAAAACAGCACCCCAAAATGTAACAGTGAAAGTCCAACATCATCTCAATACTATTCCCAATGAGGAACCCACAGTTCTCTTCCTGAGCAATGCAGATTTTGTTGAGCCAACTCCGCTGCTGAGCGCTGATATTTACTGTGGAAATCTTGAGACTAATGTGGCCTGAGGCTCCATAAATCAAAGCAGGCTTCCCTTTGTCAGCATCGCAGATGGCCCCGCCGCCCAATCACCCCAATTAAGAGCCGAGAAGGCGAGAGAGAAGAACACAGACGCAGCAAGACGCAGAGAGGAAAAGTGAGCGTGTGCGAAGAGAGCGAGAGGAAGAGAGGGCACCTGTCCCGCTGTCATATTCGGGGGGCCTCCTCTGATCAGTGATTCGGGGCCTTCCTCTTAGCCACTTCAGCGCAGAATTAATGATGGCAAACAAAAGCCAGCGCGTCGCTCCTCACAGCTATTTGTGGGAGACTTCTCTCTCTACTCCCTTCCCTCTGAACTAATCCTCAGTGTCACACTTAATGAGATTTTAGGTTGGAATAATAAACTGAAGCTGTGCTGCTCTTCTCCAAATGATTTCTTCTACTCCTATTCTTTATTTATTTTCCTTTCGCAGACCTGAATCTATACCATGCCATTAGACACCTGCGCTAGCTACATCTGCAGCAGAAAGACAGATAGGAATGGGCTGCGTACATGCCATATACTTCTCAGAATTTTATAGAATGTAACATCATGAATCTGTTTAAATAACTAATATGGTGATCAAAACATTTAGTTTCAGTTTAGTTTCACTATTTGGATGAATGCTGTATATGCTGTGTCTTTATGCTTGTGTGTGTCTGTTAAATTTGTTTATAACTAATATGGTGATAAAAGTAATTGAATATCAATTTAGTTTCAATATAACATGCTGTATATTTATGTGTATGTGTTTTACTAGAAGGACTCAAGTTGTTTCCTGGACCATTAAATTAATTCCTGAATTAATTTAAAAGTAATATTAATTAAAAAATAATACTGGGTCTAATACAAAAAATAAAAAAAAAATTAAAAAAAATGGCTTGGACTGACAAACTCAAAAGGTGTAGAAACAATTTTTACTGCAAGTCAATTTTACAAAGAATTACAAAGAATTGGCAAATAACACTGAGTTAAATGTGAAATTTAAACAGAACATCTGAAATAGTATTTTCTTGTAATAATTAACAAAAAATAAAACAATGATAATGTTTTATTTACGACTTTAAAAAACAATAAAATAAAAATAAAAAAACAGTGTATGTTTATCAGTCCCATCTATCTATTTTCACTCCAATCCATTTTGTAGTTAAATCCAGTACACAAAGTTTATTTACCTCCAAAATACAATTTTAACCTGTACACGAAACAAACATAATCCATAGGTTGGTAATAAATAAATAAATTATCAAGATCTAAACTGTAAATAAATAAATATATAAATATATAAATATATAAATAAATAAAATGTGGCTTCTTTGTAATTATATGTGGAAGTCAACAGCAATTTTTGAGTGAAAACTGTTTCTGTTTCATTTTTTTTTTTTTTTTTTCTGTGTACTATCATTAACTTTATTTAAAAGACCAAACAAATGCATTAACACATTTCAAATGCAAACACACAAAGAAAAAAATATCCTAGTATCTCTCCAAGGGAAATAAGAGGCTTCACATTTCAGAAAATGTTGGTTTTGTGCAGTGCCAAGTGTATTTATACATGTCTTTTGTCCTCTTGGGTGAAGTGGTAGGAGGGTTCAAGAGTCAGGTAAAGAAGAGTGCTCTCCAGGGAGGCTGCCATTATAATGCACGCTCGTCGCTCAAAATCAAATTAAGCCTGTAATCCAATAAACTGCCATTTCTGCAGCAAGTGACCCCACAGGACCTCATTTCAAATCCGTGACAAGCTTTAATCAATATGATTTAGTGGTTGAGGACACAAATAATTCAGCCGAGGAGAAGCAAAGTGCTGTTCTGCCACTGTCTCCACACTGGAAATCTGCGGCAGTGTTTTATAGACGGCCTATGGTGTGTTACAGTGCCGCATTGATTTGCGGATGCGATGTGATGGAGAGAACAGAGAGAGATGTGAGGAAAAAGACAGGAGCTGCTATCATGAGACCCCCTCAAGGAGCATTTAACTGAAAGTCAGAGATCAATATGCTCATGTCCATTGGAGCGGGCCATTGACAGGGCTACTTACGGGTTACAGTATCTGCCATTGCCACTTTAACCTGTCGACGGGCTCTTTACTTCCTGATAAAAACAGCCTGGTTTCATCTCACTCTCATCTGTTTGGTGACAGGTAAACCAGAAACAATCATATCTAGATAATGCTATAATGGCTTCTCTGATAGAAGGCTGATGCTTTATTTGCCCATGTAAACATTATGAATACACAATGCAATCATTAATGTTTGGGCTGGATTTGTATAATTTTAAATATTTTTTTATTTACTTATTTATTTTTTTTGTACTGTGCTCTGAACAATATGATTAAAATTGAAATGAAGAGCAAACAGCGAGATGTGCATTTGAGCCTGATTCCCCTGTCACTTTGATTTGTGTTATGTCATTCAGGGGAAATATACAAGGAATGCAAAAAAAAAATATATATATATATATATATATATATATATATATATATATATATATATATATATATATATATATATATATATATACAGGTGCATCTCAATAAATTAGAATGTCGTGGAAAAGTTCATTTATTTCAGTAATTCATCTCAAATTGTGAAACTCGTGTATTAAATAAATTCAATGCACACAGACTGAAGTAGTTTAAGTCTTTGGTTTGTGATGATTGTGGCTCACATTTAACAAAAACCCACCAATTCACTATCTCAACAAATTAGAATATGGTGACATGCCAATCAGCTAATCAACTCAAAACACCTGCAAAGGTTTCCTGAGCCTTCAAAATGGTCTCTCAGTTTGGTTCACTAGGCTACACAATCACGGGGAAGACTGCTGATCTGACAGTTGTCCAGAAGACAATCATTGACACCCTTCACAAGGAGGGTAAGCCACAAACATTCATTGCCAAAGAAGCTGGCTGTTCACAGAGTGCTGTATCCAAGCATATTAACAGAAAGTTGAGTGGAAGGAAAAAGTGTGGAAGAAAAAGATGCACAACCAACCGAGAGAACCGCAGCCTTATGAGGATTGTCAAGCAAAATCGATTCAAGAATTTGGGTGAACTTCACAAGGAATGACTGAGGCTGGGGTCAAGGCATCAAGAGCCACCACACACAGACGTGTCAAGGAATTTGGCTACAGTTGTTGTATTCCTCTTGTTAAGCCACTCCTGAACCACAGACAACGTCAGAGGCATCTTACCTGGGCTAAGGAGAAGAAGAACTGGACTGTTGCCCAGTGGTCCAAAGTCCTCTTTTCAGATGAGAGCAAGTTTTGTATTTCATTTGGAAACCAAGGTCCTAGAGTCTGGAGGAAGGGTGGAGAAGCTCATAGCCCAAGCTGCTTGAAGTCCAGTGTTAAGTTTCCAAAGTCTGTGATGATTTGGGGTGCAATGTCATCTACTGGTGTTGGTCCATTGTGTTTTTTGAAAACCAAAGTCACTGCACCCGTTTACCAAGAAATTTTGGAGCACTTCATGCTTCCTTCTGCTGACCAGTTTTTTTAAAGATGCTGATTTCATTTTCCAGCAGGATTTGGCACCTGCCCACACTGCCAAAAGCACCAAAAGTTGGTTAAATGACCATGGTGTTGGTGTGCTTGACTGGCCAGCAAACTCACCAGACCTGAACCCCATAGAGAATCTATGGGGTATTGTCAAGAGGAAAATGAGAAACAAGAGACCAAAAAATGCAGATGAGCTGAAGGCCACTGTCAAAGAAACCTGGGCTTCCATACCCCCTCACCATTGCCACAAACTGATCACCTCCATGCCACGCCGAATTGAGGCAGTAATTAAAGCAAAAGGAGCCCCTACCAAGTATTGAGTACATATACAGTAAATGAACATACTTTCCAGAAGGTCAACAATTCACTAAAAATGTTTTTTTTTTTTTTTTATTGGTCTTATGAAGTATTCTAATTTGTTGAGATAGTGAATTGGTGGGTTTTTGTTAAATGTGAGTCAAAATCATCACAATTAAAAGAACCAAAGACTTAAACTACTTCAGTCTGTGTGCATTGAATTTATTTAATACACGAGTTTCACAATTTGAGTTGAATTACTGAAATAAATGAACTTTTCCACGACATTCTAATTTATTGAGATGCACCTGTATTACAGAACAAAAATGACTTTACATTGAAGCTAGAGTTTAAACATACCCTAGTAAAAAAGTTATATATTTAAAATACATAATTCATATCTATTAACTGACATTAACTGACTGATTGAGACTTACTGATTTAAAAATGATAGTTAAACTTTATTTGGAGTACTACTTGTGTGCACAATGCACACTTCTTAATATTAAGCCTACAATGTGTTTTAATGTCACTATTGATGAGGATTGTATAATCTTTGAAAAAGATCAGTCTTTAAATGCAAGATATTTAAAGTATACTTGCAATAGTTCCACTTTAGCACAGTCAAATATACTTAAATATATCTTTAGTTGGACTTCAACACTACTTCTGCACAATTAAAGTGCATCAAGCACAAAATTAGCTGTTCCAATTTAGCAGACTTTAGTACAATTGCAGTGTATATTTATTAAGTACATAAATATAAATGTATTTGTAGTATACTTAGCATGAAATGTATTTCAGATACTTTTTAGTATATTTATTTTTCAGTAGGGCATGCTTAATATGGCTGCAAAGGCCAGATAATTAATAGTATTTGACAATTAATGCCAAAAACACTTGTATCATCTTAAAGGAGTTTAGTTTGTAATAATGACCCTTGGACTGTCGATTAAGACATGATTACCTACCTATGGGGACACGGTAATTAAAAAATGTGCAGGGAGGAAAAATACAGTTTTTCCTCTCACCTCATAGTATTTCCATTAAAAATTTCTTGGAAGAAAGCAATAGTTTCGCAAGAGAAAGCAAACATTTTGTGAGAGAACACAAAGTTAGGGTCTACGTACTAACTAAATAACTAATTAACAAGTTTAATTTTTAATATGTAAGGAGAAGAAAGAAACCACATAGTCAAACATGAGACATGAAACTACAGCAAAGTGCAGGAAATTTGTGATTCCAACAATATAATTCCTCTGTGGTGCTATTGTTACAGATTTCTGTATTTTTAAGAAATTAGAATGATTATTAAAACTTTATAGCTATATTTATATTTAAAAAAAACAAAAAAAACAAACAGCTTTTTACTCTGGAATACTCCATTCCAAGCAATCATGGAATTCTGCAGTCAGATGTTTCCTAATATTCGTATTTTCCATTGCAATGCTGTATTTCAAATCATTAAACTATCTGTCAAATCATACCATGGACTTGGTCCCTCTTTTCATACAATGCAACAGGTGGCAACTTATGTCCATGGATTGTAGTAAAAAAGGACATCACAATTTTTTATGTTGTAGTCTTAATCTTGTCACCAAGCCAAATGATTTGTATGTTTTGGTCAACCTGGTCTCATGGCATAAATGTACCTGGGGGCAATTTTTAGCGAGAGTTTAGAGTTTTCAGTTTCA
Source organism: Spinibarbus caldwelli (assembly GCA_039654775.1). NCBI lineage: Eukaryota > Metazoa > Chordata > Actinopteri > Cypriniformes > Cyprinidae > Spinibarbus > Spinibarbus caldwelli. The sequence goes on from CM077244.1 coordinate 18,490,771, forward strand.
AAGAGAAATGTCCACTGAGTGGCGCTAAAACACGGGTCCAATACGTAAACCCTGGCACGTTTTATTACGTTGATATAGGTACGTATTGCTGTGTTTTTATTACGTTGCTTCAGGTACGTATTGCGGCGGTTCTAAATTCAAATATCCGGGGTCCGTCGCTAAAAATTAATGCTCTATAGTTTTGGAAATATGCCCTACACCAAACCCAACCCTAAACCTACCCGACACTGTTGACAAATGCAGAACTGATATAAAATCACATTTGTTGATGCAACCATGTTATTTGAACTTCTTTATATGCAAGCATCAGTTTTCAAATCTCCCAGCATATTTAATATTGTTTCGAAGTCATAACATGATATTCTTCAATTAATTGTGCAAAAATGACGCTTTATTAATCGAAACTCTGTAAATTTATGTGAAAAGGAATAAAAGGCGTCAGAGTTTTACTGCCTCTAGTGTTAATTTCATTTGGAAACTGCAGTGATATGTACTTAGAGGTACGTATTTCGCGTCTCGCTAAAAAGTGCCCCCAGGTATGTTTATGCCATGAGACCAGGTAGGTTTTGGTGGACTTAATCAATATGTCATCATTTCTATTTGGCACCTTTCAAAGCAATATCAGGAAATTATCATGGCTTCAAAATGGTCAAATAGAGAGAGAAAAAAAAAAAGAATATGCCAAAGCTACAGTCTCAGAATTTACATTGGCATATGCCAAACATGGACAATGTGCATCTGCAAAACACCTAACAAGAATAGATGGACATTCTACAGGATGCTACAACTGAATTACATCAGAAATTATATCAGTACCACTGCAGCCCTGTCTGCAGTTTGAAAGCATCTCGAGTCTAATATCAGTGCAAGAAAAGTTATATTGCATTAGGAATCATCTTCCACGCTATTTCCTGCAGGGTTTACATCTGGAGAAATCCTGCGGATGCTTCAACCCACAACATTTGCTGTCAGCTTGTAAAACATGGTAGGGATCTGTAATGATACGAGCAACCATCTCACGACAGTGATTAGATCCAAAGACTGTGGTGCATGCTCTTAAAACGCCTAAGGAATATGAGGCATTTTATAAGACAGGGTGCACCCTGTTCTGCAAACACCATTTTCACATAACATTCCCATATTCTAGGAAGATAATACCCACATATTCTCAAAAGGTAGAATTGAATGGCTTCCAATGTACCTTTTTTTTTGTGTGTGTGTTTTCAGGATTCATAGAAGCTGAATTCATCTTAGTTAGGTAAACTTTTATTGTCAACAGAAACTACAACATATATTGTGGCGAAAGAAAACTACAACAAATATAGCATGTTTTTTTATATTGTAATGCCAAGGACAAAGTATAGTGTCATCAATGTAGTTTATATCTTTGCTAGATCTACAATGTTAATAACTGTGGAAACATGTCATCTGTGAAAAGGGTTCATCACAAGATCTAAATATCAGTGAGCTTTTACAGGAAGTTCTGGAGTGTAAAGTGCAAGAAAGACTTTATCCCTCAAAGAACTAACTTTTCTTATTGATTAATGACTCAATATCTCGGCACACAGTTCAGTGCTTGTATGATACCTACAAAGAAGACTAAAGCTGTCCTTAAGGCAAAGGATGGACTTACTTCTTATTAGGTCCTTGATCCTGATATATTACTCAGTGTCTTGGTTAGTTTATTAGTGCCCTGAGGTTAAAACATGGAAATGAGGGATGAGACAGGACAACTTTCCTTTCAATTCTGGTCAATTGTAAATAGGCCAGTTATTGTAACTGTACAGTAGTTTTAATCCAACTACAGAACATGATGTAATCAAAACTAGATATTTCAAGAATATCTCTGCTTTATTTAATTGCTGGCACAACTAACTAACTTGAACATAAAAGATTACTTGAGTGCCTGCATTTGATTTTTGAAAAGAGAATGAGAGTCAGTGTTCTCCAGAAACATGAATATTTCATTCATCCTATAAAAGAAGGGAAGAACGTAAAGCGAGGTAAAGGAAAATTCACAAGGTGCTTGGTTAAAAGAGAAGTGAATAATCTACAAAGGCATTCGTGATAAACACTTTAGCAATTTCACAGTGGAAGAGCCACCCCCCACAAAAAAAAAAAAAAAAAACTCCCTAATGAAATTTAAGCAATGAATCCTGAGACAGCCGAGCTTATCACTTCCCTTCAATTACCCTCCACCAAATTGCTTTCCATTCAAGGCATGTTGCCCGATTGCATTTTTTTAAACAGAGCACAGTCTAAAGTTCATTTTCACCAGCGTGAAGACAGGCTCTGGAGTACCTGACTGTGTATGAGCCCGGGTTCATAGACACTAAGGGCATGAAATGCTTCATATTGAAACCTCATGATATACAAGATACACGAGAGGCTGTGGGCTAAACAAAGCCAGGCACAGACATATGCATACTCAAGTTGAGTCCTGTTTCTCAGAAGCAGCTGACATGGTATATGGTTAACACACATTTCACAGTCGCATCATGCACTTCAGCTTTACTGAAAGGCAACTTGAAAGGAATTAACAGCATATTGATGTGTTACCTTTTGCCTTTTGTGTAATTTTTGGGATTGAGGGTTGTGCTCCATTCAGAAATGAAAATGCCTGAGTTAAAAAAAAAAAAAAAAAAATGCCTTTTATATCCTAATTCAAATTAAAAAGTAAAAAAATCAAAAGTTGAGATAACTTAAAAGTTTAAGGCAACCAGCTTTAGGAGATTTTTTAATTTTCTCAACTTGTTTTTGTAGGAGATTTTTGAGTTTTCTCAACTTTTTGTTTAATAAACTGAAAACATCAAGTTGAGAAAACTCAAAAATCTCCTGAAGTTGGTTGCCTTAAACTTTTAAGTTTTCTCAACTTTTGATTTTTTCCACTGAAGAATTACAATAAAACTGAATTTCAAATGTTAAAACCCCAGAAGCAAAACTGTGAGTCTCTCCATGGCAAAGAATGTCAGTGGTTTGTTTCTCTGCATCTCTAATCGTGTATTAAGTGTTCAAGATCAAAAAAGATGCTTTTATAAACTTTGGATGTACACCAGTGGAAATCCACCATCTTGATTCATGCCAACCACAGCCTGAAATCCCACACTTCATTCTGCTAGTACAGAGATTTAATTTTACAGTAATTCCAGGTATTTATTTTATAATTTTATTAAATTAATAATCTGATGCATAAATTCTTAATTATTTTAAATACCATTAATAATATAATATAATATAATATAATATAATATAATATAATATAATATAATATAATATAATATAATATAATATAATATAATATAATATAATAATGCAGTTGTTATACATATAATAATTAATAATATTTATATTAATTAATGTTTATTTTTTACATAAACATTATATTCAGGGTTGCAAAGGGGCAGAAGATTTCTGGACAATTTATGGAAATGTTCTGGCTCTTTGCAATCCTAATTATATTATAATATAATATTATAATATAAAATTAATTTCTAGTTCCTGAGCTTGCGTAAATATATCTAATACTGCTACGTTTAGATCCACTTTACTCATCATTATTTACACCCTGCTGTGACAATAATATAATATTTGAATAACATTTTTATATAATATATTTTTAATAATATAATATTTTTATGAGATAGTATTAAAAATAATATTTTGTCTCTAATGAAAATGTATTTTCTTCAATCAGAATGGTGAGAAATAAGGAAGGACAAAAGAATTGAAGAAAATGTTCATAAGAATCGTTAATAATTACAATGAATATTCAATATATGCCTAGTGTCAAATTACTTCCAAATACTCACAATACTATCACTTTGTTGCTCTCTGCCTTTCTGCTAATATATTCTTGAATTAATGCATGATAAAGGAAATTTTAGTTCAAAAAAAAGAAAGAAAAGAAAAGAAAAGAAAAGAAAAAGTAAAAGTTTAAGAAGTTTTAAAAAGTTGATCACACTCAGCATTAATAAACATTATATATCTGAGATTAAAATATATTTAATAAGTGACTGAACCTTGACAGGATGTGCTGCAAACAGATACTTCCCATGATGCACCACAGAGAGAGGAATCCATAAATGGCCAGATGACTTTTTGGGTTATTTAGAGTTGTGTCTCTGTGATTCATATTCTCTCACACACACACGAACACAAACACAAACAGATGGAGGAGAAGAGAGCGAGAGTGTGTGTGCATGTGTGTGTGATTGAGAATGCAGGAGAGAGGGGAAGCAGAAAAGATTAATTCAAAATGACTTGCTTTTGCGCTGGTGCAGGAAAGCAGCAGCATTACAAATGAAAGTGGATTTTGTATGCTAGATTTAACCTTAAATGGTTTCGCCACGTGCCGCTATCATCTCTGACAATTTCACAGGGAGGGTCAACGCCTAGTCTCCTTTCTCCCAACAGGAAATTTTATTCTCCATATACAAATTTTCCTCATGTACATGTTCTAAATAGCACTTAGCAGGTGACCCCTATTCCTCACGTCCTACTCTACGATAATAGAGAGAAAATGCATCTTGAACCAGAGTAGACTGTGCATTTAAAGGGACAGATCACCCAAAAATGAAATTTCTGTCAATATTTCCTGATCCTCACCACTCGAAACCTATATGACTTTCATTCTTCTGCAGAAAAAAACAAAAGAAGATACATTGAAAAAATGTCAAGTGTTTGTTTGTTTGTTATGTTTTGTTTTCATACACTGAAAGTCAATGGGGTCAAATGTTGTTTTGGATTTCATTGTCTTTAATTGCATGTGTAAAAAACGTTGCATTGATTTGAAACCTCTTAATTTGTTTTCCACAGAGGAATGAAAGTCATAAAGGTGATATAATTTTCATTTTAGGGGGAACCAACTCTTTTTAGACTCAGATTCATATGATTTCTCAGATTCTGCAATGTAGCACCTACAATACATTATAAAAGCATGTTAAAGTAGAGGAGATGCAACCTCACAGAACATGACAGTCGAATTAGGCTGTGAATATAACATTGATGTGAAAGAGAAATTAGTTTAAAAAAATAAAAAATAAAAAAATCATACCAGATAGGAACATATTGTTTCTCTCACCTATCTTATCATTTTTGCTGTTGTCTACGTTGTTCCCTGTGGTGATTGCTACATTTTTACAAGATCTTAATATATTTGTGTGTGCGTGTGTGTATGTGTGTGTCTGTCTGTGTCAAGTGGAGATTATGAGACTAATTTCAGAAACCTCCTTCTGGGTTATCCACTGCTCTGATTACTATGTATTACTTGCTGAGACTCACTGTCCCGTTGCTCTAATGCACTTTCACAGACTAATAACACATCAAAGTAAAGCCCTGAAGATACTCAGACACGTAGAGTGTGCCATTCTCCATTTCCTATACCAGAGGACATCATCGGATTCTCAGTGTGTTTTATGTTTGTCTATGAGCATGTACCTGCATTTATGATCAAGCACGTTTGTGCAGTTTTGCCAATCTAAAATAAAAAAGACTAAGTTTTACTTAAAATAAATGTTGATGCATTTATGGTAGATGCAATGTTCAAAACATCCATGTTATAGTTAAATGTACAGACGTACATTTATTTTCTCTTTCTCTGTGGGTGTCTTACAGATACATACACATACGGTTTCCACAAAAACATTAAGCAGCACAACTATTTTCATTGATATTAATAAAAATGTTCAAATCAGCATATTAGAACACTTTCTGAAGGATCATGTGACACTGAAGTCTGGGATAATGATAAATAAGTAAGATAAGTAAGCTGAAAGTAATGATTATAGTAAATATGTAGTAACCATGTCTTTCTGGCGTATTGATTGTATAAGCACAATTTTACTACAAATACCTTGGTTAAACTATGGTTAGTGTAGAAACACCATGTTTAATTTGTGGTTACCATGGTTTAACTGTAACCATGTGTTTGCTTTGTTTTTTTGCAGTAAAACCACTGTTGATTTTCGTAAGGGTTGTTTGAACCGAAGTCAAACACAGAAAGACTTTGATTCCGTGCTTAGTTCTTAATGTATACTATAATTAGAAATGCACATCAGTAGGTTATGTGCCTTTTTTTACTTTTTACTTTTTAGTACACTCTAAAAATGCTATATATATATATATATATATATATATATATATATATATATATATATATATATATATATATATATATATACAGTGAATTCAGATAAATTGGGACATTGAGATGACTGGGAAAATTAACCAGTTAACCTGAATTTACCCCTATATATGAAGAGGTCAAAAGGTCAGTGTAGTGATCCATGAATGAAAAAATATCACATTTATGATAGAGCATGAGTGTAAATATCTTTCATTCTCATCTGAACTAAAGACAGTAAGGCCAAAAAGAAATTTACTCAGAAGAGAATATGTAAATAAGGCAGTGTGCAATAAAATAGTGTTAAAACCTTAATTAAAAAAAAAAAAATACCGCCTATAAAAAAAAACAAAAAACAAAAACCTTTATTTCAAAAACACATTTAATTAACCAGGGAGCTTTTAGTTTTATAGTCTGAGCAATTACCTGGAAACTTTGAATAGTTTTCACATTTCTGCAGGCAAGCAGGAAAAGAAAGAGTAGTGGAGGGGTGAAAATGGCAGGATAACTTAAATTTAATAAGTGCTGATCACAAAAGTAACCAATTCATAGGGCATTTCTCTAAATAAAATAGGTAAAACGATGATAACATAAAAAAAAACGACATTTAGAAACTGAAATCTGCCAAGTTAAATAAACAAAATGATAAATGTGACCCTGGACCACAAAACCAGTCATAAGGGTCATTTTTTTTTAAATTACTAATTTAAATTTAGTAAAGTTGAATAAATAAGCTTTCCATTGATGTATGGTTTGTTAGGATAGGACAATATTAGGACAATATTTGGCCAAGAAACAACTATTTGAAAATCTGGAATCTGAGGGTGCAAAACAAATCAAAATATTGCGAAAATCGCCTTTAAAGTTGTCAAAATGAAGTTCTTAGCAATGCATATTACTAATCAAAAACAGAGTTTTGATTTATTTACGGTAGCAAATTCATAAAATACCTTCATGGAACATGATGATCTTTACTTAATATCCTTATGATTTTTGGCATAAAAGAAAAATTTATAATTTTGACCCATACAATGTATTGTTGGCTATTGCTACAAATATACCCGTGTGACTTAAGACTGGTTTTGTGGTCCACGGTCACAAATCGTCATGTCTAGATTAATAGCAAAATGTTGCAATTGAAAGTCCCATGGCCTAATCAAAAATACCAAAGTAAAAACTGAGATATTTGATTTGTAATGCTTCCTGCAGCCAAGTACCAGAGATGTGTGTCCACTAAAATATACCAACATGAGCTGAAGGTATAAAAGTCTAAAGCTAATGTAATACTGATTTTGAAACATTTATTGTCTATGTTTCTGCTATAATTCAGAAAAGCAGGAGTCCTAAAACAATACAAAGACAATTGAAGAAGTCACTGAGCCTCAAATGATCCCAAAACTAATTTAAACAACTGTCTGAAATTTGATTTCGCATCACACCATGTGGTCTCGAACCGCTGTCAGAAAGACAATTACATTTTAACACAGGCTACCGTCATCTACATTTGCAGAAATAATGCCTTTTCCAGTAGAATCAAATTAAATCAAACTGAATAGAACTGAGTGACATTGAATGAAATTCAGCCGAGACGAGGGAGTAACACATATCATAACACGCTGGATGTTCAGGTATGAGCGGTGCTGTCAGTCAATGCTCACACACACACACACACACACCTGCTCGCGCTCCGCAGCCACGTCCCTCAGAAGCAGCGTAAGGAGAATCGTGCTTACCTGTCTGTCTGTGGCTGAGTGGCTGCTGCTGTGGGGCCAGGCTAATGTTTTAAGTAATGGCTTTTGAGAGCTGACAGATCGCTGGTGTTCGGGCTGCTCTGGGAGAACAGAGCACATCCATCACCTCGCCATAATGCGCCCACCCTTCAGTCACTATCACGAGCACCGCTATTAGCTTCACAAAACCTGGGAAATACTTCGACAGAAATGACACCTTCACATGTCAATTAATTACAAGGATTTTTCTCTGTCTAATTAAGACACTGGCTGAAGGATTGGCGACTGTTGGAATTACAGGTGGAATTTTTCCGTTCTAGATCAGCAATGCAAAAAAAAAAAAAAAAAAAAGCAATAAAAACTTCAGAAAGTCAGAAAACGCTCTTAAAATATAAAACTTATTTGAACTGTAAAAGCTGTTGCTAAAAAATCCATTGTTTTCTTCCTTTAGCTTGTCACGTGTTATTTATTTTTCTTGTGTGTCACTGTAGCATTTGTGAATGTTTAGCAAAGTTTGTTTTATTATATTTATTTATTTATTTATTTATTAATATTGTCTACATACTAAAACAAATGTTGAGGGCAAAAAAGGCTGTGAATTTTGATCACCTAGTGTTTACCACAGCTGGAATCCAGAGCACAATTATCATCTAAACAAATAAACGTTGCCAGAAATGGAAAGTGAACAATTATGTTGAAGCGATTATTCAATAATAGAATAACTGTTAAAATGTGGGCTTTTGAACTTTTTGGTTTTGTAAATAAATATGTAAACAAATAAATATTAATAAGGTTAATTAATAAAAACATTAAACAATTATGAAAATGAATGAATGAAAGAATAAATGAATTATTTGCTATTCAATAATTATAAGAAGAACACTAATAATAAGAACACTTACTAATAAATTAATCAATCAATAAATGAATGAATGAATAAATGATATTCAATAAATTTTCAATAATTATAAGAACACCAGTAATAAGAACCCTAATACAGTAATAGGCTAATAAATAAATACATACATACATACATACATAATGAGAATAAACAAACAAATAATAATAATAATAATAATAATAATAATAATAATAATAATAATATTAATAATAATAATAGGCTAATTCATATGAAAATAAATAAGAGAAAATAAATAAAACATAATAATAATAATAATAATAATAATAATAATAATAATAATAATAATAATAAAATTACTTTAAATAATAAATATATTTTAACCATTCTGGAGAGAGAGAGAGAGAGAGAGAGAGAGAGAGAGAGAGAGAGAGAGAGAGAGAGAGAGAGAGAGAGAGAGAGAGAGAGAGTTTGCCTTTCACATAGAACAGCCAGATTTTCAGTTAGTAGTGTAAATCCCAGAATAAACTGAAGTCAAGTGTACAGGTAGTAGTAGAATGAAAAAGTGATGAGAACAGAGAAAATGACCATAAAATAAAATAAACTGGATTGTTCTTCATAAATAAATAAATAAATAAATACATACATACATACATACACGTTGAAAACTGTCAGACAGGAGGCCTCAGCCCCAGAATCTAGTGTATTGCCTACATGCTCAAAATCTTCAGCATATCTTCTTTTTTTCCTTTCAATGATTTTTCTCAACACCCCACATTGGCTACTTGCACACACAGGCTGAGGAATAATTGTGATTCTGAAAATCAATAGAAGTGAAATCCAGCAGGTCCCAGCCATGTAATGCAATACTGTCATTCACTGCATGAGGAGTGATAAGCGCTTTGATTGGTCTGTTCCTCTGGTTAGCAGTCATGATGCATTCTCATGCACTTGCCACACGCAAGCCTTCTCATCTCGTCCCTTCTTACTTTCTCTCTCCATCTAATTATACACTTAAAAATAAGGAGTGTTGTGTAAAAAAATATTACCTATTGATTGATAGCCTCAAGATAAGTAAAACTAATTCCCAGAGCAGACATGTAACTGTGGCTCAGTTAAATAAACTAGACTGATACAGACACACACACAAACAGACTGCAGCTAGTTAGCATATGCAGTGGAGTGGTGAGCCACCTAATGCAAAGCAGCTGAACCGGGCACAGAGTGTAGCTTTGTGTCAAGTTTATTGGATTTATTTCCATATAGTACAGAAATTGCATCCACATGCCAGCTAATTAACTTTAATAATTACACAAAGGCAACATAAGCAACTGTAATGTCCAAGCTAAATCTTCTCTTGCATTTGAATTAGCTTAAGCTGTAGCACTGCACATCTTTCCTCACAATGTATTGTGACACAATGTGCGTTGACAGGTTGTGATGACTGTGTGGAACATAAATTCAGATTAAAGATGTATGGATGATGGGTTAGTTCAAGTATACACCAAACAAAGATCATTTGCATATGAATTTGATTTTGCTAGGTTGTTTGAAGTGTTTACTATGGAAGCCCGTTTCCACCACTGAAGAAAAAATTATAAAGGTAATTGCGACTTTTTATCTCACAATTCTGACATTTTCTTTCTCATAATTGCGTGATACAAACTCACAATTGTGAGTTAAAAAGTCATAATTGTGAGATATAAACTCGCAATTCTGAGAAATAAAGTCAGAATTGCATGATATAAACTCGCAATTGTGAGACATAAAGTCGCAATTCTGAGAAATAAAGTCAGAACTGCGAGATATAAACTCACAATTCTTACTTTTTTTCTCAGAATTGTGAGTTTATATCTCGCAGTTCTGACTTTATTTCTCAGAATTGCGACTTTATGTCTCGCAATTGCGAGTTTATAACACGCAATTCTGACTTTATAACTCACAATTGCGAGTTTATATCTCACAATTCTGTGAAAAGAGTCAGAATTGTGAGATAAAAAGTCGCAATAACCTTTTTTTTTTATTTTTATTTTTTTTATTCAGTGGCGGAAACGGGCTTCCATAGTTTACTAATGTTCAAAACTTTGGGGTTTAAATTTGTTTAATGTTTTTAAAATAAAAGTCTCTTGGGCTCGCCAAGGCTGCATTTATTTAATTAAAAATACAGTAAATACAGTAATATTATGAAATATTATAGCAATTTAAAATAACTATTTTCCATTTCAATATATTGTAAATGTAATTTATTGCTGTAATGGCAAAGCTAAATTTCCAGCCGTCATTTCTCCAGTGTCACATGATCCTTCAGACATCATTCTAATATGCTGTTCTGCTTAAGAAACATTTATTATTAGCAATTTTGAACCAGTTGTGAGATTATAAAAGTCATTAATGTCATTTTTGATCAATTTAATGTGTCCTTGCTCAATAACAATATAATAATAATAATACAAAAAAAAAAAAACTTCAAAACAAAAACCTTTAAATGGTGGTGTACAAGTAGACCACTTTTTTATGTATAGATGGTAAAAATTGTGATGAAGTAAATTGGCTTCACTGCAGAAAATGAAAGAGATTTCCTCACCAAGAGGAGAAAGTTGGAACAAATGTGAATAAAAAATTAAGAAGAAATACCGCAAATAGCATGCAATATGATGTTCAGTATGCGTAAATAAAAAGGAATACTTACACCCCGAATATGTCAAAAAATACTCAGTATTTATCTAATCGACACTCATTCTACCCTCATAAGCATCTTGAACTTGTGACAGTGCTCCACCTGTAGGCAAAAACAGGTAATTCCTTTGAAAGACAGTAATTGTCCTTAAATGCAACCAGTAGATAATGAGTACTGGTTGTCATCTTGCAACAAAAACGGTCATTTTATCATCTGATATGCAATCACAGGAGGAGAAAGACACTGTCTGCAGCTGAGCTGTTGTTCCTGCTTTACTGTTCATAAAACAGCCAGACTCAACACGCTTTCATATAATACGAAAACATCTCTTGTTTTGCCATGCCTCAATTCAGCGACACAACTATAAATCTGCTTCTCGTTTCTTTGAGAAACGACGGCAGACGTGCATCCAAACACAGTCTGGAAGTGCTTTTGGTGTAATCCATGACTATTGTTGTCTGACTGACGTTTATGGCTCAGAGATTTCTCTTTCATCTCTCTAATTCCAGACTCTTTAATGCATGAAAGAAACTTCAGAGACCAACAGCATTTTAAGATAGAAGGGAGGTAGGCTGGGGTTATCTGGTCCTTCCTGCCTCTCCGCGGGCTTTGCATGGAGTATTTAGAAATGTTTCTTTCAGCAGACCACACAGCTCCACGGGGACACAATTGGGGAGGATGCTTCTATATATAGTGAGAAGGAAAAACAGCCCATTGAGGTTCAGGTCAGTCTGGGGTATAATTTTCCAGATCCAATGCCCTTCTGAGGTTGCGTCCAAAGCTGACCTCTGACCTGTGTGGGTGACTGAAATTCAGGAGCAGTTTGTGGAGAGAAGAACAGAGACTGTGGTAATAACTCAAACCAACCTTGTCCTGTCTCCACCCCGTGATGTGTCCTTAGCTTGACACTGAGTGCACGTGTGTATATGTGTGTGTGTGTGTGTGTGTGTGCAGGGTCAAAAGAGGTACTAGTTTAAAAGTAAAATGTGCTAAAGCCTGTGCAGGGCTATAAACAGGTCAGGATGGACACTTAAAGGACACATCTGTGGACAAATAAAGAGCACACTAGTGCTAATTAACAAAAACATGACTGTATTTTGAATGGATGTCAGTGGAAGAGAGGTGTAAGTATGATAGATAAACTGCTTTTGTGAGGAAACAGCTTATCAAATAATGAATAGACAGCCATTAAACATTCCTGCTGTTTTATAAGAGACGTCATGGGCGATGTTGCGATCGGTACGATTCATTTTAAGGCCCTTCACCTTCATTTCTATGGTATCTGCAATCAGTGATTGACTCTTGTACAACTTTAGGCAACTGTTTATCAATGCAGACATGATTCATGGCCATTTACGACTTCCTGTTTTGAACCTTAACACTTTCTCCAATGGAACTGCTCTTCTCCAAAACAGAGCAGCTTTTCTCCAAAAAGAGCTGCAGATGCTGGTATCTCCCCATAATAATAATAATAATAATAATAATAATAATAATAATAAACTCTGGATAGGTAATGGTGAATCAATCAACTAGTGCAGATAATTTGGCTCTGTCACCATTACAGAAAATAATAATAATAATAATAATATTAAATATTCTATAAAGAATAATGTATATTCTTATATATATATATATATATATATATATATATATATATATATATATATATATATATATATATATACACAAATATAAAATATACATTTTACTTTATATTTACTAAGATTTTTATTTTTTTATTTTTTTGAGGATTGGTTCCTTTTCAATTCATGAATTGGAATTTGAATTCAATTGGCTATGCCTCCCAGAAAGTTACACTGGAATTTGAATTGGTAATGCATTCTGGGAAATAAAGTGTTCCTCCTCCCTGATCCAATTTATTTATTAATTACTTTTTTATGACAATCTACAGTATTTATCGGTCACTGTGCTTTAGGCCTAAAAAATCAATAAAAAATATACACATAGATAGATAATGTGAACCATGTTTGAACATGTCAGTCTTGTCTCTCAAATTCTCAGCCATTCTTTCTCATCAACAGATGAGCTTTTCCATTCATTGCCATCAAATGACTAGCTTATCATGGTAAATAAAGCAGTGGTTTGTGTCAAGTTGCTTGTTGTTAGAAAGCAGTTGGCAAAGAGCAACGCCCTTGGCACAGGTTTAAACCACTTGCTGAATTAAGGTCACCTTCAGACGTCAATCCCACAAAGACAATTCATCATTCACCGCCCCCGTGCTGCTATCACCACACACACAGGCATAACTACACACCCTCAAGAGTCAAAGGTCATTCCAAATCACGTTCTGACTGCCAAAAGGGTCAATCATGCAGTTTTGGTTGCATTCCGTTGCACGTTTGGCTCATCTCAGCAGTGATTACGGCACAATGTCTTCAGAAAATCCTGTTTCTCCAATTATCTGGTGCAGAACTGCTGATGGTACCTACAGAGGTGCATTAACATAATGCAGATATCCTTAACTGCAATACGGAGGCACTTCATGAAACTCATAGAGTTGGGATAAATGGACTGTGACACTGATGTGAACACACGTCTATTAAACAGCGGATATGAGTGTGTGCGCCATGGGAGGAGGGCAGATTACATTGCTTTGCACACTAACTATACAGCCCTGGGCTCTCTCTCTCTCTCTCTCTCTCTCTATCTCTCTCTCTCCTCCCTTTCACAGACCCCACCACTCCTCTTCATCACTTCAGAGCTTAACATCACTCAGCCTTAACACACTTCACTGACACTAACTCACCACCCAAAAATAAAAGCCTATCCTGAAGGAGAAACATTGACAAAAATATATATCAAAACAGACGCACATTCCTTATTTCAGATTCAACCGAGAACCCAATTTTAATGCATTTTAATGCAACGAACTAGAACAGAGAAGCTGCGTTCGTAAGATAGGTCACACTTCAGTCGAGTGCTAACATGATGTTTTATCATAACAGGACAATCTTGATTGTATCGCTTAAGTTCTTATTAATTTAAGGACCTCAAGAGGGTGATTATAGGCCGGGTTTGTTTAACCCGTTTAAAGAGACTGATAGGCAGCGTGTCAAAACGTCTCCGTTGGGACCCGGGTCAGGTGACTAACGGGTGTTCTGGCTTCTGAAGCGTAGGTGAGGTTTAATGGACTAAGGGCTGAGGATTTTTACTTGAACCATTTCACGGCATCTCTCCGCCGATCATTAGACACAAGAGGTTTAGCTCAGACCTTGAACATAGCTTTCCACTGGAGTCTTAAATGGAGTGGATGTAGCTGGCTGAGCAGCTTCTACAACACACTCATCAGGGTTAAAAACAGCTGAGCCGACTGAAGATCGTTCCATCCTCAAGTGTATTAATAACAAGGTACATCTGTGCGGCTTGTGAAGATAATGACTCTGTACATCCATACAGTTCCAGAGCACAATGTATATATGCAGTTGTCCTGGAAACGTAAAGTGCACTTAGAAGAGCACGTACGGATGATTCATGTGTGTAGTTTCCAAAAGCTGCAACTTCTTTCTAGGCAATGTGGCGTTTTAAATATATACCGCCCAATCGGTGCAATGCTGGATGCTAAAAATTTGATCAATGTATCAGACCGTGCTAATAAACTCAAATATTTCATTGAGATGCATGTCATTTTAAAGGGAAAAAGAATGTATGATCATACACTAAAAATGGTTAATTAACTGTATGCATGTTACTTCACCAAATATGTTCAAGAAAATATATTATATTTTAAAGAAACAATAAATATAGTTTTTACTGTAAAATACAGTAAAAATGTAGTAGAAATATGGACTACCTTATAATTTGCAAATACAATTAATTTCATATTTAAAGCAACTAGTTTTGAGTATAAATCTCATTTAAAAACTTAGTTTCTTTTCTTTCTTTTTTTTCAGCTACGTACATTGGAGTGTTGTGTGTTCTTTAGTTTATATCCATTGCATTATTTTATGGTCATGTGTGTTACTCTGATAGGGTTTCGTGTTTGTGTTGTGTTATAGCAATTGCTGGAGAGACCAAGTATTTAACTTTAAGTTATCACGTGACCTTAAAGTGCCCATCTGTATTATTATTATTAACAGTAGCAAACGAATTTTAACTCAAACTGTTTAGCACATTATATAATTTTAAACGCACCTGTATATAGTTAATTACTGTAAAATAGCGTATATGTATGTATGTATGTATTTATTTATTTAGTTATTTAGTTATTTATTTATTTTGACTATAACGTTCCAGCAACAGCCTGTTTTACGGTATATTTATTTATTTTACAGTGCATTTTTTATCAGAAAAAAAAATCTAAAGGATATCGAAAAATACTAGGCTAATAAAAGAAATGTGTTTGTACAGACACAAGTAAAGACGGGTTTGTTTAACTGGTTGGTGTCGTTCGCTCACACACAGCCGCGCTGTTCTGCTGTTATCAGGGTCAGGACGAACTGACACACACACAAGAGGCTTAAACATGAAATACAGCAGCCAAGTTCAACTCTAATACTCGAAGCTGCGGACAGGCCTCGCAGCTGACAGGCCGATGGAAATCCACAGCCACGGGCTTCAATTCTCTCTTAAACTGTCACATTTTGGCCATCCAGTGATTATGTCTATTGTTTTATTATTCTAATATTTCGTTATAGAAAAGGACAACAAAGGATCATGTATTCCTGCCCACAAAACGCAAGAGAATAGCGACACGTAGTCTACATGAACATATAAATACATAAAACACTGTTGAGGTAAATACATCAGAAAGCTAGCCTACATGTTATAACAGGTTTTATTTTTTATTTTTATTTTTGTAAATAAAAAGTCAATATGTAGAGTGAGTGTGAATGCTAAGCGGTAGAGGTCGGGCTGCGCTGTCCATGGTCCTGAACTGTCTTATGGACACGAGGAGACTCACACTTCATTCAATTCTGTGTGTGTTACTGTTGTTGTTACTGTTGTTTGGCCTCTATAAAATACAACACGCGGGAAAGTATATGAAAAACACATGAAGACGACCTACTGTCACTTGATAGGTAAATGGACACAATCGGATCAAATGAGAAATAAATGCGCCTTTCAAACATGCCTGTGGCATATTTATAAAGATAAAACCCGCTTTTAAATCGCCAATGTTTAGTTTTAAATATCATTTGTAAATGTTCAGATAAAAAAAAAATAAAAATAAAAAATACATTGAAGTTTAAATTACATGCATTTTGTTAAAATAACAACTGCACTGGAATAAATCGGCTTGACATACTAATAATGGCAAATGAGAGATAATTCATATCGTGTAACCAGTTGTAAAATGACTAAAATTACCCAGAACACTGACCAGGACAAAAATTATGCGTACTTTATGAGAAGAATTGCAGTTAATGTATTGTTTTACATCTGCAATTTAAGCAATAAATCAGTCTTTTGTGTTAAACAGGTAATTTTGACGAAAAATAAACAAATTGGAACTGTATCTGGTACAGGTGTCAAAATATTTTAAAACAACATAATCTGATATTTTTCAGATGCAGATGTTAAAGTTATAATATTTTCTTAATTCAAGTGATGTTAAAAACTTTCTTTCATTTTTTTTTCTTTATTTGTGTGTACATCAGTGTGTGCGCGCACGGCATCTCTAAAACCTTTAAAATTTGAAGAAAAAAAGAAACATAGTAATGTTTAAAATATTAATATTTATTTAATAGGCATATTTTAGCAAATCCACATAAACAAACACAACATTTTCAAATTATTAAACAAATGCAAGATTAAAATGCAAAGCATAGATGCAGCGATATTAATTTACATACTGTACATTTAAAACGTAATATAAGATTATCAAATTTAATTATGTGGTCACAATACGTTATTTAATTACGTCGTACTCTATTCTCTTTTCTTGATTTATTTCCAATAAAGTGATTAGCCAATTTGTAGAATGTAGTTTGTTGTAGACATGTCTTGAGTGTGTATTGAACAGTGGAAATCAAAGAGACTCTCATCAGGGTGCAGGGCTGTCACTGCCGCTTCGTTCACGCAGCTATTTTCATTTGTTATGGCGCCTCCGTGAGGCCGAGCCCCGAAACACAACTCTCGCAACTGGATGTCGATACCAGAAACAGAGGAAAGGTTTTGTCTGCATGAGACGCGCTTTTAGAAATTGTATTTAGTAAACTCACGCGGTCCGAACATTTTTATACAAAACTTAAAACGCGTTTAAAAGTCTGTAAATTACTAAATTAAAGGCATACAAGTTCTTTTTTTTTTCACGACCCTGAAACCATAGTTATAAAGTGAAAAACATCGCATACTGCTACAACACTCCTGTCATTCCGAAGTGCCACAGTTTCATCTGATTCTCATTTAGACACACGAGCATATTCTACATGTAAACGAGTAATACAGGTAAAAAAGAGAGACGCTTACCAGGTAGACAGCCGGAGTGAGGAGAAACACGGCACACCAACACGTCGCCCGCATCCTCCCTTATCTCAAACTTCCACTAATTTCCCTGCGCTGTTTCTTTTGTCTGTAAGGAACATAGATCCACTTGGTATCCGCTTTAGACCTTTAGCCTAGGCAAAAATGACACTATAGACCCCATGACCACAGAATAGGCTTTAAACTTGGACACAGATAAGGGAGGGAGAGCAAATGAACGGTTACATAGGCATTAATCCAGTCAAGGAGTGAAGCACAGTCATATTTCATTGAGATGTCATGGGAGATGGTCGCTGGTCTTGCTGCCTGGAGTGACTGCGGCGTAAGTCCTCTTAGAAACAAGGACAGAGGCTTTTCACGCGCGCGCTGTCACTCAGCGGTGGCTTTATATCGCGCGCTGAGAGCCAAGCGCGCCGCACCACATCCGGAGAGAAGCTCAGAGGGGGTGGGACGAGAGGAGAGTGGAAAAAAAGATTAGAGAACCGGACGAGATTGGTCCGAGAGACGACGGGATCACACGATTGCGACGACTTAAAAGAGACTCGCAGCCCACCAGAGAAGCTTTGTTGCGTGTTTTCGTGCGCGCTAGACGACGCAGTTCGAGGAGCGCGCCACAACTCTACACGGACATTATGCGCTATTGTCCTATCAAACTGAACGCACGTGTGATTTTTGAGTTAAATTTGACTCACACTGACAACCATTAAAATTCATTTACTCCTGAACACAAAACATTGGGTTAAAAAAAGGTCTATTTTGATAGAAAATAATAAAGTGCGTAAAAAGAAAATTAAAATAATTGTACAACACATCTTAAATTCACGTGGTTCATTATAATTACATTTCATAATCATATCTCTCAATTGTTAAGCTGTCTGTTAGTAAATGAACATGTACATTTTTCAGTTTCAATCCATGCACAAATAAATCAAAATGACACTAAGTCAATATGGACCCACATGGCACATCCATCACAAAAATAAATAAATAAATAAATAAATAAATAAATAAATAAATAATCCATTCACTCCCTTTTTTGCCAAACAATTTTTAATTTAAACTTTAATGATTTTGCAAGCAGCTAGATCATAAAAATGTCAACTCTGATTCACAGATTTACTAAAATTTTCCAAAGATGCATAAGATTTAGAAAGATTAAATATGAAAGGTCATGAAATGTTTATCTGACCTATAAACATCACAGATGGAATGCTATATATATATATATATATATATATATACACTAAAAAATGCTGGGTTGTTTTAACCCAATTTTGGGTCAAATATGGACTAACCCAACTTTTGGGTTAAAAATTTAATGTAAAAATTTAACCCAACAGCTGGGTTAGTCCATATTTGGGTTAAAACAACCCAACATTTTTTAGAGTGTATATATATATATGTGTGTGTGTGTGTGTGTGTGTGTGTGTGTGTGTGTGTTTCTCAATAAATTAGAATGTTGTGGAAAAGTTCATTTATTTCAGTAATTCAACTCAAATTGTGAAACTCGTGTATTAAATAAATTCAATGCACACAGACTGAAGTAGTTTAAGTCTTTGGTTCTTTTAATTGTGATGATTTTGGCTCACATTTAACAAAACCCCACCAATTCACTATCTCAACAAATTAGAATACTTCATAAGACCAATAAAAAAACATTTTTAGTGAATTGTTGGCCTTCTGGAAAGTGTGTTCATTTACTGTATATGTACTCAATACTTGGTAGGGGCTCCTTTTGCTTAAATGCCTCAATTCGGCGTGGCATGGAGGTGATCAGTTTGTGGCACTGCTGAGGTGGTATGGAAGCGCAGGTTTCTTTGACAGTGGCCTTCAGCTCATCTGCATTTTTTGGTCTCTTGTTTCTCATTTTCCTCTTGACAATACCCCATAGATTCTCTATGGGATTCAGGTCTGGTGAGTTTGCTGGCCAGTCAAGCACACCAACACCATGGTCATTTAACCAAATTTTGGTGCTTTTGGCAGTGTGGGCAGGTGCCAAATCCTGCTGGAAAATGAAATCAGCATCTTTAAAAAGCTGGTCAGCAGAAGGAAGCATGAAGTGCTCCAAAATTTCTTGGTAAACGGGTGCAGTGACTTTGGTTTTCAAAAAACACAATGGACCAACACCAGATGACGACATTGCACCCTAAATCATCACAGACTGTGGAAACTTAACACTGGACTTAAAGCAACTTGGGCTATGAGCTTCTCCACCCTTCCTCCAGACTCTAGGACCTTGGTTTCCAAATGAAATACAAAACTTGCTCTCATCTGAAAAGAGGACTTTGGACCACTGGGCAACAGTCCAGTTCTTCTTCTCCTTAGCCCAGGTAAGACGCCTCTGACGTTGTCTGTGGTTCAGGAGTGGCTTAACAAGAGGAATACGACAACTGTAGCCAAATTCCTTGACACGTCTGTGTGTGGTGGCTCTTGATGCCCTGACCCCAGCCTCAGTCCATTCCTTGTGAAGTTCACCCAAATTCTTGAATCGATTTTGCTTGACAATCCTCATAAGGCTGCGGTTCTCTCGGTTGGTAGTGCATCTTTTTCTTCCACACTTTTTCCTTCCACTCAACTTTCTGTTAACATGCTTGGATACAGCACTCTGTGAACAGCCAGCTTCTTTGGCAATGAATGTTTGTGTCTTACCCTCCTTGTGAAGGGTGTCAGTGATTGTCTTCTGGACAACTGTCAGATCAGCAGTCTTCCCCATGATTGCGTAGCCTAGTGAACCAAACTGAGAGACCATTTTGAAGGCTCAGAAAACCTTTGCAGGTGTTTTGAGTTGATTAACTGATTGGCATGTCACCATATTCTATTTTGTTGAGAGTGAATTGGTGGGTTTTTATTAAATGTGAGCCAAAATCATCACAATTAAAAGAACCAAAGACTTAAACTACTTCAGTCTGTGTGCATTGAATTTATTTAATACACGAGTTTCACAATTTGAGTTGAATTACTGAAATAAATGAACTTTTCCACGGCATTCTAATTTATTGAGATGCATCTGTATACAGTCATGGCCAAAAATATCGGCACCAAAGAAGGCTGTGAAAATTAATCTGCATTGTTAATCCTTTTGATCTTTTATTTAAAACATTCACAAAAATCTAACCTTTCATTTGATAATAAGAATTTAAAATGGGGGGAAATATCATAATGAAATAAATGTTTTTCTCTAATACACATTGGTCACAATTAATGGCACCCTTTTATTCAATACTTTTTGAAACCTCCATTTGCCAGTTTAACAGCTCTAAATTTTCTCCTATAATGCCTGATGAGGTTAGAGAACACCTGACAAGAGATCAGAGACCATTCCTTCATCCAGAATCACTCCAGACCCTTTAGATTCCCAGCTCCATGTTGGTGCTTCTTCTCTTCAGTTCACCCCACTCATTTTCTATAGGGTTCAGGTCAGAGGACTGGAATGGCCATAGCAGAAGCTTGGTTTTGTGCTCAGTGACCCATTTTTGTGTTGTTTTTGAGGTGTGTGTTTGGATTATTGTATGGTTGGAAGATCCAAACATGGCCCATTATAAGATTTCTAACAGAGTCAGTCACTTATTTATTTTTATCTGTTGGTATTTGATAGAATCCACGAGTCTAAACAAGATGTCCAGGACCTCCAACAGAAATATAGGCCCACAACATCAAAAATACAGCAGTATATTTCATTGTACACAAGGGGTACTTTTTATCTCTGTGTTCACCAAACCCATCTTGAGTGTCTGCTGCTAAAAAGATCATTTTTTAGTTTCATCTGACCATAGAAGCCAGTCCCATTTGAAGTTCCAGTCGTGTCTGATAACTGAATATGCTGGAGTTTGTTTTTGGATGAGCTAGGAGAATTTTTCTTGAAACCCTCCCAAACAACATGTGGTGATGTAGGTGCTGTTTGACAATTTTTTTTTTAAAGGTTTTCTGACCCCAAGACTCAACTATTTTCTGCAATTCTCCAGCTGTGGTCCTTGGAGAGTCTTTAGCCACTCAAACTTTCCTCCTCATCGTGCATTAGGACGATATAGATACATGTCCTCTTCCAGGCAGTTTCGTAACATTTTATGTTGATTGGAAATTCTTAATTATTGCCCTGATGGTAGAAATGGGAATTTTCACAGCTCTAGCTCTTTTCTTAAAGCCACTTCACAAATTTGTGAAGCTCAATTAGCTTTTGCTGTATACATCAGAAATATATTCTTTGGTTTTTCTCATTGTAATGGATGATTAAGGGAATTTGGGATTTGTTTTCCCTCCTATTTATATTTCTGTGAAACAGGAAGCCATGGCTGGATAATTTTTCTGGAGTGCTAAAATTGTGAATATGAATGGGAATATACTTCAGAGATATTTTACTCATAAGAATTTCTAGGGGTACCAATAATTGTGTAAAAACATTTATTTCATAATGATATTTCCCCCCATTTTAAATTCTTATTATTCATTGAAATGTTAGATTTTTGTGAATTTTTTTAAATAAAAGATCAAAAGGATTAACAATGCAGATTAATTTTTCAAAGCCTTCTTTGTTCATATTTACCAAGGGTGCCGCTATTTAAGTTATTTTTATTGTATTTCTTTAGATATTTTGACAAGTCACAAGGTCTGGTTCCAATACCAAAACGATTAGGAATTCATAGTGTGTACTTTACCAAAACCAGGTCAAAATTAGTGATCTAGATAACATTGCTGCTTGTTGTTGGATATAGGTAAGGAGGATTCAATCACATATTTTGAGGAGGCCTGAGATTAACGGCAGGCTCTCATGAATAGAGTCTAGAAATGCCTGTGTAAAAATCTATGAACCAGCAAATGCTGACGGTGTGGATTTTTTACACAGCTGTCGCTATGCATGCATGTAAAAAGAAGAAAACCAGGAAGAAAAAAAGCAGCAGGGTCTGACTCTATAAATCTGTGGCGGTCTCATTGCTACAGCACGGCAACAGTCTGAAGTGTCACTCAGGCAGTAACTCAGGCAGCGGCTGAAATGGGATGAGGCTGTGAATGGCTGTGGTGGCCTTCAGAGTCGTAGCATGCAGCAAATCCGCCTGCAGGGATGTATCATCCAGGCCCAACACAGCTCTATAGAGATGCAGTACAGAGCATGGGTGAGAGGACATTGCTCACAACCAGATTTTGGAGCAGAATGTGGAGCATATGGCCTATTGATGTTAAAGCCCAGGGTTAATAACTTCAAATAACCCGAGAATGCTGAAGGCCACATTACTGAGGCCTGTAAAAGACCTGCAGTATATACTTGACCTCTCTGCTCACTCAAGTCCACGGGAACAATAATTAATGACTTGAGGGTCCATTCAACGTTAAATTCATTTCTTACTCATCATTTCTGGTGATCATCTTTGAAACAAAGCGCTTTTGTAATTTTAGCCCTTGTTGAAGTCAAGAACTTTTAATGCTGGTCTTCTGATCTTTAATTTCTTTTATATTAACAAATTAAGATGTGGAGGCCCATTTGCACCTCAGAGTATAAAAAACAAAAAGATATTTGTGATCTTACATCTCACCAATGCAATTTTATTTTCCATAATTGTGATTTTACATCTCACCAATTCAACTTTATATCACAGAAATGTGACTTTATATCTCACAGTTGCAATTTTATGTCTTACAGTTGCTAATTTATCTCATGCAAATGTGTCTTTACATCTCACAAATGCAACTTCATATTTAACAAATGCAATTTAACATCTCATAAATGCAAATTTACATCTGAAAATTGTGACTTTGTCTCTTGAAAATACAACTTTATATCTCCCAATTGCTGTTTTATATAAATATTGTGGCTTATCTTGCAAATGTGACTTCATATCTCATAAATGCGACTTTACATCTCACAATTCCAATTTTACGACTTTATATCTTATAAAAGTAATTTTTAGGTATCATAATTGCAGCTTTGTATCTTGCAAATAGAACTTCATCTCCCAACTGCAATTTTATATCTCTATTGCAACTTTACATCTTTCGAATATGACATTACAACTGACAAATGCAACTTAACATCTCATAACTGCAATTTTATATCTCATAATTGCGACTTTGTATCTTGCACATACAACTTCACATCTCACAAATGCAACTTTATATCTTATAAATGTGATTTTATATTTTATAATTGCAGCTTTGTATCTTGAAAACAACTATATCACTATATCTCAGTTGTGATTTATCTCAAAATGTGACATGCCGCAAATGCAACTTTATATCTTATAAATGGGATTTTATGTTTTATAATTGCAGCTTTGTGTCTTGCAAATACAACTATATCTCAGTTGCAATTTTCTATCTCTGCTGTGATTTATCTCAAAATGTGACTTTTTGTCACAAATGCAACTTTTTATCTAACAAATTTCAATTTAATATCTCATAATTGCAACAAAATCCCGCAACACAACTTTATATCTTAGAATGTAACTTCTAATGCAACTTCATTTATTTCCTTTTTTGTACTCTTTTTCTGCTTTTGATGTGTTCATGGGTATCCATAGGTCGGGTTGTCTCAACAAGTTTGAAGTCTTTTAAGTTTGATACGAACATACGTATGGACAGACGGGGTTAACTTTGATGCTCAAATCCATCAGAGGGGACACCTGCTCACAATACACACTCTCCCTTCCTTCTAATCACGAGGTCAAGTGGGTTTAATTTAACACAGCCTACCTTTGGTCCTCTCTCACTCTCATTCACATTCACTCAAACCATGTAATCTACCAGAGAGAACAGCAGATTATAGGGTAGAGACTTCCATTTCCGAACGGTTCAGTGGAAAAGAAGCGAGGGATAAAGACAGGGAAAGACAGATAAAGAAAAGGAGGAAGAGGAAGATTGAGCCAGCTGAGTGACGCTGGCAATACACTGCTGTGGCATGGCTCAGCTGGCATGGCTGAATGCCTGATTGTGTGGGCAGATGTTTCAGAGAGAAGGGAGCAGACCCCATAGGGGCTGTGGTGACACAATAGGGAGGCTTTCAATTAGGCCAAACTCAGGCGCTCTTATGCCAGGTGCCAGCGGCCAGGTGTTATCTTACACCACAAACCCTCACTCGTGCCTTCTTATACATTACAGACATACAGAATATTCTTCCCATAAGCTGCAGTACTTGATCGGTGTGTGTGTGTGTGTGTGTACGCATTTGTTAGGAACCGAGAGAGAGAGAGAGAGAGAGAGAGAGAGAGAGAGAGAGAGAGAGAGAGAGAGAGACTTTTCATGTCGAGCTAAGTTGGTGCAGGCTGGTAGAGGCTGCCAGCATGGCTCATATGAGTGCTGGAGCGGGCGGACCCCGAAGGCACTGACAGAGACAAATGCGGGATCAGAGCACCGGTCGCAGGATGCAGCTGGCGGGCATCAAGTGCTTCCGCATGGCAATTAAACTGACGGCTGGACTCGAAGACACGGCCAGACTGATACTTGTACACAAAGTCCACTGCATCTGCATCTCAGAACGCCGTACACAATCAGGAGGGTTAATGACTCTGATTATGGTGAATTACAAACTTGACTCTTTAAACAATAACAAATGTCTCACTGCTGCAGACGGCAAATGTTGGTTTTTTTTTTTTATTTCAATATGCTCTCGAGTTTGTCATTTCATCTGCAGGGGCCTTTTGATGAAGTTTCAACAACTTTCATGAGAAACAAAAAAGCTTTTAATGAATTTTGCATCGCTGCAGTCTTTCTTAAAGGGATAGTTCACCCAAATATGTTCTGCAGAACAAATAGGAACAACCAAGCTCCTAACATGGTGATGGAAGAAATATGAGATTATATTTCTCTTGTTGAGTTTGCCAGTAAAACATTTGCATTAGTTCACAAAACTATTGCATTTCCCCCAAAAAAATGTTGCATCGCAAATGCACTAATATATAGTTTTTCCAAGTTTTATCATATACATCACAAAAGTTTTGCAAGTGAATGCAAAAATTTCCCAGAGGAATGCAAAACCTTTGCAGGGGAATGCAACTGAAGCTTTGAAGAGAATGCCGAACCCTTGAAATATATAGTTCTTTTTCTCATCTAATTTTATAATCATCACCATGTCCCTTAAGGGGTTCTATAAATAAAACATTCTGAAGACTGTTTTTGTACATACATTAGATCCAATTGACTTGCACTGAATAAAAAAAATAAATAAAAAATCAGAAACATTTTTAAAAATATCTTCTATAGAAGGTGTGTGATGACATGAAGGTAAGCAAAACATAACAAAATGTTAATTTTTTTGGGTGAACTGTCTCTTTAAACTTCACCCCAGCATTTGAACATTTGGCACAGCGATCGCAGCGTCTTCAAATCAATCATGAGCTGTAGTTTTAAGACTCCCTAAAGTGCAACTTAATGGTGTAATGGAGTCTGAGCTTGATTTATCTGCTGAAGATTATCACTGTTCCTCAATGTTGTACCAAATGCGAACTTCCTTCCTTCACTTTGGAGCTGATATTCCGGGAATCCTTTCCTGTACCTGATGTCGGTTCTGCTTAATCAAATTTGCGCTCCATCTTGATAACACAGAGGTTGGGACAAAGTCATCGGATTGAAGTAGCCTTGCACTGGGACTTAATTGATTAGGTCAGTCTGTAAGTATTCCTGCTTTTAACTGAGGAATTCAATTGGAATGAGGGCCAAGAGACATGATTGTGATAATTACTGATTGGGTAATGAGGACCGAAGACCCCCAGAGGCCTCAAGCCATGATTATAATCATAGGAGCATTGTGACCTTGTTGATTAAAGCCAGATATGACTTTAACAAGCTGAGGGCAGCAGGATGACTCTACTATTAAAACAAAAGAACGTCCTACACTGTAGGCACTGGCACTTTATGTCCAACTCTAGGGATGACCTCCAAAAGTGAGATCTTCTGAATCTTTCCTCTGATTATGTGCAATTGTACTGTCCCAAATTATACAGCTGAATTATGTGCTTCTTGTGAGTGGAAACATCATGTCTTCAAGAAAACTTTTAAGGATTTGAATATTTTAAACCATCTGGAGCACTTTAATTCATTATCAAACATTTGTACATTGGTGGAAAAACAAATCTGCATGTCAGTCATTGCAACAATTCAGACACTGTCTTGTAGCGACATCTAGTGGTGTAAATCAACAACGAGCAAGCTAGTAAAAGATTGCAGGAGGTTTGATTTTACATTTTATATATTTAATAATGGACGGGTACGCTCCCATACAGATAAGATATCCCATATATTAAAACAGTCATGATGATTAATAACGTGTTACAATCTTGTATCACTTGTCAGTTTAGTAAATCTACGGAATAAATCTCGCAGACCCATTCCATCCAACATAATCCTCACCCGAAGAACTCCATCCTCTACTCATTCATTATGACAAATTCATATTCATGTCCCTGTAGCTATTCATTTGGATTTATCAATACATGCCTAAATTTGAAAGCTCTTTTTCACCTGTTGTTACTAGTAGGATGGATGACGCAGTAAAGTTTGAAATTTGATTGGTAGGGAAATAGAGAGAGGGGTTTTCTTTTCTTGTCTAAAAAAAAAAAAAAAAGAAAAAAAAAAAAAACTTGAAAATGTGTATCATAAAGAGGCTGTGGGGCAAATTGAGATACTTTGTAACATGTTGGCTTTTACTATATTAGCCTACCATTCAATATTTTGGGGTGGGTAAGATTTTTCATCTTATGAGACTAAATTTGGTTGATAAAAATACACTAAGAACAGTAATCATTTAACTCATTTTCAGTATTGAGAACGTGATGCTTAATGTTTTTGTGGAAATACAATAATTTTATAAATATTCATATAATTCTATTTTTCAGGATTCTTTGATGAAAAGTTAAAAAACTGCAATTTTTTTATATTATTACTATTTTTTTTTAATAGAAATCTTTCGCAACATTGTAATTGTCTCTGCTGTCTTTTTGATCAATGTCTCTGTTTTGTCATCATTGCTGAATAGGATTATTTATTCCGTTTTTAGCATTATTAGAACTTCACAGACATTGTACAGCAGTAACTGTGACACTATTGTAAGAGCATATCAGATGAGGTTACACTTTATTTTAAGGTGTCCTTTTTACAGTGTAATTATACATTTAAGTACTGAGTAATATTAATTAACTACATGTACTTATTATATAGTTAGTGTTAGGATTAGGGTTTGGCTTAGGGTAATTTGCATGCAATTATGCATAAATAATTGTTATTATAATAGAAAGTACATGTAACGTGTAACAAGGACACCTGTTACCTCAGATGATACTGGCATGTATCATGTGACAGACCCATCAGTGACCCCCTAAATGTGTGTGTTAAACAGCTATTTGGGTTTAAATTTTACCATAAACTTGCTGCCAATTTCATTATTGGCCGGGTTTTTTATTTTTTTTTTTGGTCATGTTACACTGAATGAATGCATCCACTCAAAAACAGTGAGTCAAAACTGGGATGATCTCAGAGAAAATCTCTTTCGTCTGCACAAAATCAGTTACAATATTGAACCTCCTCAACATGATCTTACAAAGCAATATGCATTTTTCTGATACTGACAATGCACCAACTGGCAAGCTAAAATGATATTAAAACTAAAATGAGCCACATGTACAGCAATGTTTTTCTTGTTTATTATCAGCAATTCATCAGACACATATAAACAACCTGTAGGAAAAGAAGAAAGCAACATTTTCACACAGTAACTTGGTTCGCCCCAGCCAAGATCAGTAACAACAGACTCTCTCTCACACACACACACACACACTCCCTCCACACACACATACCGTCAGACACACTTTGAGAGGTTTATACTAAACACTTTGTGTAGTAAAAAAAGAAATTAACAAATTTATATATAATAAAGAAATCATTAAATAAAAGATCATTCATGTATTTACAAATTAACAAAACAAGCATTAACACAAGTAAACATTTCTTTCACCCGCCGCATTTGAAAGGAAATTCAATGATATGCCTTTAGAGATCAATAGCGCCCATAGTTCATTCACTGTAGATATGGTTTTTGGAAAAAATGTCCCTAACCTATTTATTTGTGCTTTTCTACCCAATTTTTAGAAGGTCGGTGACACTGATGACCATTTCAGTCTTATCTGAATCCACATATCTTCATTACCAATTCTGTTGGTGTGATTACTTATAAACAGGTTCATGGCATGGCGACAAATAACTTGCACCCTTATAAAATAAATAAATAATATTAAAAAAATAAATAAAAATAAAAATATTAAATAAATAATAATTATAAAAGAAAAAAGAAAAAAAAGTTTTTTATTTTTAATTTTTTTTTCCCTTTGAAAGTTGAACATTACAAACACTTACTGCACAGCTCTCTGGAATATTCTAGTCTGGTCAATCATCATTTATGGCAACACTGGATATCAGACTGCTGCCACTTTCAAGTCAAACGCAACTGGCGCCATCTAGTGTCTCAGTTAATGTATCACAGTAAATGTCTTCAGTTTTAATATTACTGTAATGTTGCATTGTCGTCTTGTTGCTAGGCTGATTGTTCTGTATTTTGCAACTAACTTTTTTTCTTAGCGTAAGCTTT
This sequence comes from Spinibarbus caldwelli, assembly GCA_039654775.1. Classification (NCBI taxonomy): domain Eukaryota; kingdom Metazoa; phylum Chordata; class Actinopteri; order Cypriniformes; family Cyprinidae; genus Spinibarbus; species Spinibarbus caldwelli. The sequence goes on from CM077244.1 coordinate 18,520,165, forward strand.
ACAGTAATATAAAAGTAAAATTATAAAATTATTTAAATTTAAATCAATTTTCAATGTCAATGTGTATTTGCCAAATAAGCGTGTAATAAGCAGGATAGTGTACAGTAAGCTGGTCATTTTCACAGGTGTAATTTTAGTATCATTCATTAATTATTAATATTTTGAATTAGCTTTTAATTCATATGGTCCATTTTCATTTTAGTAATTTTGGTATGTGCTTGTAATTTTGTTTTGTTTGTTTCTACATGTATATAGCTTTAATTTTTATTTCAGTGTTAGTTTTAATTTTATCACTTGAAAATTATGAGTGTTCATTGATGATGATGATGATGGTTATGTTATACCTGACCCTGAGGGGGTAGTGTGGGTACAGAAATATTTGCCTAATGTATATTCAAACATTTCTTTGAATATATTAGTCTATTTGTATGGCTACACTGCACAATTTTTATTTTCTAAACCATAAAAAAAAAAAATCACATTTTCCAGTTACAATACCTAAAAATTCTTGAAACAAAATCAATTTACATGAGAAGCAACAGTGCATTATGATGTGATTTAACAAAATAAATTAAATAGATACATGATGAAATTATAGATATGTCATAGAATGTTCAATTTTATTTTCTGTATTATTTCATTTCAAGTTAGTTGCAAAGGCAAGATTCCGCTTAAGTTTTTTTTTTTTTAAATGGTATTCTATCATTTCTATTAGAAATCACTATTTTGCAGTAATAACCAGCTCAATGTACACCATCCCTTACGTAATGTCTCAGCACAAACCACAGCATTTCTTCCTTCTAATGAATGAGCTGAGATTTGTTCAACCACAAATCAGGTTCATAATAGGTAATAATGTCAAACGAATGTTTTCATAAGTAATCTTTCAATAGCAGAGTATTGGTTTTTCCGAATCTAGCTGATATGAAACTGTATGCTGTTATTGTTTAGACAGTCACGTTATATAAACTGCAAACAGAACTGGTTCACACAGACACAGTAAAATCAGTAAATCAAACATCACACTGTTAAAAACGCACTCAAATTATGAACACAGAGCCCTTGGAATCAGAGACGAAAGACTGAAACATGGAAAACTTCACCGACCTGAATCTCTAAAGTGAAAAGAACCACTGAATTGAATACACGAGTCAATCAGGCAAAAAAAAAAAAAAGCAAACACATGGCTGATTGCAACTGTACATACAACAGGGGGGTTTGTGGAGTCCACAAAAATCTTTTCAACGGCCCCTTTATCACAAACAGGAGGTAACCAGTAAACAAGTATGTATAAACAAACACCAGTGAGTTCCATCAGAAGAAAAAGGGCTACTTTTGTTCTCTCTCGCTCTCTTTTTTTTTAAAGAAACGTGTCTAGCACAAGACTGTACATCATCTTGTTTTGCGAGAGGCAGTTTTCTATGGCAATGCTATAAGTAAATGTTCATGCTGCACTAATATAGTGCAAAATGGAGCCTGGATACAGAAAGGGGGAAAGGCAGGCCAGAGTTTCTATAGGGGGCGCTAGTGAGCCCATTCAATCTGCAGCGTTTTATCCTTCTGATCACACAATATTGAACGTTTCGGGGCTGAAAATGCTATTGTGTATTTATTTGTCTGAACACGCGACTTCCCAACAGCCACAGACAATGTACATACTGCAGGAGCTGACAAGAAGTGCGACTAAACAGGAGACAGGCATTTTTTTGTGCTTTCTCAGCAAAAAACTTCCCAATTTCAAAAAGGTCCTGCAACTTTCCTCCCGAAAGACTAAAGTCTATGTTACAGAAAGATGTCAGTGGCAGAGAGGTGAAGGCAGACTTCCTGAAGAAGATTTTTGAAGAGTTTATGAAGGCTCTCGTGAAATAAAGTAAAAAAAAAACTTGAACGTAAAAACAAAGGAGGGGGGAGAAACGTTATAGAAACACGGATCGAGTCTCTCTCTGAGGTTCCATTAGCGTCTTATAAAAAGCAGTCTGTGAGTTTGCGTGATGCTTGTTTGAGGCTTGTACCGATGGCCAACTGAAAGGAGTAGTACGAAGCGAACGTGGTTAGGCTACATGTCAGCGTCGCCGTCGTATGCTAGCGTCAGCGGCTTGAGTCTGTTGTTCATCTGTCTTCTCTGGGGCTTCTTTGGCTTTTTGCTGTGGAAAACATAATAGCTATTATTACAAAGCAACTACATTTTACTTCAACAGATGCAATAAGATAGCAAGCTTGTTTACCTGCACATATGAACTAAATCTACAATCTTTGAAAAGATATGACCTTCTATTACTGTACATTTAATATTGTATAACAGTGCATTAAATCTGGTACCTTTATATCTATTGCATCTGTTTATTCATATGTTTTATCATGTTGCTATATTGAAATGCCTCACATTTGTGTTTTTCCAGGGCATTTTATGTTGTTAGATGTCCATGCACTGCTGCTTGTTGCCATGCATTAGCAAAGGCCTTTTTATCATGCAATAGATGAATCTAATGTAGCTTATACCAATATAATATTACATACAGCACTGTAATTTTAGTATCTTTAGATATTAAAGTTTTTTTATTAATATTTTAAATGAGTTTGAATATTTTCTTTTTAACGTTTTGGTAATTTTATGATGTTTGTCATTTTTATTATTTTTAATTTGTGTTTGTTTTTTGTGTAAAAATGTATAAATAATTGTTATTCACTATTTCAATTTTAGTTTTAGTTATTTTAGTACATCAAGTTAAATTAAAATGATACATGTTTCACTGGCAAATAGCTGTAATAAAATAAAAAGTTTTTAAATATTTTTTTTAAATTTGATTTAAGTTTCAAGTAATGGAAATTGTTTATACATTAAATGTTTAAACATTTTAAGTAACGGAAATGTTTATATAATAACCCTTTACTGCACATTTGTCATTTAAGCATGCGGTGGATTATTTAGCAACATGCAATTACATTTTTAAGTAGGGATTTTTTCCGATAAGGCATGAAGACAGATGCTAAAAATGGTTAGCAGTGATTATTAATTATTATGATTAGTAATTAGCTGCCATGATAACTTTTACAGGAAGCATAGTTTTAGCAGTGGAGGAAACAGGGAAGTAGCCAGCAGCACGTTCCAGCCCACTTATCTCTACAAACCAAACTTACCTTAGCGAGTACTATGACACAGAGATAGGGACACATGTGAATACAACATCCTCTAAACCTCATTTTAGCTCAAAAGTCAACTATTATTTTAAATATAAGGTGAACTTCAAGGAATATATCAGTATTTTGCATCAAAGAGAAAATTATGAGTGCTCATTGAAGATGAGAATGATGATGATGGTTATGTTAGACTTGACCATAAGGGGCAATGTTGGTCAAAAAAAAAAAAAAAAAAAAAAGTGGGCTACAATATTTACCTAATGAATATTCAAACATGTCTTTGACTATATTAGTCTATTTGTATGGATACACTGCAAAATCCTTAATGTATTTTCTAAACAATAACAATCTCATTTTCCAGTTACAATACCTAAAAATTACAAGATCAATTTACATGAGAACCAACAGTGCATCATGATGTGATTTAACAGAATAAATTAAATAGATATATGATGAAATTATAAATATGTCACAGACTGCTGAATTTTATTTTCTGCATTATTTAATTTTAAGGTGTATTTCATTTCATATTTCATGAGGCTTTTCATTTTAAGGCACGTTTAAGATTAATTTACACAATATTTATATATGTTTACATTTCATTGTAATTTTTATTTATTTATTGGAACATTCTATGACATATGTGACCCTGGACCACAAAACCAGTCATAAGGGTCAATTTTTTTTAAACTGAGATTTATACATCATCTGGAAGCTGAATAAATAAACTTTCCATTGATGTATGGTTTGTTAAAAGGACAATATTTGGCCGAGATACAGTTATTTGAAAATCTGGAATCTGAGGGTGCAAAAAAATTGAAATATTGAGAAAATCGCATTTAAAGTTGTCGAAATGAAGTTCTTAGCAATGCATATTACTAATAAAAAAAAAAAAGTTTTGATATATTTACGGTAGGAAATTTACGAAATATCTTCATGTAACATGATCTTTACTTCATATCCTAATGATTTTTGGCATAAAAGAAAAATCAATAATTTTGAAAAAAAAAAAAAAATTATGAGGTATAAATCAATAAAAAAGACTAATTAAAAACTTGTTAAAGGACTAGTTCACCCAAAAATGAAAATCTTTTAGTTATTTATTCACCCTCATGTTGTTCCAAACCTGTATAAGGTTCTTTCTTATATTGAACAAAAAAGAAGATATTTTGAAGAATGCTGCTAATCAAACAGTTGTTGGTCACCACTGACTTCCATAGTAGGGAAAGAAATACTATGGAAGTCAATGGGGACCATCAGCTGTTTGATTAGCAGCATTCTTCAAAATATCTTCTTTTATGTTCAACATAAGAAAGAAACTCATACAGGTTTGGAACAACATAAGGGTGAGTAATTGATACAATTTTAATTTCTGGGTGAACTATCCCTTTAAGAAGTTCTTTTTTAGCAGTGTATATAAAGCTAGACTACTAAACTCCAGTAGATCTACCTGCTCACCTCCACCAAACAGCTCCATGTGATTGGTCAGAAAGGCACATGTGAGAGTGAGAACTGAAGGCATAGGTGATGGACATGATTGGCCACAGGACAAGGCCATGAGGGAAGGGACTGAGCTGAGAGCTCTAGTTGAACTGAGTCTCAATGCGCTGACAGTCAGGGCAGGTATATATCAGCTCTTGGTCGTTGGGTCCGACCCAAACCACAGAGGTAATGGAAGGGTCCGGGCTCGGAGGAGAGCACCGGGCCAGCATACAAAAACTGATAGATATGAAGGGGTTGGGGAGACAAATGAGAAGTGAGATAAATGGAAAAAGAAATAAAAAGAAAAAAATCTTAATCAGTATTTTGTCTTGTCTTATAGGAAAAATGTGAAAAAATCTTTAAAACAAATTATTTACTCAACTTTTAGAGAATGTATTTTAAATAAAGTTTCATCTTTATTTTTTTTTTCTTGTACAGATCATAAATCTAACAATATTTAGTGAGGTTTAAGCTTAAAAAAACAGGAAATTTATTTAATGAATAATAATTTACAATATATTCCCTGAAACTTGTTACATTAAGTAAGGTTTTAATATTCAATTTTTATTTTATCTTAAAAATTCTTTCAATATTTTTAGTGGAAAACAAGACAAAAGTATTGATTAGGAAAATGACGTGAAGCAGTCAAGGTGAAAGCAACTTACATGGATTATCAAAAATAAATGATAAAAAAAATGAATAGAATATAGCAGATCTATGGAATGAACAAAATATCTAGTTTTCTGTTATAACAAATGTTCTTACCAGGCTAAGTAAGTCATAGAGACAATGAACACTAGCAGTACAAAAGCTCCAGCTGCCACACCATACACCCAGGTCTTCAGTTTGCCATCTGTGCAGATACACACACACACACATCAACACAAGTACACAGCTGTACCTCAGCTGTTCAGAACCAAGACAACATGCAAAATATGGCCATTCTGTTCTACCTGTTGGGAACACCCTTCCTGTTTGGACCTTCATATATTACTGTGGTCTCAGAACGTATTTACATGAACTAAATTTCTATTGTTTTATCATTTCAATCCAGAAAAATAAAAAATAAATAAATAAATAAAATGAATAAATAAAAAATTCAAGCGTGCTAAAATGTTGTGATATTATACTTATATATTGCAAATAAACCTATTGACTTTTAATTCAGACATTTGTGTCTAAATACTTTTTATGCCCACTGTATATGTTTTTAACATTTATTTAGCAAAGCAAAAAGTCTTGTTACACACAAAAAGGGTTAAAGATAGTTAGCAGTAGTTAGTGTGAAAATATTAGTCTTGATTTTTAATATAAACGCTTGTGAACATGTCTCTAAGCTGGTCATCTGTAACCACTCATAGTTATATTAAGTCATAAACTCACCGGGTCCGAAGGGCTGGAGGAACCAGGTGCGTCCGGAGCGGCCTGGGAGGTTGGCGGTGGGCTGAGTGGGGTTGAGGGCTCGGATCGTCTTCACATCAGCCTTACTATCTCCTGCGGTGGGGATCTCAAGCACCGGTATGACAGTGCACTGGTCCAGCACTCCATCAGAAGTCATCACCTCAGTGTAACCCTCCTCGCAGCCGCATACACCAGCCTGCAGGGGGAGACATTGAACCAGTTACAAATATGGATAAGATATGGTTTACAACAGATAATCAGCATACATACACAATTAAACAATGGAAATGAAATGAATGCATTATTATTATTCATAAATAAATAAATAAATATGTATGTATGTATGTATGTATGTATGTATGTATGTATGTATGTATGTATGTATGTATGTATGTATATATATATATATATATATATATATATATATATATATATATATATATATATATATATATATATTTTTTTTTTTTTTTTATAAGAAATATATTTTAAATATTTTAAATATATTTAAAAATATATTGAAATATAAAACAGTTATTTTAAATTGTAATAATATTTCAAAATATTGCTGTTTTTACTGCATTTATTGATATAAAAAGGCAGCCTTGGTGAGCAAAAGAGACTTTTTTCAAAAACATTAAAAATCGTACCCACCCTTCATCTACTTTTGAACAGTAGTGTACTTTAAATCAATGAAAAATACATTTTAAAAATTATATATATTTTTTGGTAAAGTTATCCATAAATGGACAAGCCATTTAAACAGGGATTCATAATATATCAGTGACTATCAATATCAGCCACAATTAACATGCTTATTTGATATTAGAGGCACATAATCAGGACTTTTTTTTTTATTAAATTGTTTTGTCTATTTATCTATCAATTGTATGTTAAAATGTTTCAACGTGTAATTTTACTTGAAGCATGTAGTCATTTCTCGGCCAGAATAAACTGTAAAATAAATTGATGCTGTCAGTTTAAAGTGTGGCTAGGTGAAATAAAATAGAAGCAGAAAATCACTCATACCAGTTGTTAAAAACACAGACAGCGTTCTAATTACGGCATTCCCTCAGCCTTTAAACAGCTGCTAATTGAATTCACTTTTCATCTCATGCGACCATCGCTTAGCTTTCTCTCTACCAGTGTCACGTTGTTCTCTTTTCCGCTAACAGCTTTGTTAGATGCTAAAAATATTTCTGCAGCATCTAGCTGTGATTTCAAAGATACTTTCCGTGTTCGTTGTGCTATTTTAATGCTTTCTTTATTCTGAAAAACATCAAGATCATGTGAATCCTGAAGGCTACAATGCATGTTCGAGGGTGGATGTTGATAAGATACATCCCAGCACGTGTTCTTCTACTGACGAGACACTTGGATCTTCAAGAGCATCACCGTTCTGCAGACCTGGGTGCTTGTGTGCAAATATATGTGGAGAATCCCCTGTCGTCTGCAAGGGGTCTCTTATTCCCACTGCAATCTTGGGAGGATAATCGGCCCACACACAAACACAACCCTTGTCAGATCTATGCGATCACGGGAAACCCAGAATGCACTAGGGCATTTGCATTTATAAAGACGGGCACAGAAGAGCAGATCTGGATGTAGCAGAAGAAACTGATATGAATACAGGCAGTTTCTTCCCACAGTAGAGGGATTCACTACACAGCAGGAGACCCGATTCAGACACGCTCACAATCTTCACTTGCATATAACATTCAGTTCATATGCAATGGGGGAAAATCGCATGCTGGAGGACAAATGTGGTAGCTCACAATGAATGTTTACATTTCATGTAGGATCATCTTCAAGCGAACAAGATACATATATAGGGGAGAGTGTGGAACTGTTTCCTGAAATTTTTTAATATTTTTTTTGACATGTGATCATATACAGTAAGCCAGAAGTATTCACCATTTCTGTCTGGCTGTAATGTGTGTCCCAAATCATGCACTTGTGCATTCTATGGAAAATTCAGAAATGAAAAAGTGCACTTGAAACACCTGGATGATGCACTTTATTAGTGTGAAATGTTGGACACTTCATGCAGTCAATAGTCAAAGATTTTCTTACATAGTGGAAGGGGAAGGACTATCAGACTCTGATGTTGCATGACAAAATAACCATGTGAAATTCATACTAGACTGTGGAGTACATGGTACATAGTGTAAGTGTACAGTGCACCATTTGAGAAGTTTCTAGACAAGTTAATATATTTTTTTTAACTAATTTTCTCGAATAACTTTTATTGTTCATTGGAAATTACAATATACAATACTATTTTAAAGAAATTACATTAAATTTAATTATATCAAAGAAGTTAAATTAAGTAAAACTAAGTTGCAAAGGAGATTATAAAATAAAATAAAAATAAAAGGCTGAAAAATAAATGGCAGTTCTACTCATTTTAACTCTGCTGTTTTCTTGTAGAAAAGAGATTATTTATTTATTTAGTTAGTTAGTTAGTTAGTTAATAAATAATTTGTTCTAATAACCGTTTTGCAAACAATGTTTGGAAATATTACCTAAAATATAATAATAATAATAATAATAATAATTATTATTATTATTATTAATAATAATAATAATAAGAAGAAGAAGAAGAAGAAGAAGAAGAAGACGACGACGACATTAAAGAAAACGATTGAGAAAGCTGCAAAGGAGTAAAAGTAAAATAAAGAGTAGCTCTATTCATTTTTAACAATTTTTTCTTGTATGGCATACAACATACAAAAACTACCACATCTTACCACACTCAAACTGTATGTCTATATACTTATAATACTGTATCTTGATCATTTATTTAAAGGATTTTACAAATCAAAGGCATATGCAAGCATAAACACATTCAAACATACCAACCACTCCAAAAGTGCTGCCATCCAGAATAATATAAAGCTCTCAACTGATAGTGACTTATCCTCCCTAAGGTGTTTTATTTGGCCTGATACTGATCTCTACAGCGCTAGCAGTGTTACTGCTTTTAATATCCTCTGACATTGGTCACAGAGCTTGATAAAGTCCATGCATACGGCTAACACTGTTATTTTTATCAGAAAAAGACTGAATAGTAAAGGGGCTTTAATAGTTTCCATCTAAGGTTATTAAGATGGTATCTGTTGCTAAGCGGATATCAAATCTTGCTATTATAGCTGGTGCATCTTGGTTCTCATGTTTCAGAATTTATCATTATACATTCCAGGGCTCTCTCTCTCTCCTCTGGAGGGAGTCTAATCCTGCTGTATTGAATATCCATGTAACCCTGTTTACAGTCTGCCTGCATCCCAGCATCCCACCCCAGCAGGAGTCCACACATAAACATGCACACATACTAACCTCAGTGCAGTAGGAGCGAAGTTTGTCGCAGGCTGGGTCACATGATCTGTCAGACACCGGCTCGCTTGTCAACGGGCATCCACCTGCAGGCAAAGAGTTCAAAGTTTTATATAAACATTGTTTAATGACATTGTCACACTCACACACACATGCGCATTTTCAGCTACGGCATTGTCCTGGAGGCAGGAGGCATCAAAGTCTCTGCATTCTGTTGCTCTTCCACATTCATCCTATTTTCCTCTCTTTGGTAATGCAAACAGTGCCAGACATGCTTTACTCCAAATTAATTCATGCTTAATACCTCTCGAGTAATGATATTACTGATGTGTTAACTGATAGGCATGAGGCATGAGAATGTAATTAAAATTCAGCTAGATTTGCACATTTTCTGAGGAAAAAACTGGACAACCTTCCCCAGTATTTAGAAAAGCAAGGGTTTTCATACTTTTTTTTTATGCCATGGACTCCTCTAAAATGATAATCCTCTTTCTGAGAAACCCCTTCTTAAAATATGATAGCCAGTTTACAGTGTGAAAAATAAAAATAAAATATGTGTATGTATATGTAAAATATCAAAAAAAAAAAAAAAAAAAGAGTTCATGTTACATGTATTTTTTTTACCCACCATTAGTGCTGTTAGATATGGAAATCTATATTATAATCATTTTTATGTTATAAGTGTGACTTTTTAATCTCATAATTTTTACGTCATAATTATGGCTTTTTATCTTATAATTTTGACTTTTTGTGTCAGTTTTGACAATCTTATAATTGTGACAAAAAATCTAAATGATGAAATGCTGTCATAATTATGACTTAGTATCTCAAATTCTTTATCTCATAATTATGATTTTATGTCAGAACTAAGAATTACCAAAGTATTTGGCTTTTATTTATTTATTTATTTATTTATTTATTTATTTATTTTTTCTTATGCAGTGGAAATGGGTTTTCATAGATGTATAAACTAAAAGAAAATATTAATCAATAGAATAAAATAATTAGGAATATAAGAATAAAATGTAAGAATATAGTAAATATTTAATATATCTGCATTCACTTACTTATTACATTTTCTGAACCTTTTTTTTTTTTTTTCCCCTCCCTTGCAGACCTTAGGGGCCCCTGGACCCTGTTGCAAGGTATTGCAACAGTGTTTTCTAGAGCATTACTAGGATGTTCTGGATGGTTGCTAAGGTGTTCTGAAGGGTTACTAGGGCATTTGTACGTAATTTCTAGCTCATTCTCAGATATACTGTTCCCTAGATATTAAGGCTTGGGCTACTCCGTCAACGTAAGTCCATGGGATTTCTGCCCATTTTATCGTCAGCCAACACAATTAAAAATGATCCTCTTCTTGGGTCGCCTATGTGTACAATCTCAACATCCTTTCGCTCACTTTCCATCTTCCTCTCTACAAATCGCAGCCTGTGGGAATCCACTAGATCTATAAAAGCACTGAAATGGGCAGCCGGCAGCCAGTGCAGGGGTGCTATTTTCTCTATGCTGGGATGAATCAATACATTCAATCAACAATGAGAACAGTGAAATAGAACTGCTCCCTAATGCCAGAGCCACCCTCGACTCCCTCTGCCAGATACCATGACAATTGTTAAAGCCACAACCACCACTAGATGTGTCATTTGTGTCCAGTGTAAATCAGAAAGCTGCTTAATGGGTGATACTTGGAAAACTGGAAATGTGTTTTCTCTGTGTGTTTTGATGTAAAAATTCATCATTAGCAATAAGATAAAGCTATTGTCATGTTAAAAGATCTGTTCTTTATAGGTGCACTGTAAACTGTAAGCATCTGCAGTAACATGTTTACCAATTAGCAGCCTATATGAATATTCATCCTTCTGCACACCTTAACATAACTCATGAATATGCATAAACAGGGACCTGGTTGCTGTAGAGGTTTTCATTACAGCCTTAGAAGTTCTGCTGCCCTGTTCTGCCAATCACAAGTGACCAGACTCATGTGTGCCATCTGGAATGAGGTCAGTTTGGACAGCTCGACATAGAGGACAAATAAACATTTGAAAAACATAGGGATTGATTCCAAGTCGCATAAATATGGCATACGAAGCTCAATGAAATCTCATATTGCAATTCATTTATGATGTTCTTCAGTAGAGTGTGAGGGGCATACTTCTGTTCCCGTGTATTTCCATGCCTGCACCAAAACAAGGAGAGATGTAGAAATACACACACAGACACATTAACATGGGAGGACAGCTGGCATAATGGTGAATGGGATTAAATGTGGGTGTCATACTGTCATGAATTAAAAGCTTATTTCCATAAAGTATACACAAATGTATAAGAGGAGACAGCGAACACTTCAGCCTTTCCTGACAGGAAATGACAGCACAGGACGTCAACTTTATCTCAAACCACAATCTGTCATCAAACACTCTCTGAGGAGAGAATATTGACGCTTCTGTCATAGCGATGGTTTCATTTTTTTCTCTGAATATCAAAAACAGATCCAGGGTGGCTTATCTCTGCTTCTACAATTTGTGCACCTAGGGATGCACCATTATTTTTTGCCCTCCTATATATAAAGGATGTTAAAAATATATAATCCAAATATTCATTTATAAAACTTATGTATTAACTCAAAAATATTTTATTTTATTTTATTTTATTTCATTTCATTTCATTTTTTTTTATTTTATTTAGTTTTATTATATTGTATTGTATTTTATTTTATTTCAAACACACAAACCTGTGACATTCAATCCATCAGAGCGCTGGCACCAGACTTGTCGAGATGAGACTTTCCATGGACCGGTCATCCATTTGTACTCATAACACTGGCCCTCTTAAAACACATGAAACAGTATTAACATTGAAAAAAAAATAAAATAATGAAAACTATCATTTTTAAAACGTTAAAACACTGTGTAGGTTTAAAAAAATGTATCTACAATGAAAAAAAAAAAATGTAGAAACAATTTTCACTGAGAACTTTACTCATAAATTTCACAAATAATTACAAAGAATTGGCAAGTAACAGAACTAAACTTGAAATTTTGAAGATGAAATAGTATTTTTGTACTCAAGCATACTCCAGTAATGTTTGTTTTATTTACAATTCCGGAAAATCATTTTTTACAGTGAAACTGCATTGCCTGCCCTAAATGCATTGATTTTGGCTTACCTGTGCATGGCCTGGCTTCCCATTCCTGTTCTGGACACTGAAGAAGGTTCTCAGGTTCCTGAGCTAGAACGGCACGAGAACGCACCTGCACTGAACCGAATCCCAGATCGTCCCCGCTGATACAGCTCAGCTGACATGGGCTCCACACCGTCCATTCTGTCAGGTAACACTCACCTGACAAATACATAAACACCTCTGTTAGAAAATTAATGGGTGATTGATATTGGCATTTGCAAAGGTAGTTTGAAAATGTTATTTATACATTTACTTACTTTTTGTCATTCTGCTAATCGCAAAATTTAAATTTAAACTTTTGTAAAATTCTAATTTTAGATGTAAAATACATCACAGTTATAAACATGAATTTTGCTGAAAAATAATATAAAATGGTGCTGAGAGTTCTACAGCGTTACTGGTAGCTAAAGGCATAATTAAATTCAGCAAAATGTTTAATAAACAAATAAACCTTGCAAGTGACAAAGTTTCAACTCTGCAGAAATCCTTAGAGATTTAAGAGGAGCTCCAGGCACATATTCTGTGTGGGCCTAGTGATTCATTAATAGATTTAATCTAAAACCCTAAAGAATTAAAAAGTTTTGCATTTTCAACCTACAGGGTCTAACAATAACAAATTCCACTTGCAGACTTTCTTTTTCTTTGTCACGGATACTAAGACTCCACCTTTTTTTTTTTTTGTATTCTCAGGGTGTTTTTTTTCAACAGAAGTAGGTCAGTCTGTCCTGTTGTAATAGCAGTCCTGATCTGTAAATATTTCCCAGAGTATTAATTATTCATAAAGTTGTCGTTCCATAAAGCCCTAATCCTATGATCGTGATTATCAGAGCACGTGTGCAGCGGAACGCCAGAGGCAGATGTGACACCTGAGTTCACAGAGTACACTCGAGTCTGTGTGTGAATAGCTGATGATGTTACACAACACTGGGATGAATATTAAAATGCACAAAGGGTGCATCATCATCATTTAAGAAACATTTGTGTGAAAAAAGAGATCGGAACAGGAAAAAAAAAGGGAAGACAGAGGGAGCACAGCGGTAGGTCACAGCTGGAGGATTATAGAACAGGACAAGACGGGACGTGTGCCAGGGAGCTACGCTTCAAGAATGAAGAATGAATGATGGAGTCAAAGGTCAGAGCAAGTGAAGAACTGTGCAATTTTCTAAAAAACAAAAAAAAAAAAAAAAAAAAAAAATCACAACTACACTGTGGGCAAAGCATCATGTAACTCAGCCTATCACAACACAAATCTGCACTGACGTGTTGGTGTGTTGTTACTGTCACTGTCCCCTTATAAACCTCAATCACGACCCTCTACTGCTGCCACAAAGGACATGTCAAAATGTTGTCTTGCTACCTGTCACTCACTTGCTGAAATAAAAAGCTTTCAAAAGCCTGTCTGAAAATATGTTTTTTGTTTCCATCCATTTCCTGTGAAATTACAGTACTATAATGAACAAGAAGCCATGAAGTTTAATTCTCTAGCTTGTGTGAGGTAATACAGCAAGGTATATGAGGGTGTTGAATTATAGCTGTGTGATACCCCAGTGAATATTTCACAGTGTCTCATAAAAGCTGCCTTGTAAATGTACAAGATTGTGATTTTTCTCTTTTTCTCTAAGTATAAAGGCCAATTTATACCGTTTTTTTTTTTGTTTTTTTTTTTGAAGGAGGCAGAAAGCATGGCACGTTTTTGCTAAACTACATAATTGTCTTTTATACTGTCATTACAATAAATAAAACAAAAACAGTATGTAGATATTTACTATTTACTTTACTAAATAACATATATTTCCATTAAAAAGTTTGGGGTTTGTCAGTTTTTTTTTTTTACTGTTTTTGAAAGAAGTTTGTTATATTCACCAAGGCTGCGTTAATTTGCTCAAAAATACAGTAAAAACAGAAATATTACTACAAATTAAAATAACTGTTTTCTGTTTTAATATATTTAAACATAATTTATTCCTGTGATGGCAAAGCTGAATTTTCAGCAGTCATTACTCCAGTTTTCAGTGTCACATGATCCTTCAGAAATCATTCTAATATGCTGATTTACTGCTCAAGAAACATTTCTTATTATTATCAGTGTTGAAAACTATTGTGCTGTTTAATATGATATTCTTTGAAGAATATAAAGTTTAAAAGAACAACATTTATTTGAAACAGAAATCTTTTGTAACATTATAAATGTCTTTAATGCTACTTCTGATCAATTTAATGCATCCTTGCGGAATGAAAAAATAAAATAAAAATAAAAATAAATAAACTACTGATCCCAAACTTTTGAATAGTAGTGTATATTATAACAAATATTTATGTAATTAATCATGTGATTAATGTCTCACGTTATTGCAATATCTTTGACAGTTGCTGAACCCAAGATTTACATCAGTGTAGTGGATTTACAACAGCATGTCGTCACAGTTGTGGCATTAGCTGTTACCTGGGCAGGGCACTGTGCAGGACTCCTGCAGGATGATCTGTTTGTCCCCATCCACTGTCTGCTCCAGGTCTCCACACAGTTCCTCATCCACCATACGGCCCGGATCCTTCCCCGAACCATCAGACACAAAGCAGGACACGTTCCTGAAGCGCAGTCCCTCTCCACACCGCGCACCCTAAGGAAACAGGGAGTTTTGACATTAATGACTACAACTGGACACCAGCTGTGGTAAAAAAAAAACATAAATAAATAAATAAACACTTTGTACTCCTAGTGGAGATTGAGGATGAACTCTACACAGCTTCTTTGGAGCTCTAGACCTCGAAAGAGCAAAACTTCTCATGGTGATACAAAATGAGGCAGGAAGAAATCCCAGCATTGTTTCTCCGTCCTCATGTTCCGCACTGTCAGCTACCGGCATTATTTTTTCATAGCTGCTGAAAATCTCTAAAAACATGAAGTGAAGCAATGCTGCTGGAGACTGCTGAGGGCTGTCAGAAGACACTTTAGAGACAGGCAGCCGAGAACAAAGGCCAGAGTCAATATTCTCTCACAGCCTGCACTGTGACGGGGGCATGAGGAATGAGGGGGGAAGGAGAAAGACAGAGACGGGAAGAAAGGAGAGAAGAGAGAGGCTGTGTCTTCTGTCTGTTGTCTTTAATTAAACCCCCTGTTGGGTCCTGAAAACCAGACTGATGACAGGAGGAAGATGACAGTACAAACGCTGCGGAAAGGCCAAAGCAGGAGAGGATTGGGGAGTATTCTAAATATACCTAAACACTGCTGCAGATGAAACGAAGTGATGGTGGTTTACTATAGCGAAGTACGTCTCTAGTAAGACAAAACCTGCTTAAGGTGTTCATATCGGAAACGCTCATTGCATTATATAAGTTTTATGCAATCAGGTTACTTTTTTATGCATTAAGGTACGGTCACATTTAGTGAAATTTCAGCAACATTTCGCAACAAGTCCATTGTTCATTGTCAGCAATGAAGCTCAGGCCACAAGCAGTTTTTTGTTGGTCAATGTGGCGGATTTGCGTGACCGACTTGAGCATCTAAAAAACAGTGTGGGGAACTTTTTCACCCTCATGCAAAACTCACGATCTCACTGATTCCTATTGAAATGACTGGATTTCACCCTCGTCAAGCAGCGGTAAATGTGCCTGCACCTTTACTAATGCGAGTTCACTGTGCATTTATTTCATTTATTTACTGACAAATACTAATAAATTCAGTATGTTGGGAAAATAGGACTTTATATGTAGGACAATGTACTGTATGAGTGAGATGGGTAGCAGTTACTATTACAATATTAACTTGTATATACTGTCAAACCAAAAATTATTCAGACACCAGATATAATTTTTGATATATATATATATATATATATATTTTTTTTTTTTACTAGTGGGTGCAGGACACTACAGTATAGTAAATTTATGTAAGTGAGGATAGCAAAATAAAGTAAACTGTGACATATTATACCCCAAAATTCTTCATACAGTGGACTGCCAGTGAAATTGATAAAAATTTGGGACCAAAAATTATTCAGACACTTTGATCTGTTTTTTCTTTAATTGCTAATGCAACCTTTTTACACCACAGACTAAACAAAATTAAGTATTGCTTGGTAATTGGTTGACCTAAATTGGTATTATCTAATTGTGTACTTAAATTTAAAACCTGTTCAACCTAATTCATTACATACCTTTCTATCAAAGTTATCTGACATTATCAAGATGAAATTGTTCTGACACAGTTTAACTGTTCTTGTCATATTTTATTACCATTTTCTAAACTACAGCGAATAAACTGTGATAATGTGAGAAATGTTGAAGGTGTCTGAATAAATTTTGGTTTGACTATTTTAAAATGCAGTCTATTCATTTGATGGCAAAGCTGAATTTTAGCAGCCATTACTCCAGTCTTCAGTGTCACACGATCCTTCAAAAAAAATCATTCTAACATGCTGATTTGCTGCTCAAGAAACATTTCTTGCTATTATCAATGTTGAAAACAGTTGTAGTTTGAGGATGTTTCAGGATTCTTTGATGAACAGAAAGTTCAAACAGCACTTATTTGAGAAATATTTTGTCACATTAATATTATAAATGCCTTGCACAATTTAATGCATTCTTGCTGGGAAAAACAACAACAACAAAACAACAAATTTCATTCAAAGAAAAAAAAAAACTAAACTTTTGATCGGCAGTGTATGTATAATTTTTTTTCATTAAAAGTTGACAACTTGTGTGCCTGATATGTTTAAAGACATTACTTGAAACATTTTAACATTTTAAGATATTACTTTAAAAAAAAAAACAGCATCCGTGAAGTACATCTTAAAATATATGATTCAGCTTATTGTCCAAAATGAATAAAGAAATCTGAGTGATTGATCAGCAAACTCACCTCAGATTTGCAAGGAGACCAGGCACTGTACATCCAGCTGTAGCAGGGTTTAACAGGACAGGGCTTCCACTGTTCCAGCTGTGAGGAACACGGCCGTCCATCTCCCTGAGAGGCCTGGATCACAGTTCTCCTTCTCCAGAGCTTCCCTACAAGAAACATTGAAAGAAAAACAGATATTTTTCACGATGCTGCATTGTAATATTGTTAAAATTTTAAAACCCTTAGTATTTAAGGTACGCTGTGGTCGCAAAATAACATTTTCTATAAGACATGACAAATGTTACTTCAAATTCACTCATATACTGGAAGCACAACTCCCTGGTTTTTCTCATGCTTGCTAAAGATGATGCTTTAACATTAAACAAAGTGACTCCTCGAATGAAATAAAGGCTTTTACAGTAAGTGAATCATCTCATGTTACACACACACACTAATCTCAGGTAACTCAATCCCCCTCCAATGGAAAGCCAAAAATGTGAAAGTCTTCCTGTGTAGTAATGTTCCACCCATCTGTGAATAACTTAATCTGCCAGACATTTTTCAAGCCTAATTCCAGGCCCTGAAACCACTCTGAATATTCATCTCTCCCCCTCTTGATTTTCTTAAATCGATTCTGCAGGGCTGAGGAGAGGGATGGAGAGAAATGGAGTGTAGGCTCTTTCAGGCAGAATGCATCCTGCTGTTTAAGAGTGGCGCCCAGGGGATGCTTGTAATAAAACTCCACACCCTTCTGTCACAAGAACGATTATTTTGCATGGCAGGTGGCAACACAAAGAACTAAATAACAAAACCTTCATAAAACTTCAAAATATGTGTTACTAAAATTACTACAGAGCAAATATTTAAAGGTATATATGTATTTTCCTTCTAAAAACCTATCAGTAAAATACCACTGCTAAACCTAAAAATAATGACCACTCATTTCTTAAGTATTGTTAGCTAATGTTAAGATCTAAAGTGGGTTTCTTTCTGTGTATGATCCCATATTCAGTTTTCAGATCAGTAAGTCAGTAAGAAGGCTGCGTTTATTTGATCAAAAATACAGTAAAAGCTGTAAAATTGTAAAACATTTTTACAGTTTAAAAAAGTAGATTCTGTTTTAATATATTATAAAATGTAATTTATTCCCATGATGGCAAAGCTGAATTCTCAGCAGCCTTTACTCCAGTCTTCAGAGTCACATGATCTTTCAGGAATCATTCTAATATGCTGATTTGGTGCTTAAGAAGTAACTATTCAGTGCTATTTGAGCACATTTAGTGTTGGGTAAACTGGATGTCAGGTGGTTTGTGAATACGATACAGGTTTTGGCACTGAAATACTCCAGCAAAAGTAGTGCCAAAAGGTCATCAAGCCTAGCAGAAGCGATTCTGGGCTGTGCTCTGTTACTAACATAGCTTTATCATGAAAAAGGCTGGATGTACACAACCTCGAAGGGTACGGCTAGGCACTTCGTAATGTTAAACATGATCATAGCCCAGTCCTCGACTGACACGTTGCCCTGAAGCTAGTTGTACCAGATGCAATTCATCTTCGTCGCAGTCTGCCGTGATGGACCATCCCTGCGGAGAATCCTCTGTGAAGCTCCATGCTTTCCAGCAGCCACAAACCAAATCAACTCCCAGCGCCTTGCATCCTCTTTTTATATGCTGGGTTCAGTTGGGAAAACTGTACATACACAAGTTCTTGTATGCCTTTGTGAGAGTTTTTTCGCTGTAGGGATTGCTCATCCTCTCAGTTCTCTCTCTCGCTCTTTCTTTTCATCTCTTCCTGTCTCTACTGGTGGCCAAGGCACCAGCTTTAGCTCAAACAGCATAACCAGTGTGCCACAGGATAGCCAATGCAGGACGTTTAGCTCATGGCTCCACTCACAACTGGGTCTTAATTTGCTTTACGTTACTGTTACATACTGTCAAACATGACAATTTCCCTTTGCTGCCAAAAAAAAAAAACAAAAAAAAAAATCATGCCTGATTTCATGATGTTCATGGGTGCTAATTGGGTCAATGACTAGCACTAATAATCTCCAACACTAATCATTTATTTATTATATACACTCATTATTATACAGCAATTTGTATATATAGACTATACAATGAGGATTATGCCTGATATACTAATTTCTATATTAAAATTTAATATTCAGATATTTAATTTGAATGCATTCTGATATTTAATTTGAATACACTCTCTCTCTCTCTCTCTCTCTCTCTCTCTCTCTCTCTCTCTCCCCCCCCAATTGAAATGTGTACACACGTTTATGTAAAATGTTATCACTTTTTATGTTGCCAACAACACCATGTGACATTTTTAGAGTCAATTTTATTTAAAATGGCTTTTAAAAATGGTAAGAAATCACTGAGTATAAAAAGTACATTACTAAGAACTTGTTTTTTGAACAAATTATTGCCAATTAATCCCAAAAATGTAAATTTCAGTATGAAATCTGATGATTCTGTATCTTTGTTGGAATCCTGCCGCCTTGGGACAGATTAAAGATGGCACGATGAACTAAACCAGCACAAGTTTCATATAGCGGCAGGGTTTGCTCTAGCAGTCGCTGGCCATTGGCTCTCAAAGAACTTGTGTAGTGGAGTGGTCCCTTAGGCCCCAAGCACACAAACATTATAGGCCCCTAATCAATAGTCAGAGCAGATGGAATTACACTCAAGGACATCATTATCCTCCTCTCAAATGCTGCTTCTCGGCGATAACACAATTGTTCACACACCATAAATTTTTGTGGTTTTAGCCAACGCTTTGGTAATTCTAAGACAGCAGACAGCTCAGTATAATTCCTTAAAACTTGCCATTTGAGGAACCAGTCATGCTAGCTAACATCAAAGACCAATGTTCTGGACCACAAGACCCAAAGACCCTCCTGAGACTTTTGATTTTGTCTGAAACAGACTGACTGACTGCTGAGAGTGTGAATTAACCAAGCCATGCAAATTTAATAATGTCACAAAAACTGTGAATTTTTAGTGTGTTCTGGCAACAATCCAATTTCAAATCAAGGTCTTCAATACAAAGTGTTGGCTTACCTGCAAGACCGCAGGTGTGAGAGCATTCAGACCAGGACGACCAATCAGACAGCTGGCAGTTGACAGGGCACTCGACCACACAGGAAGCGTTCATCTGCCATTTTTTCTCAAGACCAAGCTAAAAGAAACAAAATCAATTTAGTCAAGTGGATTTACAACAGAAACATCACTTGTAAACTTGTCTTCTGAACAGAAAAGTACCTCCTTGCAAAACTTGAGGTCCACAGACTTGCCATCACTGCGAACACAGTCAAGCATGCGTGTCTTGAATCCAACCCCACATACGGCTCGTTCACTCAGCTGACATGTGCTCCAGTCTGGATGGCAATTATAAAAAAAATATTCAAGAAATATTCTAATATTCTTCTGACCAGTTATTTCAAATTAACCTTTTTCCTTTTATCATGTGAAAATTCAACAAAAAAACTTTGATGAAAACCTTGAACTGAAAAAAACAAAACAAAAAAACATTTAACTAAAAAATTACTTCAATTAAAATTAGAAATGTTGCTTTGGCAACTTACTAAAATTACTAAAACTACTAACTAAAACTGATATAAAGCTAAATAGAAATATGGATTTTTAAAAAATAGAAATAAATAAAAATGACTGAATAAATAATAATAATAATTATTATTATTATTAAAATGAAAATGGAAATATAAAAATAAAAATAAAAGCTAATAAATACTAATAGTATATTACTAAAAACATAATACTAAAATAACACTTAATACTAAAATGCTATTTCACATTACATTTGATCCATGTGTGAAACAGTAATAACAAAATTATTCTTAGAGGGAAAAAAAAATTATCTAAAATGTTTTATTTATAGTTGTACATTTTATTTATATTTTATTCTAATGAATTAATGATATTTAATGTCAGAAGCATTACATTTAAATTTATACGACGTAACTTGCGTTGAATTCAGGATATACAGTAAATTTTTTCATTTTATGCATTCCCTAGGATTCAACCACCTTGCAAAATCTATTGTTGGAGCTAAAATAATGCTGTTATCAAGTTGAAATTTGTTTATAATCAGTATTAGCAAAAGTCAAGAGCTTCGAAACTGACTCTTAAACTATTAAAATGAACATGAACGGAAATGAAGGTTGAGAGGCCAGATGACAGATGAATAGTCAAATTTGTCAAATCAAATCTCAGTGATTTCTTAGTCATTGCATGTATCTGGCAGCCAGCATGTTCTAGTTAAGATTCAGTCAATATTTACCGGTAATATTATAGGAATAATGAAAGCAGTTGGTGTTCAGGGTGCACATTTCTTTCTCTGTAGTTGAAGGACACTGCTTTTCTTCCCCAGGCTGACGTATAGGGCTGGCGCTCCTCTGCCTTGTACTATTCACATTGCATGGCTTCAAAAAAAAAAAAAACAAAGCTTTCAATGAACAAACAATGATCAATGAATAACAAAAGAACAATCAAATGGACAAAAGAGAGGACTTCTTGAAATATTCAGCATATGTGCAGCGGATTAATTTTGCTTTCACGTTTTCCTTGTTATTTCAGACATTGGCAGCTCTTTCTGAAGGAAATAAATTCCTCTCTGATGTCATGTGTAAGATGTTTTAAGCCTTCCCGCATTTTCACCGCAGGGATACTCTCAGTATCCATGGCAATTAGCTACCCTTGCAGTTTGGTGGCAGCTTGCCTGGGAATCACACTGAGACAGACGTGAGTAACCCTCCCCCTGAGAGATTCCTCAATAATGCCTATACACACACTTATGCCATAGCAAACGATTTCATGTGTGAACTCGCAGCCCGCTCCGAGCGGCCAACCCCCGCCATACACAAAAGCATCCTCGTTTTTCTTATTTTGCTTTGTATTTACTGATCGCTGGTGCATGGCTGACCAAAAATGTTCGACTGGTGTTGAGCAGCTCTGAAGAACATGCTGTGTCTCAAATCCTCCTCTACAGGAGATGGAAAAATAGGAGGAAGAGGTACCAGCCTGGCTAATCTGCGTGCATTTAAACTTATCATATAAAGGCTGGTCTTTCAGGGGACATTTGCACTGAAAAGTGTTGTGTCAGACACACCATGCAGTTATGGTAGAACCAATTATACATCACAACACTGTAGGGGGAAAATAAGATTGTGTGCTCTACTGAACATTAGATGTGTTCCTGATAAACGTTTCCTCTCACCAATGGGCATCGACTCCAAGGGCCCCAGTCAGTTAAAACACAGTCCCCAGGACAGGGCAGCTTGCTCTCTCTGGCTCCAAGCGGCATCTCCTCTGGATCACAGAGATAGTCTTCTACAGGGTCTGAAGGTCCATCGACAGTGTTTTGCATGCACCTTCATGAAAAGAAACATCTGTTAGGATTATCATGCACTTTCTAAAAAGCTGTGTTAAGTAGTAATAATGTTGCTAATGTTGTTGTTTGGGACAGTCATACCTAACTTTCCTCGTCTGTACACCTTCCCCGCAGTTCTCCTTCAGATCAACATTACTGACCTTCCAGACGCTCCATGGCTCAGCCACCCAGACATACTGACTGCAGTCGCTCAGACATGGTACCACTTCATACACCTGAGAAACACCACACAGGTTTCAGCTTGGTCACCGACTTTTTGGGGGATAATCATATTTTAAAATATTTAGTATTAACATTTTACAGTAAGGTTTTTTTTTTTTTCCCCAGTTAACATTTGTTTGGTCTTTAGTTATCATGAACTAAAAGTGAACTAACAAGAATTTACAGCATTTATTAATTCACTGTTTCAACTAAAATGTTAAGCAACTTTGAGAATAATAATAAATGTTGCACCAAAATCATTTGCACTATATCTGTATATTACAATGATTTCTGAAGGATCATGTGACACTGAAGACTGGAGTAATGATGCTGAAAATTCAGCTTCGCCATCACAGGATTAAAAGGCATTTTAAAATATATTAATACATTAAATTGGAAAACAGTTATTTGAAATTGTAATAATGTTTCATGATATTACAGTTTTTACTGTATTTTGTAGCCTTGATGAGCATAAGAAACTTCTTTCATTTTTTTTTTAATATATTATGAATTAATGATCTAATATGAACTAATTTATGTTACTTACTGATATTAATTAAAGGCATCTGAGTAAACAAGAAAATTAAGATAAAAAAAAAAAGTTGCATTCAATGGTAATGGTCATTTTCCTTTCAATTATTTCACCTACATAATATTTATGAGCCAAGCCAATCAGGTTTATAATGTGTCCTGCCAGTTTTAAGATCATTCCAATGTCCTTGGACCTTAAAGTCATACAGTATATTCATCAAGAACTTGAATTAATAATTGATCAAAAAATGATTAATTAGCATAAAAAAATATCATTCAAAAATAATTGGTTAATCACGTGCACCATCATCAATCATTTAAAACCTGAGATTTTTACCTGAGCCTGTTGCAGGATTCCCACCATGACAAGAAAGAGAGAGAAGATGAAAGGGAGAAATGCAGAAAACAGAGAAGTTGTTACATGCCATTTATTAGTCACTTCCAAACCTCAGCAGATCGTTTGAAGCTGTATAAATTCACATAATTTTAGCCTAGCAATCTTTAATGATCTAAAGCTATGATGCACAAACAATATCCCATGATTATATGATCATATTAGTAAACCCTATTGCTGTGCATTAAAGAAACATGTTATTCCGTTTAGTGCTTTGATCAAAAATTTACAGCACCCCAGTAATTAATCATTAAAACAAGGCAAGCACATATTCATTAAAAAATAATATAACAGGCTCCCTGCATACCTGATTGACATGGTCCAGTTTGGGGCAGGGCCTGCCACCATTATAAGGTTTCTCTCGAAGCCACTTGGACCGTACTTTGACTCCACTGCCACAGGACTTACTGCAACGGGACCAGTTTGACCACTCGCTGAGCTTACAGTCAGATGGACATGGGATGATACACGCTTCCTCTATGTAACCTACAAGAGATAAGAGAGAGATGAATGAAACTTAGTGTTTCTATTATAGTAAGTCAAACCAACATGATACCAACAGTTATGATGCTGGTTACTGGAGTTAGTCTAATAAATTGTGACAGATGAAACGGCATCGAGTGTCTATGTTAAAGCAGCGTTAAGGTCAAGGTTGTGGCATTTTCACTGATATGGTCTGCTGAAGTTTCATTTTACATCACAACTTGCAAAGGTCATAGATTCTTTCTGGAATGGGAAAGCTGCGTGAGACAGCTCAAGTCCTGAACATTTCAGAGGATTATTCAAACAGCAGGTTTTAAGTATTCCATGTTAAGTGCTCCATAATACATTGCACCTTCAAACCTACAAGCACAGCAATAGCAGATTTAAAATGGACGATTGATGTTTTAAAAAAAAAAAAAAAATCAAAAGCTGAGCAAACATGATGATGGAAGGTTGCTGTTGAAAACGCAAAAAGAAAAAGGACTAACTGGTACATTCCAAATGATCACCGATAGGAAAGTAACAGTTTAAACAACACATATACAGTAGTGGCCAAACATATTGCCCTATTTTTTTGGCCTCCAAAACATGATTTCATGAAACATGCAGATGGTTGCTCTGAGCACAACAAATATCAGATGAAGTGAGTTGTACTGTTTTTATCCACTTTTAACATTAATACTTCCACCTGTCCACCTTTTGCAGCAATTACAGCAGAACATCTCTTTGGCATAGTGTCAATATATTTCTTGAGAACTATCCCATGCCTTCTGCAACTCAAGCTAAAAGCTTTCCTTTGAATGTACAATAGATCTGTCCAGTTTATTTTCCAACTTGCCCCAAATTTGCTCGATGGGGTTAAGGTCCGGACTTTGAGGGGGCCAGTCCATCATTTTATGGGTATTGTGATGGCCATTTCAACAAAAACAACTGAAACCTCTTAAATATGCCAAGTGTTCTAATAATTTTGGCCATCACTGTAAATTATTATATTATATTATATTATATTATATTATAAATATTAATTCATTTACTATTTGCTCAAAAGTGTTCTAAGATTATATAAATATATTATTGTGGTAAACAGTTTAATAGACATCACAAAAATTAGCTTTAGAAATCAATGTAACTCAAAGCTTGAATTATGCCATGAAAAGAAAAAGGTAATTGCAGTTTTTCTCTCACAAGCATGGCTTTATTTCTGACAATTCTTAGGTTATACTGTAGCTCAGAATTCTGAGAATAAAAGTCAGAATTGTGTGTTAACTAAAAAGTCAAAACTGAAAATTGCTAACTCAGAATTTCAAGAAAAACTTTGAGATGTCAAGTCTAAATTGTGAAATATAAACACAATTGTGAGAAATAAAGTCAAAAGTCAAAATGATATTATGAATTACAATTCAATTCTTACAATTCTGAGAAACTCCAAATTGTGAAGACAAACTAATAATAGTGATAAAGTTGGAATTGTTAGATAAAAAGTTACATTTATTTTTATTTTTCATTCTGTGTCAGACATGGCCTTCCACATTAATTGCTCCAGTGGTGGGAAAAATTCAATTCAATTCAAGTTTATTTGTATAGCGCTTTTCACGATACAAATCATTGCAAAGCAGCTTTACAGGAAATTAAGTTTCTACAATATGTTTAGTAGTAGCTTATCAGTGGTGACTATGTCAAGTTGATGTACATATGGCAGAAATGTACGGTAAAAATCAGTTAATGATTATAAAAATCTTAATTCTAGATAATTTGTAATTCTAAATGTAAGAAAATGTCATTTAAATTCAAATTAAATGTAAATCTAATTTAAATGAAATTATCTTTATAAAATTATATTAGCACTAAATTAATAAAGTTAAATATTGGTCATATTTTAGTAAACACCTCAGTATTGTTAAACAGCTCAATCAAAACTCATTCATTTTTGTCTTACATAGCCTGCTAAACTGGATAACACAAGATAATTCTTATACAGTCATGAATACAACCCCCCCCCCCAAAAATAAAAATAAAAATAAATAAAAGTCAGGATATCTGTATACTTTTGAACCAAAATCCCTATCACAGAAACTTCTCATAGTTGGATTAAACATGCTCAACCCCCCTTACAAATTGCCTTGGGCAACATGTCAGTCTGACAGCCTCACAAAATGGCAAGTACGCTTCAATTCATGAGGGGTATGGGGTCTGATTGGAGTGAGGGATGTCTCAGAGGAAGCAGGAAGAGAACGAGAGGAGGCAGAGAGAGAGAGAAACACCCTGCCTCCGTCAGCACATCTTCACTCTAGGGATGCAGAGTCTTTGAGCCAGTCACAGGCCTCCAGCTGAGAGCGCACAATCCATACTAGAGGATTGTGACTCATAAAGAGAGAGGCCTTAACGTCACAGAGCTCCTGCATTGGCCACGAGATTCCACATGCTTTCATCTAACGCTGTAGTTTGCTACAGTCTAATCTCGGGCTCAGAGGAACGGATTGCCAAATGCTTGTTTCTGAGCTCCTTGCTGCAGGAGGTGGCGAGAGCTGTGGAGCGGAATTAGATTACGAACACTGTTGTAGAGAGCTTATTTTCTATTAAGACAAGCTCTTTGCTTTCTTTACTTGGGAAAGACTCATTATAAGCAATATTTTTGATAGACATAAATGCTTTAGTCAAGCATCACGTAAATAAACTTGATTAAAATTGATTTTTCATTTATCTTTCTTTTAAAGTATTAATATTTAAACATTCATAAATCAAGATATATTTACATTAGAAGCAAAATGACAATATATTACTGTACATCTTGTTTTCTGACAAATTTGACAGAGTTCATGAAACAAGGAAAAAATGGGAGTAAGAAAAATAAATTTAATTCAACGTGAAAAGAATATTGAAGAGAAAAAAATATTCTTGTTTCACGTTGAATTAAATTTATTTTTCTTACTCCCATTTTTTCCTTGTTTCATGAACTCACTTTGTCAAATTTGTCAGAAAACAAGATGTACAGTAATATATTGTCATTTCGCTTCTAATTAAGGTCTGGACACAGGCTAGGCCACTCCAGGACCTTAATGTGCTTCTTCTTGAGCCACTCCTTTGTTGCCTTGGCCGTGTGTTTTGGGTCATTGTCATGCTGGAATACCCATCCACGACCCATCTTCAGTGCCTTGGCCCTGACGGTACATGGCACCATCCATCTTCCCTTTGATGCAGAGCCAGAAATTTTGCTGATTGATAGGGGATCAAATACTTATTTCACTCATTAAAATGCAAATCAATTTATAACTTTCTTTGAAATGTGTTTTTCTGGATTTGTTTGTTGTTATTCTGTCTCTCACTGTTCAAATAAACCTGCCATTAAAATTATAGACTGATCATTTCTTTGTCAGTGGGCAAACGTACAAAATCAGCAGGGGATCAAATAATTTTTTCCCCACTGTGTGTGTGTGTGTGTGTGTGTGTGTGTATGTATATATGTGTATATACAGTGGGTACGGAAAGTATTCAGACCCCCTTAAATTTTTCACTCTTTGTTATATTGCAGCCATTTGCTAAAGTCATTTAAGTTCTTTTTTTTTCCTCATTAATGTACACACAGCACCCCATATTGACAGAAATACACAGAATTGTTGACATTTTTGCAGATTTATTAAAAAAGAAAAACTGAAATATCACATGGTCCTAAGTATTCAAACCCTTTGCTCAGTATTTAGTAGAAGCACCCTTTTGATCTAATACAGCCATGAGTCTTTTTGGGAAAGATGCAACAAGTTTTTCACACCTGGATTTGGGTATCCTCTGCCATTCCTCCTTGCAGATCCTCTCCAGTTCTGTCAGGTTGGATGGTAAACGGTGGTGGACAGCCATTTTTAGGTCTCTCCAGACATGCTCAATTGGGTTTAAGTCAGGGCTCTGGCTGGGCCATTCAAGAACAGTCACGGAGTTGTTGTGAAGCCACTCCTTCATTATTTTAGCTGTGTGCTTAGGGTCATTGTCTTGTTGGAAGGTAAACCTTCGGCCCAGTCTGAGGTCCTGAGCACTCTGGAGAAGGTTTTTGTCCAGGATATCCCTGTACTTGGCCGCATTCATCTTTCCCTCGATTGCAACCAGTCGTCCTGTCCCTGCAGCTGAAAAACACCCCCACAGCATGATGCTGCCACCACCATGCTTCACTGTTGGGACTGTATTGGACAGGTGATGAGCAGTGCCTGGTTTTCTCCACACATACCGCTTAGAATTGAGGCCAAAAAGTTCTATCTTGGACTCATCAGGCCAGAGAATCTTATTTCTCACCATCTTGGAGTCCTTCATGCGGGCTTTCATGTGTCTTGCACTGAGGAGAGGCTTCCGTTGGGCCACTCTGCCATAAAGCCCCGACTGGTGGAGGGCTGCAGTGATGGTTGACTTTCTACAACTTTCTCCCATCTCCCGACTGCATCTCTGGAGCTCAGCCACAGTGATCTTTGGGTTCTTCTTTACCTCTCTCACCAAGGCTCTTCTCCCCCGATAGCTCAGTTTGGCCGGACGGCCAGCTCTAGGAAGGGTTCTGGTCGTCCCAAACGTCTTCCATTTAAGGATTATGGAGGCCACTGTGCTCTTAGGAACCTTAAGTGCAGCAGAAATTTTTTTGTAACCTTGGCCAGATCTGTGCCTTGCCACAATTCTGTCTCTGAGCTCTTCAGGCAGTTCCTTTGACCTCATGATTCTCATTTGCTCTGACATGCACTGTGAGCTGTAAGGTCTTATATAGACAGGTGTGTGGCTTTCCTAATCAAGTCCAATCAGTATAATCAAACACAGCTGGACTCAAATGAAGGTGTAGAACCATCTCAAGGATGATCAGAAGAAATGGACAGCACCTGAGTTAAATATATGAGTGTCACAGCAAAGGGTCTGAATACTTAGGACCATGTGATATTTCAGTTTTTCTTTTTTAATAAATCTGCAAAAATGTCAACAATTCTGTGTTTTTCTGTCAATATGGGGTGCTGTGTGTACATTAATGAGGAAAAAAAATGAACTTAAATGATTTTAGCAAATGGCTACAATATAACAAAGAGTGAAAAATTTAAGGGAGTCTGAATACTTTCCATACCCACTGTATATATATATATATAGATAGATAGATAGATAGATAGATAGATATATATATAGTAAATTTAAGAATAGTGTGAATTAAGAATGTTTTGATATTTTTACTTGAAAAAGAGATGAAAAATACAAAAATACTCAGTTAGAGAATAATTTTTCACTGTGCATATTTCGAAAAATCCTCCATACACTGACTGCATTTTAAATAATATGATTTTAGTTTAAGCTAATTGCTTTAAATACATAAAATCTTTATTTATGAAAAATATTTTCTACTATCCAGATTAGTATATAAAAAAATGAATATTTGATTTAATTTTGCACTCATATTTATTGTTATTTTTGTAAAAATAGATTATTTATTTTTAAGAGATATTAGATTATTATTTTGCACAATTTTTAGTATAAATAAAAAATATATTAAAAGTGCTTTTTATACTTTATTTTGTTGTATTATTATTTTGTGCAAAAAGAAGTTGACCAAAATGAATGAACATACCAGGAAATTATTGCCTAAATTTACAAGATATTTTTGTCAAATTAAATAAATAAATAAAATAAATAAACAAAAATCTGTGCAAACATTAACACTCTTCTCGACAAAGTATAACACTGGCCCAATCAATAATGTGAGAGGGACAATCTGTTTGTGTGACCAGTGGCAGATAGTGAAGTAAATGAATCATTATTTTTACAATGACACTAGAGGCGCAGGATTGATACACCTCAACTTTTTTCACCCACCATGACTGTTGCAGCGTAACGTCTCCACGAGGCGGTTGTCCTGGTCATAGCACACCATGGCTTGAAACCGGTAACCCTGGCCACACTCCTTGATATCACCTTGCACTTTCATACCCAAAAGGCCCTCTACTCGCCCGCCCTCGGGCAGGATGCAGTCGGACCAGTTCCCCACGGGCTGAGCATTGTACTTGTTGCAGGGGCAGTACTGGGTTTCGCTCAGAGGATACATCTGTGTGTTTTTACATTGCTCTCTCTTTTTGCTTTTACCTGTGCCAGAAAAATCACACAAACATACAGCAGTTAGAGATATTAGATCAAAAGTTCATGTTATCCATTTAAATATGCTTTCATGTTCAGGAAAATAAATCTTTTGTAATAATACAATACGGAATGTACTGCTAACAGAATGATCCTGTAATAGTATCTAACTCCTGTGGTCAAAACACACTGATCTGGTAATCATGAGTAAGTAGACTTATCCAAATTGAAAGACCTATTGCACTAATCTTATGTAATCCTTTTGCAAAGTTACTTGACTTGCAGCAGGTCTTCCAAAGGACAAATAGGTCTTTGGCACACACACTGCATTTTATTAACCTCTAAATAACCAACTAAGCTTCTCATGGCACATTATACTAAAGGTTAAACCACATTTCTGGCTCAACTGAGGTACAGGTATATGCATCTAACAAAAAATAACATTTTGCAAAACAGAGGGTTTTCCTTTGTACATACATACAAACCTACTGAGAAAATTAATAAAAATTTTCAAAATTCACAATTATTTTATAGCAATTACAGCACTAAATCTGCATGTAGTTCTGTGACAGAAGCATCTCTTCTATGCTTTCATTTTTCTCCCTTTTATATTACAAACAAACAAATAAATCAATCAATCAACACATACATACACACACACATATTTTTCGTGATAATATTTTAAGAATTTGCTTTGGCTGTAGTACAACAACAATACAAAAGCCAATTTTAGAAACACATTAATTTTACAATATATACACTTTTGTTCAAAGTTTGGGGTCAGTAAGATTTTTTATTTATCTATTTTTTTATATTTTTGTTCAGCAAGGATGCATTAAATTTATCAAAAGTGACATTTAAGACATTTACAGTGTTACAAAAGATTTCTATTTCAAATAAATGCTGTTCTTTGAATTTACTAATCATCAACGCCTACAAATATGTTTTACAGTTTCCACAAAAATTTGAACTCAGCATATTAGAATGATTTCTGAGGGATCATGTGACACTGAAGACAATTCAGCTTTTCCATCACAGGAATAAATTACATTTTAAAATATATTTTATAAATTATAAATGCATGTATAAAAGACTAAAAAATATATTTAAGTATATATTTATAATGATGTAAATGATGATAATGTATCTCAGGGAATGATAAAGCAAATGTAAAGCATCAGAGACGTAGGTGAGAAGAGCCTTTTTGTTGACTTGGCATCAGGAAGTCTTAAGAATTAGACTTGCTGATCCAGCACTTACCAACAAGAGTCCTTTTCCTAGTTCGGACACCCACACAATCAGCAGCGCAGGATGAGAATTTGGACCAGGTGGTCAGTTGGCAGTCATCCTGGCATGGAAGCTGGCAGGACTGAGTGAGTTGAGGCATAGGACCCGCAAACTTAAGACAGGCCACAACGTCTGCAGGTCCACCATCCAACTTTTTACACGATACGGCTGAGGGAGAAAAGAAGAAAGATCATAAACCAATTGTACTAAGAGAAAAAGAAACAAAACCAAAAAGGGAGAGTGAGTTAATACTCATAAATATCAGTCCACTCTCACCTATAAAGCCACACACATTGAATAAAGATAAGCATCTTGTGATGGATTACACAAGAGGGCGGTTGAATGCCAATTGACTCGAGTAGCCGGACGGATCCAGATTTATATCATTGAATGAGGGTGAAAGCTATTGTACTGGATTTCTTTTTCAGACATGCCGGTGTATTGAGGGATACTATTACGGGTAATGCTTGTTAATGCAAGCAATACTGAGAAGTTGATATATAAAGAAGCTTTTTGAAGTACTAGGGGCCAGTTTTACTAACGGCTTGCGTCAGCGCAAACCATCTTTTGGCGTTAAAATTTTATTGTCAGGTTTTACTAACGAATTAGCGCTGAAAAGGCGTGGACACAGTTATTTTTGCACCAGACCTTATTGAATATGGATTTATGGGAGGAGAATATTCAAATGAATCACGCATTTTACTAACGTTTGCGCTCATCAAATTACTGGCATTTGCATCATTACTTAACGCCCCAAAAAGCATGTCTTAAACTATTTTGCGCTTGAAATGGCTGCAATTATTGTTGCTAGGAGGAGGCACCACAGAGAACAGAGAGCTCGTGGTAGAAGGAAGAGGAATTTTCCACACGTATTCATTTATTTGGAAAGAATACATTATCCGAACATATCACTAGTCAAGCCATGTTATTTTTAATTTGCTTCAGGAAATAAAAGACTTGGAACCCTCAACTAGAAATCAATCAACACCAGGTCTATCAGAACCTCTGGGAACCCTTCATTTTTTGGCCTCCGGTTCTTTTCAGCATACTGTGGCTTATTTTTATTTTTTTTTATTCTTTATTCGCGACTACGCTAATTTGTGCTGCGCTTGGTATATTGCGTTGGTCGATATATAAATGAGACTTTGCATCTGTGTTCTTTAATTTGTGCGTTTTTAGTAAATCACCCGCAGAAATTTCCACGCCCATCGGTGCTGTTTTAAAATTGCGCTCTCATGCTAATTTGCCCTCTTTAGTAAAACTGGCCCTAGATGTGATTTTAAGAACAACCTGCAGACTGTACTTTTTCTTTCACTGCTCACACCATCCATTTTTAGAGGCAAGATACCGCATTTCTTATTTAAAATAGCCCATAATTTTAACCCAAGTTAAAGGTTCTCACATAAAAATGCTTTATGTCAGTGGAGACTTCCATATGCGGTAAATGCATCTCTGTCAGTGATACAGTATCAAAAATTACTGTCTCCAGGCATATATAACACAAAACTCTCATCTTTCATTTTCAGATACGTTTTCCAATCACACCACACTAATGGCCTGAATTTGAACCCTGAAAGGGTTTACTGGTAGTCAGAGCAAAGGATATCACTTGTGACTGCTTCAGACAGCTTCCCGAATCTCTGAAAGAAGCGTTTACACAGTCCTTTGATGGTAACACTCAGTCACAGATCGAATTACTACCAATCTCATGCATTTAACACAGATTTAACAGTCTCTCCAGCTACAGTGTGAAGCATTGCAACAAGCAACTACAAAGTTTTATTGACATTGAAAGATGTTGCATTTCATTTTAAGCTGATGACGAGGGTTTTTCTGTACCTCTAGCCTGTAGTCCTGGTCCACAGGTCTCTTGTGCTCCAGGACTGTCCTGACGAATGGTCCAGGGCACTAACTGACACCTGCGCCACTTGTGGGTTTTCCACCTATAGCACAAAAGCAATTTATATATACATACACACACATATATATATGTACGACTTAAAACTGGCCTCTCTCTCTCTCTTTCTATATCATTCTAGTCCAGGAATTTCATAACATTTCTGTACTATGATTGCAAACAGAGGTACTATGTTCACCTGTAGCCTGGACAAACAGACGAGGCATCACATTCCTTCTCCTGGAAGAGCACTTCTGGACAGTCTTGGCCCCCGTTAGCTGGAAGCTGAATGATAATGCGTTTCCTTGATTGCTTCTTTTTGACGGCACCACCTGGATATACACAAGAGGACGGACAGAAAATATGAACCTGTCATGAATAAATATAGAAAATCTTGCAAAAACACCATCCCTACTCACAAATCTAATCTCTCTATAACTTTGTTGCATTTAACATGTTTTTATCCAAACTTAGCTCTTTATATCTCTGAAAATGTCAGTACATCCCAACTACCATAAGCTTTATGGTTTAATGACTTCAATATTAAGTGAAATAAAGAAATGAAATGATGATAATGAGGCCGTGATTCTCAGCTTTTTATTTTTTGATAAACTCGGTTCAGTGATTCATACTCTTGAGTGAAGTTCTCCACTGGGTGAAGGCATCTATAAATATGTGCATATGATTATTCATTCTTCTCATAGCATTTTCACACTGTTCTTACGCAAAGCTCAAATTTTGAGGGTAGTTCTCTTTGCAAAAACGTAAAAGTTAATGAAATCACATACATTAAATATTTACTGTAAATGTAACAAGTACTACAAAGAAGTAAATTAACGAGGGAAGTGAGGATCTGCACAGTGTTCAGAGAAGAAGAAACTGTCAGATGGTCTTTAAAAAGGCAATATTTTATACAAAACACACTGGAGTGTGATATTCACTCTGAAAAAAAAAAAAGATTTTAATAAGAAATGTGATGCTTGTTTGCTTCATATAACAAATGGCTCAGATATTGGCAGCTTCTTATAATATTTGTTCTGGTTCCTATAGGCCGAGTTGCCAAGCAACAATTCCTTGATAGAGTGTGATTGTGGGAACAAAGAATCGGTTTCTTATCACTTCTGATAGAATGTTGAAAGTGACCCATTTCTTTATGTATTGATGTCAATAAACTTCAGCCTTTAAGAAACATTTTTCTATTTTACTGTAGTTCAAGAGATGAATCAGAAGTTTTACAGTATATGCAAGTTTCATAAGTGTGTATTAAAAGTACCTGTCTGGCAGGAGGAAGGGCAGGGTGTCCAATCACTGTATGGAGTGACAATGCAGTCTCTCTTGCAGGGCAGAAGACATGGCCTTACAGTCTCTGGACGCAGACTCTCTGGACACCTGCATATAAAAACAATAAAACAGGATGTACAGATGCTCAGATTTTCTTTGGAAGAAGCACATCTTTGGATCATGTTGGAGAACAAGATGACGCAAGTTTGACACAAACTTGTGGAGTTCATGAAGCTTGAAGCTAAAGGGAAACAAACTAAATACTAAGACATTATAAATAATGTTAATTTTTTTAATTTATAATTTTACTTGCTATGCTGATAATGTATTTAGCATTGAAAATAGAATTATTAAATAAATTATAAATAATTAAAATTAAATGAATTTTTTTTTTCAATTTTAATAATTTTCATAAATTAAATAAATTATTAAAATTGCAAAATATAAGTTTTTTATTAGTTGGACTCCACTGTGTACATGTACTTTTGTCTTAACATACAGTAGATATTTATGTACAGTATACCACCTTTCAAATGTTTGTGGACAGTACATTTTTTTTATTATTAAATTGATTAATACTTTTATTTATTAAGGAAACATTAAATTGATCAAAATTTACTCTAAAGACAATTATAATTTTCCAAAAGATTTTTTTTTTTTTTTTAAATAAAAAAAAATATTAAGCAGCACTGCTAATAATAAGAAATATTATTCTTGAGCAGCAAATCAGAATATTACAATGATTTCTGAAGGATCATGTGACACAAAAGACTGGAGTAATGGCTGTTAAAAATTCAGCTTTAATGGCTGTTAAAAATTCAGCTTTGCCATGTCAAGAATAAATGACATTTTAAAACATATTCAAATTTTAATATATTATTTTAAACTGTAATATTTCACAATACTTAACAGTATTTTTATCAAATAAATGCAGCCTTAATGATGAAGTTATTTAAAAAACAAAGAAAACATCTTTTGAACAGTAGTATATACATAAACAGCAGAATGTAAATGTGATTTCACCCTCAAATATCACATTTTCGTCTTCATTATATGTCTCTGCACATCCTACACTTCTTTCTCCCTGCATCATTCCAATATCCTTGCTTCTTTCACATGAAATCCCATAACGATCAGCATGCGGCTCACGTGTGTATATCTGCGTGTGTGTATATGAATGTGTAGATCAGTGGGTAAAGCCCAGCACATGAATAACCCCGGGAAGAAAGCAGGACTCATTTCCATTGCCAGCATGGGGTCCCTGAGCTACACACCCTGTTTCCACTGCCACTGAAAGAATAATGCCACTATTAAACTGAATAAATAAACAGATAATTTATTTTCCCAGTAGACGCCTTCGGGGAAAGACCAGATTCAGATACTTAAAACTACCGGCTGAGAGCTCATTAACTTAAAATCTCTATCTGTCAATAAAGATCAAGCGACAGACATCAAGATTGAGTTTAATAAACAGAATACATAACCTGCTTCAATATCTGCTCCAACACATGCCAAGAAAGATAAATAAATAATAAAAGATCTGGGCTATTCACTTATATTTCCTTATAACAACAACAACAGACAAAGAAATCAATTGAATAATGGATTGAAATGCATGCATTTCATTTACGCCCAGCATAAATGAAATGCATGGAATTTATAGGAACACATTTAAAAACACGTACTTTTTAGGTGGCACCTGGCCCACATTGACCCGGACACAAATGACTTTGCGCGTCTGCATTCCGACCGAGCAGAAAGCCTCATTAGTGCTGACTCCTGCTCTGGTGCGGCTGAGCGAGCTATTGGCAGACGGAACGGAGGTGTCCTCTATGCACTGACCCCAGGGCCCCGTCTGCCAGTGGTACACAGTGCAGGGATGATCATTGCAGTTGCGGACCTCCTGCAAGGCGCTGCTGTTGGGGCACTGACCTCCACCTAAAAGATAAAAAGGGTCAGGAAGGTGTTACAATACTGGGTAAATCATAAACCCAAACCGTAAAAAAAAATCTGCATATTGACCTGGTATTTGACCATTTTGTACATTATTGGTAATATAATGCATAGGAAGTTAGCGTCTACAATAAATATTACAAAAACCTATAGTTTCAGCACTGGCTTCTAATTGGTTAATACAACATTCCAGTTGTGCTAAAATCCAAATCTGAAACAGATACGACGTGACACCTATTCACCATATCGCTGTCAGCTTCCATAGTAGATCATTATTTCTGTTGCATAGCAACATACGGTTTTGCCAGGTAGCATATTTTCCAGCAGAAAAAAATAACAATGAATTTGCTTAATAAAGTCATTTTCAATGACAATGTTGTGACTGTATTCTAAATATAATTAATATAATTTGTATTATTAGTACCTCATTACTTAACTAAACTGCCTAATTTAATAGTAGTAATATATCAAGCAATGGTTCACCCCAGAAAATGGACATTTGCTCAGGATGAGAGTTTAAACTGTTAATAAAAGCATCTCAATAGTTCACAATGTCCATCAATGTCTTGTGAGGTAAAAAACTGTTCGTAATAAACAATCCATAATAATGCTTCCTCCAATAAAAAGTCCATCTCCTGTTGTCTTCCTACATCAAAATCCACCCGCAAATTTGTTTTGGACTCTTTCTGCTTGTAAACGATGCTTGAGCTGTGCATATTTCACTGCAGAAAGCTTTATTATGGATAGAGGGCTGTTTTGGCTGGAAACAGCGGTTTGAAGTTAAAAACGTCTTGAATGTTTCTTACAAAACAGTTTTTCGCTTCACAAGATGTTAACTGATGGAATGGAGTCGTGTGGATTATGGATCATTGTGATATTTCTATCAGATGTTTGGATTCTTATTCTGACGGCACCCATTCACTGCAGAGGATCCATTGGTAACGCTAAAATTCTCCAAATCCATTATGATCCAAATCCAAACTCATCTACATCTTGGATGACATTAGGGTGAGAAAATTTTCAGCAAAATGTCAATTTTGGGGGAATTATTCCTTTAAATGACATCCTTAATATAACGGAAGAATAGTACATAAAATATCTAGAAACTGAAATATGTAGATGAAATATGAGTAGAGTCTAATGCATGAGTCAACAGTCAACCACTGTTAGGATAAGAGCTGATCCTAGATTTATTTACCAGGCTTTGCTTGCTTTTCATTACAACCTGCAGTCACACGCAAAGCACCAGAGTCCCCACGGAGCGGTCAGCCATTATCTCAATGGTGCGCACTAACAACCGCACACCGATCAATGAGAAAATGGTAAACCGGGGAATGAGAAAAATGGACAAACCATGCATCAAGCAGTGCTCCTTTTTCAAGAGCACCAAAAATAATGAATAATTGACTCATCCTTTGTATCAATGCAGAACACAGTCCTTCAGTATCTAATTTATTAAAAGGTTATCGACTATTATCACACACTTCATTAGACATGTGAGAACCATTAGAAAACACTTGCCATTAGCAGCACATCCACAATAATGGCCATGGAAGAGAGAAAAACTCTTTACAGTTACAAAAGGAGGGCTATTTGACTTCCAAAGCATCTCATAGTGGTTCAGGGCATGCCAGGGCAATGCATTAGCAAAGCTTCAAAAAGCTGCAACAGAATCACATTGTTTCAAATACGGATTAACACTCCCTCCGGTTATTTATTGACCTGCGACTCAGATGAAGACTAATCCTTTGTACAATTACAAAAGTGAGTCTGCGCACAGCTCAGAGTAATTGCATGTTCTTGGTCCATCTCTGCACCATTAAGAGCTGCAGTTCATACTGCAGCTCCAGTCGTCCACATTTAGTTTTGTGTCAAGATTCTCTTGATGTAGTACGCAGTGGTGTCTGCATGACTTCCTCAAGAAACGGTGCATTTGAAATGGTCAAGCCCTTCATTTAGAAAGATTAAATATGTGTTACAATTCTGATCATGCATTAATATGTAGAATCATAAATATTTTAACATTTCATTAAAATTTTATACTTTTTATATACACTAGGCTGTTAGTGTTGAAAGAGGTTTTTCAAGGCCCTGAACAGCTCAGTCTGGGGATCTGTAAACCTCTAGAATAGTTGCAAAGAAGGTCAAGCCCACGCTGTGTCACAGAACTGAATGCTGATGGAATTCAAGTAATTTTATGTTACTACATTGCAACCTGCTCAAAAATAAGTTCAAGACCAAATTTTAGTCATACAATTATATAATTTTATATTAGACACACAATGAATATAAAATGGCACTGCTTAACTGTTAAATTATTTCCCATATTAGCTGTACAGTATCATTCAAAAGTTTGGGGATGGTAAGATATTTTTTTTTTATCTCTGTTTTTGAAAGAAGTCTCATTCTCACCAAGCTTGATCAAAATTTTATTTAATTTATTAAATAAATCGTACAGTATTATTAGAACTGAAAATAACTGTGTTCTTTTTTTATTTTATTATTTTTTTATTTTTTTGATATTTTAAAATATAATGTATTCCTATGATAGCAAAGCTGAATTTTCAGCAGCCAGTACTCAAGTCTTCATTGTCACATGATCCTTTAGAAATCTCTTTTTTTATGGTTCTCAAGAAACAGTATTATAAACTTATTATTAATATTGAAAACAATTTTAATTTGTCAACCGTCAATTTAATGCATATTTGCTCATTAAAAGTATTAAAATTCTCAATAAATGAATGAATGAAATAGTAAATCTAAAAGTACAGTACAAACATTTTATTTTAATGGAAATTAATTAGTATATGACTTTTTACAGTAAACATTGTCCCAAATCAGTTTTACCATTCTTTTAGAATTCACTTATTTCTTACTATTAAAAACTGGGCTGTCAGTTGAATCAAATAATCATGAATATCATGTCTTTAAAAGGCAAAATAAAATACCAAACTGAGAAAATTTGATAAAAAAATATATATATATATATATATTACATCAAACATATTTGATTTAAGTTAACAACATGAACAAAATTAATTAAATTCAATTACTATGAATAATCTTAAGTTAACACATTTTCTTTGAAACAAACAAACAAACAAACAAACAAACAAACAAACAAATAAATAAATAAATAATAAAAGTTTTTTTTAGTAATTTTCACTAAATTAAATTTTCACTATGTGGCCCCAATTTGAAAACCTATGTTCTAAAGGAGGCCCTCACAGACTACAAATTTAATAGACTAAAATGAGGCAACTGGAGTGTGGGATTGTAAATTTCTGCACATTCTGAGAGAGCTAAGTCCTACTCCGAGAGGCTTAGCTACATAGACAGCAATTGACCAATGCTTCATACTATTCTCTCCATCACCTCACAAAGAGGCAGATGGCAAGCAGAACAGGATCTACTAAACTTCATGCTACTGTCAGCACACACCTGCTTTCTCAGACGCTTGTCATCAATTTGGTCCACCGTCTCCTGAATCGTTTGAAGGCTAATAATACAAGTACCGCAGCACGTAGCACAATTTGCCACAGGGCAGAAAACTTCATTGCGCATATGTGGCCACAAATTTGTGCTAAAACTGTAATATATAAAGCAACCGCATTCCACAGATGTACCAAACACACTAACTTTGATTCTGGCACTAGCATGACCGTAAAATGATGTGATGTTAAAGCAAACCAAGCCGATTTGCTCTCAGTCAGCAGTGCAAGTCCTGTTCCCTCAAGCTGCATATTTGTGGAAATGGATTTCTGGCCGGTGAGTGGTGGAGGGAAGGAAGAGGTTTTTAGCCCAAAGCAACCACTTATCCATCAGTCTATTACACATCAGATACACACTTACAGCCTGAGCTCACCTGAGGTTTGAATCATTTAATGCTCAGAGACCTTCATTACCTTGTGATGGGCTTTTTTTTTTTCTTTTTTTTTTTTTTTTTTTGCTCACATGGAAGAATGTTAAACTAACATAAGGGGCAAGTGCAGTAAGATATTTGCAATCTGTTCATGTCTACTTGAGCATACAAATCCACATAAACAGAAAAAAGATGGTGATTGATTATATCTAAACAAGCAGGAATCTTTGGAGAGACCCTGGCAAAACAGTCTAGTTTTGGACTAAGAGCTATAATGCTAAATACTTTTAGCAGCAGGATGCTCCGAGGAAAAGAAAGCACATGATACACACAGGGCATCAAGTAAAGCAATGCCACATACTGAACCACAAAAAAATGGTGGATTTAGGCTGAAAAAAAATCGATCCCACTGCAGCCCCTGCTACCTGCTTATAAAATTGCTGAATATAATTACCTTTAAATGTTAAACATATTCTCAGTAAAACTCCAGATACTTTATTTTCACTGCTTATGTAAAATAAAATGATATCACAAGTATCATACACTCTCAGAAATAAAGGTACAAATGGTACACCTTTGTACTTAAAGAGTCCATAGTGGTACCTTAGAGGTACATATTAGAACCTAAAGTGGACATATTAGTGCCTAAAATGTACAAAATTGTACCTTTTGAAAGGTTCTGCCCCAGTGACAGCTTTTGTACCTTTTTTTCTGAGAGTATGTATGAATTAATCATTATAAATTTGAATCTTTATAATTATTGCTGCACAAAAATAGGTTCTTTAAGCCCTTAAACAATTAATTTAAAATTTAAAATGTCAAAATACACAACCATTCAAAAGTTTTGGGTCAGTAATGAAATTAATACCTTTATTCAGCAAGGATGCATTAAAATGATCAAAAGTGACAGTAAAGATATTTGTAATGTTACAAAAGATTTCTATGTCAAATAAATGCTGTTCTTCTGAACTTTCTATTCAATAAAGAATCATTGTTTTCAACAGTCTTTTAAAGATTGACAATAATAAATTTCTTGAGCATGAAATCTGCATATTAGAATAAAACAAAAAAAAAAATCATACTACCGCAAAGTTTTGAATGGTAGTATATGTTCTCTGACTCATAAACTCACTTTATTTTCACTGTTTGTTATAATACATTATTATATTATATGTTTGAATTGATTATTTTGAATTATGAATATTATTATTTATTTATTTTAACTTCTCACAGTTGATACAAAAGGAGCCAGTCATCATGTGTAATTAAATTGCTTTGGAAAGTTTTTCAAGGTTTTTAATACTCATACGACTCATAAACAAGACTGCAAAGTGCTGTTTGTTTGTGAGCAAGCAATGCAGGAACATAATAAGGTTCTCAGAGTAATCATTGTTCAGCTCAGTGGAAATCCAGTTCTGAGAGGTGTTTGAAGATCCTCTGCTCAAACATCAGCTCAACTCACACCATTTTAGTGGAAAGAGGATATAAGACTGGTTTGATAATAGTAAAAACCCTACCGTCCCCAGCGTTGTATGCCAGAATGGAGCGTGATCTGGTCTGCTTGCCCTCCGAGTTCTTCCCGGAGCAGGTATTGGAGCACAGAGACCATGAAGTCCAGGGACTGAGCACACAGTCTTTGGGGCAGGGCACC
The DNA here is from genome assembly GCA_039654775.1 of Spinibarbus caldwelli. Taxonomy (NCBI): domain Eukaryota; kingdom Metazoa; phylum Chordata; class Actinopteri; order Cypriniformes; family Cyprinidae; genus Spinibarbus; species Spinibarbus caldwelli. Next base: position 18,562,573 of record CM077244.1, read on the forward strand.
TCGCACAGCACAGGCATGGGAAGGATGGCGTCCCGGCACAGCTGCCTGTCCACGAATTCACCTGAGAACAATAAAACACGGGGTCTGTTATATTCTCACATCCTAAATAAGGATCCCGGAAGACCAGCAAACACTTGAGTATGAAAGGGCAAACTGTAGCAAATTAAAAACTAATACCCACATAGAAATACACAAATGGGTTTCAAAAAGGCAAAAGCCAGCAAAGTGAAACCTCACTCATTTGATGCTGTGTTAAATTGTGTGAACATTAATACACATCTCCCTCAGTGCGTAAATAAATCTACCCACACAGAGAATTCACACTGTGCAAGTGATGCACCGCCAAGTGCTGTCATCTCTACTCCATGCCAGACTGTGCACTGTACACAAACACTCAGTGAAAGCCACCCATTTACACATTATCACTGCATACAGTATATGTATGCATAAACCGGAACATTGATACAATTCAAAGGGCCCAAGACAACATTTGGATGGGCATGTCCCCAATGTCCTCTATAACATATAAGACCTTAGTGGTCCGGCTCACTAAGGTCTTATATGTTATAGAGGACATTATCATAGGGACAGGACAACACTCTCAGTTGTGTCCCTTTTTACTAATGACCCATTGCTAATTTCTAGCATAAAAATCTCCAAGGACAAGGGTAAATTGCATATAGAAGCCATTTGCATAGTTATGGCATGCATTTCGCCCAAAAGTTTAACAGTAGAAAGTAGTTCATTAGACTTTAATGTGCTTCTTGCACATAAATTTTAGATTAGTCTTTCAATGTCAAACAGGATGTGACAGCTGTGCACCCAAGAGGGGCGATGATCCGGCGATGTTTGCAATCACACAATCACATGTAGTTATACGTAAATGGTGTCCAAGAACAACAGCCAATGCAGCAATTGCAGCTACGTAATGTATATTGTGACATGTTTTTAATGTATAACATTTAACTGAAATCTTTGTCTTATACATGAAAGGATCAATATTTTTTTAGCAACAAAATAAAACTAAGCAAAACCAAACAACAACAACAAATAAAAAATAAATAAATAAAAGCAAAAAAATAAATAAATAAATAAATCAAACCATTAAAAAATGCATAAGAAAAAAACAAAAAGAAAATCACACCATCAAAAAGCAAAAACAAAAACAAACAAACAAGGAAAAATCAAAAATCAGAAGAAAAAGAAAATCAAACTATCAAAACAAAGTAAACCAGACAAAACATACTTTGCTCACAGTGGTCATCTGAAAGACCTAGTTTTGGACACCAATCCCTCTGTGGACTGTGTACCAGCCCCTGTATCGATCAGTGAACCCCACCCCTGAAAAAAAGCCCAAAGTGACAGAAAACCCGCTGAGTCAGATGACACGGCGGGACCCCATGGGACACAACAGATCTATTCTCATCAGTACCAGACAACAGGAATCAATAATTGAGAGAAGAGGGGAGGCACTAGGGAACAATGAGGAGTGGTTGAAACTGGGGGTGGGACTTCCGCACACCGCTGGTATTTATACACAGCATTTCACTTCAAGTAAAAAAAAAAGAAAAAAATCATTACAGTCCATTACAGACATTCATGTGCCTTTTTAGAAGTTTAAAGCTTAAACTGCTAGGTATGTTTTGTAACAAAGTAACTGGTTCAAGCTGATCATTAGCTGGTCACCATCTTGGATTAAACAAACAAACAAACAAACAATCAAACAAACAAACAAACAAATAAAATAAATAAATAAACAAATAAATAAAATAAAAAAGTTGCACATAAGGAAAATCTCACAGACTTGGGGAAAAATATATAAACTGTCCTCATGAATAACTCAGTGAGTATGCTGGGGAAAATGTAATATCAGCTGTATGTCTAGCCCTTATACATCTAAGAGTGTTAAACCTCATCTGCGTCTGACTGTCCCCTGATGGAAAAGTACCAGACGGCATCTGACATTTCCTCTATTGAGCACTGTCACATACTGATGAGGCTGCACACTACTCTTCAAAAAGATAATGAGGGAGAGAGAGAGTTCAGCTAAATGCAGACTGACTCTGAGGGACTAACAGAGTTAATTTCATTTATATAGGTGGCTCACTACCGGTGCCAGAACAACATATTCACCATCTACCCGTCTGCGAGGCAGGACAAAGAAAGAGGTGACCTTGAACAAATCATATTATTCCTCACTACAGCAAGGTATTTGGACTTAAATGGGTCAACGTGTTGCAATAAGCCTATGGCTAGGGAGGAACAGAGTAATGGCCAGTGTTTCTCTTAGTTTTTGGATATATATTTTCATTTATTCATATATGGACAAATAATATGAATATCATCAGACCACATGATCTATATAATATATGGAAAGTTAATAGTATATAATGTATTTACAAAATATAAAAAAGGAACAAAAGTATGTGGTTATGATTTACCCAGTCATTGTAACACCTTCCTTTTTTTTTGCCAATACTGTATGACTTTTTCTTTTTTCTTTTTTTTTTCTTTTTTGTACAATGAAAGTCAGTGGGGTCAGATGTTGTTTTGGACTCTATTGACTTTCATTGTATAGACAAAAAAAATAAAAACATCCTTTAAAATATATTCTTTTGTGTTCCACATAAGAGAGAAAGTCATACAGGTTTGAAGCGACATATTTAGTATGTTAATTAAGGCATTTTGGTCCCCAGGCAAAATCTGACCCACAAACTACAGTCTAAATCATTAAATTATCATTTCAGTGACAAAACAAGCAGTGATATAGCATGCATCATATTTTATCCCGGACCATTTTGACCCACATATATATTCAAGAGGAGAAAATTGAGCTATGCATTTTAGGGTTAATACAGAGTGATCAGTTTCTTTATTTAATTAAACGGTCATCAAACTGTTTAATACATGGCTGTTAAAGCTATAGAATCAGTGTGCTATATAAAGTACAGTTGTTATACGTGGCATGATAAGGAAGGTGTTTCAGGGTAACTGTCTGGGAGATGAGGTTTGTTGGAGGGCCGGGGGGAGGTGGCAGTCGTCTCTGTGGTGACAGCTGAGGCACATGCAGTATGACACCTTCAGTTGGTGTGAATGGGATGCTTGATTATGAGCCTTGCAAAACTGATTGAGTTGCACACACACACACACACACACACACACACACACAGACGAGCCTTTCTCTGCCTCTCTCTTTCTGTCCTTACTCTCTGCCTTTCTCTCTCCCCCGAGTCCTCATTAGCGATGTGAATGTTGAGGTTCTGGAATGTCGCAGTAATTGCCATGTCCGCACACTGAAATTTACTGGAACAAGGAGCGAAATGTGAGGATGTAAAATACAGTTACGGTGTGCGCTCATAATTGATTCATTAATGCAAGCCGAGTTGAGCCACACCTCCAGACAAGACATTAACAATATGGAAGGCAAAGAAAAAGAAGTCAGAGAGTTGGTGGTTCTATTTTAAAAAACTGAATATTCTACTTGTCCCTCATATCCACAACAATTTAAGGTTAATTATTTTTGATAAGCTCGCTGAATGAACCTATTTCACTTCCATATTTTGGAGACAGGCTTTCCACTTGGTTTGTTAAAATATTCACTCAGCTATGCTCTAGTCTCTATTATATGAAATTAATTAGATCGGATGAATCAGAATTGCGGGTTTGCGGCACTGAATTTCGCTCCTTCATCAACCAGAGTGAAGTGTTCATCCATAAAATCCCATTAAAAAACTGTTAGTACAACATAGCTGGGTCATTTCATTTCTCAAATATCTATGAAGTTTTTAGGCTGCATAAATAATGTAAATCAAAACCAAGACAGATGGGAGATTTTCCAGCCCTACATAATTAGATATAAAAGTGGCTTTTGACAAAAGCTTCTCAAACAGTAAGAGTAAACAATGTAATAACTCTAAATCCACGGAGAGCTTATGCAATATTAAGTCATTTGTGTTTCATGTTCTTCTTTGTTTGTATGTATGTTACCATTAAAGATTGTGGGATCTGTAAGATTTTTTAATGTTTTTGAAAGAAGTATCTTATGCTCAACCAAGACTGCATTTATTTGATCAAAAAATATCAAAAAACAGCAATATTGTGAAATATTATTATAATTTAAAATAACCATTTTCTGTTTTATTATATATTAAAAATGTAATTTATTCCTGTGATGGAAAGTTGAATTTTCTGCATTATTACTCCAGTCACATGATCCTTCAGAAATCATTCTAATATGTTGATTTTGCTGCTCATGAAGCATTTCTTATTATTATCAATGTTGAAAACAGCATTTTTTGGAAACATATATATTTTTTTCAGGATTCTTTGATAGAATGTTAAAAAGCAATTATTTGAAATATAAATCTTTTGTAACATAATTGTATTTACTGTCACTTTTGATCAATTTAATGCGTCCTTGCTGAATTAAAGTATTAATTTATTTCTTTCAAAAAAAAAAAAAAAAAAAAAAAGGTTGTACATTTGGTTGTATATTACCTTTTTTAATTAAAATGCTTAAAATAACTTATGGGTGTTGGAATTACAATAATTTAAATGGATGTCCATGTTTTCTAATAGTGTTACAAGAAGTTACAACCTACCACAAAAACTCTGAGTAACAGAGCCATCCCGGCTATCCTCTCTTTCAGTATATTGAGGCATTAGTGTCAGCTATGGTCACAGATCCAGGCATGTGCTTGTCCCCAGGTAAACTGTATTTTTCTCTGATCTCACAGATGGTGCTGGTGTTGGTTTCCCTAGCTACCGTGTACTCAGTCAAGCCAATAACATCCAGACGCTATTGGAGAGTTTGGGGCCTTTGGGCTAGTCAGACGGTAGACCGCCCCAGCACATGTGGCTTTGTGTTTAGAAGAGTAAAAGGCAGCAGTGCCACTTCTTATTGCTTTGAATTTCCCCTCTGGCCACTCTAACAATAGAGAAGCACTACCAGCCGCCTGTGCAAAAACAGCAATTACGGCATTGGGCGTGAGTCCAGAACATAAGCCCTATGGACAGAGTTCAAGAATGGACCCAGCTTTACAAGAACAAAACAATCTGGGTTTGTTGCTGCATTCGACACACTGCACATCTTGACACGACCCTTAAATAGAAAGTCTATTCAGGCAAAGATATTTAATTAGCGTGAATGTTTACGAATGGAATGAGTGGACAGTCCCATATCATGCAGATGGAAGGTGTATGTATCACTTACCATCACTGTTGACGCACTGTACTTGTGGGTTCTGGGTTCCCGGTCCACATACTTTGTCATTGTCAGGCACACACTCCTCCAGCTTCACCAGCAGCCATTCAGAGCAACTGGGCTCCTCACAGGGAATTGCCTCCGTCAGGTGGGGGCAATTTCCTGTGCCACCTGTGGGCTCATTCATGATTTTCCTTTTCCTCAGTTTGAAACCTGTCGAAGAACACAGATGAGACTCAAAGTCATTCTTGTTATTGATTCACTCCATTGAGTTAATCAGTGGGAGTAAAGAGCGCAAGTAGGGTTGAATCATGTAAACTTGTCAAACAGTCAACCAAAAAAGTAATTTATTTGTAAATGTATCTGTTCAAATGACTTAACATTTTCAGTTTATTGCAAAATGCAAATTCAACAAGCTTTCACTTTCACATAGTTTCAGATAGGCTATAACATGCAATTACAGGTAATTATACAAAACAAGCAAACAAACAAAAAAACCTTAAACTATTCATTAACCAAAATAAAGATTATATATAGGTTTATATATGTGTGTGTGTGTGTCTGTGTGTGTGTGTGTGTTAGATCTATATAAGTAACAGATAAAAAAATATTTTATAAACAAATGAAAATTACACATATTGCCTTGCCAACTAATAAATAAAATAAGTAATTAATATAATATAATATAACATAATATAATTAGTGGCAAAATAAGTTTTTGTTTACATAATATATGTGTGCTGCATATATTTATTATGTATATATAAATACACACACATGCATGTATATATTTCAGAAAAATATGTAATGTTTAGATTAAATATATTTATTTATAATATAAATTATATAAATGTAAATATAGACATGTAAATACAATATTTTCAAAATATATTCTGTATGTGTGTGTATTTATTTATACATAATAAGTATACACAGAACACAAACATATATTATGCAAACAAAAACTTTTATTTTGTATGCGATTAATCATGATTAATCATTTGACAGCACTAAATATAATATAATATAATATAATATAATATAATATAATATAATTAGGGGTGTCAACGTTAACGCGTTAACGCATGCGATTAATCTAAAATTTTTAACGCGTTAATATTTTTTTAACGCAAATTAATCATGTGATAATGTTTGACCCCAACTTCTTCCCGTCATCGCAGCGCAGAAGCTTATCTATCAGTGTGTGATGAGGTCACAGTGAACCAGTGTTGCCAGGGTAACGGCACAAGTGGGCTATTTTGAAAATACAGTCGCGGGAAAAATTACAGAGCCGCGGGTTGCGTTTTTTGGGCTATTTTTATAATGTACCGCTGCCGCCCAAAGTGTATATAGACAAATGAAAATTAAAATAGATCCTTTTACTAATGTGTATTATACTTGGAATGTATACCTGGCAACTTAAGAACAAAGAGGTGGCTGTAACATCACAAACAACGTGAGTTTCAGCCAGAGCACATGTTAAAGCTATTACATAGCAGAAATAAACATGACAACACCCACTATAGATATAAGATAATAAACACACGATCACGATAGGATATGGTTTGTATGTGATTTTCTTGAGATGAATGTGTACATCTGAAATGCTAATTTGTGCAGCGATATAAAAGGCTATAAAGAGCATATTTTAACAACAGTAAAAGACCAAATTCCACATATGATCGCAAAAGGAAGTTATTACAAACACTCGATGGTGGTTTGAAGTGAGTTCTGAGTAAAAGTGTACTATTAATCTCATAAATTGTCTTATGTAGCATGATGCTAATGTTAGCGCTAGCTTCTTCATAATGCATTTTGTCATAATACTTCTTGTAAGGTCGCAAGAAAATGTTTTGTTGTATTTATTTAGAAATACTTTTGATAATAGTTGGGTAAATGTAAACTGGGATTGAAGCGATGTGGCTTGGTAAACGTTTTATTGCCAGTATAAAGACTGATAATGGCTGAATAAAAACAAATGAATAATGATAAAATATTAATAAGGATTATGTCTCATACCTGGCGGAAGTGTGAAAGGTTCTGTTTCCTTAAACTAGTTTGTCATGCATTTCATTTCAACGCATTTACAGGTAAATCCTAGTATTTTAAATGTGCGATTAATCATGATTAATCACAGTCCAGGACTGTGATTAACGTGATTAAATTTTTTAATCGATTGACAGCACTAAATATAATATAATATAATATAATATAATATAATATAATATAATATATAAAACTAAAAAAATATATTTTAAGTTGAAGTACTAAAATTACTAAATCAAAAACAAGGCTAAATAAAAATATTTATTAATAATAATAATAATAATAATAATAATAATAATAATAATAATAATAATAATAAAAGTATGCAAGAAAATGACAAACTAAAATATTTAAAAAATCAAAATTTTAATAAATACTAAAATAGTACACAAACAATATTAAAATAATACAATAATATATAACAATTAATTTACTATAAATATTAATATACTATTAATATTATATAAGAATACATACAATAATCACTTTACCCTCTTTGGACAGTCATTCTTTTGAATTAATCATACATTTTATTCATGCATTTCCAAATAAAGCAGTTTGTGGACAGAGAAATACTTCTCCTGAAGTTCACACCGAGCCAACGCTTGTCCAACTAGTGTCTGAACTAATCAACTAGTCGGTGCAATCCCTTGCGTTAGCCCTCTAAACTGTCACAGTGTGTCACTGCACAATCACTGTAATATTACATTAAACATATCGGTCCATTAAGCGTGCAAGATGACAGAAATTACTGGAGCAGCTCATCATAATGAATATTATTATTCCTCCCTCATTATGCTTGCTTTTCACCAAAGGGACTAATGCATTCAGCAATCCATTAATACAGAAGAGGCTTTGACGCCAGGGGTATTCCCATTCAAGGGCAGGAAAAGGGCTCCAGAGGAATGAAAATGGGTGGACTGGACTCATGACCGGCGCAAGGTCACCTACACGTACCCTGCCATCACCCTCCCCTCTCTGGTCCCTGGCCTCTGGTTTAATCCACATTGCTGTCTGGGGCCGATAAGGTAATATAGAAAAGGGGGGCCTTTAGGAGTTAGTTGGAGATGCCAGCGTTGTCCCTTTTTCTGATTACTTCTGTCCTGCACTCTCCTCCTGGCTTTATTTAATCAGAAGGTCAGCATAGAGCTCATTGTGGGTGTGTAAGGGGATTGTATCACGTCCTGTCAGTCAGCCCGGAGGTGTCTGATGGCATATGCTGTCTCTTTATCAGACAAACGCACAATACTGGGTTTCATATGAGCCCCTCTTAATCAAAAATAGACAAAAGGCACAGCCGCACAAAAATCTCATCAGGATCTCATGGGTCATCACGTCTAAGGTGCACACTGACTTGTTATTGGGGCCTCAGGTTGAGATGTCACATGTAACTTGTACTTTATCTCCCATCAAGCTTATTTTTGTAGCTTGTTGAGACTATAATAAAGATTACTGATATATTACAAAAGAACAGCCTTGCTGTTTTAATAACAGTTTATATCTACATTCATCATTTGTAGAAGGTAAGACAGCACTGGGTTTGGTTGTTGCGTGACATCAAACCAGGACTGCACAGCATTTTTGAGAATTGAGTTCTGTTGCAAAAAGGAATTTGGTTCAAATTTAATTCAAGAATATGAATTGAGATTGTGAAGATTTTCAGAAACATTCAATGTTATCTAAATTAAAATACTTGAAATATTGTTAAGTATTGTTGTAGATTTGACTTTATTTTATAGGGGAGCAGGAAACATAAACAGGTAACAGGTAATATAAAGTTCTTTGAATACATAAATTTTAAATATTAAAATATGCAAAAATCTTAGTATATAGTAAACAATCTAATCAAACTGTTATAATATCATACAATACACATATAAATACATATTTATAATCACAAAAAATATATAATACTTGCTTTTTGGTCCCCAGTAAAATAAAATAAATCTTCATACAATATATATTTGAATTATATATAAATATATTAAATTCAAATAATGTCACTAAATTCATCTTACTTTCATCCCAGTTCAAACTCTTGTGGTGTTTGGGCAATTCAACTGAAATTTCTCAAACTCACAATTTTTATATTCTAAATTTATCTCAACTTAGCCTCAATACAGATTTTATATCCATGACCCTAAAGCTAATGATCACGGATGTGTTTTGTTAATGTAATAAGCACTGATGTTGTAGCACCATGTTGTTCTATTCTGTCCTTGTGCAGGAGATACTGTATGTATATAAAAAAAAAAAAAAAAAGCCTTCACTCCTTTCGCCACATCTCCCTGAACAATGAGAGCCCACATACTGTACATACACAAGTTCTGAGACCTGCCATTACAGCTATATGGCATGAAGTATGAACCGTGGGCATTTGAAAAGAGAGAGTGGAACACAGATTCACAGAGAATCCATCATTAAGATGCATGGTGGAGAATTTCCTCCCATCCCATCCTTTTGAGTTGCTTCATTAGGGAAGAGTCAATATGCATTAGTCATGGCACGGGTCGCTGTCCCAGCCATAATTAACGAGGAAAGCAGCCAGTGTACCAGCACCTTTGATACACTATACCAACTGTCAGCAGCATTCGGTAAACCACCATCCTGTGAATCCAGCAGATTCGGTTCTTTCCAGAAACCATCTGAAGCTTGTGTTTGTCTCTTTGAAGCCATCTCTTGATTTGTCTTTTGTCTATTTCCTGACATGTTTTATTTTTCTCTGGGTCCCTTTTGTTTGTTGTTCCCTCTACAATGCTCCTTGTTCATAAACCTTTGAGAAAATGAATCTTCTGCCCCAGTAGGCTTTGATAAGTTTATGGCCTGGATGCTTATGGCGCAGATAGAGGTGAGAGGTGGGGCGGAGTGAGTTATGTGTTGAAAGGCTTCCCGTACACAATTCATGTGATTTACAATGAAAGAAGACGTTTTATTGATTCGCTATGTTTTAGCGAGATGGGTGAAATGACCGCTCCCCAAACACAACTGTAAAAGATGAAGTGGTCCTGTAGTTCAAGCCAGTGCTTAATTTGTAAACGAAACATTGCCGGATCCAAATCAGCAGTTAAAAGGCACCGTGACCGACACTGACAATACAACTTCAGTTTTCCTGGAACGTTCAATGACATCACTAAACGGTGATGCCACAACTTTCACAAGTTTCTGCATGGACCTAACTATACAGCCTAGGTTTTCAAACCCTGGGTAAAAAAAAATGGGTCGCCAGGATGATTTAAGGAAAATATATGGAGTTGCATTAAAAATAACAAAATTTGTTTCCATAAAAATAAAATACAATTATAATATATATATATAGAAAAGGCATAAATATGTGAAATATATCTGACATAAATAATTAACAGATGTGAGGCGTGGCGATCTCAAACAAGTTCACGGAAAGGAAACAGAGAGATGACAGAATGCACATCCTGTTTGTTTGCTATATTTTACAAAAACACAAATGTTCTGTTTTTATTGTGAGTGTGCAAAAATAAAAGTAAACACTTTGTGGTTTCTCTTACTCTTATCTGTTTGACCAAAAATGGGACTTTAATGTTTCAGGTGTTTGATCGTGCCGGCGCCTCGCACGCACACACACACACACACCACATATTCTAGCAATTCAAACTTGCCATCGCAGTCTGTTCATTATCAAAATCAGAATTATCAGTCAGCCAAACAAATCAATTTAAAGAGTTCATAGTATAACCGGTCTACAGCCAAGCATATTTTTGCGCATGTGAAGAGGACAATTTTTTCCATTGATATATGAACGCGCATGAAGCCTAGTCTGCATTATAAATAATAGTTTAACATTGAAATACATTGCGAATATGGAAACATTTGGATTTGTGCCGAATGAGAGGTACGTGATCCCAACTGTACTTTCAGTTTCTCTTTGTTTTGGTTTCTTTAGCTTTATATTATTTTCATTCTTGATCTGTTCTGCATACCGTTACATTTAAATGATTTTTTTTGGAGCCAGGGGAACTAGGCTATGATTATAGTGTTTATAATGTTTATACATTATAATATTTCACTTTATTTGGTAATATTTTTGGTATTTCTGGTATTGTTACACTCTCTCCAAACGTTCCGCTGCTCACAAAACAAATTATTGTTTTGCAAGCAGCGGAACTTTTGGAGAGAGTGGGTTAAGCAGTGGCACCAATAAAGGAGAGCGATTTTGATCTTAAGAAAGCTGATTGGTCAATAATATGTTGAGGATCAATACATAATCTCCAAATTATGCTCCAAATGATCTAATGCACTTGTCAATGCTGGATCTTTAAAAACAAATACCGGAATGCAAAAATCCAAAATCTGACATTTTCCGGAACAGGATCCGGCTCAAATTAAGCACTGGTTCAAGCTTACCTTTCTTTGTGGCCTGATCCTGGCAGTTTTCAAAGGTGCAGGGCCCCCATGCGCTCCAGGAGGACACCTCACACTCCACAGGACAGGGAATATGGCAGAGCTGGGTGGTGTTAGGAGAAACACCCAAACACAGGTCACTGTTCACTGGCCGCAAGCCTGAGGAGACACAGACAAACATTGTTACAGAGTCCCTATAAAAATAGATGTACCGCAAATGGAATAAGAATATACAGCTCATTCATACAAGTATATGATTTACATAAGTCCAAAACTATTTCAGATATTTAATTTACACACACAAAAGTTTCATAAGATTTTATGAAAGAAGTATGTTATATTCGCAAAGGCAACAAAAATAGTAAAATCAGTAGCATTTTGCAATACTATAATTAGTTTTTAATATATATTTTAAATGATCCATTGAGTCTATAGAAATCTTTTTATTATGGCGATTTAGTGCTCAAAAAATGTCTTATTTTTTTTCAGGATTCTTAGAATGAATTTTTTATAATATTATAAATGCCCTTACTGTCACTTTTGATCAATTTTATGTGTCCTTTCTGAATAAAAGCATTCATTTCTTAAAAAAAAAAAAACAAAAAAAAAAAAAACAAACAAACAATTAGTGTGTGTGTGTATATATGTCACAATCTGCCTACTGCGATGGAGACGGGGAGATGAAAGGGGCATGGAGATGTCGGAGATCAACATATAGAGTCTTATTTTTCAAACTCTCAGGCAGGAACACACACACACGTAGACAGAGGACTGACGAACAATACTGGACACTGGAAACTAAACTGAAGGGTGGAGGCGCTCTGGAGGCCTCTAAGGACGGACTTCCATGGGACGGGAGGCCTCCAGGGCGATACCGGCTCCAGGACCCATGGCGGAGCAGGCAGCCATGGTGGTGCAGGGAGCTCGTGAGGCCTTGGCGGATCAGGGGACTCTGCATCAGCCTCTGTGGCCTTAGCCTTGTCACTCGGCCCGGCCACTACAGCAGGGCTTAACGGGGAATCAGGAGCCCTCCCTGGGCTCAACGGGGAATCAGGAGCCCTGCCTGGGCTCAACGGGGAATCAGGAGCCCTGCCTGGGCTCAACGGGGAATCAGGAGCCCTCCCTGGGCTCAACGGGGAATCAGGAGCCCTCCGTGGGCTAAACTCGGGAACTGGAGACCTCACTGGGCTTAACTCGGGAACTGGGAAGCGCTTACGAGGAGCTGGCACTGGAGGGCGCTCTGGGGCTGGAGCAGACACTGGTGCGAGCTCAGGCCTGGCGAAGCCGCGACCGGCGGGCTTGACTTCGGGCTTGCCACAGGAACTGCTGGCATTTCTGGGCTGAGGACAGAGATGGTGCTGGGAAGAGATGGGAGGTCGGAACCTTTGGCCAGGTATGTGGAGGGTCCTGGCGAGGGCGGAGCTGGCGAGGATCGGTGGTTTTCAGAAGGGACTGGATGATCGCTCTGAATCTCTTGCACTTCGAGGCTTACACCATTTAAATTGAGGACATAATCAACTCGATCAGGGAAAAACTGTATGTGGGGAGATCGCAGCTGATTATGTCATCATTCAATCCCAGCCGAAAACAGACACCGAAAGCAGTGTCGAGCCAGCTCACCTGGTTAGAGAGCTCAAGGAACTCCTCCACATACCTTCCCAACTCCCGACCACCCTGCCGCAGACACCAAAGCCTGTCTTCAGCCATTGTCATCTTGTTCTGGTCTGGTATTCTGTCACAATCTGCCTACTGCGATGGAGACGTCAGAGATCAACATAAACAGTCTTTCATTTTTCCAACTCAGGCAGGAACACACACGTAGACAGGGGACTGACGAACAATACCAGACACTGGAAACTAAACTGAACACTCTTTAAATACACAACATAACGAGGGGAAGACAAGACACACCTGGAACCAAATTAACACAATGAGGACAGGAACAGGAAAAGAACCAAATATGGGCATAAGGGGAACAAAACACAAGACACATGGAACACAGGTCTGACAATATACTGAACACAATTTTTTCTTATTCTATTTTTTCACAAGTTTTTCTTATTCTAAATGTAAAGTAAAAATGATGGTGGACTTGGTACAGTCTCAGTACCTTAAAAGGCAATGTGAAGCCTTTCAATATATTAGTTAACATTAAATAAAATTATACCTGTCTTTACTGTTATTTTTGATAAATTTAACGTGTCCTTGCTGAATAAAAGTTATATATATATATATATATATATATATATATATATATATATATTAGTTATTTTATATATATATATATATATATATATATATATATATATATATATATATATATATATTATATTATATATATATATATATATATATATATATATATATTATATTATATAGTTATATATATTATAACTATAACTAATATATATAACTTTTATTCAGCAAGGATACATTTGAATACATATATAAAAATGATTGGGGAATAGGTGCAGGAAATGAAATTGGTTGAACTGTGTTGCATTGGACTCAAATATATATCGCCCACACATGTACCAAAAAGTACCTAAAAAGGTAATGTGAAGCATTTCAATATGTTTGAAAATTCAAACATGAAGAGATAAAATGACATGATGAACATCATTCTCATAAACAAGTGCTCCTGATTGCACATGTTTTGCTAGACATCTCCCAAGACCCCTTTTGTCCTTGTTTTCTTTTTATCTGTAACCAGCACTCAGTGCAAGTGTACTTTCATCTCCGAGCCGTAGGTGACTTTCTGCAAGGTCAGTGCATGAACAGATCTGCTGCCGATACCCTTTGACAGATCTTCTCTTCATTCACATGCAAATTGCTTCGTGTCCAAAAGGTGCTCTCTGTGTGCCCTGAGCCATTTCTAAAATCATTCAGTTCACGTGTTTGTGTGTGTAGATTTTCAGTCCGATCTAAGTGATTGATTGCATGGCCAGAGTCATTAATGATTTATATGAGCTTGTTTAAAACAGAAATTAAAAGTGTTTTTTTTTTTTGTTTTTTTTGTGAAGTGCTCCTCTGGGACAAACATCTGCCAAAACGCTCAATTTAGCATTCTGAATTTACTTCCAAAAGTCACACGTCAAAAAAAAGAAATTAGCTGTCAAATTGACAAAATTGATCTGCAAAAAATGTCAAATTGACTTGCAAATGCAAGTTCCCTTATTCCCACAAACAGATTTGTCTACACGCGCTCCGTATTTCTTATTAGGATGCAGTTGTGCTGTTGAGGTATTGAGGTGGGCAAAAACCTGTCTGACTTCCTGTTTCGGTGGCTCACGTTTCGCTGCCCTGTTAACCCAGCCTGATTAATGACCCTCTCCTTGTAGGTTGACCTTGTTCAGGTGGCACAACACTCGCTTGGAGGCCAGATGGTCTGCTGCTTGCTCACCTAGGGTTTTCCCGACCTAATTATGGCACCAGTATCCCATCAGTCCCTCTGTCCGTCTGACAGCCGCCAACACATTCACCTGCTTTCATCACCATCATCTTCATCAATAACCCGAGCCTGCCCGTGGGGCGGTGTAGCATGGATACTCTGTAACAAAGCCACTGCGTTGAATATCTCATAAAGATCCACGACGGGGTGCAACATTGATTATATTCCGGAGAGCGACACGGCTGAGCCAAAACGAATGAACACTGTTGTTGTGTTCTGTTCTCTGTGACTGAGATGTGTTAATGGATAAAGATCACGATAGCAGCTGCTTTCCCCCTGTTGTCTAAATGTCTGAAGCCACCCGTGGGGAGAGGAAATCAAGCACAGCTTCCCCAGGCCCAAACAGCAGAGCAGGAAGCCGGATGGGAAGCGGTATTGGCAGGGAGGAAGACAACAAGCTGCTTTTGATATGTAAAATGCATACTTTGTGTTCAGTGCCATTCTGGCATTCATTACATGGGTTTAAGAATCCATAATCCCAAAATGATTGAAAATGAATTTGGAATGCAAACAAAGCTTTCGTATTCATGGAAACAATATATTTCACTGATTCTTCACTACTGGCAAAACAGAACACAAAACTGAAAAATAACAGTTTAGGGGGGGTTAATGTAAATTCAGAAGTATGTTTGTGTGCATCTACTGATTCCATTTCCACTTCCTTGCATTTCATTTAATATAAGTTAACACTGCCAGACACAAAAATAAATAAATACATACATACATACATAAATAATGTGAAATATGTTAACGCGAGACTACAGTTTCTAACTGTTTAGTTTCAACAGATGGAGTTGAAAACAAAACAAATAAGCATAGAGTTTACACACACACACACACACACACCAACAAAATAACATTAAAATTCTAAAATTAAATACAATATATGTTGACAAAAAACAACACAGCTGTGAAATAAAAGTGTAAAAGTCTACTGTTAGAAAAGTAATGTTTCATTAAAAGATGCAGATTTGGACACTTCACCCAAAAATGAAAATTCTGTAAACATTTACTCACAAACACGTTACGCTGTAAACCTGTATGAGTTCTTTCTTCTGCTGAACACAACACAACACAACAGTTGCTGGCAGCCACTGGCTTCCATAGAATGGAGAAAAAATACTGTGGAAGTCAATGGTCGTCAACTGTTTTGGTTACCAACATTCATCAAAAAAATATCTTCTTTTGTGTTCAACAGAAGAAAGAAACTCAGGTTTGGAACCAAATGAGGGTGAGTAAATTAACAATATTTTTGTTTTTGGGTGAACTATCCCTTTAAAGGAAAGTAGGAGAAACCGTGAGGTCATAATTTTAATAATGACACAATCTAATGTGTGATGGTTAATATAAAAGAGGCTATGTGGCTGCTTTAAAAACTAATGGTAGATAAAGTTGTGGGACATGCCTCAAGTATCAAAGTTTCATATGTATTTGCATCACACATTGTACTGAAATAGCCAGAGTGTAGACAAACATAGTTGACTAATTTCAACAGAGGATTTAGCTATGATCCCTGGAACTGAATGACCAGATTAAATCTGTTTAAAGCACACGGTGTCTGTCCTTGAGTAAACCACCGCTCCTGATGCACTCATTGTCTGGCATTAATGTACAGTATATAAATACCTGTGAATAATTCCAAAGGCCCAGTGGCAAATCACTTGGAAATGTCCAATCATGTGGAGCTTGAAATTAAATCCTCTCAAATCTGTCTGAAACTCCCTGAGGGGAAAAGTGCCTGATTGATTCTTCATTGATTAAAAGGAAACCAGGAAAATGAAGTAAAAAGTAGGACTGGCAATCAATTAAAAAAATTAACTGAATTAATTATGTGATATGCAGATTAATTAATCAAACTAATTGTAATTAATCACATATAACAATGAGACGGATGATGGGTAAAATAAAGGAAACCAAAAGAGAGAGAAAGAAAAAAAAACAATATTTAGAAAAGAGCATGAGACAGAGTTGGACAAGGTGTGGAAAAGCTTGAGGTGTGTATATGTGTTTGTGTGTGTGAAATATGCAGAAAGTGTGTGTGAGAGTGTGCAGGTGTTCTTGGACTGTTCCTTTTCTTTATCTCACACAGTTCTTCCATCTGTCACCACGTGACTCGTCAGCACGGCAGGCCTGTCACCTCCCCCAGCAGGAAGCTGCAGTCAGTGCCATGTGCTTCTCTTAAGGCCACATTATGGATGGGATTCCAGCACTGTCTGGCAAAACTTCCTCACAGCCAGGAGGCTGGACACCAAGGTCCTGATTCACCAAGATGCATAACAAAAGAGATACAAATTGCATGTGCACTTTTTGGGTGTATTGCTGTTGTCTCTAAATATTTTCAGTATTATAGGTTATTCGATTTCTACAATGTACACACTACCTTTCAAATTTGGGGTCATTTTTTATTCATTTATTTTTATTTATTACATTTATCTATAATGACAGTAAAGACTTCTATATTCTTACAAAATAATTTGATGGTGTTCTGAAAACAAAACAAAACAAAACAAAAAATAAAATAAAATAAAATAAAATAAATGTATTCTGGTTTCCACAAAAAATATTAAGCACTGATACTAATAAGCATCAAATCAGCATCAAATCAGCATATTAGAATGATTTCTGAAGGATCATGTGACACTGAAAACTGGAGTAATTATGCTGAAAATTCAGCTTTGCCATCACATGAATAAATGACAACGACAATAATAATAATAATAATAATTCACAGTATTACTGTTTTATTGTATTTTTGATCAAATAAATGCAGCCTTGGTGAGCAAAAAAAAAAAAAAAAAAAAAATCAATCTTACCAACCCCAAACTTTACAACGATCATGTATAGTGTTAAATAATTAAATAAAATACTCAGGTAGGACATTTTCAAACCAGTTTCACAGTGACTCCAGATAATATAAACTAAATTCACTTGTAAAGACAGAAAATTTGCCATTATTTATTTACACATTTAAGATCTTTACCAATGAAAAATCTGAATTTCAACAGCCAAACTATCAACTGTACTCAACACCGATGCATGAGCTACTTAAGGTGGTGTTGGAACTTGATCTGCTCTCAATTAACTTAGTGTTATATAGAAAATATATAGGTTAGGATTCCTTAAAAATTCATTTTTAGTATATACAAAAAATACAAAAAATAACAGCATAATGACAACAAAAATTGACTACACTGACTACAAGATGCCTATGTTGCTCAGCTGAAAGATACAATCCTCAAAAGATAACATCAGCAGATCAGCACAGGCATTTTTTTTCCAAGTAAAATCAAGGCTTACAGTAGCTGATAAATACACCATTGTGAGTTTTAGCCTATTTGTTTCATTTCAAAAGGCGAGCTGCTTTCTGTGTGCTTTGTCTTCCTGTCTGTAGTGTGACCAAGCCATACCAGGCAATGACTGCTTGAGGACAGCTGTGGACATTTGAATAAGTTCCCTGAGAGGTCGGCGGTTCAGCTCTCAGAGCAGATGGCAGGGGAGTTTCTGTGTCAGTCCGAGAGTGAGCGCAGGCCCGGCACCAGCCTCGGCACATGGCATGAGGTGCTGGCACCTCCCTGTTTCTGTCGTATTACTCCAGAGAGAATTTGTGTTTGAGTGTATGTGCACCTGTGTGTATGTCTGTGACGGCATTAGCATTTAAATTCCACAGTAGCTGCCTCATTAATTTGTACAGCTCTGCCTTCTTTATTCCTTAATTTCCCCCTGGTGATCTAATTTCAGCCTTTAAAAAGCAATCCAATTACATGTTGGCTTGAATTGTGTACCACAGTACAAACATCAACTGATCTTTGTCTAAAAGCTCACCGTGAGCCTGTAAGTCTGTACTGGGGCAGAGGTGACCAGAGCCAAAAACAGGAAGGTGATTTTACCTTAATATATAATATTAGTTAGTCACACAAACTTTTATCAAATATCACATGAGTAACCGTGCGATATTGGTCTATATCAGCACGGCTGTGATTCGGCCAATAAAAACACCACTAATACACAGAGCGTTTCTCAATACAAAATGAGTATTTAAGACTTACTGCTGCTGGATAAATAGCTTATTAATAACCCGTAGCAAATCTATAAAGGTGGAGCTGGGGAAGGTAGAGGGTTTCAGAGGAACTGCTCTAGTTAATGCTAACCAGCCATTTAAATGTAAAGCAGCAAGCTCATTGGCTGCATATGCAACATGAACCAATAAGCTTGTGCCAGGTAGTTTAACGCTGCTAATATCATCAGTTTGCGTTAAGGACCCATCAGCCTGTGCCATCAAGAGTTTCATGACAGAACTTGGAAATTGCTAAGCAATTCAGTCAAAAATACAAGGCAGCGCTCTGATACAGCATTAAAATATATAAAAATATATAGTTAAGAAACTTTGCCCTAAGCCAAAACTGTTTGCTCTGGAACAAATAATAGATTAATAAGACCAAAGACTGCCCATTAGATTTACTCAAAACAAATTGTAGCTCATGTTTAATCACTATAGAGACATCATAACCAGTGGCAAATTCCAGAACTGGCTGAGGTAAGGCTGCTCTCGATGGGTTCATGAGAGCTGAACAGCAACTGATGCCTGGAGATCACATCTCCGAAAACGTAAAAGCAAATTTTCAAATAATAAACAAACTGTATATTTGAAGTTAAAACTTAAAACTTCAAAGTACATCCTGTGACACAAATCACTGATTTAAGCAACTTATCACACTTATATAATTGCTCTTTGTTTGCATTATTTATTAATCTATTTATTTAAGGTCAATTCATGTAGGAATAATAATTATCATTATATCTCACAAATTCACTTAAATGCTTAAATCTGTCATAATATGCCATAATCGTTTGCTGCTGTACTGTTGATGTCAGCACCAACTGGGAACATTTTGGGAAGCTGGGCTCTAATTCAGGGGACTGCGCCATCTTCACAGTATGGGTCCTGGCAAGTTTGAGTTGAGCACATGGATGAACTTGTTTTAATGTTAACGCTAGCATAAAAAAAAAAAAAAAAAATACATGCACAACAAATGTAAGATGATGCTCGTTGCAGCCCCCGTTCTCACTAGTAAAAGAACGGTTGCCAAAACCTAATGTTTATCTATTAAATCATCTGGATTCAGTTTTATTCACTGAATGGAAAGCGTTTGTGTGCTCGCATACACTGCTTGTGGGACTTGCATCAAGCTCAAATAATGTGAGAATGTGACAGGAAATGATTGGGGAGAGAGATCAGAATGGGTTCGGGACATATTGTTGAACCAGCAAATGCATTAACCACAAGCAGAGGGTTAAAACACTGAATTTGATAGTTGTGTTACCGTCTTTGTTCTTGAGAGAGCTGAGGTTAGATGAGGTTTCGGTGGGGGCTTGAACGCAGTAGACCTCCCTGGTTTGAACCCCGCCTCCACAGAGCCCTGTCTGGTTGCTCCGGCGACGGTCCTGTTGGCTGAGGAGCACATCCACCCTGCAGTCGCTCCACTCTGTGGTTCGCCAATTATACCTGCGGAGACAGAGGAAGGAAGGAAATTTGGTGAACAGACGTGTGCTGATGAGTATTTAATGTTCTCTTAATTTATCGTCTGAAGGCTAGAGATTTGTTTTTATTACACAAAAATAAACTACTTTGGTCTGTCCTTTGTAGTTATAAATAGTTGATTTTAAATAGACTAATCAGAAGCCACGTCAGTCAGGATGAGTACTAAGGTCATAGCTTTATTGAGCATCATTGAGTTTGATGGCTGGGCTGCTGCTTTTTGAGTTATCATATTAGCAAAAGAACACTAGGGAAATAAGCATCAAAAGCTGAGCGATGCATAGAAATGTTGCAACAAAAATTATACACTCTGTACTTGTTATCATATGCAGTTTTTTTAATTAGGTTTTTTTTTCCTGTCCAGACACACCCTTATGAAAATTAACCATGTATTGTAGTAAAAGTGTAGTAACCATGGTTTTTTGGTGTATTGATTACCATTTGTAAAACCACAGTTTTACAGCAAATACCACAGTTAAACTATGGTTAGCGTAGCAAAACCATAGTTACTTTTTGGTTACCATGGTTTAACTTTTTGGTTTTATATGTGGTAAAACCATGGTTAATTTTCGTAAGGACATACAATTTTAACTTAACCACCAGACTTCACTGGCTACTAGCTACTTCCACTAGCTAGACCAGCACCAAACTAGCCAGGACCCAGTGTTATTATTAACAAAAACTATTAAAAATAAAAAACGAAAAAATGGGGAAAAAGTCATTTTTGACTACATATCAGTGTTATTTTTATTATTATTATTTATTTTATTAGTATTTTAGTATTAGTATTTTATTAGTATTATTTATATACTTATAGTTTTTATTAATATTTTGAATTAGCTATAAATTTATATTTTCAGTTTTCATTTTAATTTAGTAATTCTTTATGTGCATTTTTTTTTTAAATATTACTGTTTAGTTTTAATCAGTTAGTTAGTTATTAGTTATAGTATACAGTTTCAGCTTTTATTTATTTTCAGTTAGTAATTTTAGTGCTTCAACTGAACTTATTTCACTTAGTTGCCAAGGCAATGCCTAATTTTCATTTAGTTCACGTTTTTTCCATACATATTACAAATAAATTAGTTTACTTTACTAGTTTCTTTCAAAGTCTTGGCTGACTTGTTAAATTATGGTATGGTATGGTATGTTATGTTATGCTTGTTTCATTTCATTTCATTTTGTTACATTATATGTTATATGTTATGTTATATGTTGTTATGTTAACATATTTTGGATATTTGTGTTACGTTATGTAAATATTTTTGATTTTACAATGAACTATTTTGGATTTTTTATTTATTTTTTTATGCAAAAAAGAATAAATCCTGCACGCTATCTGCACTTGCAAATGTATCAAAACATAAATTTATTCAACATGCCTGATGAAGGTCATGGACCGTAACGTTGCGAGTGAATACATTTATATTTTGATACATTTGCAAGGGCGGATAGTGTGCGGGATTTCTTCTTCTTTTTTTTTTTTTTTTTTTAATTTGGACCTTCTTTTGGTTGTTTTACTATGCACCTATCAATTACCTACAGGTGTGTGAGGGTAATTGTTGATTTTTTTGTTGCTGTTGTTTTATAAAATCTGAAAGAGTTACAACCATATCCAATTAATTTATGGTAATTTCAGTAAAGGTCTTAGAGCCTTGACTAATGAAATGATGATACAAATAAATGAGACAAAAAACAACAACAAAAAAAAAACTTCTTGTTCAGTGTTAACAGTGTGAGCACTGGCTGAAAAGGAAAGCACCTCCTCTTCACCGTTGGCCTTTGATCACCATTTCTTTTCCACATGTGTCTCACTGATCAAAAGCTGGAGGGCATGCTCGGGGGGAAGCGCTGGTAGTGTGTGTATGCGTGTGTGCATTTGTGTGCTGTGTGTTCAAATGTCCAGTGACCTTCAGTATAACAAATCTGGCTTCCAGTTTTTAGAAGAGTTTAAATAAGAAGAGTAAAAAAAAAAGAGAGCATCTTTTGAAAACATTTCTTGACCATGAGCATGCACTCTAAACTAAGAGGGAAATGGTCCCTTGCTTTGCTTCTGTAGTGTAAATGAAAGAATATGAAAAATTTATTTCAGTTTTTGAATACAGCGGGTTGTATTTTAAAACCAACAGGGAATTCCTGCTGACTTTCCATGGTAATGGCTCTCAACCTTTTTCACAGATTCAAAATGAAGTCCATTTGACCTCACAAATACAGAGCTCCATATTCATGAGCTGTGAGTCAGTGTGTGTTTGAGTGTGCTTCTGACAAGACTGCATTCAATATTTTGTTCTGAGGGCCTCTCTTTCCATTTATGCACTATACTTGAGCTACACATAATGTGTGAAATGAGAAAGCTTTCTTTTTCTGGATACTTGAATAAGTAATGCACTGCATAGGAAATGTTAATAGTTAAGTAGCATAATGCACCACCAGCAAAGCAGTTTCCTAATAAGTTTACATATATATTAAATATTTATGAATTAAATTAAACTGATTCAAATAAATAGATTTTACAAACATTCACAATATTCTAATCTAGATGTGCTGTTTTTTAATGCACCATAATTGTATGTATGGATGTATACTAGGGCTGTCAATTAAAAAAAAAAAAAAAATTGAATTTCGAGTATTTGTCGAATTTAAAATAAAAATCCACATTTGAATGCAAAAACGTTGCATTTGAATTTTAGGTGTGTCAGTGGCACACAAGATGCTATGACGATGTAAGTGTTGCATTTTAATGTTTTTCTTAGCCTATCCAATTGAACACAATATATGCGGCGCTGCTACGTTGTTCATTCAAAATATTGCAGAAAAAGAGAGCATCAATGCGGAGAAGATGTTGTTTATGTCAAAACCAAAACCAAGCAATTCACACAGAATGCATATGTATCGCATTTTCTAGAGGTAAATCTATCACTGTTACACTTGCGTCTCGCACGAGAGCCGCGTGTTTAGAAAGCCATGTAAAATTAATGTAAGTTCAACTTTTAAAAAACATGCCTCTAGACTTTATGGTGGCTTTTCCCCATCCCACTGGTTCTCATGTTTTTAAATGAAAAAGTACTCTTTGTGATTGGTTTTCGGTCCTTTGTATTAAACTATACATCCATACATGATGCTGTTTTGTTTCTAATTGTCTAAGCAACTTAATTAAATATGGTTTATAAACATTAATTTAAACATTATGCACTTTTTTCAAAGTTAGCCGTGTTATTTTATTGCTTTGAAGAAACGTGCATTAGTAATATTTTGCTCGATGCAGCCTCTTGTGGCCTCAGGACAGAAGCCAAAAGCTTTTTTTTTTCTCCCCTAACTGAAAT
Source organism: Spinibarbus caldwelli (assembly GCA_039654775.1). Lineage (NCBI taxonomy): Eukaryota > Metazoa > Chordata > Actinopteri > Cypriniformes > Cyprinidae > Spinibarbus > Spinibarbus caldwelli. The sequence goes on from CM077244.1 coordinate 18,586,506, forward strand.
TAAGCTTTTTAAATTTGAATATAATTTGAATATTGATAATATTTAAGTACAAAATTCAAATTTAATTTTTCAGCCATTTTGACAGCCCAAATGTATGCTAACGTGAATGTGCTCAATCAGAAACATTTAAAGAGAATAACAATTCAAAATTTTGTAAACTTTTGATTCAAATAAAGAAGTCCCTGTGTTGCATTTGAACTCTTAAATCCTGCCATTCATTTAAAATAATCTAAGCTGTATTTTAACTTTGCACTTAGCGTCAATTTATCTGTTATGTTTAATACTGCCATTCTCATTATGAAAAAAAAAAAAATGTTTTGCCTTTACACAGCTTCAATGTACATTAGGTAGCTTCATTTTGTTACTAGTTTGTAGTGTAGCAAAATACTGTTTCAATAGTATCTTGACCTAAATGGAGATACACTGCAGTTTCACAAAAGCTTCTCCAACACTGAATTATATGGAACAACATAAGAGTGAGTAAACGATACCGAATGAACTATCCCTTTAAGAGATTTACGACATGCTTAACAGTAGGTTAATATTAAATTTTAATGGTTACAAGGCACTCTTGGCCACCTGAATCTCACTCTGGGGGACGTCTGGTCATAAACCCCTGCTGTAAAGGATTCTCAGTGACAGCAGTGAAAGCACATGTGGGGTTTCACACACTGGGTCAGCACTACAGGAGCACCATTCACCTCCTTCAAATACAGGGGCACATGCTCCGCTCTGGTGAGATCCAGTGTAGCGAGGTGATGAGTGATGGGGAATGGACGGGCCCATCTGTGGGGGAGATCAGATTAGACAGCGTGTGGCCTGTCCTCTCAGACGTTCACTATTCATCAGCTCACCTCCTCCAGGGTGGCGCTGTGCCAAACTACCAACCTGCTGCTATCTCTCCATCTTCCCCAGCAGGACCTTCACCCCCACCCTCGTTCCCCCCTTCACTCCTCCATCTGTGTTTTAACACATTCATGCTATCCAAAAGCCGTCGACAGATGATGTGCATACAGAGAGAGATATTACGGAAAATTGCAGGCCTATTATTTAAAAAAAAAAAATAATAAATAAAAAAAACCTTACTTTGTTTGTGTGTATGTGTTTAAAGTCTCATACACTCACCAGGGCTGCATTTATTTTATTAAACATACAATAAAAACAGTAACTTCCATAAATTTTAAAACAGTAATACTATGGGATATTAAAGTAAAAAAAAAAAAAAAGTTTTCTATTTTAATTTGTTTTAATTTTTAATTTGTTTTAATATTGTGCTCTGGTATTTAAAAATGTAATATTTTAATATTTTTGAGGAAACTGTGACTCATTTTTCCTTTGATTCTTTGATTAACAGAAAGTTCAAAATAAAAAAAAGATGTATTTTAAATATAAATCATAAATTACTTAACTGTCACTTTTGATGAATTTAATGCATTCTTGCTGAATAGAAGCAATACCATCTTAAAAAATGTTTTGAACAATTAAAAAGCTAATTGTATTGAATATAGTGCTGTCAAACGATAAATCACATCCAAAATAAAATATTTTGTTTACATAATATATGTGTACTGTGTATATATATTGTGTATATATAAATACAGTACACACATACAGTATATATTTTGAAAATATTTAAATGCATTTACATGTATATATTTATATTCATATAATTTACATTATATTTTAATATATTTAATACATAAACAACATATTTTTCTTAAATATATACATGCATCTGTGTGTATTTATATATACATAATAAATATACACTGTACACACACATATATTATGTAAGCCACGATTAATTGTTTGACAGTACTAAATTTGAATATAAAATATAATACTGAATATCACCCCGAAAATTTGGACATAAACTGATAATCTTTTCATCATAATCTTTTTAGTTACTCAGTTAACAAGCATCAGGTATGGACGTCACTTACAGTAAATGCTTAATATTAGATATAATATAAATGTCATGATCCAAGCACCAAAGCAGAACGGCGGCTGCACTTACACTATACATGGTGGGATTCCTTCTCCATGAGGAGAACACGGTTCATTCTCATCCAGCTCAGGACACTCAGCTCCTCCACCCACGGGGAACTGCTTCACCTGACGTGTACGTGTCCGCTGTCCCTTACGCCCATTCAGATCATAGCACTCCTTTGAGCAGGCAGACCAGTCTGACCACTCGGTCACTTCACAGTCCTTTGGGAGGACACAGGCTTGATATGTCACAGGAAGAGTCTGCTGGTTACACTGGCTGTAGGGACACACAATAAAGTCTGTTATTGATCAATTAATCCAACATGTATTATAGCTAAACTGCAGAAACATCTGGTTCTGAAGTCTGCACTTTTGTGACATATGAATGAACATCAACATTGCTATTTCTAAACACCACAAGAAAGGGATGCTATTACTTATAAATTATATTAAGTAATAGTAATGTTAGAAAAGAAAGAGAAATTATCATCTCAAGCCTGACCAAGCTGTTTTCAACTGATCCCATCCAATTACTGTATATCATTTTGTATGCAATAATGAAGATAATCTTAATGCTGCTTACACTCTGACCTTGTATCTCACCAGTTTTCCTCACCAATGTTCTTTAATTTCTATCTCACTCCAGTCACTACAGATTGTGATTCAATTTAGATATGTATCAAACTATGACTTCCATGAATTTTAATTAAGAGGCATCAAACGACGGCCTGGCTTTGGGGGTTGTTTTGATTGAGACTGTGGTCCTCACTAGAGCTCCTACACGACATGTAAGCAAGATCTCATTTGTCTTAATCACTCAGATGAAGAAATCAGAGGCTTGGTTGGTTCACAGATCACGTCGTTGGTGTCAAAGGCTGTTGAATTAAATCCAGGCAGAGGCCATTCCTGTTCATATATCTGTGTGTGACTTAACTACACGTTTAAGAATCTATTACAAGGTTTATATTTAAGTGACACTGCAGCGTGTCTATTCAACGTAGGGCAATTCTGTGCCACATTAAAATTTGTCCTACTTTTTAAACACGTTTTATGTATAGATGGCATAGGTTTACATTGTCTTCGACGTGACTTTGAACATAATATGAAAATTCATATTTAAATATTGAAAATTTAAATAAAGATATATGTATTTTGTTTACACATTACATATTTTACACATACTCAATTGTGATGTAATTTCCATTTACAATCAAGAACAATTAATGTTTTTAATCCAAAGTTCCATTTAGTCATTTCCAATCAACTCTGCTTTCAATTTCTCCAAAAAGTGTAACATTGTATTTAATTGTGTATTTAGGATTCATAAATGCTTTTAAAGTGCCATTTACACCACTGTCAATTCCACCTCAGACTGGCATTAAAGGGACAGTTCAACCAAAAATGTAAATTACCCCATGATTTACTCACCCTGAAGCCATGCTAGGTGTATATGACCTTCTTCTTTCAGAAGAATACAATCAGAGTTATATTAAAAAATGTCTTTGCTCTTCCAAGCTTTATAATGGCAGTGAACGGGGATCGAGATTTTGAAGGCCAAAAAAGTGCATCCATTCATTATAAAAATTACTCCATGTAGCGCGGAGGAAGCCATAAAACTTTATAAACCTTAATCTCCAGCTTACTCTAACTGTTGTACGTGTGTTCACGAAAGAGCGGATGACGTAGGACATAGGTGTAGCATAAACTCTGGTGAGAATATGTTAGTCTCGCGAGAACCAAGTTTTGTTTACAGCTAAGGAAAACGAGTCTCCTCTTGGCTTATATGGAAATCTTCCGACATTTTCCTTTTACAAATCCTCGTATTGTACTTCTAATTTGTGACTGCTGTTTTGTTTTGCCCTCTCCTCTGCACATCTGCATTCGCTATGTGGAGTATTTTATGATGGATGAACGCACTTTTTTGGGCTTCAAAATGTCGACCACCATTCACTGCTATTATAAAGCTTAGAAGAGCCAGGACATTTTTTTGGTATAACTCCAGTTGTATTCGTCTGAAAGAATAAAGTCATAAGCCTAGGATGGCTTCAGGATGAGTAAATCATATATATATATATATATATATATATATATATATATATATATATATTTTTTTTTTTTTTTTTTTTTTTTTTTTTTTTGGGTGAACTATCCCTTTAAAGCCAATGCACAATTTGAGATGTTTGGAAATGATAATGAGCCCATAAAGAAACTTTTTTTTTTTTTTTTCCAGAGCAAAAATTAAAAGTATAAATCAAGCAGCTATTAATTTGGTTTGACTGGCATTTACTGCACTGCAAGGTCTGATTTTGATGCTTTCTTGTTTCTGACCTTGCCATTCCATACATTTGATCCAGGGCAGGGTGCTGCATTAACATGGTCATCAGAATCAGCTAAGCCTCTTTAGGGATTTCAGCCATCTGTGAAGTCAATGAGTAGCTCTAATGTACTGATCTGCCTGGGACAGTGCACATCTCTCTCCATCTTCCTGTGCGAATCCCATATAACAACAAATACAGGCAGATATGACATGTCCCCATTCTGACTCTAGAAAGGGGAACCTGCGGTGAACATGACAGACATTTTTTGCTTCTGAAAACCTCTTCACAAAACACAATCCAAGTGGGTGTTGACGGGTCTGTTGCTTTGCTGAAATTCACTCTGAAAGTCTAAAGTTGCTCATAGTGATATTCCCATTTCACTTGACAATACCTCTTCAACAGCAGATTAAAAGTTCACCATGTGAGACAGAATGAGGACATGCATTGGAGATATGCAAGCATAACATGCTTTTCAAATCAAATGTGTTAATTAAACTTCAATAAATGACACTCTTAATGACAGGCTGAGCAAACGTAATGAAAAACCACTTGGGGTAAAAAGGCCATATTATCGGTTGCATAACATGACTTTGAAAAACTGATTGGAAAATGATAAGGGACATTTCTGAAGCAAGATGACCATTAAATCTTTGGGTTAGAATGACACCATTACATTCTGGGTAGGCAGTTACTAATAGGTGATGGAATGATGGGAAAGCAATGGGCTTGGGTCATAATATTGATATGAGAGCATGGCTCCATAAATGAGATTTCTCTCTCTAGTCAGTCTATTAGTGACAGACTATCAGAAACTTCCTTGAGGGAAACTCCACTGCAAGAACTGTTTAAAATATCAGTTATCATACTCCACAATCCCCAAAAGAGAGGGAAATTATAACACAGGGACCACATTAAATGAGCATTGCAGTTCGGATTGTTAACATGCAGTGCAGTCTATGAGCAAAGAACATGCATAAATAGATAAAAACTAAGAATACATTTGAAAACATGCCTCAAGTTAATATTAATAGCCCTTAGGATCTATAAGCTACTACATGTCTTTCTGTGAAGCACATTGTTAATTTTGCTAAAGCTGTAATGTGGAGAATAAAATAAACAAACAACTTGAAAACATGAGTTAGACATTAAGTATACATGTGCGGTGGTGTCTTGTGCTTTGAATGAAGTCTGTTTTTTGTCTTGTGTGTGTGTGTGAGAGAGAGAAAGAGCATATTGCACTGAAGGACAGCTTATGTCATGGAGTATGTGCTGGTAAAAGCAGACTGGCCTAACCCCTGTGGTCTAAAACAGACATTATTGTTGCCTCTCTGCTCTCTTATACTTTTTCTCTCACACACAGGAACAGAAGACTGACCAGCTTTCTCACTGCAAGGAGAGAAGAGCAGAAACACTGGAGGTGGGAAGGAGGCAGTATTGACATATGATGACTATGTTGATAAGGTCAGTAAGTCTGTATTATGTTGTCCCTTAAACCCCCATGAAATGGCTCAATGATCTCAGTTCTCTTTCCTGTGTTGACATCTTTCTGTTAGGATTGGGTACAAATATTGATTTTGTGATTAATTACCACCTTCATCGCAGTAGTGTGGACAGCTCTGTTGATTTTAATAATTGACTTATTTTTAATAGATATACACTACTGTTCAAAAGTTTGGAGTCAGTAAGATTTTTATTTTTATTTTAGAGAGAAATTAATACTTTTATTCAGCAAAAAACACATTAAATTCTACCATTAATTTATAATGTAAATTTAAATTTCTACTTCAAATAAATGCTGTTTTTTAAAACTCTTCTATGAATCCTGTGTTAAACATTATTATTAATAATAATAATAATAATAATAATAATAATAAAATTCTTGAGCACCAAATCAGCATATTAGAATGATTTCTGCAGGATCGTGTGACACTGAAGACTGGAGTAATGGCCGTCACAGAAATGAATTAGAAAATATAACCGTTCTAAAATTGTTTTAATATTTCACAATATTACAGTTTTTACTCATTATTTTCAAATAAATGCAGCCTGTATGAAAAAAAGACTTATTTAAAAACAATAACAAATCTTAATAACCTCAAACTTCCAAATGGTAGTATATACACATTTATATATAAATAAAAAATACAGATTTTATTATCATTATTTTGAAAGAAAGTTTTTTTTTTTTTTTAATGAAGATTTTTGTAATTTATTAAATAAAAGTACTTGCAGATCTTACAACATTAGCTGACTACTGAATCAGAATTGAATAAAATGTAAACGTGTTCAGAGCCTGCTGAATTGGAATTGAATTGGAAAAGCTGTATTATTACCAAGATCCAAATATCTAACTGGCATTGATAGAAGAAGAAAGAAAAGCACTCTAGATTAACTGTTGATAGCTATAGCTTCTACTACATTCAAACAATATGTTAACAAACCAAAGCAAATCACTGTTTTCCACACAGAAAGATGCTTCTGAAAGAATAACAATTTCATAACCACATCATGCATGAACACAAGGTAAAGAAGAAGAGGCTGACCTGAGCGCCGCTGTGCTTCCGCTCCGGTGAACACACGTCACCTCCCGGGTCTGGTAGCCCACCTGCAGGTCCCAGAACTTCAACCCCTGGCGGTTCTGACGATTCCTCGTCCTCTTCTTTTTGATGAGCTCTCGGGTCTCTGGGTCCCTCATCCTTCCCTTCACCCTGACCCTGTCCTTCACACGTTCTCCTTTGTTTTCCTTCACCTCTTTTTTCTCTTTGTTCTTGCGACGCTTGCCCTGGCGTTCCTGTCTGGCCTGCCGATCTCGCTTTGCTTTCCGTTCAGGTTTGGGCTCTCTGGCTTCTCGGGTCTGTCGTATAGGCGAAGCCATGCAGGGGCCCCAAGGTCCCACCCTCAGGCTGTGCAGGCTTTCCTCACCCTCACAGGGGCCCGGCTGGCAGGTGTGGAACTCTGTGAGGTTGGGGCAAGCTGAACCGCCAAAAAGGGGCGGGGCTAGAACCCATCGCAAGCGGTTCTGCAGGCCCATCCCACAACTCTTAGAGCAGGACGTCCATGGGGAGAATTCGGACACCACGCAGTCGCGTGGGCACGGGATAAGGCAAGCCTGCTCTAACCGTGGCTTGGGCTCAAAGTACTCGCAGATGGCATCTTCTGCGGGAACGCCATCCGATTTGTGTACGCAGCCCACTTCCCGCGTCTGGATGCCCTCTTCGCCCCGAGTGCACACCGCTGGCCTTGGCACGCCTGCACTGCGCATAGACACCGGCACGCACTGGTTCCAGGCCCCTAGCTGCCAGTCGTACAGCTCTTTGTGCCAATCGCACACCCGGAAGCAGCTCTGTTGGTTGCTGGGTCGCTCCGACTGCTGGCAGTTGGTGTGTAACGTGGTCCAGCCCTCGGAATGGGCACACCATACTGCTCTGCTCTGACTTCCTCCCGGACCACACTCGCTGCCCATGCACCTACCCCATGGCCCTAAAAGAGAGATGGAGACAAAAGAAACAACTTTACAATTCAGTAAAAGCCTCATGAACAGATGTCAGTCTTGGTTTGCACTCATGCTTAATATCCTGATCGCATCCGGTTTCACTTTCTGTACAGGTCATAATTAATGTCTGCAGCCTACATGCACTTAAGACTTTAAATAGAGTTAAAAACAGGACATGAGCAGCCAGGAGGAGTCAAATGCCCATTGTCTCAATCAATATTCCTGTATTCCCAGGGACTCCATAATTCAAAACACTCTAGGGAGGTGTGGTAGTGAAGACAAGCTGATTTTACTGATGGATTTCACAGCGTGCCAGAGACATCTTTGTGGAGAGGGTCACAGAGTACAAGGAGAAGAAACAAAGAGGCCGTCATGTTGTTTTAAAAAAATGGTGCTTCCCACACATGCTGGTTTTGACATGACAAAAAGGTAAAAGCTCATGAATATTAAATAGATTATGCTGAAATTCTATTTAATGATGTTTGATTAAATATTTCTATGTTCATAAAAATAAAAATAAAAATACTTATTAAATGAAATAAAAAAATAATAATTTAATATTAAAAACAAGAATAAATAAATGTGATGTATTGATCAGGATATCTGTTCTCTTAAATGAGTATCAAATCAAAACAAATTGAAACAAGTACCTTTAGGAGTACAACAGTTTGGGGCAGTACCCTTATCTACCCCGAAAAGGTACAATATTAGTACCTAGAGTAGTAATACAGTTACAAATTACAAAAAGTGCCACAAAAATGATCCATTCCCAGAAAGGCCAAAATTAATTAAAATTATATTTTCAATAGAACATTGAGTTTTACACAGTTACTTGAGGGACCAATTCAAGCGCTCCAGTGCATATGAAATTGTGACATATTTAATTTGATAACTTACTACATAAAATCTGACTACTTCCAACATCTGCCACTGTCAGTCCCTGAGACTTTGTTGGACAGAGGATAGATACATGAAGCAGCAGCTCACTATTAATAGGATAGTTAATCTAAAAATTAACATTTTGTCATCATTTACTCACCCTCAAGTTGTTCCAAACCTGTATATAGGTTCCGAAACATGTTTTAACTATTTTTTCCATACAATGAAAGTCAGTGGGGTCCAGTGTTGTTTTGGACAAAGAAAGTAGTAAGAAGAAAGAAAGTCAAAAAGATTTTGAATGAGATGAGGATGAGTAAAAAATGGCAGAATTTTCACTTCTGGGCGATCTATTTTTCATGAATCATTTGTCTAGTAGTAATATTTTTGTTTGTTTCAGGAGGATGGGTTATTCTAAGCAAAAGTAACACCCTTAAACCGCCATTTATTCTGCATCTTCCAATTTTTCAGTCTCTACAGAGCACTAGAGACATAAGCACACAGTCTAAAGCAGTAAATCAAAGCGAGCTGACAGATGAACTGAAATTCAGTTTGACTATTTACTGAGGTCATGAAGGAAAAAAATCATTTTATACCAAGTGATGGAGTGTTATATTGCATCTCTATTATCATATTTCTCATTCTCATATGATATTCCATAACCATCACCTGAGGTCATTTCATTTGATTGAGAAGCACGGCAGAGATCTTCTCGAAAGAATCTTCTCTCTCTGACTACAGTGGTTCACTGTGTGCTCTGGTACCTGTTTTATAAATTGCCTGGGCCAAGGGGTGATTTATTTCATAGAAATGAAGGCCATTTGAAGACCTACTTTATGACTCCACTCGATAAGGATGAGACAGGCCGATGTAAATGTCAACGGAAGAAGCAGCGGACTAAATTAGCCAACAGCTGCAACCACAAGGACCAGGTCAATACAGATCGATACCAACCACAAGAAACTGCTTCGGATACAACAGATGGAGCCACCACAAACCGAATGACCTCAAACACCGGAAAAATATATTCATATGCTCCATGCACTCACATGTAGTCTTTTTTTCCCAATAAAACATTCTGATTTAATAAATAATAATAAAAAAAAAAAAACTAGCGGTGAGTAATTTCTGACTTATTCCACAAGTAGTTTGTCACATGGTTAGCCACTGTAAACTCCAATTTTCTGGGGAAATTAAGAGCAATTTTATTTTGAGAGCAAGAAGGTAGATTAAAATTCCACACAAGTGAACACTCAAAACATAACCTTGTGGGTTAAGTACAAGTTAAACTCAATCAACAGCATTTGTGGCACTGTTAATTACCCCAAAAATTAATTTCCACATGTCCCTCCTTATCTTTAAATAAAAAAAAAAAAAACATAAATCTGACTATGTGTGTATGTGTGTGTTTTTAGTGTAAGAAAAAAATAAATTACGAACTTTTTCTGTGTAAAGTTCTATACGATTTTACAACTTTGTTGCCATGACATTGATATATTCTAAAACAAGACTGTAAAATTATAGTTTCAACAGTTATGCAACTCAGAAATATTATTTTAAAAGTTATTTTATTAAAATATAATCTTCATAGTCCTGCTTTTAAATCCTCCAAAACGTGGCCCCTCTTCACTTCTATTATAAGTGCCTCACTGTAACCCAGATTAAAAAAATAAAAAATAAAAAAAATAAAAAAACAAGAAATAAGTTGAAATTCTTCCTCTTCTTCTTTTACATCGAGCCACAAATACTGTTGTATTGAATCTGGAATATTCTTTAACTAGAGCTCTATCTCACAAACAACTGCATGTGTTTGTAGAGGAAGCATAATGGAACTCCCTAGAGAGAGCCGGCAAGAGCTTCTTCATTCACAACGCCTGCAGCTGCAGGTGCTCAGAATAATTTATGAGTATGTCACAGGGTGATGTGGTCATCTACAGGCCAGGGGACACCAGGGAGACGACAGCAAAACACTATGCAGGACTGGGCGGCACATCACAGGAGCACGATAGAGTCATGCCTGCAAATTTTAGAAAGGACGGAAGATAGCAAATTCATTTCCATCTGTAAAGGTTACCGTGGATGTGGTATATTAAATGAAAAGAGATGGAAAAGGCAGGGATGTGGGAATAAGTAAGGGAAAAGAAGATGGCAGAAGACGGATAAAAGAAGGAGAAGTAGAGAGGTTTATGGAAGATAAGACTTCTTTGTTTGTAGGCCGTTGCTCCAGCTGTTAGATCTACAGCCGCAGGGCATCAGTAAAAGAGCTCATCAATTTCCCTGTCTGCTCATCCACCTGCCACTCACTGATTTTTATTGTCTCCTATCATACAAACATGGCCCAAATACACACATATGGCACAAGAACTGGCCTTTAACAGATGCAAACATAGTTTTCACTTAAATGTGATTCAGTTTCTGAAAATTCATTAAGCAATTTAGAGAGTTGCGAGGTAGAAAGTTGCCGTTTTGAATATTGATTGCTACAGATAATTACAGCCATGCTGATATCCAGACCAACAAAGCAATTGGGAGTATGACATTGTTTTTCACAATTCAAAGAAATTAGGTAACTTACAATTTAAAAAGATATTGCCGTTTACTTCATCTGTTTTTTTTTTTTTTCTGTCAATGTAGATAGGTCCAAACTAAGCCAATGAATGCACAGTTAACTGACTCTGATTAATCTGTGTTTTGAACAAATAGGTTTCATGAATGATTCAATGACTTACACATTAAGATGTTTTGTTCTTGAATGAATCTGTTTTTGATGTAATCGGACGGACTGACAGAGTCAGTAATTCACTCAGAAAGAAATGTTTCATTCTTGTATGAATTCTGTGTTTTTGATCGAATCAGTTGAGTGAATGATTCAGTTTGATGAATGATGAAAACTGAAAAAAAAAAAAAAAGAATGATTGAAATAATGATTCAGTTACTCACTAATGAAAAACTGTCGACATGACTGGTGTACTGATATGTATATGTATGTTTATGAGAACAGCTTCTAATTCGCCATTAACACAGAAGTACGGAGATAAAACAACACGTGTATCGATAACAGTATTGTTCGTCCTGAAGCTTATTGGTAGCTCATTGGTAGTCCGGTATTGACCCAATTATGCACCAGTCCAAAAAAAGGCCGGTTCTCGATTCCCATTGGAAAAAATCGTGTTCTGTGGGGACCGCGGGGCCCCACGCAACTGTATGTATATATATATATATATATATATATATATATATATATATATATATATAGTAGCCGAAAACAGGATAGATAATGCCCTATCAACCAGTCATTATCAGAGGAAAAAAAAAATAAATAAATTAAAAAAAAACCTTTTTCTTTATAATAATGATGGAATGACTGTACATCAATTGCAAAACAGTTATGGAACTCTTGACATAATAAATCAAAGGAAGCTTTTTCAAAGCAATTACATTTAGCTCAAATATTCTCCCACGAGTTCAAGAAATCCATTATACAATTAATTTAGTTTTTCATTTTTAATCAAACACAAATTCTCAAAGACCTTCATTAATTCAGTGAAGAGAAGCAAGTGATTGTTGAAGGTTATGAGACGTGTTTTTCACAGATATGATTAGGTACAGTAGTCAGCTTTAACTGTCTGAGGATGAGAAGACTGAGAAAAACAGAAGAAAGAGAGATGGAGGGAGGGCGACTGCTAGTATGTAAAATAATTTCTCTTTTGCATCCTCTCCCCATCCCCAATTTGGTATTTCCTGTGGTGCCAGGTGGGCCAGCTAAACCTGGCATTTACCAGGGAAATGTAAAACAGTGTGAAAGGTTGCTCCATACCAGCTTGGCTGGATACAGAGGCTTTAGAAAATGGGAGCATGCTGGGCAGACGCTCGGCATTCATGCGCTCCAGACACTCACATGATGAAGAACTAGGAAAAGCCCAGGAAAAGGTCACACATTTCAACCACTGACTATTGTTTAGATCAGCTCGATTACAAAGTTAATATGTTATTCCATTAAATTGCATGATATTTGCTGTCAAAAGGGAAAAAGATATAATTCTCTGCAGTCTTTTATCAGACTCAGTCAGCGGTGAGAATCACTGTCGAATGAGGACAGTCGGGTTTTATCTGCTACCCATAGAGAAATATTGAAGTTGTGCTGATAACTAATGATATCATGAACAGCTCACACTCTCACCTACACATTTAATATCAAGACATCTGCAATAGCCGAGACAACCATATAGGAGTCATAAAATCCTTTATCCCTTTTTCTTATTCATGTCGAATCTCTTTTTGATCACAGTAGACACACTAAGCCTTTTCCAAAGCTTGCTGCTGAGTCTATTGGCCACAAATCCCTTTACACAGATTTCTGGATTTGCCTGCATTATTTTTCCTGGTTGAATGATAGCCAGAGCATTATAGAGCATTTTTTATGTTGTAGAGTGATACAATGTCAGTCACAAGGATGTCACTGACTTTTGCTAACAGACACATGATAATGTGATGCTAAAGTAAGTAGAAGAAGTAGAAGAGTAATATTCTCAAACTCATATGGCTCTCCTTCAAGGATATATTGTGTGCCACAGGGTGACCCAGAGGATACATTTTATTGCTCAGAAGTTGCTCTTTGTTATCTCAGGAGACTTATTAGAGTTCTCACTGTTGTTTCTTGTATAGGTCTCAGTTTTGTCCCACATTTGTCCTAAAATTCCTTAGATAAAAATACGCAAATCTGATCATTTTTACAGATAGTAAGAGTACAGAGCTATAAAACATGTGGTAACTAACTTTATTCAAAAATATACACCATCTGACTACATTAAGTTGCACCATGAAAAAAAACAAAAACAAAAACAAAAAAAAAAAAACATTTGATTTCTAGCATTATCTTGGCAAGCCTGAGCACAGAGAGAGACTTTGTTAACATCTCTTCTGAAACTCTAGATTAATAGAATCTTTTTCTAAAGAGGAAGTCCAAAAATTTGGATGACTCAAGCAAAAAACCAAATCATTACTGTATGAGGGACAGATCTCATCTGTGATTTTCTTTCCTACAGGGACGCTCATAGACTCTTCCATCTTCAGCTGTCGAAATCAAAATGCTCATGGTTTGATTAATCATGAAATGCCATATAACCGCTGCAACACTGCTGCTTTATCTGTCTGCTTTTATCTGTTCACCTATTACGAAACAAAATGCTTTACAACCAACCCCAAAAAGCTCAAATATGACAAAATATTTACTTTATGAAAAGGAATAATTTATTCAATAAATGATGCAAGCTCATAAGTGTTTGTGTATCTGTAACTGTCCTGTTCAAGGACGTACCTGTCAAAATGAGTAACTATTCTCAGTTCAGAATGCACTGAGCTTGGTCAAGCTCTCCCACATTTTTGGAGAGGGAAAAGGGTTTAAAGGTAAAAAGCTGAACTATTGATAAAACTAAATCTTGAATTTAAGCTAGTCTCCTTCATGAAAAATAAGAGAGAAGATGTATGATGTCTATACAAAAACCATTATTCTGAGGCTATTTGTTCAGTTTAAAGTAAGAGAAGCGATACTAGGAATCTAAAATGACTCATGTATCTTTCATAAAAGTTCACTGAGCGGTAGGTGCTTTGCTATTAGTAAGAGACATTACACGCTACATTTAGGATGTTGTGAATCATTGCATAGAGCCTGTGAAAGCCCATGAATGTATGCCAAACTGTTGTGAATACGTTCTTTTCAGCATCATCAACTGCACTGTGGGGAAGGGGTGAAAATGACTGAAGCATCTCATAATCATTTTTTAAGGCCATAGCTGTTTATAATTTGGCTTTAGATGTTTTAAAAGATTGAATCTAACACATATAACAATGTGTGACAAATCCTACTTGATACATTAATGGTGGTTGACAAAAGATGTCATGTCAGTCATTCTGTCAAACTCATGACTTTCTTCCCGTGAAACACAAAAGGAGAATTTTTGACGAATGTTCATGCTCCTCTTTTTCATGCAGCTATAACAAATGGGAAATGATGCTTTCAAGCTTCAAACATGACAAACTCAGCATTACAGTAAATCATACGTGTTTCAGCTTATTCAGGATTGAAATGATATAAGTAACAGATTTGTGAACTGTGTGAACTGTCCCTTTAAACCAGACTTTGAGCTGTGCTGTTGTTTCTTTGAACCCCAGTGAACTACATCCACATGCACACACACAGAGTACACTCTTAACTCACCAAAACATCTTTTCGCTCTGTTCTAAGGGTCAGTAATAACAGGCCAACTCGAAAAAGCTGAATCATCATTAGTAAATGGGTTTGAGCTTCACAATATCAAGAGCATGTACTCCCATAAATCATTGGAATCAACTAGAAAAAAATACAATAGCAGAATTTTGTGTGTGTGTGTGTGTGTGTGTGTGTCTGAAGGGTTGCCTGAGTGAATCTGAGCAGTGTATTTGGCCACTGGAATATATGCCCACTTCACTCAGAGAGCAAGAGGCATGATGGGATCCCTACCCCCTGCTGAATGCCATCTAACACACAAACGGCCACGCATTTATCACTCACCACTGAGCATGAGTGTATATGCAAGTGTATGTAAGTGGCAAGGAAAATTGTGTCCATATAACCTCACACAGAGAGGTGGTACGACCACCTGCTTGAGCTGTCAGTGAACCTTTCACATCATGACATGTTACATGAAGAATAGAGGTGCATAAAATAAAGTTCTATAGTCTCAGAAATTTAGATGACAGAGACCTTAAAAATCGAAAATTCTAAAAAAAAAAAAATTAATTAAAAAAAAAAGAAAAGTCAAACTGTTATTTTGGCCTTCCCACAGTTAACGATTACATGAGAGATTACACATTTTTAAGTTATACTGTATTTCAACATACCCTCTGAAGTTCCATCATTTTTGTGTGCTAACTAATAGTAAAGAGGAAGAGATTCAATAATACAGCAATCTGTCGTGCAACATTAAAGGGATAGTTCACCCAAAAATGATAATTCTGTCATCATTTACTCACCCTCAAGTAGTTCCAAACCTATATGAATTTCTTTGTTCTGCCGAACACAAATGAATATATTTTGAAGAAAGTTTGTAACCAGGCTGTTTTGGGGCACCATTGACTTCCATAGTAGGAAAAAAAAAAAAAAAAAATACTATGGAAGTCAATGGTGCCCCAGAACTGCTCTGTTTCCCACATTCTTCAGAATATCTTCCTTTGTATTCAGCAGAACAAAGACATTCATACAGGTTTGGAACTACTTGAGGGTGAGTAAATGATTACAGAATTTTCATTTTTGGGTGAATTATCCCTTTAAAGATGGTCAAAACAACATCTATTTTTTGAATTTCACAATAAAATTGATAATTTGAATGCGATGAAACTATCAAAAACAGCGAAACATGAAACAATCACATAACTGCTTTCTTAATAAGAAACTTATGACTTGAACTGAAGGAGTGTTTCACATATATGGTATAAAACTAGGCCTATTATAAACTTCATCACAATACAAAATATCAAAACATGTGGCATGTGCTTGTAAATGACACGTATGTGCACACTGTAAAAAATGCAACTGCACATTTTCCAGTTTATGAAGTTTGAGTCTCAAATACTAAACAATGCTATTTTTGTCACGAATTCTGTCCGATTGCCACCAGAGGTCGCCCTTCCATTATAATGACTCTCACACCACACAGACGGTTACACATCACCCTGGACTACATTTTCCATGTCCCATTGCATTGATTGGACTCACCTGCAGTCAATCACACACACACACACACACACACACACACACACACACACACACTATTTTACACCCACTCAGACCCTTCTCAAACTGCCGAGTATTGTTTAGCGTTTATCACTCTCCTAGCGATAGCTACATTACGGAGCCAGTCTAGTTTTCCCGTCTTAGTTCCCAGTCTCAATTCATAGTCTTGTTTTGTCTTGTTATTGGCAGTTACCTGATTATCTGCCTGTCTTGGATTTCTCTTGTCTTGCCATTTGGACTATGTTTGCACCTTGCCTGGACCATTGCTCATGTTATCGGATTACCCCTCTTGTCAAGCCCTCTGGATATTGTTAGCCGTCAATCAACCACGCCTGTTTTGGATTACTCTCTTACCTTGCCCTCAATATACCTGTTTGCCATAGTCAGAACCTTGCCTGTTTTATGACCATGTTTTATAATAAAAGCATGCAGATGGATCCGCACGTTTCTCGTCTCGTTCGCCCCGTTACAATCTTCTTGAAACTACATAAAAACCCTTGTCAGACCAACAAAATTACCGCAAAAGTTGTCCCAACTAGTAAAAACACAGTTGTCTGAACAAATAATTTAATGTTGTTGAAATGTTAAGGCTTTGTGAGTTCCCAGCATGCATTGCAGGATGAATAAATTATGCAGTTACTGTTATTGGATTATTGTTTTGCTGTTTGCTGACTTCATTTAAACTTTTTTGTTGTTGTTTTATCATTATTGGTAGTTATTTGCTGTACTGTGATGTAAAGAGCTCATCTTTTTAACATTTGTTGATTGCCACCGTTCTTGAGGTTTGTGTGTCTAGTTTTGAGGCCTAGAGTATGTTCAGCCACTTATGTCCATTTCCTGGATATCTCAGTCTTGTAAGTTGTCTTACAAACAAAGACAATGTTGTTTACTAAATTATCCATTAATGTTTGTCATTCATAAACGAGCAAAAATCTGATAGTGTGGTGACTTTATACACATTCTTTTTTTCTTCCAGGAAACAGAAAAAAAAATTAATTACCTCAGCGACAGTAATAGTTGTTTCAGAATATTTCTATTAGCAAAATAAGACAAACAAACAAATTTACATTGGCTCAACAAAGTATCTTTACTGAGCAGAACTAAAAAAAACTATTGTTGAGAGAACTCGAAAGTCTTACTGCATCAAGTTGCCTTATTTTTTAACGTTTGCTCACCTACCATATTTATTTTCACTTCATGGTACATCTAGGTCCCAATTTTTAGTGAATGTATGAAGTCAGTTCACACAGGATCATTATGGACATGATCCATTAACATCTGTCAACAAGAAAGTGTTCAAATACTTGTTTTCTCTTCATTCTGAACAGTGTATCTGTATTGGTTTATCATTTTATAATAGAACAAAAAAAAAAAAAAAAAAAAAGGTCTTGCTGTGTTTTGTTATGAAAGTTTGCTGACACCTCTTGGTCTCATATTTTGTAATTTAAAGATATACAGCCATTGTAAAGTGTGGCTTAAGTATCTAAATATTTTATGAGGCCATTTTAGAATAAGTGTAAATTATAACCTCCACCAAACACGCTCTTAAACAGATGCAAACAAGAGTCTCCGAGCTCTCAATACAAATCCCTAGCCATATCAGCTGAGTTGCACTTTGTTATTGTCAGGAGATCTGTGTTTTACTGTGAAATGAGCCACGTCTCTCTCCAGCCATGAGTCAGCCAGAGGCAGCTGAGACACACAACTGACACCAGATCAGTCCGGCCCGGGTGGAGGTCTGTGCCCATCGGCTGTAGGGAACTGGCTACATCCTCCCTTTGTTCCTGACTGAACAGTAGCATTCTGTACTGTGAACTCACAACAGAGAAGCACCTAAAACTGGACGGGTGTGACGACGTGCCTGGTCAGAGCTTCAGCTGCCCACACACAAAAATACAGCATGGTACAAAGGATCCTTTTTGGCTCTTCTATCCAAACACACCCACAGACAAACTCAAAGCTGCAAAACATCATTGTATTCATCAGTATGTTTTTGTTGTTGTTTTCTGTATAGCATAAAATATCCCTAACAAGATAGATGAAGTTCATTTTTAGAGGCCATTGGCTATTGGTCATTTAAAGAAATATCAACATTTAGTAAAGTTGATGACTAAAGACGATTCAAAAGCCTGTTTCTTCCTTAGTTGAGTTAAAAAAATAAGTCACAATGAGAAACTTTCATATAATAACGACTTAACATCTCACAATAATAAGAAACTTTTATATAATATGGCTTAACGTTTCACAATAATAAACTTTTACATACAGTAAACTTAAAATCTTATAATAAAATTTCACATAATGACTTAACCTTCTCATGATAATGAGAAACTTTAATGTAATAATGACTTACTGTAACACCTCATGATATTGAGAAACTTTCTGATAATAATAAACTCTCTAAATGATCAACTTGGTCATTACGATAAAGTTTCTCATTATTATGAGATAGTCATAATTATTTGATTTTTTAGGTAACGCTTTACAAATATATATTTTTTATTTTATTTTTTAAGTGACATGTGGCCAAGTATGGTGACCCATACTCGGAATTTGCGCTCTGCATTTAACCCATACAAAGTGCACACACACAGCAGTGAACACACACACACCGTGAACAGTCATTTATGCTGCAGCGCCCGGGGAGCAGTTGGGGGTTCGGTGCCTTGCTCAAGGGCACCTCAGTCGTGGTATTGAAGGTGTAGAGAGCGCTGTACATTCACTCCTCCCACCTACAATTCCTGCTGGACTAAAAATGAACAATACTTCTACAGCATTTATTAATCTTATGTTAATTTCAGAATTTATTAATGCATTATTAAAATCACAAGTTGTGTTTGTTGACATTAGTTAATGCACTGTGAACTAACATGAACAAACAATAAACGACTGTATTTTTATTAACTAACATTAAAAGAAATTAATACAGTGTAATAAATGTAGTTCATTGTTTGTTCATGTTAGTTAATACATTAACTAATATTAACAAATGACACCTAATTGTAAAGTGTTACCCATTGTACAACATACATGTAAGTCAGAATTATGAGAATGTCATTACGTCATTATTTAAAAAAAAAAAAATCTGAATATAATAAGATTCACCGTTTTGCATCGGTATAAAAGATAAAAAGTGTGCATTGGATACAAGTTGGCATTTGTATCACGATGCATCATTTCTAACATGTTTGCATCGGTAAAAAGCAATTTATTTATTTATAATTTTTTAGTAGATATGCTATACTTTCATTAATTAGAAAGTGACCAATAATTTATATGTAGATTGATTTCTCCTCTCTAAACTGTTTCTCTAGCGGGTTTTCTCATCACCAATGCCGCTACGTGAATATGACGTATTGCAACACTATGGAGACTGAGGCGTAAGATGTCAGAAGACACTTAAGTTCATTTATTATTTGCTGTCTGTCTGAACCAAAGAAATAAAAGTGAACTATCTGTACCACATTGAATTATACAGCATCATATTGCATTGAATTGCATTTTGTTGAATCGAACTGAAATCGAATCGCACTGCAGTGTAATAGTGGTGAATTGTATCGCATCAGTAGCTGTTTCATATGGATCTTTAATGTATCGTATCATTGGCAATGCATCAAGATGCATATCCCATTGGCCTCAGTTATGGAGATGCACATCCCATATATATACACATATCCCAATATATACATACTTATGATAATGGATTTTTTTTTTTTTTTTCAGTGAAGACTTTCTTCTTCGTTGAAACACGTCGCTCACTCTCCATTTAAAGTAAAATCCCAAGTCACACAGTGTTCATTATAAACAGCTGCTATTATCTAATTCTAACAGAAGAATAATCAAATCTTGGAAGGGTAATTAAGAAGAGGCTTGCAGCACGATGAACAAGAGGCAGTTGGGCTCTGGAGGAGACAACACTTTAACTGCTCTACAGAAGCCAGATTTGAGGTCAAATGTTGGGTGCCTTCAAGATGTTCTGAGATGATCTTGCACATCAACACCTGTGTACAATGATCTGTGGAAGATCTATGGCAACTATACTTGTGAGACTAGACAGAATCTGAATAATCAAAAAAAAAAAGTGATTTGGAAAGAAGAAAATCCCAAATTATTTACTTCATTTTATTCCATCTTGTAGCATTCAAAGATCATTTTGAGATACACTAGGCTTCAAAGGTCTGAGTCAATCAATGATCATCACAGCAAATTCAATTATTTCATGGGCAGCAGGCATGGATATACAATAGGAGATGACAGGAACAAAAGCAAGAGATGGAGAAATCGCAAATAAAGACAGACAGAGATGCAGAGTGAAAGAAAGGAAAGTGTGAAGGAAATCTTTCAGGATGCATGCCCTTCAGATTAATGACATTAGTCAGAGTACGGGGCAGGGGTGGAGGGGTTTACATGATTGGATTTGGCTCCAATAAAGACGAGAGAGGTGCAGAGAGAGAGAGGGGAAAGAGCGATGGAGACCACAGGGGTCATGTCTGCCAGCATGTGGCCATGTGGAGGGGGGAGAGTCAGCAGGTTTGCTGCTTTGATTAACATCATGTTCACGTCACATCAACATACACTGTAATCCATGCTCTGAAATAAACCCCTTTTTTCATCTTCACCCCTCTGATTCAGTCTGAACAAGGGGAACAAAAGGGTAAAATTGAGTCAAATCAACTTAATTGTGTAATTAAATAATCAATTTAATTTCCCTCTAAGACAACAATTCTGGGCCTTGTTCTCTTTGGCTGTGGCAAATTCATTAGTCCTGAGTTTACTGTTTGGGTTGCGGATTAGAGTGTTGATAACTGGACTGGACAAACGCTAATACTGCAATAACAATTTCAAAGTATGTGTGTGTGCATGTGTGTTGTAGGCTATTAAGTCTTCAGCAGACACAGCTGGTGTGTGGGAAAGACACCAGGTTCAAACACAGTTCTGCAGAGGCCTTTAGAGGCTATACAAGGTGTCTGAGCTTAAGATCACACCGCTGGAGATCAGAACATACTTGCCTGCTAAATTCAGCTTAATGCACAGGATAAAAAGTGCAAAAATGTGCCTGGTAATAGTTACCTAAACTTTATCTGTCTGAACATTTCATTTTAAACCTGAGATTTACAGACATACAGTAGATCCTAATGTAAGGACATAATTTATTTTTATTTTATTTTTACATATTTTTTTTTTTTATTTCTGTAGACCAAGAAAACAAACCAATGACCTTGTTGATGCAAGTGCTATGCTTTACCTATTGCGCTATCATGTGTGTTGCTCCATTTGGAACTTCAATGTGTTTGTCTTTGGGAAATACATACATTTGGATGTACAGTGATAAATTATAGCGACAATTACTTTAATGGGTCGCTGATTTCTATTGTTCATTATGGTGATGATGTTGATGGCAATTATGACATTGACAATCATGGTGCTGGTAGCGGTAATGATAATGACTTTCGCAGTGAAGATGATGATGTTGATGACAATTTTAGAAAAGCAGCTGTGTTCTGTGATGATTAATAAATCAGACAAATCTTAAAATAGATTACATTTCTAGAGATGTGTTTGCTAGGATAGTAAGATAGTGTTTTCTTGCTGTCATGTTAGTGTCTTTAATTTTTTTATGCTGAAAACTGTATGACAATGGAAACTAAAGACCATTTTTTTCTAAAATTATAAAAACTAAATTTGTATTTACCTGTGTAAAATAGTTTCATCATCAGAATAAACTATTTTCTCAAAGTAGAATAAACATTACAATCAAATAAAACAATGACAATGAACTCTGATATGTACAGGGTTTTAGATAACGATAGTGAGATCAGCTCAAAAAGGACAGAAGAGCAAAAACTGGAAACAGTGGAGAGACAAGGCTGCCAGCGGATTATAGTTGGAACATATTGGAGAGGATTTAGTGAAATTAAAGAAGCAGAATGGATAAATAGAGAGCAAAAGAACAGCACATGTTGGAACTCAACCTACACATACATGCATGCACACATATCTGAGAAAATATGGGATTCTAAATTGTGTTTAAACCTCAAGATAAATAATAAAATAATAAAAACATGTTGGAAAAAAATTGATAAAACAAAACAAAAAAAAAAAAGTAGTGACTATAAATTTCGACGATGACTGAAAACAGTATTACTTCACTGTATATCCGTCAAAAATAAATAAATAAAAATTAAGACTTATAGACCACCTATTATGGGTAATGAAAGGTTCATATTTTGGTTTTGGGAGTCCCCAACAACAGGTTGACATGCATGCAAGGTCAAAAAACACTTTCATTGTCTTATAATATGCATTTAATTTTACCTTACTTCAGGGGTCATCAAACTTGATCCTAGAGGGCCGGTGTCCTGCAGAGTTTAGCTCCAACTTGCCTCAACACACCTGCCTGGAAGTTTCAAGTATACCTAGTAAGACCTTGATTAGCAGCTCCAGGTGTGTTTAATTAGGTTTGGAGCTAAACTCTGCGGGACACCGGCCCTCCAGGACTGAACTTGGTGACCCCTGCCTTACTTGCTCAACGATATCCAAACGATTCGCAACGATTCATTTTTCCAAACCCCTCCTTTGTGTGACGCTAATCTGCGGTGATTGGCCCGCTATTTTTACCCATAGATATTAGATATGTTACATATATGTTTTCACCCCTCCAAAAGCAGCACCTAGTGGCAAAGAATGAATTTGCATTTTCATTCCTACCAACACGAAAAGACCAACAAATGGGCGGGCAATATGCTAATGTTTCATTAATGTTTTCAGATTTAAAATTTTTGCAGGATGTTTTCATTCACTTAGGGCTGTGTTACACACTGCATGAAAGGTCATTTTCAAAAATCCATAATAGGGGCACTTTAAACCCTGCAAAGTAATTCTGTCATTGCTGTATGTAATACAGTACCAACCATCTGGCCAAGTTCAACATGTCAAAGCCAACAGCCACAAAAGGGGATTTAATTATTGCCTTTATTTGTAATGGAGGAAAAGGAAAGAAAGAGAGAAAAGGAAAACAAATACCTGAGCATGCAAGAGGTGATCTCATAAGATGTTCTCTCTTTGGTCACTCTAAGCTGTTAATGCCTCCAAACCGACCCACTAATAACACAGTGAAGAGAATGTCTTTATAATCTGGCAAACAATGACTTACAACCTCAAACCAATAATGTGTCTATTTTTAGCTGTGCTGAGTCATGGAGACCATTAGTCTGCCTCCTTGATAGACAAGTAAGACAGAAGAAGAACACGAGTAGGAGTCACACTCCAGCTAAATTTCAAGTTGGCATAAAATGAAAACTCGCTCTCTGTTCTATTTTCTAAATGATCTTATTGTGAACAATTCATCCATGCATGTTTTTTTTTCCCCTCTTAATTTTTAATCAGAATGATCAGACTTCTCTCATTTAGTTCACATCTTTCTTACTATCGACTGCAAGCTTGCATTCAGATCTGCCTTTATCCAATCAACAACTGGAAAGAACCAATAAACAGAACAAGTCCCTGTTCTATTTTTATTTTATTTTTATTTATGTATTTTTTTTTTTCGAGAAACCACTCAGATGTATGTCACAATATGGAAAAAAAAAAGAATCATTTCATCACTACTTTGACATTAAACATTTAAGTCAATGCAGCATCTATCAGTATTGAATGTTGCAAAGATGGTATCAGTTTAGTATTAAAATACAATCAAATAAAACTAGATAAAGTGTGGATTTAAGAAGGATTGATTTAAGGCAGAGTATAAACAAGCAAACATCTACGTTCCATTACTCTTTCTAATATTAGTACAGTGTGCATGTTTGTTTAGGTGCACATTTAAAACTGTATGAATCAAGAAAGCTTAGCAAAGATTACAGTGCATGTGCACTAAACAGGAATCAAATACAAGAGGATTGAAGTGAATTGCAATGTTCTAGGAGGCTTACCATGAAAGAGGAGCCTGTATAGCTGCATTTGACTAAAACTTTAAGACAACAGGTTGATGGAGTGATACATGTCAGTTTGTCATCCATAAAGATGGGCAAGACTTGGATTAGGGAGGATAAGGCTACTGTTCACTCTGACATGTGACTGAAGATAGATCCGTTCGCCCGGCTGGTGCATGAGCTCCATCTGTGTGTTTGGTATGAAGTGATTAGAAAAACCTTTGATGGCCTGATTCATTTCCTGTAGGTCTGTATGTCACTGTTAAGTAAGGGTTGGCTTACGCTTCTTCTCTCTTGAGAATATTATACCAGACATAACAGTCCATTCTAGCTTAAACCAGCCTACATTTTCCCCATCCACAATAGAGATGTGATGTACAGCACATAGTAATTGCATTTAATTGGAAACGGGGCCATGGGGCCGCAGTCATGTAATTGACCGTTATGGTTATTATAATGTTCTTAGTTCTTCCTCAATTTATGAGATTAACCAACCTAATCAACCTAACTGGTATATGATCCCATAATGCAGGAAGAGGTTTGCTTATGATTGTAAAATAAAGCAATAAGCCAAGAGAAGCTGTGAATTATTATAAAAGGGTTAGGGAGGTTTAATGCAATGTGTTTCACAATGACTACGTTTACATGGACATCAGTAATCAAATTATTTACCTTATTCTGAAGAAGACACTATTATAATTAAGGTGTTTACATGAGTTGCTTTTAGAATATTCCTTTCATGTTCCCGTTTTATGTTATAGTACATAGATCGATTAATGGCACATGTCATTACATCCCCACGCAACGCCATCCGACGTCCCCTCCAGAATTTCACGTATAAACATATAGTTTGTCTTTGTTATGATGCCATATACAGTTTCATTTTTAATTTTACGAAAGCTTCAAGTGCAGTTAATTATTTGTCATGCTATACGTGCAAACACATGACGGCGTTGTTGAAACCATGCTCTTTTGTTTGCCATCAAATGGTTGACCACTACTGTGTGTGTATCCTGTCGCAAAATGTGGCGAAAAGTCCTACATGATGGTAATAGTTAGATTAAGGTGTGTTCATGTCTGTACTGCACCTCGATAATGCGACTAAAATAGGAATACTCCACATGTCTTAATTTGATTTGTGTTTACTTCGATTATGACTTTAGCCGGATTAATGTAATCAAAAATCTCTGTTTACGTGGCAGATTCTTATTCAGAGCATTGTCTTAATTGTATTAAAATCGGAGTATTGTTGTCCATGTAAACGTACTGTAATATTGTAATAGTTGAATAGTGAAAGTCTGGGACTATAAAATAAGTAGTTTAGCATGCTATCTTTGATTAGCTGCTAGGAAGTTTGACCAGCATTTGCTAAATATAACCACAAATGCTGTATTTTGTCTCCTCATAGTTGTATTTTGTTCTGGCAAATGGCTGGCTTTATAACCCTCTTCATGTTTTCACCCCAATATTTATAAAGGTAGTGTATATTAATAAATTCTGTAAAAGCTTGTTCAAAGATGTTCATTATTAGTTGTTCCTATACTTTAGTTGTCACCTTTTCAAATCACACCCAACCATCACACAACAGCTAGAACAGCACCTTAAGAACAAAAACAAGAACATTAGGGGCTGACCTTAATCACCGGTGAAGTAATCACATTAGGAAGAGACATGGAGCACAGAAGCACAGATAAGACCCTTACTCCCATTACCTTTGCCACATATACCCATTTGTTAAGTGCTCAGCTGTGTTCACCTCAGTCAAACACAATAAAGATCCAAGAGATGATGGTGCAGAATCATATCTAAACTTATAAATATAATAAATCAAGTGATATCACCTTTATTTAGCTTCGTTCACCTTGTGTTAAGCCAGCCAACAGTATTACATGCACTCAACCACAGATAGAAGCACAGCACTTTCTCCACAGCTTATTTTGAATCAATGCCCATAGAAGGTCACTTAGAGGTGGACTTGCCAATTGATGTAAAAATACAAAATCCATAGGGATATTTCACAGGCATTATGATTCGAAACAGAACTAACTTGCTTTTGGTGTGGACACAAGTCCGCTTGATTTTAGATTTTGGCTAATTTTGATCAAACTCAGGTTTGGACCAGCAAACCATACTTGAGTCCACGTGAAAAGATGGGATACAGTTTGTTGGTTCAGTTGATAAAGAAACAATCTATCATAAATTGTGGAAGTGAACTCCTGAATTGAAATGTAAGTAACATTACAAATTTGTCAGAAAAGATGGCTGAAACGTGTTCAAAATGTTTGAAAGCTTATTGAAACGTGTCATGTGTCCTGTAACTTGTTTAAAATTTATAATCAATGGGTTATTCATTTATTTTAGTTGATGGAATCAATCACTTCCGCATTAAGCCTTAGTGGCCACTGCAATTTTCAGTATAGAAACTGTAAAAAAAAGAAAACAAAAAAAAAAAAAAGAAAAAGAGAATAGTTGTTATATATTTGTGTGTGTGTGTGTGTGTTTATTTCTACTGCTATACAGTATTTTATATGAATTACACTGTAGTTCTACATTCTCTAAGTGTCATATGTAAAATTATATTTCCAAATTTCTAAAATTTGGATTTCTAAATCGCCTAAAATGTCTAAAATTTGCATTGGTTTGACCGTTTCCTGTAGATCCCACCTTCTTGCATGCCATGGTCAATTATGTACAATGCCTGCACGCTATTGGTCAAACTCTTTTCAGTTTTTACTTTCAGCAAGTATGAAACCAATAGAAAATAAAGCCAAAAGGTGAGTTCAGCTTAGTTACTTTGCAGATCGATCGATGTGTGGCAACAAAGTACTGTGAGAATGATTCGACAGCATGCAGAGGTTCTGCTCTATAGTGCTCGCTGTACTTTGATGTCAAACAACGATTGGTCTGCGAAGTGCCGGTTCAAACCAAACACACCTATAAACTAGACAATTTAGAAATTCAAAAAAAAAAAATAATTTGTATGGTCACCCTAAAACTGTGGTTCCACCAAATAATCAACTTGAAAACAGTCTAAAACTTTTTTAACAATATAAGACAAAATGAGTTAAAAAGGCATGGAGGAGGGGCAAAACATCCTTGATTAGTCTCTCTTTATAGCATGCTTTCAATCATCCACTAATGACCACAAAGCTAATCAAGATTCTTTCCTCCCTCTCCTACCCTTGTACTCATGCCCCAAAGGTATTAGGACAGGGACACACTCAATAACAGCTCTCCTTTATGCAAATGCATGCTAACCTACTATGGCTTCTGTGAGACAACACACGGGCAAATACACACACTCCCAAATGCCCTGCAGCAATGCTAGTGCAGTGCTCAATATCAGGGCCATTGTGTCAGCAAGACAGTGTGTAGAAAAAGCACACTCAACATTACAGAAATCAATCATCCCAACCCCGTGCTAAAAACGCTAACACTTTACCTGTTTAGCAGCCTCCAGGTCTGTTTTTCTAAAGGGCATTCACCATGCTACTATGTCCTTTTCAAAAAATCACAAAGAGGGTTAAAGGCCATATTGTGTGCCAGCCATTTAGCAGAACAAAATACACCATCAAGGAGACAAAGTACACCATTTGTGGTAATATTTAGTAAATGCTAGACAAACTTCAGTTGATCAAATGTGGATATCATGCTAGACTACTTAGCATATGGCAGTAAAACATAAATAAATAAAAAACCTTTCCCATTATAATTGTTTAACAGTAGGGGTGAGCAGTATCACAGTGAGATATTTTTAAGTGATAGCAACATTATTTTTTTAGTCTCAGACTTTAAATCAGAGGCAGACAAAGAACACAACTCTATTACTTGAGTGAAAGTACAGATACTGCTGGTCAAATATTACTCCATTACAAGTAAAAGTTGTAAAGACAGTTTTTTTTTTGTTTGTTTTGTTTGTTTTTCTTATGTAAAAGTATAAAAGTACTTGCTTTTAAAAGTACTTAAGTACCAAAAGTAAATTTCCTTTTTTATGTCAATGCACTGTTTTATTATTGTTGTACATAATACTTGCAATACCGCTGAAGCAACTTACAATACATTACACCTACTGAATACACTGACTAACTTGTAGTATCTTTGGAATAAAGAACTTTTAGAATGTTTAAATTTTAATACCCCTACCCACCCACCCCAACAAAAGCAGGATGGTAGTGATCACACACAGCTCTAACAGTGAGTGCACACATCTATGTGTAGCCATTCATCCACATTTGAACGGAGTGGACAGTGAAATTGCTGTAAATACAGAGTGATAAGGAAGAAAAACAAGTAAGTAGCTTCAAGTCCAACACCTATATTGTGTTTTATTAGGAGTTCACAACAGTTCTTCTGTGGCTTTATAGGTAATATTTTCACTTACACAATTTAGCAAAATCAGACAATATTGTGTCTAATATATACCACAATATTAACTTATTATTGAATTGTTGTAAATAAATATCACATTTGCAACTGGTCAGTGTTCAAAAAATACTAGGAAATCACTTCATGTAGCCATACAAGAGTGATTACTGATAAACTGTCTGAAAAAAAAGAAAGAAAAGAAAGTCACGTTTTAGAGAAGAAAAAAATCACCCACTGACTTTCAAAGCTGCTACAGTAACCACTTTCTACTTCGAGGACCTTGATAGAAATGTAGTGGAGTGAAAAGTACAATAATTGTCTTTCAAATGTAGTGAAGTTAAAGTCATAAGTTTCCAGAAAAAAATAATACTCAAGTAAAGTACAGATACTCAAAAAGTGTATTTAAGTACAGTACTCAAGTAAATGTACTTAGTTACGGTCCGCTTCTGCTTTAAATATTTACTTTATAAAATTATTCATAATTATGCCTCTTTTTTTTTTTTTTTTTTTTTTTAGAAAAAAAAGAGATTATTTTATTTAGCAATGAAATAAATTTATCAATTGAAGTAAAGATTTTTTACAATATATAATTTATGATTACAAGATTTCTTTCTCAAATAAATTATGTTCTTTTAAACATTCTATTCTATTCAAAAAAATCAGTTGTGTCATCACAGGAATAAGACACATTTTAAAATATGTTATAATAGAAAACAGTTATGTAAAATGGTAACATTTTGACAATACTACTGATTTTACTGTATTTTTCCATCACATAAATGCAGCCTCTAAGCATAAGATAAGCATACGAGGCTTTTTTCAACATACAAAAATAAATAAAAATAAAAATCTCACTGATCCCAAACTTCTAAACTGTATTGTAAAAATTATGATTTAAAAAATAACTTCCACCACACCAAACAGTTTTGCCATTTGTAAACTACTAAAGTTAGTGTAGCCTACTTGTTTACCAAGAAGCTTGAGATGATGGGCCCTATCATACACCCGGCGTAATGCGGCGCAAGTGTTTTTGCTAGTTTCAGCCCGACTCAGTTATCATTTTCACGTCCTGCGTCACGTTGTTTGAATAGCAAATGCATTTGCGCTCATTTGGGCGCTCATGGGCGTGCTAGTCTGAAAAAGAGGTGTGTTCTGGCGCATTGCTATTTTGAGGCTACTGAAATAGACTGTGCTATTGCCTTTATTTATTTATTTTATTTTATTTATTTATTTATTTTTTGTTATTTAAAGAACACGTTAGTAATATGCGCCAATATGCAGGTCCACAACGCGCATACACTCTGCTTATTACACACACAGGGACGCGCAGCAGCACACAAAAGTGAAAGGAAAGGATGAAAGGATTACAATGTAAAAGATTATTATTGTGTAGGCTAAATAAATATAAAAATGCCTACATATCACAATGGATAGTCATTGCATGTATCTGAATTAGGCTACCTATTTGCACGCGCACGAGCAGCTCCGTTTTCTCTCTGAGACGCCTTTAGCATTTTGCGCTTGCAGTGTAAATAGCGAATCCGCCATGGTGCGAGCGAAACTGGCACTTAAAGGGAATGGGAGATGAGACTCTGATTGGTTTATTGCAGGTTATGCCCAAAACACACCCATTACTCATTAAGAGAATACCCAGCAGGCACAAAACAGGCACATAACGTCATAAGACGTTGATATTTGGTTAAATTTTGGTTGCGACGTCGGGTAACCAAAATTCAACGTAAATTCAACGTCTAATGTAAATGTTAAATTGATGTCCAATACCGACGTCAGCTGACGTTGAGATTTTGTTGTTTTTAGGTTGTGCAACCAAAATCCAATGTTAAGTCAACGTCAAATTGACGTCAAATATTGACGTCAACCCGATTTTCATTTTCAACCAAAATGCAACGTCTGTCCGACGTCATGTCCAACGTCAACCTGACGTTACATAGACGTCTGGTGCCTGCTGGGTAGGGACAACCCTTTTAGACCATGCGCCGGGCGCGCAGACCGTTTTTTTTCCCCATCGTTAAACTAGCAAAAGTGGATTTGGACACGCCCTGAGTGCACCTGCGCCTTGTGCTTTAGACCATGCACTTAGATCGTTAAAATAGGGCCCGATATGTTAAAAGAAAAAGAATATTTAAGGTAAAAAAATGTTTAAGGTATATATTCCCTTTAAACATTTGTGTGTGTGTGTGTGTGTGTGTGTGTGTGTGTGTAATTTCCTACTGAGCTGTAATTATTGCTATTATTATGCCAAAAAAAAAAAAAGTAAAACAATATATTTAAATGTGTTTAGAACACATAAAATGGAAGATTTAA
This sequence comes from Spinibarbus caldwelli, assembly GCA_039654775.1. NCBI lineage: Eukaryota > Metazoa > Chordata > Actinopteri > Cypriniformes > Cyprinidae > Spinibarbus > Spinibarbus caldwelli. The sequence continues at coordinate 18,617,574 of CM077244.1, forward strand.
AAAAAAAAAAAAATGGCTTCACAGGTAAATGAAAATTTACCTTTTTACCGTAAAATGCTATACTGATGTACCACCCAGCCAGCCATAAGATTCTGCAATGTCATTGTGTGTCCTTAAATTACAAATCATCAGGTTTGCCCAAGCTACCCAGCAAGTATATTGTCGGTAGATAGACAGATCTGGTAACAATTTGTGAGCATGATCGTGATATTACACATCAGTGATGACGTTCTCCCTGGCAGATTTGCACACACGGAGGGCACCTTGAACTCTAGTCATAAAATGACATGGCATCAATTTACACAGATTGGGAAGAGGCCTGCACTCCCAAGCTCATGTTCCAATCAATAGGTGGGAGTCCGCCTACTGAATAATTCAACACAAACGCTTTCTCAAACAAAGTGAGCAAAAAAGCCATGGAAATTATATAAACCTCAGTACTACTATAATAGAGGACATTTAATTTAAGGGTCAAACCATTAGATGAAATTCATCTGAGCTCAAATCTATTTGAAAGGGCTTGTGTAAACTTGTTTAGCTATTTTTTGTCTCTTATTCTTTGTTTTCTTGTATTTATTAGTATGTGGGAATGAAAGGATATTGCATGCATTTGTTTCATAATAGGGATAGTTCACCCCAAAAAATATTTTGTGATTATTTCCTAACCCTCATGTCGTTCTGAACCTGACTTTTCTTCTCTAGAACATAAAATATGATGTTTCTCAGAATGTCTAAGCTGCTCTTTTTTCATACAGTGAAAGTGAATGAGGACCAGGGACTGTGAAGCTCCAAAAAGGCAGCATGAAAGAATCATAAAAGTAGTCACGTTCACTACATATATACCACAATAATGTGTGCACTATACATTTAAAATCTTCTAAAGTCATATGACAGATTTGTGCATTGAACAGACCAAAATGTAAGTTGTTATTGCAAATCTTGCTTGACAGCTGTGGTCACCATTTAAAAGAGCAGCTTGGACAATGTTATAAATATCTCCTTTTGTTTTCTACATAAGAGAGTAAGTCACATTGGTTTTTAAAGACATGAGTAAATAAATGACAACAGCTTAAATAGATTACTGCTCACAAGTTTGGGGTCAGTAAGATTTTTAAATTGTTTTGGAAAAGGTCAAGGCTGCACTTTTGCCTAGACCTGGGATGTGGATGTTCAGAAGCTAAAAGAGCAATATACAAGATTAGATGGATTATAAACAAATGCAAAAATAGAAATGTCTTATTCCGTGGCATATGGCCTGGTATGGTGCCTGATACGGTGGCCGTATGGTTGAACAGCGCTGTGAGATGGTGCCATTTTTTCACACCTCAGATGGGGCGAAGCAGCCACCTCTCTCTGGCAAACCTACAGGGCATCATTTACACCGCTGAATGTGGGAAAAAGGGGGAGGTCTGTCACTTTCAGAGTCGCACACACACAAACTAAGACAATCACAATTAAACATCCCTTGCAAGTGTCACAGTACAGACACTCTGTAAACAACCATCGCTAATGAGCACCTTCCAAATAAATGCTAAGCACAGATCTATGCGAGTTCTACGTGCGTGATGTGCATATAGAAATGCATTAGCACTAACATTGGAATATGTGTATAATTAGTTGTTGGTTTGCATATTTGGACCTATTAAGTCAGCATGCATGTGAGCACTACAAAGGAATTGCTAAAGCTGAAAACAGAACCGCTGTCACTAGGGACTCTTTGATGCCACTACATGCCTTATCCCCATTCATGCTAATAGGGCTAAACACAGCAGATGGGAGAGCGGTGGCACCTAAGGAGAAAAGAAAAAGAAAGGGAAGGAGGGAAAGGATGTATAGGTGATAAAATACTGAAAATGAGCGTTTGGATCACCTACACTGTGCATTGTACATTGTTCAACCACCGGCTTAATAAACATACTAAATAATGTCCTAATAAAAATGCTGAGAAATTTGTGTAAAGGTTAGGTGATAGAAAATGTTATTAGAAAAACAAAAGCAGAGACATTATAAAGGGGATGAGATGGAAGATAAAGCCTCATAACCTTTATGTGACAATTGTAGGAATACTATTCGCCTTTCAGTTTAAAAAGATCTCATCTAATTGCCTTTTTGAAAGAGTTTGTCAAAATGTATTCACTGTAGAACAGCTGAACAAGCCTGAAAAAAACATTTTTTAGCATCGTTTGAGCCATTATTGTCAGATTGTACTGCTGAATTTAAATATGTTGTTAAAATTCCCCATTTTACCCATTCAAGTAGATAAATTTTACCTGTATACACTGGAAAAAGATGAGGTAATACCTCATTTGATAGTGTCCTCGTTACGTTACATGCACTTACTATAGTAATACCAGTAAGTTTTATATAATTAAATGCATCCTAACCCTAACTCAATCTAGCACATAGAAATTCCCCACCATGATCAGCACAGTTACTGGTGGCAAATGGATATTGGTATACACTTACTTCAGTTGTCAGCATATGTCTAGACATCCATACTTGCACAAAATCAAAAACATTAGTTTTTAATGAAAACTCCATGCAAAAAAAATAAATAAATAAATAAAAAAAGTGTGTACAATGGGATCTAAAGGTCTTTGGTCTTAGTCTGAAATTCTCGTCTGAAGTTTTCACACGCTGAAAAATAAATACAATCTCACGTTGTGTCAATCACGTTTACACACCGTCTCCGAAACGTTCGTCCATCATAAAAAAAAATTAAAATTGGAAAAAACACATACAAAAATTTCAGACTCAGTGTGCAATCTCAGTGTGACAGACCACTGAGTAATCTAATATTCCAAATCTAATTTAAACCTGTAAATGAATGAATGGTACTTTTTTAACGACTTAAGCCCACTGCATGTGTTTATAATCGACTGTGTACATTACCCATTAGTTGATTATTTTTCAGTTGCGTCTTATTTTTGTGAATATATTCTGCTATGTTTATTATCGCTCATGTGTGCATCTTATAACATGTTCAAATGTCCCATGCTGCTGTCTGCGGAATATTAAAACAAAGAATTAGCAAGAGCCTTTATTGAAATATGCATGAACACAGTTGTGCCAGGCTTAATGATGTGTCTGAATTAGCAGGTTGTGGGTCTCATGCAGAGAAGGCGGATTTAAGGGGCTGGGTGAGGAAGACAGTGTGAATGTGAATGAAGGGTGTGGATGAAGAAAGAGAAACAGCCTTTGTATGCAAAGACTTCATATTGTTTTATAAAACATTTGATGTTATTGTATATCAGCATGTCTCAGATGCTAATGGCCATTCACACACTGTGATGATCAGACTAAATAACAAAACAAAATCATCAAACTATAAACTGAAATAAACAGTCATGTCTGACGTCACACAATTGGTAGAAATGCATTTACTAACGTTTTATGAAATATATATTAGCGCTTCTAAAATAACATATCTCTCAGCACCCGGCGAGATGACTAGTTTCCAGCACAGCACTGATGCTATAATCTATAAACACTTCATGAGAGCTTAAATGTGTGATAGTGAAGGCAGAAGTCAGCACCAGATTGGATTATGGACGGGTGCTGCCTGCAGGTTCATTGCTTTTTCCCTCCAATGATGACCTACTTTTCCCTGCCTTACGCATGAATCTTTGTTTATTAGGTATTCGCCTGAGGGGGGTGGATATATCCTGATTTGTTTATTTTACCTATCCATATCATTAAACAACCCATGAAAAAGGTCTGTAATTGAATGTTTAAATCTTGTCTAGACAGTGAGCAAAGAACCCAATCAGTTTTCAAATAAAGGTAATCACATAAATGCAACAGTACCAGATTGAGCAATTTCACGATTATCTACACTTGAATGCTTCGGCATATAGAAATGGATCTTTGCTTTATCTTGATAAAAGCAACTATTATTTAGAAATAATTTTAGAGAGAATACATAAATTTCTTTTTTATATATTTTATCATTATTATTATTATTATTATTATTATTATTATTATTATTATTATTATACACTTATGAACCAAACAGCTGATATATATATTTTTTTTTTTTTACTTATTTCCTTCGTTTTGCTTCCCTCACTTTTAACAATAGTGATGGAGAACAAATACTACTACTACTACTATCTTGTCTTGAATGAATGAATGAATGAATGAATGAATGTTGTTCATAAGTCTTCCCTACTACTACTACTAAAATATATTATCTCTAAAATACAATAATTAGCTAACACTGACTCTAGTCACTGCATCTCAATAAAATGCCATCAATACAGAGTATCCTCTATAAAAGGCAAATATTTATTTACAGAAATCTATTCCTTTCAAGCAGACTATGAGAGTCTTTCATATGCTGTAGCTTTTTTCATTTTCAGTAACCCATTTTGGAATAATGGTGCACCAGATGTGCATACCCCTCATAATACTTGTTTGGATGCATTCATTATTATTATTTTTTTTTTTCTGAAGGACGTCTAAGTGAATATTTAAATAAAAATGAGCAAACCATGTATTTTCTGTAAATATTAAAATAAACCAGAAACTGAGATGCCAGTTTTGCACTGCATGATTCAATAAGGATAATATGTTTCAAGCTAAGAATCAATAAAAATATATATATAATAATAATAAAAAAATAAAAAACAGCGAGCTGGAGATAATTTACTTTGCAAACAGCTACCAAGAAATCCCCGAAATTTTCTCTCCAACGGTTAGAAGATGGACACTGTTTTTATTAAAGGACTGTTTGAATAGTAATAATGTAAAAACTGTCAAGCATGACAAGTCAAATGCTTTTTTTTCATCTGATTACCTTATCTCTTCTCACAATGCATAAAGCGACGGCCTGCTATCTCTATTATTGGCCGAGAGCGGGTTTCCGAGACATCTTTTTTGCATTCAGCCGGAGAGATTTTTGACATTATCGGGATTCGATGACAAACTCATGCTTGAACAAATTGGTTTTAAAGGGGCCACTGTGACAGTCAGGAAATAACCAATGTTAATATTTAATGCTAGAGTGTCATTTCATGTCCTGAAGAGGGAAATAGCTTCTGCGGCCTCAAGTTACAATGGTTCACTGACCCTAATGGAAGTGACAGACAGGGCAATAAAACAAAGAATATCAAAATGAATAGTCAAGATCATGTTTCAGTATCTCCTCTGGTGAAGCATCAGTCTCAAATAAATAATAAATAAATAAATAAAGTACAGTACATACAGTTCCCTCTTTCGCAGACAATATGCAGTGCTGAATCCTCTAGCATTTTAAAACATACAATAGCATGTCCTCAATATGCAAATGAGTGCCGCATAATCACTTTGTTTTTGTCTCTCTCTCAATCACTGCTATTCTGCGTTCCTGTTTCTATCTAATTAACATCAATGAGTGCAATTATATGGCATTTAATTGCTTAAGGATAGACTGAAAATACAATGCATGGCTAAAAGTATGTACTTGTCAGACATTTAATTTCAGAACTAATGGCATCAATCCATCCCTTTGCTGCTGAAACAACAAAAACTAGTAATTTTCCACTGGAACATGAATGCAAGAAGTGTCCCCCATTCAGACACAATACCATCAGTAAGGCACCATGTATTCAAATACACTACCTATGTATTTGGAAAAGAAAAACTTAAATTTGCTTCAGTCATGATTCATACTCATCAGTGGTGTATTTTACTTCAGCTGCAGTTGGTGAAATGGAGAGGAGGTAGTGCGCTCATGAACATGTCAGAATTGCTGTGACTGGTTGCAATTTATGGTAAAAGCCTCACTGAGATGTGTTCAACTGTACAGCATCCCAAGATCAAAGAGCTGAGAGAGAGCAGGAGAGGAGCGAGAGACTGAATCCCAGCTCTCCTCTGAGGTTTGAAACACGCTCACAGTGAGATGTGTGCATATGGTCATAACTGGGAGATAATTCAATTCTAGTGATGTATTTTTCATTACTGTTGGGAACTTGTGGGGTCTGTCCTTAGATTAGACACCACATATGTTAGAGCACAACAAAACATTCAAATTAGACTGTGTATCACATGCAAAGCACCACGGATACTCAAAAAAAAAAAAAAAAAAATTCACATTTTGATGATCTGGGATGAAATTATGAAATTGAAAAGTATGGTCCAAAAACTGAGGTTAAAAAGGAAGACATTTTTTGCCATTGACCTATGATTTTTGGGTAAAACAATTTCTAAAATCAACATCCTTTAAAATCTCGATGGCAAAAGAATGACAACAACGGAACACATTCTTCTTGCATAAACAGAGATGGCTTTAGCAAAACCTCAAACCACATAAAATATTGTTTGGCTATTGTCAGGCCTGTGCCCAATTATCCAAGCAAACCAGAATTACCAACAATGCATTAATCGCTCCTCAGAGATGATGGTCACGGTTAGAGGGGGCTGGGATTCAGTGAGGGAGCTGGTGGTTTAATTTCAGTCAGAGATGAATGAATGACAGCTAAAACCAACCTCGGCAAGCTCACAGACACCTGCTCCCATACCTCACTCTCATCTAGAGACCATGAGACCTTTATATTAGGTTTAGGTTTATATAACACACTTTCCAACTCTCCATCTTTAAAATCTTAATATGTGGTGATATGCTTTGACTGTATGTGATATTGTGATTAAGTAGTATATTCTGAAATCAGAACAGTATGGCTTACCAATTCAACTACCAATTCTACAACCGCTTCACTTTAGGTTAACATCAAACGAGTAGCAGAGGCTCTCTCACACAGCTGACATTTCCTTTGACCTCTCAGAGCAAAGTCATGTGGGTATACAGCGGATGAACCAGTGTACAGAGGACAAATACGGGAAGCTACACACAGCACAACGCCTTCACAAAAGAATATAAATCATGAGTCAACCAGAAGAATAGTCTTTGTTACCATACAGGCAGCTGCTTAACTGCATCAGAAAAGTTAAATGTCTTTTTCAGGCTTAAAGAAGTGCAATCAACAACAAATGATTCAGACACTTCAGTTAGAAATTTGAAGGAGATAAGAGGAGGGCAATAAGTTGGGCAGTGTTTCAACAGTCAATGTGAAGTACTTATGCCAGCAATAAAAACACAGGAAATAATGGGCACTACTCAAGAGCCAGCTGCGTACCTCATATAAACAAACAAACACACACACACACACACACACACACAAAATAAATAACCTCCATTCACAATCATTTAAAATTAGACAAGAGGAGAGGAAGAAAAAATGATTCAGTAAGGAACAAAGAAATGCTATGTGGCAACAAATTTTAATATATTTTTATCTACACATACAGTAACACAAAAAAACAACATCCTGTTATCATCGACAGTAGGGATGAACAATATATCTTGGCACCATATTGGTGCCACATTTCTTATAATTAATATATAATATAAAAATAATATGATTTTAACATAATTTCTTATGAAAAGATATAACAAGCTTCATTAATGTAACTTTGAAAATGCAGTGAAGACCACACCCACAATTATTTTGATCATTCAAATTCATTATATTAAGGATTTATAATGGCTCTATTTTCCAGATGTTTTTTTTTTTTAAATAGCCTGCATCAAGAAACTTTTTTTTTCCTAAATCAAAAGTATTGTATTTTTATACACATTATAAACCATCTTTATAAATACGCATTCAATATACTTTTCAGATAGAAGCTTTAAAAAAAAAAAACAAACAAAAAAAAAAAAACACGTAAATACGTTGTCATAGAATAAGAATATGAGAATAACTCAATTTTGATGACAATGTCAGACAGAACCTTATAATTCCAAGGTGACAAAATTCACTTTTTTGTTTTAAAACAAAGTAATATAAATTTATAATTATTTTAATTATTAATTGTCAATTATTACCAATAATATTACAAATACAAAACAAATTATATCATAATATAAATATTACTATTATTATCATTGCTACTACTACTAAAATAATAAAGTAATTTATTATTATTATTATTATTACAATCAGCCACAACAAAAACAGTCTCTACTGGTCAAAATTACAGTAAATGTGGCCCCAATACCCAATACAATAAAAAAAAAACAAAAAAAACATCAGTGTTGATCAATGTATGGAAGAGTTTAACTTTAAAGGAATCCTATAGAATAACCTCTATATCTTGTTAGAGTTGCACAGAATAGACTGTGAGATCATTCCAACAGATTCTCACCTACACACATACACACATAAAAAGGAAATTCCAAACTGCATCTATGGTAGCACACCTGCTGATCCAGTCAAACTATGGGATAGTGAATGTGGTAGTAAGAAACAGGGATCACCTTCTCTCTCCCTGCTGAGTTCTGCTGATGCTGCACAGTTTTTTGCTTATTTCCCTCTTTAATGAGGCTGAACTTCAAAGGAGAGAAATGGACGGCTGATTGAGCTACGGTTGTCTGCTTGTTTGTTTCATGTTTGTTTGATTTTTTTCTTTAAAAATTGGCTTTTAGATTCTCCATGGTTTTCTCTGAAAATGAGAGATCTGATGTAGTATGTAGACATGTAGACTTCATTTTTCTTGGGCTGTCCGTGCTGTTCCATTAAAATGAAGGACAGCTGGAATTGTAGTCGGTGGCATGGAGAGAATCGAAGGCAAAAGAAGGGCTGTGTTATTGTGTCCCACTGTAATGAGAGCGGCGAACACTTCATCACTCACGCACCAACTCTCCCGCCGCACTGGATGATGGGTGTTTAGTGAGCGCGGTCCACTTCTCTCTGCTGATTGCTCCCTCTATGTACAAAACATTTATAACAAGCTTCTTTATTATTTTGTCCATGTTCTGTCGTGAAAGGGTCTGACTGAAATAGTGTTACGATCTCCATCACTGCGAATTTAACCATCCGTATTACACCACAATGTTCTTTTCCAACAAGTGTGTCCATGACTGGCTGACCTCATTCTTGTTTCAAAGTGCTTCTGTTTTTTTTATTTTTTCTATTTTTATTTATTTGTTTATTTACTTTTTTTTTTTAAATGCAGTGCATGTCATGAGGAGCAACTTTGGTCACACTTTATTTTAAGGTCCAATTCTCGCTATTAACAAACCATTAACTACAACTTTTACCTAAATAAACTCCTAATTTGCTGGAGTTAATAGTTAGTAAAGAACTTGTTAAGTTTAGGTATTGGATACGATTAGAGATGTAGAATATGGTCATGCAGAATATGTGCTTTATAAGTACTAATAAATAGCCAATATGTTAATAATAAATATGCTAATAAGCAGCTTAATAGTGAGAATTGGTTAAATGTGCAAAACAAATAAACTCAAATAAAATAAAATAAATAAAAACAAACCAAACTGATGAAAAACATGCACAAAACAAAACATAACAAAACAAATGTTGTCAGACAAATAAGTGTTGTCATTCCCAGATAGAATAGATTGTCTTTAGGACTACACAGGTTGCCTCATTTGGGGGAAATAAACACTACTCACTAACTCACCTTGTACTACTCCCTTATTATTAGACATTTATACAAAAAAATAAAAAATAAATCAATCAATCATAGCTGACAGCAAATAGCGCATGTGTTAAAACTAGTGCTGTCAAACGATTAATTGCGATTAATCGCATCCAAAATAAAAGTTTTTGTTTACAACCCGAATTCTGGAAATGCTGGGCATCAAATTTGAAATGAGCTCATTTTGTGCATAAAATTGTAAAATTTCTCAGTTTAAACATTTGTTATGTTCTCTATGTTCTATTGTGAATAAAATATTGGCTCATGTGATTTGAAATTCTTTTAGTTTTCATTTTATTCAAATTTAAAAAACGTTCGATCATTTTCAGAATTCGGGTTGTACATAATATATGTGTGTGTACTGTGTATATTTATTATGTATATATAAATACACACACATACATGTATATATTTAAGAAAAATATGTAATGCTTATATATTAAATATATTTATGTATGATATAATTTATATGAATATAAATATACACAGAAATATATGTAAATATTTTCAAAATATATGCTGTATGTGTGTGTCTTTATATATACACATAATAAATATACACAGTACACACACACATATATTATGTAAACAAAAACTTTTATTTTGGATGCGATTAATTGTTTGACAGCACTAGTAAAAACCAAAAACTATTATCAAAAAAAATAATCAAGACAACTGTCTTGTCAGCCAGCAAATATATGTGTGTAATTCTTCATCATATACATGAACCACCTTGATCCAACATTTCAGTCATCCCGTGCCTCATTACATCCTCCAAAACCGTCAGGGCTACAGCTGGCAAGGGGCACTATGCAGTGTGACTTGCATCTATCACACACAAACACTTCCTGAATGCTGATGATCAGATCTGGAGAGACTCATCTAGTGCTGCTCTTGAGGAAATGTGGAGGGAGTACAGCTCAACAACACACAGTTGAGCAATCAAGCTCCTGAATGGACTGAAGCCAACTCGCTGCATGCCATGACTGATTATACTTTCGGGAAAAAAAGCTGGATAACAAAATTCACTCATGTAATTCAATAACAACAAATGTCTGACATTTTAGTTTGTATAGTGAAAAATCTCAGCGACCGCAACACCTGATTGCCTTTTTGTTCAAAGATCATGGGAGAAAATAATGCCAAACTGCCTCAGTCATGTTTGCCTGGACATTCAACAGATAACAAACTACATCACTTTAAAGATAAAGGCACTGTACAGACCATGGTGACTTCATTTACCAGTCCTCACCGTAAACAATCAACTAGGCTGAAAAACTTGACACAGTTTTCCAGGAATGGACGGCTGGGCTTAATAACCTTGATAGAGGGACGTCAACCTCGATTCGTATACGTATGCCCTGCATTTCCCTATTGAGACGAGTGTTGTCAGAACATAACATCAGATTTCATTAAACCCGTTCCACCGCCTCGTTGACAACTGACACCGAAACACGTCTCAGTTCAGTAGTTTCTTGGAAACTTTTCCAGACAACATCTGCAGCAAAACAACATCCAATATGGAATAGAGGGTGACTGCAGAAGGACTGGTGGGGAAATGAAGTGGAAAGGCAGATGTCTGCAGAGGACAGCAAAAAAGAAGGGGATGAATGAAACAGATGGAGAAGGTGCATGGCACTTCCATACAAAGGCACTGGCTACGCATTTAGTTATTAGCAAAATCGTGTCTCAGATAATAATCAGTCCTGTGACAAACCAGTTCCTCTTTATTTTGCTCAGATTCAATGAAAATGTGTTAAAATTACATATCAAATGTATTACAATAAGCCATTTTCTCAGTTCCAGTGAGTTACCATGTTTTCGCTATTGTGGCAGGGTGGTCTCAAAAGAAATACATCATGCTGTGTTGCAATTCCATCAACCCTCTGAAATCTTTAAATACTGTATCACATTTGGAACCATGCAGCAAATATAACTATGTTTGAATGCTGTAAAACACAAACGTATCTTCAACCGCAATATGTAGAGATTTGTTTTTCATTGGAGAAATGTGCCGACTAGCCTGTCAGGAACGTAGCAAGGAACCTTTCTCCAGCATGCAAGCTTCCAAATCCAAATATGGTACACTACATTTGATGTCAATGTCATAAATTAAATTTACGAACTGGCAAACTAGAGAAAGATGCCCTGCTATGTGCCTGACAGGACGGATTGGACTGTGCAATTAGTAGAGACCAAATCTAAAACCTTCAATATCAGCCATTAAAAAAAAAAAAACAAAAACAAAAAAAAACACACTTCTTTTTGCTGGTAGATGCTTTAGAAACACTATAAATGTATGTCTGATGTACAACTACTCCATGTTGTGAGTGGAAAACACTCCAGTAAAGCATATTTAACAGGACAATTGTGAGTCATGAATCATCCAAGGGGCTGCTCTGTGTGCTGCCACAGCTGTGGATGAGGCATTGGACATTGTAAACAACCCCAAATAGCATCATACACAATGCTGCATAACTAGATTATGAGAATTTTATGGAAACATCCATGTGTGCCTATGGGAAAATGATAAATTACACATACTAATACCCAGTATATACATGACCATTTCCAGTATTATTGAAGGCATAGTATACAAACAGAGTATACATTAAGGGCGTAGTTCATTAGACTATAATAACAAATCATCTTAGGATGCTCTAAATAATGTTTTTCAATAACGTAATCTATAATCCATTGAGCATCTATATATGAGTAATGCTGGACTTAGTCTAAAGCTTTACCATTTAGATTATTGTAAACAGTATCTTTCTCTGTCACAGGCTATTTTTCTTCATTTCCTGTACTTTAAATATGACATCTTTATGTAGTTCTTTAGAGAATTAACATTATATTTGATATGCAATATAAACGACACAAGCGCAGTGTGTGTGTGTGTGTGTGTGTGTGTGTGTGTAAGCATTGGCATGACAAAGATTAGGAGTTGGATTACTGTGAAATTCCAATAATTGAACCATTTTGAAACAATAACAGATATTTTCCACCAATTTTCCACCAAATTTACTTGTCAAGACACATTCATCTCTCATAACCACTCACATATCGACTGCATTATATGGAGGAGTTTGCATAGTAAATGTGACTGAAGCAATATCATTCTCAGTGAAGTATCCTGAACACTTGCAATACTGTCACATGAGGCTCTTAAGATCCTCAAGTTGTACTGAAGTATTTTGTTTCAAGCTGATGGGCTCATACAATCATTTTACATAAATTTACATTAGAGAGTTTCACTTTCAGGACACTTTCAGCCACTGAATACAAAACAAGCAATGAAGTAAACGAGGTAGGCACTGTGTAATGGTGAATTGTGGGAAAATGGAAGTCTGGGGGCAGTTCCATCGGGGAGTATGGCTGAGTGTTCGGCGTAACTATGATGAATTGAGGGTCCCTGGTAACTCACTTACAGTAAGCCCTGCAGACCTGGCCATGAAAAATGACATGGATAAAATATTCTCTCCCTTTTCACCAGTGTTTGTCTTCTCACTTTTATTTCCCAGAAAATGATCTATTTTAAGCTCCCAAAAGAAGAGCAAACAGAAGTATCTCTACTTGGTTATTAAAACATCAGTGGGGAAAATAAATAAATAAATAAATAAATAAAATAAATAAAGTGATATGAAAAAAAGGTTGTTTTTTTTTTGTTTCCTCACAGAATTTTGGCAGAGATCCACCTATAAGCACTAGCCATATTTCAACCCCAGCTTTTTGCTGGAGACATGCATTGATTAGCTTTTGATTAGAGTGGAGTGGGTATGTGTCTGCATGAAATAAAAAAATAAATAAAAATAATCAAATACATAAACAAATAAACAAAACAGATAAACAAATAAACAAACAAATAAATAAATACATACAAACATTTTTGCTTTCAGCCACTGATGACAACCACAACAACGACTCAACTTGAAATTTAGTGCCAAATCACAACTGACAGCACAAAATTACAGAATCTCATCTGCTTTTTCAGATGCTTTTTCTGTGTTAGATTAAAATCACCACTGCAAGCAATTTCATAAAGTATTATGGACAGAATCTGCCTTGATAAAAAGTGTCCCACCCATCCCCACTATAAATAACACATGTGCATGTTAAGCATAAAGGAGCTGAAAATAAGAATGGAAGTGTGTGGATGTGCAAATAAAAGGTGTTGAGTGGGTTGCAGAATAAGTAGATATTTGACAAGTTACCATTTGAGTAGAGATATGCTAACCTTTCCACATCAACATACTGCTACTTCTGCCAATGTGTTTTGCATTTGATATTGTTTTCTTATTTTTGAAATTATGAAGACTTGATTGAAAAGCAAAGAAATTTAAATAAAAATAAAAACACTTTCAATTGTGTTTTAAAAATAAAATAAATGTAATTGTGCAAGCCTACACAAATATTTCAACATTTCAGGATGATCAGTTAAAAAGGATTTTGTCCAGTTGACATTCAGGCTTTATGCTCACACACAGAGTGAAGGGGCTCTGTAACACTCAAAATTTTCATATAGTTAGCTAGCTTGATACTTTACAGATCCCAAACTACCTACAACTTGCCATTCGATCTTAAAGCTTCTTGGATTCTAAAAGGTCACGTCAGATTATGGTTAGCTGATTAGACAGACAGGAAAATCCCACTCACACCCAAACTCATTTATTACACTCAGCTTTCACATCAGACTCCCAACGGTGAACCAGGCGGAAATCAAAAGCCTTCTTCTGCTCATTACAAATGTGAAAGCAAGATCAGAAGTGCAAAACTGCAAAATTGCAATTACACAGCCGTGAAGACAATATCTTATATACACACATACATTTGTGTGTGTGTGTGTTAATTCATTGTAAATGGGTGTGTGAATATCGTTAATGAAGAAATTCTCATTCATCCCTAATGATATTTTATGTCTGCCACTATAATTAAAATCAGACTAAACCTTGAGGTTACCTATCAGAGGTATTATTTAGTTGCTGCTACAGTACCAACTTGTGCCGCCCATGCCAAAAGCTGCAGGTGTTTCATTGTGTGCGAGACAGCGATCAGCTGCACAAATGTGTTTATCCAAGCATGCAGTGAAAATTTAGCGCACCACCAAAGAATCAACTAAGATGACAAACAGTCTTTTTGTTCCTGTTTATTCTCCATCTTTCACTCCCACCTCCACCAGGTTCTTTCCTATTAGCGTCTGTAGCACGGATCTAGAGCCGGAGCTCAGCTGCTGCATGGCTCAACCTGTCTGCTATTTATATCTCCATCAGAAAAGTCGCTATGCAATAAAGTATGGCACTGCTCAGCTCAGCTCCTCAGAGACAAGCTTGGCACTCAAGCGTGTTTCTAAGACATACAGTAACATAGTAAGGGATGGAAAAGTGAGCAAGTAAAATTCACACTGTACCTTCCACAATCTCAAACACAACTTTCCTCAATAGGAAATGCATTTGGTGTATATATATGGGTGGGAAAATAAAGACACAAATCAGCTCTTTCATAGAAAGGCCTTCTATAGGTGGCATTGGACAGGAAGTGTATGACTCAGGTGTTGATTTAAAGCGGTTTAGCATAATGAGTGCAATCCCTTTGCACGTTTCAGGAAAGCTAAGCGGCCTATTGCAGGAACGTGAGCTGTAGTAAGAGAGAGAGGAGAAAAGCATCAGGGACACATTGTGCTATTCCGCTAATGTGTTTAGTACTGTCATCAGTTAAAAGCTTATCTGAATAAGTCTGAAATCAAAGGGCAGTTCTCGAGTTAATTTTCGAAATCATCATCAGTTTCTTTGGTGTTACGGACTATCTAAATAAATGCAATGTCTGAGGAATACAAATTTGTCAGTGGAAAAAAAAAGCAGAAGCTGCCTTCTCAGCATCTTCTGTCAGAAAGCTGCCTTTAGATATGAAAAAAGGGCTTGCGCCACACACCCAGGTAATTACAACCGCTCCCCCACGCACAGGCAGGCGGCAATCCATTCTTAGCAAACTAATGAGGTGCATGAGTGCAAGCGTGCATGTGTGAGCAAAAGAAAAGGGAAAGAGAGAAGGGGGCAAGTGGAACAAATCACGCTGTCAGTCTGTCTTTTGTCATCTTTTGGTGAGCACTCATCAGGATTCTCCCCTCGCTCTCCAGGATGAAAGAATAATAAAAGAGCAAGGGAGCACACAGATGCTAACCTAAAGAAACAAACGGCAGCGGGAGGAGATGACCTAGTGCAAAACTGCTAGGGTTGAGAACATTGATATGCACAATTAAAGAGGAGAAGCGCTGAAAATGACAAAAACCATAAGACAGCTAAACAGCCATGTGACAAGGCTCTTGTGTGAGGCGGACCATTCTGGATAGGCGGCACTTGTCAGGCAGGTTGTTGTGAGCAGCTGGACCATACTCAAGTAAAGTACCCAGACAACCAGCAGCAATTTGGCACTTGATGAATCCGAACGTGAACTCCATTTCATCCCTCCTCATAATGGTTGTGTCTGACTCTGCACACAAAATTCAGGCTGATGGCTGGGCATAATTACAGCTTGATCGCCTAGGGAATGTTTGCACACTTCCATATGTTTTCCTCCTCTATTTTTCTCCACGATATAGCCATATCAGAACAAACTGAGGAAGCCAAGATGCACATGGATGCGTTCTCCCCAGGATCCAAGGGTCTAAAGAGAGTCTTGTTGCGCAGTCCTCAGGTGGCGTATTTGGTATTGAAGTCTGACTGAGTTAAAATGTTTGAATTAACCGCTTGACACTTAGCCTCCTATCACCGATAGATTCCGAATGTTCTCCTGCACTGACATGCCCTTCCAAGACCCTTTTAACTACAGGGTCAAAAGTTGACCTAAAGAAAAGAATGCTGAAGAAGAAGGTGAAAGGTGCTGAAAGACGGAAACAGAAGGGTGGACATTAGTGAATGGGACAGTATAGGCAAATTCACACATTCAGAGGAAATAAAAGGCGTCTCATCTGCTGGACTGGATGAGCGGGGTGAATGGGGGAAGGGTCCTGCTGGACTCAATAGCTTCCTCCCACATGTACACCACTGCTACACACAATGCTGACCAGGGAGAGAGTTCAACCCTGTCGATTAAGATCAGCGTGTATGTGTTATTTCAGGCAGCTGTAGGGCAGAGAATGGCCCACATAGAGACCCTAGAGAGTGACGGTCATACAGAGGTAAACCCCAGGACGAGAAAGCAATACAGTTAAACGACATACTGTGCAAAGCAGCATCAAAACTCGAGACTGTTTGCAATAAACTCTACAAAATGAAGTAGTGATCCCAATATGGCCTTCACAGCAATGGTGTTTAAAAGGGGTACCATTTACAGTATAAAATTGGAAGATACAAGGCAATAAACTGGCCCAGACACTTCCCTAGAGTCTTCAAATACAGCATCACTGCCCTGAAAACAGGGACATGTAAAAACAAACTGCACTGTCAAATCCTTCAGGACTGAAATAAATTATAGATAATTGACAGCTTGAAGGTTTCCGTCCACTCTTAGAGCCTAAAATTAAAGAGTTTCTTGCTGCTGTGCCTTTCAGAAATGCCCCGTTTGAATGTGAAATAAGCAGCCTTCTGGCTACCCAATAGGTTATTGATATGTAAACATGGTGCCCATATTTGGTGTTGATGTATTGATTTGTCAGATGAGCAAAGTCACTTTGTAGCCTAGTTTCAATAAAACTGAGGAGGATGTTTTGAGAACTTAAAGTTACAGTGTGTTGTCAAGGTACATCTCAAAACATATAATCATTAAAATTTATTCCATCTGATTAAATATGAAATTATGTTTTGCATAGTGATAAAAGTGTCAAAAGTGCTGCCACAGAACAAATTCAGGCTTCTGCCACCCTTCTCCATCTAGGACCATCCAAGGGGAACTACAGAAAATGTTTTCCCTACAATAAACTCTCTGCTGACTGGTGAACATCAGCCTCTGTACTGATGCACGCTGCCAGGGCCATTTGTCATAGCCACAAAATTTATTGTGCTCTCATCAAAAAATGGATTTGGTCCCACATGAGCCCTGCAGATAGGCTAACACTGTTGTACAAGTCTCATCCCGCTCTTCCCCTTGTGTCCCAACATATCAAAACACTAAAAATACTGAGTAAATTATAGAAAAACTGGAAGCAAAGAAAAAACAACAACAACAGGAGGAGGAGATGGATGCTTTCCACGAAAGCTTAACAGGCCTTGCTTGGGATTCTGAGATCAAGCACTTTCCAAACACTCGGGTTGAGTTTTAGGACTTACTATGTGTGTATTTATGGTAAATGCGAAAGCGAGGCTCTGCTGTATGTAGGTTAACTTGTTTCAGCCAGTCTGCTTGTCCTCCCTCACCCCATGTTTAATCTCCTGCACTCAGTCACAGTAGTGGGGGCAGGATACTGCACCACGCTACCATGATATTCCCAGTACCACTACAACACTACACTAAACAAACAGATCAACGTGAAAACATAAAAGTAACAGTCACTTTGCCAGAAAGAACGGCATTAAAATTCACCTCCTCTCCTTAATCATTTGAGCTGTCAAATAAACAGCAGATGTCTTATAGTGTGCTCTTAAAAGAATGCACACCAATTTCTTGGATCCATGGATCTATTGAACACCTAGTTCTCCAGATTTGCACCCCACACATTGATCAGGCTCCTTCTGAGTTAGACCAGAGAGTTCAGAATTCACCATTGATCCTGCAGGATCTCACTCCTGTCCAGCCGTGAAGCTGTGCATTGATCAACTCCAGCAGGACACCAGTGGCCCCACTGCACCCTCTTCATTGATCCAAAGATTCTCCATTCATTCCCACCTGAGACCCTGGCCAAATGACCCATCAATCTGTGGCCAGACCAGAGGAACCATTTCAGCATCCCAGTTCATCCTATCCTACCCCATCCCAACATGTACCCAAAACAGACTCACCCCCCTTCAGCCTATTCCAACCCCCACTTCCACTGCCGGTGATGTCCCAAACATGACAAATCTGCACCCAGATACTATCCAAAAACCAAGTGATGCTCACCAACAGCACTGAGAAAAAGACACCTGCTCTACATTAGACCAAACACATATCTTTACCAGAACATGACTTTGCAGGTATTCAACATCTCCTATATTCACCTACCAAACCTTGTGGCAAAGGAATTCCCAAGGCATTATACTAGTCATTTTGAACATGCTGCTTCTGGAAAGCTTATTCACGGTCGATGCATGGATATTCATATGCTTAATTATTGCACAATCACACTAATCAAGTTCGAGCTTGCTTTAGAGAATCATCCATGCCTCTTTTCTTGCAGGATGTACTATGGAGTCTATACAATTCATAAAAGTGTGGTGATTTACCAGGGAATTGAAGACCATCCCACACATTCTGAAAATATCAAGCAGTCTTCAGTAACAGCACATGCTTTGACAAGAACTAAGTGCTGGGATTTATTTATAAAATGTCTTTACGCTAACTGCACAATGAAATATACCATCGCTTATTAAAAGTAACCTCCAATGAATGTACTTCCACTGGGACAATCTAATTGTCCTGCATCAATTTCTTATTACAAGCCTGTCTCTGAGCACAACAGAACACGCTCAAAAAAACCAACCAACATTTAAGATTTTCAGCATAGACTTGTGATTAAATAAAACAGCCATACCTGTTTGCCAGATGTAGGTGGGTTTTGTGTTGGCAATTGTTTGCGTCTGAACATCCCAAAGCCCAAAAAAGAGCAGAGCTACTCTGAAGAGGGTGGCAAGAGCCCCTGCTGAAGTGCCCCCTCTTCCTGCCGCCCTGCTGGCCAGCCCCATGGCTTCAGCCCGGCCAGATAGATCCACACGGCTCAAGTCTGGCCAAACAGACCCGCACGATACACACACACTCAGCAGGAGATGTATGCACGAGAAGATGCGGCACAGGGGAAAGTGTGCCTGCTATTGTCCCTCTCACTCTTCTGTACGCGGTTCCACCAGGAAAGGGTAATCCACTTGTCTCTATCTTTCTCCACTAACTCCTCTATTTTCCCTCCTTTTATTTCTTCTTCACTGTGTTCTCTGGGTCAGTGGAGAAGAATGAGGTCTGAGTGGAGGAGAAAAAAAATAAAAAAGCCAGAGGAACAATAGATCCCTCAGCTCAGTGCGCTGCTTGTGCGGCTACTGCGTCCTGGCTCAGCCTGGCTGATACAGCACCTCCCATTCCCCCCTCCTCTCTCTCTTTCTCTCGCTCGTGCTCACTCATACAGTCTTGCTCTCCTTTACTAATCCAGCATCAACCTGCAATCACTCTCTTTTATCACTTTGCCCTGCTATCAAGGGTTGCACTATTCTTCACGCAATAGGGAACTGGGGTAAAGTGCCGGGGGCCGAGGTAAGAAGCACGTGCATTATTGTAGTGTGTGTGCTGATTTGGGATTGGTTGCTAGATGCAGAGACACCAGAGTCACTTGCACCAGCTGGGACTAAAAGCTATAAAGAGATGCAAAGGAAAGATAACGCTGTGAGTGTGAAAGAGAAGCGAGAGAAAGGGAAAAGGTGAAGGGAGGGGGTCCGAATCCGACGGGAGGGATAGTGAGAGAGAGAGAGGATGGTAAAAAACAACCAAATGAGAGCAGTAAAACCCCTCATGAATATTTAATATGAGCTCACTCTGACCTTGATGATATCCAAACCATAGAAGGGGTGC
The DNA here is from genome assembly GCA_039654775.1 of Spinibarbus caldwelli. Taxonomy (NCBI): domain Eukaryota; kingdom Metazoa; phylum Chordata; class Actinopteri; order Cypriniformes; family Cyprinidae; genus Spinibarbus; species Spinibarbus caldwelli. The sequence goes on from CM077244.1 coordinate 18,637,734, forward strand.
AGTGTTATGAGTGTTATGAGATGCTGTCTCCACAGTCATTACAGAAACAGACTGGGGAATCATACCTTTCCATAAACGCTAGGAGCCTAAGTCGTCAATCTATTATGACCAAATTCAAGAAACTGTTGTATAAAGAGAATTATAGAGAGATTAAAAAGATGAACCCTGCATATGAATACGCCTACTTTCTTGTTATATGTGACAAGCAGTATGTCAAGTATGTCAGAAAATGCAGTAATAATGAAACAATAGGAAAAATACACAGATGACTTAAGCTTTCCAACTGTATTTGTACTATGCAAATGCGTACTTACAGAACCTAGTTATGATATTAAAATATATTAAGAAGGTACATCTAATGAGTGTGCTTACATGAACAACAAAACTGATGAAATCTATTGAAAATAAAAATTTCAACATAGAAACCAGATAATGCAACAAAATCATGTTGGCATACATAACATTGGAACTCATCAGACTTTTTTGATGTCAAAAATAAACCAACACGAATAACGATACACACCAAATAAGCTGCCAGCATGCCAGTAAAGGTGTGCATGATGCTAATAAGCAAACATATAAATAGGCCAGTTGGTAATGTTTACATGAGCATAAACATTTTCATCTTAGTAAATATACTTGCTAATTGAAGTAAACACACTAAAACTTTGAAGGGTAATTATTAGCTTATTTAAGCTTATAATCATTTACAATGAAAGAAGAAAAAAGACCTGTATTTACCTAGACCTCTCTTTCTTTCTCAACAACAGTTCCTAATGTGCGATATGCACTCCCTTCTTTATATTCAGGCCTGGATAATGTCCGTTGGAGTCATTTCACAGTGATTAGGGTAATGAAGGACAATACTCACCCCCTGCTAACTACCAACACAGAGAGCAAACCATGGAACAAATTAGCCAAGCTGTAGCATTAACAGACAGCAAGCACTCTGACTGGCCCCTACCCAACACACACACACACACCCATTCATATAACCTGGCATGGGGCCAAAATGGAAGCCTATGTCAACTTCATATATAATCACAATACATCAAAACAGATGTAATGGAATGACCGTGCTGAATACCTGGTCATTAAAATGGATACTGGATACTGTGCTTATCTTATATCATCATTTGTTATATTTAATCTAACAATTTTTTTTTTCTCAATGAAAATTATTAAAAACTTTTCTTTATTTTTTTTTAAAGTACAATATTATTTGAAAAATTATATAAAAAATATTTTACAATATTTATTAAACTATTATTATTATGCAGTCTATGCACTGATTTAAATCCTAAATAAAAACCCTACTAATCAACATACAGTAGAAATCTTGGGAGAATGACAAAGCTTGGATCTGAAGGTCAGGTGGGCTGCAGGGGTTGGTGGCTAAGCTTAAGGTGGCCAGAAGCCAGGGCCAATGTATCTGGATCTGATCCAGATACTGTAAATACTCTGTTAATTTGTAGGGACAACATGACACCACTGTGGACGGATTTGTCATTTAGCAGGCCCGTTTCTTTCAAAGCATTCCACAACAGGATTGAATGCACAATGGCAACACATAATACCTTGCTTTCAGTAACTCTACTAACAGTGAATCCTTTTTAAATCAGCAACCTTAGTGTTGCAGGCCACAAGGCTAGCACTATCTTCAAGTAAAGTTAATGATCCTATACATCCTATTGCCCAGTTGATGTGAGATACATCGAAGAAACCAAGAGGGAAAGACAGCTCTGATTAGTGACAATCAGCTGGGTGGGATTACAGATACAGCTGGCCTCCTTAAAGAGTCAAAACAGACAGTGCTTAACTCAGTGATAAAGCCATGCTGTCTCAACCATGGACACAAATACACATGCCACACACACACACACACATCTAAAGCACAGCATGCGAGACACTGATATCCACCGCTGCTGTACCTTAATACTAGAGCTCAGCTAAAGAGAAGAGGAGGGGGGTAAACGGGGGTGGGGAGGAACAGATTGAGAGGAACAAAGCAAAGCTTTTGAGGGCAAAAGAGTATAGCAGAAACAGGGATTGAGGGGAAACAGACCAGGGAACGAGACAGATGGGCAGAAAGAAAAAACAGAGGGAAATTGATAATGAAAAAGTGTGTAGGAGAGGCTGTGTTTTTTCTTTGCTTTTGTAGAGAAGGAGCTTTATAATGAGGAGCGATGTGAGCGTTGTGTGGGGCGTGATGAATGGCAGTAGGCAGCTGTACGGTCTGCCACAGCACTTCCCTCTGATCGTACCTGATTATTGTGTGTGTAAGAACACGTTCGAGTGAGCGCCTTGTGGAAGATAATTCAACACCAGCAGGCCTGCAGAATTAAGCAAACAAAAGCAAAACACGTTATCATGAAACAGGTGCTTATGCAGAACATGCTTACAATGTGAACCATGTGTGAGAAATGCACACCACAATTAGTCTACCTCAGCACAATTACACTCCACGTGGAAACACTGAACATTACAGAGAATTACACATAAAATGGATGATGCTGACTAGGGGTGCAATGATATGGAGTGTTTGACAAATAATGACCAATAGTACTTATATTCTGAAGCCGATAACCAATATATTGACATATATTAGATATCAATCTACATTTTGACTTACTGAAAAGAAAATGCTCACCTTAAAATGTTAGATTGTATTATTTATTTTTCTATCAGATCAATCTCATAATTTTTCATTAAAACTATATATATTTTTCAAAATATTAATTTAAAATGATTTTATTTTATTATTATCTTAATTTCCATGTTAAAAGTTTACTTATTTATTTATTTATTTATTTATTTATTTATGTCAACTACAGCTAATAATGTGTCATATGATAATTTGTCTATAATGTGTCAGCTGAAATATTTCTTTTTTCTTTTTTCTTAACCAATCGATAACATTGAAAAGTCCTTTATTGGAACATACTGATATGACTGCTGTTAAAAAGTAGTTTCTAGTTCTGACTTACATTTGCAAAAAAGATAAATGCAACATATTCATAAATCTTCAGACCCTGCCCACAGGTGGTGACTGCATGCTGACAGTGTATATTTTTGTAACTCAGCCTGACTTACATACTTTTTAATTTATCCTTTTCTGAGGTGAAATACTTACTGGTACTGATAACCTTTGAAGATTTCTATTATTTAGAATGTTAACTCAAATTTAACCATAACATAACTGGCTCAAAATATAACTGGGTCATAATTGGGTCAGGGGCCCCCTCATTCTATGAGGGCCGTGGAGGGTCCTGAAAGCAAGCGTCTATATTAATGTGCCAAGTTGCTACAGTTAAGCCCATGAACTATACTACTTGGCTGAATAATTGTTTTTTCCAATTAATATCAGTAAACATAATGATTTATTGAAACATCAGTGACTTTTATTATACTGCTGTTGCCGGAATTTTCTAAAAGCATGTTATTTCAGCATAAAGAAAATGGTGCTTTGTTCTGTATGACTTCATGTAGCAATGACATGATAAAAAAAGAGCATCATAGCTCAAAGCTCCTGAGAGTACACAACTTTGTTGAAAATCTACTCAAAACGTTAAATACACAGCAATTTGCAGCTAGTAAGTTCCCTGAAGCAATGGAGTAATGGAGCGATAGCTCTCTGTGCACCTGCCAGCATTGCCCTGGGCAGCAGTCAGCGCACGGTCACGTGGATGAGCGAGCAGAATAATCGACAATACTAGTCTGCAGCGAAGCCTCATTAAGAGAGAGGACAAAAGAAGTGATGGCGTACTAGTCAGGTGTGAAGTGTCTCCCACAGGACTCTAATGGCCGTGTCTTTTCTTCAAGAAGTGAACAGACAGACGCTCGGTTACTGCACGCTTTACCGCCACCACATATCCGCACTGATGCCAAACACCTGCATTTGGTAAACACTTTACCCACCAACCCCAAACTCCTCACAGCTTCACACAATAAACACTTATCCTTAGTCATTTCACTATTTATCTCCATTCTGTGGCCACAGAGCTCCAAATGAGGCAGGCTACCGAACATGTGAACACTCAGATGGCGTCACGAGGAAACACGACTGAGTTGTATAGAAAACCGTACCAGTAAATGGGCTTGACAAAGCCAATATTCCTCATTTAGAGAGAAATGCTTGGTGTGGAGGAGGATTGCAGTGATAAACAGCAGTGTTTGAATGCACAGATTGCACATTCTTAATGGACACATTTGCTACTGATGGTTATTACGGTTATTTCAATGATCACTAGATAAGAGTCAGTGTACTGGGCAGTGTATGGGTTAACAGTAAGGCGATAAACAACATTAAGCAAAGCAAATAAAGAAGACAGTCATCTGGACCATTACCTAAAGAGATCTTCACATTGTTGTGGAGACCTATACTGTGAGCATAATGATCAACACAGTACATCTATTAGGAACGCACAATGTATCGGTACCATCGGTTAGATTTTTTATTTATTTTTTTCTTAATTATCATTTAATGATATATTTACATCCAGATTACTTTTGCCTTTATCTAATGCTCACTTAAAGAAAAAAAAATACTTTGAAACTATTTTGACTCAGAAAGTGCTAGTAAATTTCACAAATAATCACAAAGAAAATCAAAAGTAACACATTGAATTAAACAAGATCTTTTGAAGTAGAAAGACTTAAATGGCTAAACATACTCTTATAAAACATATTTTTATAATCTTTATTTACAACTTCAAAAATCATGTTTTTACAGTGCAATAATAATTTAATAACACAGTTAAATATAATCTTTAGCTAATCTCAAAATGAACATCATTTTTTTCATACCGTACATTGTAATCTTGTGATACTGTGCCTAAATTCACTTGTATCATCTAAAATTATGAATGTGTTTATTTATTTAATAAAATGTATTTAAATACCTGTCACAAATCCGGTTCGTGGTCTTCTGTCCACTAGCCATTAGAGGTCGCTCTTCCATCATATTGACTCTCACACCACACAGACTGTTACATGTCACTCTGGACTACAGTTCCCATCATCCATTGCACTGATTACACATACACAGCTGAATGCACTGATTACACATACACAGCTGAATCCCATCAGACAGGCTTTATAAACCTTGTACTTCCTCTTTCTCACTGCCGAGTATTGTCTAGAGTTTATCACCCTCTTAGCGATAGCTACTCTACAAAGCCTCTTCTAGTTACCATAGTTTAGTCTTAGTTTTGCCTTGTTTGTTTTCCCGTGTTCTGACTCTCGCCTGTGTATTTCGGATTACCCCTTTCGTCTTGTCGTTTGGACTCTGTTTGCTCCTGCCTGGACCTTTGCGCGTGTACCTGGATTATCTCTCTTTGTTTTGCCGTTGGATTACGTTCGACATCGATTGGCGCTTGCTTGTTTAACGGTCTACTCTGTGTCTTGTCTTCTACATACCTGTTTGCCATTGTTTGACCCTGTCTGCGTTTTGACTATGTTTATAAATATAAGCTTGCACTTGGATCAGCTCAGTTACAGAATACTCGGCCATGAGAAAGAGGAAGTTCAAGGATTATAAAGCGTGTCTGATGGGATTCAGCTGTGTACGTGTAATCAGTGCATTCAGCTGTCTATGTGTAATCAGTGCAATGGATGATGGGAACTGTAGTAAGGAGTGACATGTAACAGTCTGTGTGGTGTGAGAGTCAATAAGATGGAAGAGTGACCTCTAATGGCGAGTGGACAGAAGACCACGAACCGGATTCGTGACAATACCATAGAATTTTAACATCAGCCATTTATCGGTTATTGGCCATAAGACAATAATTCTCAGTTTATCGTATCAGCTAGAATCGTATTTAAATATCAGTGCATCCCTGATTTCCATTCATCCATAAGCATACAAATTTGTGCCTGTGCATGTGAAGTAATTTGGCTTGAAGTCTGCCGCATACAAATCTAAGTGGAGCAGACAGGTTTGGCACATTACACTACAGACCCAATCCAGTGTTTTTGTTTTGGAGAAAGAGCTCAGTGTCTGACTCATTTTTCAAACCTTCCAGAACAGCTGGAGGGGGGCAGAGGGGTGGGGGACCAACCAGTGAAGTGGGAGGGGCATTGCCTAGCCAAGCTGATCCAATTTAAATATGCAAATGTTATCAGAGTTGGAAGAGGAAATGGGAAGACAAGTGGAGAACAAAAAAATCGAGAACAAAAAGAACAACATATAATGCAATTAAACGTTTAGTGTTGTTTAGCCTTCAATTAAGGAGATAATTATACGCTTTGGCCAAGCTACAAAACACATAAGAGGAGTATGTTGATTCACTCTCCAAATCATTCGTCTCTATTTAAAAGGTACCTGAGGGGATTTGCACCCACAAAACACTGTGCAAATTGCAGCAGTTGTCTGCGAATGATGATGTTATAGTGGAAAATTTTACATTTTGTCATTGTTTCCTCACCCTCATGTCATTCCTAATGACTTACTTTCTTCAGAAGAACATAAAAGATGATATTTTGAAGATTCTGTTTGAAAGTCAATGGGGTCCTAAACAAAACTGGACTCCGCCGGCAACAACATTCATTGTATGGATAAAGAGATAAAGTCATACAGGTTTAAAACAACACAGCTGTGTTGCAACTAGTATTACTAGTAAAGTATTAAAACAGCTGCTCTCTTGAGCCTGAGCTCCATAAATCCAACTGCAAGCACACCATCCGTTTTTACGCCAAGACCTGTCAGGTCACAAGTAATACGTCCCAATCCATAAGCTTTAAACAGATTGTTCTGAGCACTTCCTTGATAATAGACCTACAATCTCCCATAAATGCTAATCCAAGCAGCTCATATCTGTCAGGGCAAATCAAGCCTGAAATGAGTTCAGTCAGCCGCACCCCTGGTTTCCTCAGAACCGGAGTCGAGTTGAACCCACCACGCTCCCATTGTCTTCCGCCTCACTGAGTCCAAGCATATAACCAGGCTGGGAACAAAGGCACCAAGGGGGAGTCCCCCCAAATTCCCACTTTGCTCAGAATAGAAATGGTGAGGGCGGGGGGAGAGGGGGCACAGCCATTAAACAGGTTTTCCACACGTTCGTCTTTTGAAAGCATAAGGCTGGTCCTCAGGGAGGTGAAACTAAACAAATAAAGGGGTGACTGCTTTAAACCGCTCACCCCTGCAAGCACCGTTGTGCATTTCACACAATCAGCTGCAGCTCACCCACCTAATGAAATATTTTCGGCCCACCGACACACAATGCAATCTCCATGGAGATTCGTTTTCTTTTGGAAAAAATCATCAGGCGGTAAAATGATTATCGGCCATGTGCCAGGTTAATTTCAAAAGAGTTTTTGGCTCAGATTGGATGGATATGCAAATTACCCAGGTCAGATATTGACCAGCTTGGGACACAAGAGAATGTGACTTCTGATGTTTTGTAACTCGTTCATTTAACAAGTCCATCCGAACCCTTTGTTTATGTGTGTGCGCATCAGTCTGCGTGTGTTCAGTTGATTTGTTCTTTAATGACCTTGTCTACATGATGTAGTGCAGTGGAGTGACTATCTGTCTGAATCCACTGGAGGGGGGGACAGGTGTCTGGACCGACGGCTGGGACTGAGGGGATCTGCAGTGGAAGGGGGGAGGGTCACAGGTACCATCCCCGTGGTGGATGTACGGGATTTGGACTGTCAGAATGGGACAAGCGTGCTGCATGTCACAGGAGAGGAAAGAAGAAACATCTGGTGCGGTATTCCGTCAGTAACTTGACACTGACATGTTGAGAATCCCACATGAAGGTGACTTACTATTAATGAGGGGGTTTCTTGACACCCGCAAAATACCCTATCTAGAGCATTATTTATCACTTAATATAACTGCAAATTGAATAATCTTTTTTGGAGGTCATCCATGACCAATTACAGCGGTGTAATCAATACAATATGTTCTAGACTAGTAACCTCACCAATGAATAATGCATCATAATGACATATAGAGGATGGATGTTGCACTTTTTGCACCACTGAATATTTCTCAGGGTAGAATATTTTGGGAAAATCAATTTCTGTACAGAGACCTCTTCGTAGTGGCTTCAAAAAAGTGGCTTTTAACTTATTTCCTTATTGTCTAGACAAACAAAGATGAAGTTCATTGAACATATAGTGGGGTTACTGTCACAATAGAACTTGCTGTTAAATAGCCCTGTAAAGTGAAATAGTAAAGCAATTATGAAAAAAAAAACAGTAAATTAGTATTTTTTTTTTTTTTATATATATATACTTTTATTCGGCAAGGATGCATTAAATTGTTAAAAAGTGACACTAAAGACTTTTACACTGCTATCTATCTATCTATCTATCTATCTATATAAATGAAAAAAATGTAGTTTCCACAACAATATTAGGCAGTATATCTCTTTTACACAGATAATAATAAGATTTATAGATTCATTTTTTTTATTTTATTATTATTATTATTATTATTATTTTTTATCTGTATATTAGAATGATTTCTTAAGGATCATGTGACACTGAAGACTGAAATAATGACTGCTGAAAATTCAACTTTGCCGTCACAGGAATAAATGACATTTATAATAGAAAAAATAAATAAATATATTTGAAGAATATTTCACAATATAACTGTATTTACTTTATTTTTTTTTTTTAATCAAATAGATGCAGGCTTGGTGAGCATAGAAGAATTTAAACACTTATATGGCAACTAGCACCAACCTCCCGTATATGACACCAAATACTACTACAGATGTGAGAAACAACCTAAAAATGCACGAAAAGAATTGTGACAGTCCAGCTGAAGCCAGCACACAATGCTGGATGTTAGGCTTTGATAGAAACCTGCTTGAATAAAACCCACTAGTAAAAATGGCTCCTGTGTTTTAATGTGTCTTTGTGATGAATTGCACATCCGATTGGGAAGGTCAATGATTCAGACCCAGAGTAAATGTTCTGTACAGAGGTAAAGACATCAGTGACCATGGCCATTTTACTGGTTCTGAAGAAGTGGTTTAATAATGCAGTATGTGTTCATTGAATGAGGTGAGTTATTCAGGTGGGGTCGCATATTCATCTCTGTCATCTCTGACAGGCACATGTGGGCTGACTACCGCCCATAAAAAACAGCAGAGCTCCAGGCAATGGAGATGGAGTAACCCTGCAATAACAGCTGGAGAAAGTGCACTTGATGCAAAACAGGACATGATCCTACTTTTAGTGACACACAGCTGAAGTAATAAGACTCACACACCTGCACACAAATACACAAACACACTCCATGTTCACAAGAACATGACTGAAGATAATCCTTCATACCTTCTTCATGACCATCTCCATCATAATTTTCTTAATTAGTAATAAAACTAAACTAATTATGACTTATTGCTATTAAGGTGATTATCAAATCATGAAGGCTGTGATTTAATTCAACAAATATGCAGACTGCATATTTCAGAGTGAAGGGTGGCACTGTGTTCATTTATACATGTGCAGTTCACGGTACAGTGTTTCAGCATCTTAGAGCATCTCAGTTCATAGTAAATGCTGCTCCACACGAACTCCGCCTCTGCATTTGCAGAGAGATTTCTGCCAAAAAGCTTCTTGGGTTTAATGTTTAAATATGAATAAATTAAACGTAAACTGTACTTTTAGGCCTGGTTTCACAGACAGGGCTTAGGTTAAGCCAGGATTAAGCAATAGTTCAATTAGGACATTTAAGTAGTTTTTATAAACATGCCTTAGCAAAACAATAGGTGCATCTTGAGACAAAACAAAGGCACTATCATAGTTTAAGATCAGTTAGTGCAAGTTTCTTTCAGTTGAAACAGTTCAAACTTACATTTTAGACTGGAATTAGGCCTAAGCCTTATTTGTGAAACCAGGAGTTAAAGTATAATGATTTTTTATTAAATAATCAAATTCTTCATTGTCAAACTTATTATAAATTATTTTATTTCATATTAAATGGGTCAACAGTGGGAATGTAGCCTATAATAGCTGAAAAAAATAATTTTCACTTTATGGTTACTGCTGTTTGAGATGTTTTTTGTAAAATGCACACCAAGTGTGTCACATTTTTCCACGTTGTTCAGCCTAAAAGGATGGTTTGCATTCAAAAAAGTCATTTTTGAATGATTTTAAATTGTCTATGCAGATGTACCCCCTACAAAATAAGACCAATCTATTCTAGAATAAATTAAATCAGCTCTGTCTATGTTTAAACACGCACGCTAGGAGGTCTTCAATTACTTTCTTATCTCATTCCTCCACACACTGATTGATTAATTTTTTATTTAATAAGCAGCGAAATGAAAAGGTGCCCTGGTGGAACCCTCTACCTTGGAAAAATGACACTCGGTACGCTTCGGCGCTCCAGCATGGACAGACCACTTCCTGCTAATTCAATTCCCTCCCACCAAATTAATATTATTAGCAGGTGGTTTTGCAACTAAACACAATGGCTAGCATCCGGTCAGTCAACCCCCACGGGATTCAGCTGACGTTGATTTACACCGACCGCTTGGCATCAGGGGCACAAATCAACAGCTGTGAAATCTTCCCTTTCAACGGCAATCACAGAGAGCTCATTGATTACTGATACAGATCAATGAGATGACAGCGGAAGAGCTGCTAGAGAGAAATGGCTTTTTACAGACTGGTCTAAAGATTGTTGGCTCTGCTTCCACTTTATGATATTTTAGAGGGAGCTGAGGTAAGCAAATGAACTGACAAACACTACCTCAGGAAGAAAGCCTGTGATGTGTGGCAGGATGTAGATAGCAGCTCAAATAAGAGAACAAACCTAGAATGTTATGTTATTTGAAGTCTTGGCTATGCTTGAGTGTTTCTTCAGTATATATTCTGCACAGTGTGCATTTCAAGTTCACAACTTTTGCTTATTAGTATGTGAGGGTTCTAACTCTTGAAGTGCTGCGTTTCCTAGCAACAGATTCCTGGCTCACCCGGCTCGCTGTCAACTGCTAGACTACGTGGCCTCTGACAGATGACCTGCAACTTCACAACACAAAACTCTGTTTGCTGAATCTTCTCCGAGTTTTTTTTTCTCCCTTATTTCAATCTCCTCTATTTGTGTACAAATTCTATTTATTCCACATCAAAAATAGGCCATGAGTGAAACCTCATATGTGATTAATGTAGCCCTGATATGTGAGAATAAAAATGAGGAATACAGCTAAGTAGATCACTGCACAGCATGCTAGTGGATTGATATGGAGGCAGGAAGCAGCTGAAAAATGTAATTCTCATTAAGAATTTTGTTTGTGATTGAGAGATCAAATGGAGCTATATAAATGGACTGTCATGAATGCCTGAAGTTATGTTTACTATTCTTCAACTTTTATGTTTACTTATCTTCAACTTTCAATAGCAGTGGTTCTTAACTGATTTTGCTTTATAACCCAGATTTTTACCTTAAACTTCCAGTGGCAATTCAACACAGTGACAAAATGGTCTACATTGCACAAAAAAAAAAAAAAAAAAAAAAAAAAAAATATATATATATATATATATATATATACATAAATATCTCTAAAATAAACCATTAAAATGTAATATAACTAAGGCTTTTCCATACTGTAGGCCCAACAACATGCAACATGATTAAAAGGACAGACTCAGTTGAAACTGTCAATTTTATAAATGTATTTCTATCATGACAACTCTCTGAAGATTTTAGCATGGTAATGGATATGGCAATGTTAATATATTTGGTCTTGGCGGAATAGATCTGCTATACAGCTGAATTGCTGCTGCTGTTGGTTATTGCTGTTGTTGTAGATTATTGCTGCTGCTGCAGCAGCAGCAAAGCAAGTACAGGAGCTTGCTACTGCCATTGCATATGCTGATACGGTGTTGTATTTAAGACATAGCCTACTGCTTCTGCACAAGTTGTATATATAATAACCCATAGCAGATCTATACAGGTGGATCTGGGGAAGGTGGAGAGTTTCAGAGTAATTCTGAAAGTCCGCTGCGAAATGCTCTAGAGAATTAGTCAATACAGCCATTTAAATGTAAAGCAGCAAGCTTATTGGCTCTGTATGTAACATGAAACAATCAGCTTGTGCCAAGTAGTTTAACACTGTGAATATCGTCAGTTTGCATTAACGACCTGTGCCATCTAGAGTTTCATGACAGAACTTGGCATAAGCTTCAGCAGAAGAGTCACTAGCTTAACCCTGTAAGGCCCACAGTTGTAATATTACAACGTCAGTTTTAGCTCCACTAAAAGAAACCTGTACTTGTTTTTTTAGCCTTTGCGATCACATTTACACAACTAGTAGGTCCTATTGTTCAGTCCTGCAATGTCGTTGGGTGGTATATTTTGTAAATAGGCCTTTTTACCTGGCCATAAACTTACACATCCTGCACACTTGCTTCAAGGGACTTCACCTTTTTTATTGGACTGGATAAATCAACATGCAAGTAAGTATAATGCCTATTTTTTCTTTCTTTCTATGATTAGTAATATGTGTAGATCACACAGATATTAAGGTACTGTTAAATATTTTGATTAAATTAGATTTTGAGCTTGTTATGTCAATGTTGTAATTTTACAACATTGGGCTAGAGTGGTAGCAAAATTTGCCTGTGCACCTTACACATTACATGAATGAATTGTACTTCTCATTTGTTAGCAACAAATTGTACTTCTCATTTGTTAGCAACAATATCATATTTTGTCAGTGACAAAATATGATATTGATTTTTAATGTCTTATTTGTCACCATTTTGAGTTTTATTCCAAATTAAATTATTATTACAGTAAATGATAAGTTCGAGTTGAATTAAAAAATAAATGATTTCTTTGAGAATTTTAAATTATTTGTAATGCAATATTTAAAACTATATTTTAAAATATACTTAACTGATTCGGTTTTCTTTTCTGGGCTTAACTTGTTTGCTCAAATGTGTGCTTGATGCATGAAAGCCAGGTGATAATGTTCTGGAATGTGGGGGTTAGTAGAGCACAATAAGCAGACTGTATTGTTTGAAATCGGGGGAATGTGTGAATTCTGTGAAATGTGTGATTTCTGCAAAATTGGTGAATTCTTTAAAATGTTTAAGTATGATTGGGTTTGACTTGCATGGAGATTATTTAGCCTTAAAAATAATCAGGGTTTTTTATTTTATTTTTTTTTTTTCCTTTTTCAGAAAGCTACTAGACCGGTAAGGTCATAATTTTATAATGCATATGATGTCACTGATGCCATCCAAAATGGGAACCAAGACTTTGAGATGGATTCTGATACAAATGATAAAAAGTAATATAAAGATGCCTGTGAACTGGAAAAGGAAAATGACCACCCATTTATGTTGGCCCATCTGATGATTATGTGAACATCATGCCAACAAAACCAGGCCATTCAAGAACACAGATCATGCACCGTAACAGGTATAGCTGTCTGAAAAAGGATTTTATCTCTCAACATTAATTTCTCTGATGAGGATATCACTAATGATGCTGCCTCCCATCATACACCACTGGAGAACTTCTGAAGGTTTGTATCAGAAGATATGATCAAGGCTCTGACATCTAACACCAATAAGTGCAGTTTTCAAAAGATAGGAGCATTTATAAAATCATTATGAGATTATGGGAATTGAACATGGCTATGAACAGAGCTAGACATGAACATATTTTTTATAATAAAAATAATATTCATGAAAACATGACTTGTCTGATTATTATTATTGTGTGATTATTTGTGTATGGATATATAGGCTGTTGTTATGGGGCTACATAAGCAGTATACTCTGCAAATTAACCCTTAGATCTTCTTTAGATTTGTTCAGACAGTTAGTAAAATCACTGAAATTATGCTACCCCAAAGGCCCAACGTTGTAATATTACACCATTTCACTAAAAACATACTAAAATACCAAAAATGTTAAAACTCGTTTATTTCTGTATTAGACGCCTCCCACAACAACATATAAATGGTGAAATTATTTTTTCTAATTTTGGGTCTTACAGGGTTAAAGGTACAATTACATTGGGAAAATTTCAGCGAAATTTCTCTGACAAAAAAGGTCCAATGTCCAGTGTTAATAGTGTAGTGAAGCAGAATTCTGTTGGTCAACACGGCGAATTTGAATGGGGAAAAAAATTAATAAATAAAATCACCCTTACACAAAATTTCAGGTCATGTAGATTCCCATGTAGAATTGCCAGCAAAAAATGTTAAATGTGACCGCACTGTAACACACCAAACAAACACAAATACTGTATTAACATTAGCAATATTAGCAAACGCCAGATTAATTTGAGACATGCTATGGAATTTGATGGACGCTCTGTCTTTGACAACAACAAAAGATAATAATTTAAAAGACTGATATTTTGCTATCCAAACATGAACAATTATATGTCGCAGACCTGCGACACACCAGTTGAGAACCACTTGTGTATGATATTTGGTTTGAAAAGACAAATGTACTTGTGTCAAACAAACTCAACAAGGTAAGCTGTAGATAAGTATTGATTCCCACATATTTTGACTGAATCTGACTGATCCTGTCTTTTGAGAAGATAGTAGCAATATTTACCTGAGCATTAGAACTGATTAGACTTGTAAATAGATGTAATTTAGAATCAATACAAGTATTAGCTCTACTTAGTGTCGTTGATACTGTTTTGCTGTAAATTGTTTAATTTGAAGTCATCATCAGGGTAATTACTGCTCCTTTTGGTGAAGCTGTTGTTCTTGATTATGTAGTCAACCAGTTCAAATGTATAATTATTCCACTATTTGCATGTTCATATAATATTTAAGTATGAAGTAGGTAAACATATACATGAAGAATGTGAAAACATGATGAAGATGATGTCCAACATAGTGAGAGATGCAACTTGACCAATAGACCAGCGTTACAGTGCTTAAAGGAAGAGGTAAGGAACATAAGTTGGCCATTACAAAAAGTCCTGGAAGGTGGAGAATATTATTAGAAACATAGTTGTTGTTACTGAAACTCCCTTTTCTTTCATTGTGTCCATGAAATTTCTATATTACCCCCTTGTAAAACAAAAATATTAGCTGTAAACGAGAGCATAAGTAGTGTACTAGTTTCCATCTTCTTCACTCTGGAAATACCCTGCCTTCCCTTCCCCCATTTTTGCACCCCCCCGCCCCACTACCCCCCGGAATCTTCCTCAAGTCTGCCAATGAGAGCGCATTGGCAGCATTTTTTCCTAGAGACAGTGCGCTCCATGTCTGGGGTGGTTCCCCTCCTCTGCTCAGTCGTGGAGTTCAACACCAATCAGACGGCAGGCCACAATGATTCCACATCGCAGCCTTTCCTGTTTGGCAAAGCACAATATGGGGTTTTTCAGGCTTGTTATCCTCCAGGCATGAGGGGTGCCATGTGACGCCATGCATACTCTAAAACAATGGAGATTACACCCTGACATGCGCACATTAAAAACAGATTCCAGCTAGGTGGGGGCGGCTACAGAACTACAGTCTATAGAGGATTTCTGATTTTGTATTGTATACAGTTTTGTGTGTAACTTGTTTTTGGGGGAAGATTGCAATAGCACTCCATAAAACAGATCCACACGGATCCACTCTTCTTCGAAAGGTTTTCCCAACTGAGTGGATATTCTGTGTACGAAGAGCTCTAGGACCACAAGCACGGCTCGATTTCTCCATCTCTACAAAAAGTAAAAGCAATCACAAAACAAGAGCCCCCAGTTGATTCGCTTTATTTATATGGATCTCATATTCTCATCTTGGCTGGAACATTGTGAGTTACTGTCCGAGCTCAAGGACGAATGTGATCAATAGCACAACTCTCCAGGCCTTCTCATATTACAGAGCACATGCTACTGATAGTGTGAGACGTCTCTGAATCTAAATGGATCAGGATTAGCTGAAAATCACCCTTGCGCTGTCAACCGGCAATTCCTCTAGAAGCTCCCTACAAACACAAATCCACTTCATCCCAAAAAAGCTTAAGAATGACATGAATCCAAAATTCATGGTATACAACATAAAATAGATGTGTAATATATCAGTGTTAATAAACACACTATTCATTATTAGATGAAGTATAATGTCATGCAGTTTCTCAAGCCATTCATGTTTCCTAAACACTACATTTTCCCAGCTTCGCTGCCGCCTCTTGTAGTTGAACAAGAACAAGTGAAACAACTCCTGCTACTGCACATCAGTGTCAGACCTGCTGTGATCTCAAGCCGCACGTGGAAGTGCCCCCAATTCAGACATCAACTGACTTGAGTGAGGCAAATACAATTTCACCCAAATTCACTCTACAGCAAATTCAACCTGAACGGTTATGACCTTTTTATGATGACTGGACCATATGGATGAGACACTGGACCCATTTGAAAAGAAGCCCCCCTCTTTGTGAGGCACCAAGAATCATGAGTTTGGGCTTAAGAGACTGAATTACATCTCAACAAGAGGAAGTTTTGAAAAATAGAAGGGTTTTGACAGCTGGCTGGAGACCGCCAGGGTTAACAGAAGCTGGTTGTTCCTCCTTGCCATGAAACGGGAAATTGATGTGCTCAGTCATTGGATTAGAACACATTTCACACTCTAAACAGCTTACGTTGAAAGATACAGATCCTGTTGTTTTAACATTGACGATCTGCATCAAACCTTGGCATTCCTGAAATGTGGGTCATGCAGCTACCCATGTTCTGCATAGCAACCAATGAGAAGCAGTGGTGAGGGACCAGCCTCCACACACAAGTGCACACATACACAAACAAGTAGGAGTGAGTCTATTACAAAAAAAAAGCTGTTGCCCAAAACCGATTTATAAGCAAACAGAAAACCTTGAATGTAACAAATCTGCTGCTCAAGTATGTCAAAAAAAAAAAAAAAAATACCCTTAACAAAATATTAGTGTGGAGCAGAAGTGTGGACTCTAATACTACTCACATATACAGTGGTTACATCCATTGGGTGACAGATGGTTTAGGGGTCCCATTCGTTTGAATTATCTCTTCTAACACACATGCATGAGCATGGATATGGATCAAAAGAAACTACAAAAAAAATATTCTGTAGAAAAACATGCAATGTCCTGCCAGAAAAATTACCAGTAGATTTTCTAAGTGTACAAACTTTTCCTTAAACCCTAAAACACAATACACTGCAATCAGTAATTCAAAATACAGGTAAACCACTTGTGAAAAAAAAAAATAATAATAATAATAATAAAAATAAATAAATAAATAAAAATACATTTTAAGTTCCTTAATCTTAAAATGGTACATTGGGCCATACTATAAAAGACTTTTCTTAGATGTATCATTAATTAATTAAATTATTAAATTAATTATTAATTAAAATCATTAAAGTTAATAAATATTATGAATATTAATTATACTATTATTATTAATATTAAACAAAATTACAATTGTAAAAAATACTGTTAAATTACTATAATTTGTATCATACATTTTGTTGCAATTATATCTATCTGTAGATAGATAGATAGATAGATAGATAGATAGATAGATAGATAGATAGATTATTTTACACTCCAACATTCCACTTAAAAAAATAAAAATAAATAAATAAATAAATATATGCGGTGACAAGTGTAAACAAAGCAGAAACAAACACCACTTAGACTCTCAAACAACTTCCATTAGTGCCGGTCAAATGATGTTAGTGATACAAATTCAATGAGCCAACTGCATCTCACCACATATACTCCATTCACTGCTGTGTGTTTGTTTGAGATGACACGATCCAGCTCATAATTAATTCATGAGTCAGCAAGACACTAAAAAATTACAGACCTTCTTACCTAAATATTCTCACCACAGATGCAAACATCCATTTTAATATGGGCAGTCTCTTGTTTGCATCAAAGTGTGTCATTAAGAATTCACTGCAAAACAACTGTTCATCCGATCCATCCAATCTGAAGTATGATAATTATTTGGGAAAAACATTGAGATATGGCTCTACGTCGTGACTGTAAACACCAATTTTCACTCTTGTGATGTTGAGACAGGGCTCATCCCTCTTCACGCCTTCCTCTGCTGTTAGCGGGATATTAGGAAGCACATCTATACAGTTCTCATTATTCGTACATGAGTTTTTAATTGCTTTTTAATTCTAATTCAAACACTTTTTGTCTATTTCTCATTCTCACTGCTGCCACAAGAAATTCATCATCATAAGCACAATGGATCTTAGTCAAGATAGATGGCATATTCAATTTGAGGCGAATGAAAACAAATGGTCATGACAACTTGTAATAATTTGTATGTGATAACAGCATCATATATAGATCATATGAATTTGTACATATAAAAAACTATGACTTTCAAGACTTTTTTACTATTTCAATCATTTATAAGGTTAGGGTGTGTGTAAAGAGTTTGAGTTATACGCAATAAAATAAATAAATAGTTAGTTAGTGAATAAATTAGTTATGAAAATTAGACTTGACTTAAGACTTATTTTAGTTCATATTAAATTAAATTTGGTGTCTACCGTGACTAAGGTCTGTATGTGAATTTTGCGCAAGTCAAGTCAATAAACAAACAAACAAACAAACAAACAAATAGCTAGTTAGTTGTAAAAATTAGACTTGACTTAAAACTCATTTTAGTTCATTTTAAATTAAATGTGGTCTACCGTGACTAAGAGCCGTATATAAACTTTGCGCAAGTAAATAAATAAATAGTTAGCTAGTTAGTTAGTTAGTTACGAAAATTAAATTAGACTTGACTTAAAACTCATTTTAGTTCATATTAAATTAAATTTGGTGTCTACCATGCCTGAGGTCTGTATATGAACGTTGAATAAATAAACAGTTAGTTATGAAAATTAGACTTGACTCAAGACTTATTTTAATTCATATTAAAATAAATTTGGTGTCTACCATGACTAAAGTCTGTAAACAAACAAACAAACAAACATACATACATACATGATATTTATTATTAAATTGTATATGAAAAAACACAGATGTTCATTCGATTTGTCTGCTTTTTACTAAACTTAGCTAAAATGACGACCAATAGCTAAAATGACAATGACCACTAAAAAGATGAAGGAAAAATATCACTTTTAAACAGGCAATGAACAGTGTTGCCAACTTAGCAATTTTGTTCAATTAAATAATAATAATTTAATAATTGAATGATTGTTTATTTATGATACACTTTGTTAGTAGCTTTTAACTGCGATTGTTGATCAGTTAGTACACTGTAAGAAAAATGGAAAAAATACTAGTAATTTTCCAGGACATTATCCATTATCACCTTGTATTGTAACCTGAAAACACAATGCGTAATTTAAAATGCAGGTTAAAAAAAAAATAAATAAAAAATAAAAACAATATCTAAAATTCTTTCATATTAACATAGTAGATTGTGCCCTATTTTTTTACAGACGTTTCTTAGAGTGTAGCACACTAACTACGAATACACTGCTTAAAGCCAAAGACTATAGAAATCCTTGAAAGGGACTTTGTTAAAGCATATTTGTTGAGAACGTGTAGTATTACTGGTTTACTAGCTATTTAAAAAAAAAAAAAAAACTTAAATTGTTATAATTCAAAAAGCTGTAAGTGTTCAATAATTCAATGTATTAAAAATACAGTTATTTATATTATATTATGAATATTATTTTACAAACAGATCGAAATTAACATATATAAAATATATTTGTTGCTGATATTTGATGTTGTGACAATTTTGCGTCGTGATTACGCAATGACGTCATCGCGCAATGACATCACAACGTGATTTAGCAACTTTTAGCAACAAATCGGCCTTTCTTTAGGAACTTTCTCTGAAAATTAGTTGGCAACGCTGATAATGAACCCAAATTCCTCAACCATAAAAACTCTCGAGCATAGACTGTAAGTCTCTGAAGAGAGATGCAGCTCTTAATAGGCAATTGTGCTGGGTGACATCACAGGTCGGTGCTAAAAAGGAAATTATAAAGCTCTCCAGCCTGAGTCTGCACTTTATCCACTAATGCAGCCATTAATGTGGCCTATCAAAAAACACTCCAGTCCAGCAAATGTGAAGTAAATCAAATTAACATCAGGGTTTCCTCTGACCGTAAAGATGCAATTTTACATTTCAATTGATCAGACAGCTCTGTCTGCACACAGAGCAATTATAACAATCTATCATCAGACTGTCTTCAGTACTCCTTTCAATAAATTTGGTTTATTGCAACCACTCTGAAGTTCAGCTCTCTCTTCTTTTGCAGTATATCAATGGGAGTGATGGTGATGGAAGAGCTTTTCTCTAACACTAGAATCCAATTTGGATTATAAAGCAAACATAATAAACAACATGACAAGAATAAATACTAACCAATTAAGTGAATTCATCTTGTCACATCTAACTGTATCTACAGATTTCTTTAGAGTGGGAAACATAAATGAGCTACATCCCATGTCCTATTTCTTTGTGAAATTCCTCAAGAAAGGACATAAACGGCTTGTAAAAGCAATGCTATCATTCATAAGACCTCTTCTTTCTCTCAAACAATTGCAGTAATTAGCCTGATTAAAAGAACTCACGGTGCTAGCTCTCCTTATTTGGCCTCAGTGGGAAAGAGTGCAGATCAAAATGAAAAAATCAGATCAGCATACTCTGCATTCATCACATGGGGCAGGTATGTAATTAGGAGGGCCTGAATGGACCTGATAATACACAAAATCTGAATTACATCCCACTGGTTATAAATCATTATGATAATGCTTTTATACAAATGTGGGCCCAAGTGTTGCATTATGTGTTAATTTAATTCATATTTACATTTCTTAGTGTGTAAACAGCTATTTTATTTCAAAACAAATAAATTTTATTGTATAAAATAATTAATGTATTAAAACATATATCACTTTTATTAATGTTATATATATATATATATATATATATATATATATATATATATATATATATATATATATATATATACATATAATTTTCAAATTTTATAATATATTTATATTTATATACATATTATAATATATTTAGAATAAGAATATTATATGATATAAATATTTATACACACATTAGCTACGCTTTTATATATTAATATGTAAAATATATACAATAATATATAATATTTTATATATTTATATAATTATCTCTTTAATTCTTAGAAAAAGAATCATGAAGTTCTAGTGATAAATCTCATTACATATTCAATTAATTCTCTCAATTATATACCAGAGAAATAGTGGTTGTTTATTGTCTATGATCACTATGCAGAACTTTCCTTTGATATGCAAATTTCACTGTGTGTGTCTTTCCTTGGATTATTCAATGGGAATTAACCTATACTGTTTACATTCACTAAGCACGTTTATGCAACAAACATTTTTACAGGCATGGTGATGGCAGTTCATTCGCAAAAACAATTCTATTAAAGACATTCATTCACACACACACACACATAGGAAAGAACAATAGGTGAGTGAGTCTATAGTGCATGTCTGTGATCATGCATGCAGACATGAAGGTCAATATATGCTGAATTAGCACAATCTCTTACAATCTGCACTTCAGTGAAAGTGTGCTGCCGCTCTCCAATGTGCTGAATGGCTGGTCTGGACTGGTCTGGTCTGTAAAAAGAGGCAAGTATAAGACCGTTGTAACATTCAGAGGCTTTTCCTTATCTGTGCAGTCACACGAGCGGACCTCATCAAAGCCACTGACCGCAAACAGAACACAAGATTCACGATGAGTGTTTTATGGGTTGAAAGAAAAAGCACCTTTTCATTTGTTTCAGCTGTCTGAATGAAAGTGTGTGTGAGAGAGATATAGAGCAGACACATATCTGGCAGTGTGAAAGTGTGTGTGTGTGTGTGTGTGTGTGTGTGAGGCTATATGTATAATCTATCCTTGTCCTCTCACCTCTTTCTAGAAACAATAGGATCCGTCCCCTCGAGGCACTGGACAGAAGGAGGACGTGATTAGGCCGCTGTTCTCTGCTCTGATCTGACATTTCACATGCCCCGTCTGTGCCTCTAACAGCAGAACACACAGTTTTACAAACCGCCCCATCTGACCAGTAGGGCTGTCGCGATAACCGCGATACCGCGCTATTGACGAGCATAACCGCAACCGCGATATTTGCGTGTTTTCTTTTTCGTAAGGTTACGCCCTTCTCGTTTTACACTTCATGCATGTGTACTGAATATTAGTGATGATAACATAATGTGTACCATGCTGATTTGTACAGAGGCTCAGTAAATTTGCACTTAAAAAGCCTAAACAGACAGCGAATGAGAGAGAGATCGACTGATCGCGTGCGATTACCTGCGTCTGTCCTTCAGGCTGAGTCTTGTATATTTGTGAAAACAGGTTGTCATGTCCAAGGAAAGCGAAATCTGTCTCAACATCGACGCTCTGCTGGTCAGCTGAGCCTTTAAAAGTGGCGCTCAAAGTTAAAATGATTTCAACAGCGTGTTTCATTACAACTCTCTTTGAATGAATAAGCGTTTCTGAAGGTGTAGTTGAATGAACAGTTTAAAGACTCACTCAAAGACAGTCTCTTGCTGCTACCTTGTGGCGCAATAATGAAACTGCACTGACTGACAGCCCTCTAGAACATGCATGTGAAATATCAACACAAAAAGTGTCGTCCATTCAGATTCGACGATCAGAACTAACTGTTATATATATATATATATATATATACAGTCAGGTCCATAAATATTGGGACATCGACACAATTCTAACATTTTTGGCTCTATACACCACCACAATGGATTTCAAATGAAACGAACAAGATGTGCTTTAACTACAGACTGTCAGCTTTAATTTGAGGGTATTTACATCCAAATCAGGTGAACGGTGTAGGAATTACAACAGTTTGCATATGTGCCTCCCACTTGTTAAGGGACCAAAAGTAATGGGACAGAATAATCATAAATCAAACTTTCACTTTTTTAATACTTGGTTGCAAATCCTTTGCAGTCAATTACAGCCTGAAGTCTGGAATGCACAGACATCACCAGACGCTGGGTTTCATCCCTGGTGATGCTCTGCCAGGCCTCTACTGCAACCGTCTTCAGTTCCTGCTTGTTCTTGGGGCATTTTCCCTTCAGTTTTGTCTTCAGCAAGTGAAATGCATGCTCAATTGGATTCAGGTCAGGTGATTGACTTGGCCATTGCATAACAATCCACTTCTTTCCCTTCAAAAACTCTTTGGTTGCTTTTGCAGTATGCTTTGGGTCATTGTCCATTTGCACTGTGAAGCGCCGTCCAATGAGTTCTGAAGCATTTGGCTGAATATGAGCAGATAATATTACCCGAAACACTTCAGAATTCATCCTGCTGCTTTTGTCAGCAGTCACATCATCAATAAATACAAGAGAACCAGTTCCACTGGTAGCCATACATGCCCACCACCACCATGCTTCACTGATGAGGTGGTATGCTTAGGATCATGAGCAGTTCCTTTCCTTCTCCATACTCTTCTCTTCCCATCACTCTGGTACAAGTTGATCTTGGTCTCATCTGTCCATAGGATGTTGCTCCAGAACTGTGAAGTCGTTTGGCAAACTCTAATCTAGCCTTCCTGTTTTTGAGGCTCACCAATGGTTTACATCTTGTGGTGAACCCTCTGTATTCACTCTGGTGAAGTCTTCTCTTGATTGTTGACTTTGACACACATACACCTGCCTCCTGGAGAGTGTTCTTGATCTGGCCAACTGTTGTGAAGGGTGTTTTCTTCACCAGGGAAAGAATTCTTCGGTCATCCACCACAGTTGTTTTCCGTGGTCTTCCGGGTCTTTTGGTGTTGCTGAGCTCAACGGTGCGTTCCTTCTTTTTAAGAATGTTCCAAACAGTTGTTTTGGCCACGCCTAATGTTTTTGCTATCTCTCTGATGGGTTTGTTTTGTTTTTTCAGCCTAATGATGGCTTGCTTCACTGATAGTGACAGCTCTTGGATCTCATCTTGACAGTTGACAGCAACAGATTCCAAATGCAAATAGCACACTTAAAATGAACTCTGGACCTTTTATCTGCTCATTGTAATTGGGATAATGAGGGAATAACACACACCTGGCCATGGAACAGCTGAGAAGCCAATTGTCCCATTACTTTTGGTCCCTTAACAAGTGGGAGGCACATATGCAAACTGTTGTAATTCCTACACCGTTCACCTGATTTGGATGTAAATACCCTCAAATTAAAGCTGACAGTTTGCAGTTAAAGCACATCTTGTTCGTTTCATTTGAAATCCATTGTGGTGGTGTATAGAGCCAAAAATGTTAGAATTGTGTCGATGTCCCAATATTTATGGACCTGACTGTATATATATATATATATATATATATATATATATATATATATATTTCAAAAAGCGCCTAGCAACCAATCTTTATAGGGTTTGCCCAAACCTTACACTGGTACTGCCGCGCGAGCGCGAGGTCTCTCTCTCCAGCTGCGCACACACCTCTCTGTCTCCCTCTGCGTCTGCTCTGTTCAGCGCGCGGATGAGAGGAACAGCGCTTTCAGTTAAAACAGATATTAGGTTGCTTCTCTAATTTAACATGCAAGTATAGCCGAAATCATACCACAGCTATTGTCTTTATCTTATGTATAGCCTATTTGATTTGATCAGACGATGGCTGGATTATAAATCAAGATTTTTGTGCAGATTAACATCTTGGAAGGGAGAGATGGTTATGTAGTCCTATGGGTCGCGTTTCAGTCACTATTTCGTATTCATTCCGTTGTCTGACAACAGAAACAGTAAAATATATAAATGAAAACAGTTTTATTGAGAATTTAGCTGCATCAAAATACAGTATGTGGGCAAACAGAGAGGCAAACAAATGTAATAATAAATAATAAATGTACATTTTGCATGTTCAGAAGAAGTGAGATGCCCTGTCATGCGGAAATGTATACAGGTTTGTGTAAGTAAATTGCTCGGTGCAAAAAATAAAAAAATAAAATAAAAATAAATAAATAAATAAATAAATAAATAAATAAATAAATAAAAAGAGAAGTAATGGGAACCTGGTATCTATTTTTTTCATGTGTCTAATGGACATGATCAAGTTCTTTGAAACACATCTATGATCTTTGAAACATGTCTAGTCTTCAGGCTCTGTTAACTATGGTTTCACTAATAATAAACATACAGGTGCATCTCAATGAATTAGAATGTCTTGGAAAAGTTCATTCATTTCAGTAATTCAACTCAAATTGTGAAACTCGTGTATTAAATAAATTCAATGCACACAGACTGAAATAGTTTAAGTCTTTGGTTCTTTTAATTGTGATGATTTTGGCTCACATTTAACAAAAACCCACCAATTCACTATCTCAACAAATTATAATATTTCATAAGACCAATAAAAAAAAAACATTTTTAGTGAATTGTTGGCCTTCTGGAAAGTACTGTTCATTTACTGTATATGTACTCAATACTTGATAGGGGCTCCTTTTGCTTTAATTACTGCCTCAATTCGGCGTGGCATGGAGGTGATCAGTTTGTGGCACTGCTGAGGTGGTATGGAAGCCCAGGTTTCTTTGACAGTGGCCTTCAGCTCATCTGCATTGTTGGGTCTGGTGTCTCTCATCTTCCTCTTGACAATACCCCATAGATTCTCTATGAGGTTCAGGTCTGGTGAGTTTGCTGGCCAGTCAAGCACACCAACACCATGGTCATTTAACCAACTTTTGGTGTTTTTGGCAGTGTGGGCAGGTGCCAAGTCCTGCTGGAAAATGAAATCAGCATCTCCATAAAGCTTGTCAGCAGAAGGAAGCATGAAGTGCTCTAAAATGTCCTGGTAGATGGCTGCGGTGACTGTGGACTTCAGAAAACACAATGGACCAACACCAGCAGATGAAATGGCAGCCCAATTCATCACTGACTGTGGAAACTTCACACTGGGCTTCAAGCAACTTGGATTCTGTGCCTCTCCAGTCTTCCTCCAGACTCTGGGACCTTGATTTCCAAATGAAATGCAAAATTTACTTTTATCTGAAAAGAGGACTTTGGACCACTGAGCAACAGTCCAGTTTTTTCTCCTTAGCCCAGATAAGATGCTTCTGACATTGTTTCTGTTTCAGAAGTGGCTTGGTAGCCCTTTTCCTGAAGACGTCTGAGCGTGGTGACTCTTGATCACTGACTCCAGCTTCAGTCCACTCCTTGTGAAGCTCTCCCAAGTGTTTGAATCAGCTTTGTTTGACAGTATTCTCAAGCTTGTGGTCATCCCTGTTGCTTGTGCACCTTTTCCTACCCCATTTCTTCCTTCCAGTCAACTTTTCACTTAATATGCTTCGATACAGCACTCTGTGAACAGCCAACCATTCAGTAATGACCTTCTGTGACTTACCCTCTTTGTGGAGGGTGTCAATGATTGTCTTCTGGACAACTGTCAGATCAGCAGTCTTCCCCATGATTGTATAGGCTATTGTGTAACCATTTTGAAGGTTCAGGAAACCTTTGCAGGTGTTTTGAGTTGATTAGCTGATTGGCATGTCACCATATTCTAATTTGTTGAGATAGTGAATTGGTGGGTTTTGTTAAATGTGAGCCAAAATCATCACAATTAAAAGAACCAAAGACTTAAACTACTTCAGTCTGTGTGCATTGAATTTATTTAATACACAAGTTTCACAATTTGAGTTGAGTTAGTGAAATAAATTAACTTTTCCACGACATTCTAATTCATTGAGATGCACCTGTATATTGCATAAAAAATCCATATTTGTCATTGCCCTTGTTGATTAGAGTATTTAAAACATGAAAAGTATTAATTTACACACAGATTACACACACACACACACACACACACACATATATATATATATATATATATATATATATATGCGGTAATACCGCATACCACGCTATTGAGCCACTCAAAATTACCGCAAGGGAAATTCCTTCACCGCAACAGCCCTACTGACCAGCAGCACAGACTCAATGACTCTCTTCAGCAAACACAAAACCAGCCACGTGCATCTGGCTTTGAACAGAATAAATTCCCTTTCGTGCTGAAAAATGCAATATAAACACATCGCGAGAGAGACAAAGAAAGTCTGGTTCTCATTAACCTTTCCCAGCTTGTAATTGCACTGCAACCAAAACCCACTCTAAAAGAGAAAGGAAGAGAATAAAACCTGCTTTAGAATGACCTCACAGAAAAAAGTCACTACTACAAACCACTCAACAACATACAGTAATAACATAAGCACTGAATGAGAGGATAGTCTTGCAAATAACGGCTCAGTATAGTGGCTTTTTAAGTAGAACACAAAAGAAGATACTCTGATGAACGTTTGGGTCCAAACAACATGGGATCCCACTGACTTTCAATGTATGAACAAAAACAGTTGAAATATTCTTTAAAATATCCTTTGCAGAGGTAAAAAGGTTCTTTAAAACTTTTTTTTTTTCTGCCATTGACATTTTTCATTCCATTAATGTCCATTCATACGCATTCAAATGCAGGAGTCCAGAAACACAATTCATTCTGATTTTCAGAGAATTTTGCTGCATTCCAAAGTTTGCTGAAGTTAGGAAGGTAATTTTCTCTGCACAATTGCCTACACAGTTAGATTCTAAACTTAGAAATTGATTTAACTAAAACTTACAAAAAAAAAAAAAAAATCAGATCAGCAGTCTTCCCCATGATTGTGTAGCCTAGTGAACCAAACTGAGATACCATTTTGAAGGCTCAGGAAACCTTTGGAGGTGTTTTGAGTTGATTAGCTGATTGGCATGTCACCATATTCTAATTTGTTGAGATAGTGAATTGGTGGGTTTTTGTTAAATGTGAGCCAAAATCATCACAATTAAAAGAACCAAAGACTTAAACTACTTCAGTCTGTGTGCATTGAATTTATTTAATACACGAGTTTCACAATTTGAGTTGAATTACTGAAATAAATGAACTTTTCCACGACATTCTAATTTATCGAGATGCACCTGTATATGATCTAAAACAACATAGAAAAATATAACACACATTTGCTGATTTTACTAATTTTATTATCAGTATTTAGTTGATATACTCTCAGATGTTGTATATTTCACTCATCACTCACTACTACAAGAGTTATTATTTGTTACCATGGATTACAGTTTAACAAGCCCTTTAAGTGATATTCATCATTTAATGCTTCTGTTCATAAGAATTGATATATGAACTGATGTTGTTAATTAAGGTTTAATCATAATGTTTCCCTCTGTAAACAAGTATAAAATATCGGTATCATCCCTCATACAGAGTATAACCTATAGCCTACCATATACCAAAGCAAGCCAGTCACGATAACTTCTTGTTAAAATGAAAGTCCTGTGTATTTAGTCTCCATCCAATACACTGATTGCACAGACAGACAGCAATAGGAAAACCCATTATGTTAAATATGTGCATGTCAACCAGCAACCAGACGTTTGCTTCAAAGATGCCACTCATGTAGAAAACCAATTAGTGATATGTTTTAACATTTGCATAATAAAGAGAAACAATCCACAGGCGCTGTCTACCGGACAACGAGCTGTGCTGTGTTTTTCCTGCACGGGATGTTTGAGCAGGAATGTGACGTGTGACAGCTCTTGGCAGTAAAGGGGAAGAAAGTGACCTTTGCTTGGGTTTGCTTGCAGTAAACATCTCGTCACATGTGCCAGTATGAAATATGGCAGGTTTCAGCTGCTCCAAGAACAAATGCTGAGGAATAATCGCAGATTTATTTCAAATGCTGGGTGTTTGTGTACACATACAGCAATGTGAACTTCCTCCTTGCATTTTAGATTCATTACACTAAATTAAATTATCCACTGACCTGCATGAAGGAGCATAACCATCACGCATTTGAGGATTAGTGACCATACATCTTCTTCTATAGCTTCCCCTGGTTTTACAGCACATCCAAATGTGGCTCATCCAGCAGGGGGGAGGTCGTACATGAGAGACTATGGCCTGGGGCACAAGACCCTGACTGGAGTCTGTTAATGAGCCACTTCTACACAGCTGAGTCACTCCATTCATTAAGACAAAACTGGCACTGCATTGCCCACTGTCTCTATTCTATATATTTCAAGTTTTTCTTTCAATCAGTAAGGCTAATTAAACCAGCATAGCACTTCTGGCCCATCAATATTTATGACTTCTCACCTCTTTGGCTCGGTGTCAATTGCACATTTGTGTAAACCATTTTTGTAGCATTACAACAGGAAAGATAATTTAATATTTAATGCCAATTAGAAAGACGTGCTTTGAGCAGAAGTAATTAAAACCGCTATGTTGCGGTTTGCTTTAAAAGGTTATCATTCAATATTAGCACATACAGGAACGAATATGCATGCAGAGCAAGGCAATGTCATGGTTTATTTGAATACTGTGACAAAATATTAGTTAATGATCATAATGAGAAAATATAGCACAGTGCTAAACATAGCCTAAATTATTTGAAATGTTTTAGGTCTGCTTGAAGGTCTATTTGAATCGGCCTGTTCTTTTTATTTATTTATGTATTTATTTATTTTTTTCTTCACAGAAGAAAATCGATTTCCAACTAAAACAGAGCTTTGAAGAAGTATTGAGAATGAAGTTCTGATGCCCTCTTGTGTTTGGATGGAATCTTTCATTCTGAAGACAGTGTTGCCAACTAATTTTCAGAGAAAGTTGCTAAAGAAAGGTTGATTTGTTGCTAAAAGTTGCTAAATCACGTTGTGATGTCATTGCGCGATGACGTCATTGCAAAATTGTCACAACATCAAATCTCAGCAAAAAATATATTTTATATATGTTAATTTCGATCTAATATAATATAAATAACTGTATTTTTAATACATTGAATTATTGAACACTTACACCTTTTTGAATTATAAAAATTTAGTTTTTTTTTTTTTTTTTTTTTTTTTTTTTAATAGCTGGTAAACTAGTAATACTACACATTCTCAGCAATTATGCTTTAACAAAGTCCCTTTCAAGGATTTCTATAGTCTTTGGCTTTAAGCAGTGTATTAGTAGTTAGTGTGCTGCACTCTAAGAAACGTCTGTAAAAAATCATCTCTTTGCACATCTCTTTGCACATGAGACCTGAACTAAAGGGCGCGCACGATGAACGTGGTTTGCATCTGAAAACGTTCGAGGCACAACAGGGTCTGGCTGCAGACTTGCACCTGCATTGACTTGCACTCTCACACTCAGACACCTGCACTTCCGCAAGTGACGTCACTTGCAGTCTTTTTTATTTTATTGTATTTATTAATTATTTTTTAAATTTATATTAAAAAATATCATATTTTATCATATCACATCACTGATCATATTTTATTTTTCACATAATTTACATTATTACAATACCTCTCTCAAGGGCTCGATTAGTTCCGGGTTTGATGAAGGCCCGCCTTCCAAAAAACAAAATGTGTTGTGATTGGTTAGCTGTCCCAGTGCGTTGTGATTGGCGAATAGCTTAGACGGTGTTTCAGTACTGCCCCGCCCCTTGACAAAGCAGCATGTTCGTCAATATTGGCATATCAATTCAGACCCCGAGAATATTGAAGAGGATCGCGCAGAACCTGTGCACGCACGGATATCGCAAGACATATTAAAGTGGTAATGTTATTGTTGGTTTTTTTGGGGGTCTAAATCACTTTTAGATAGGATGTCAACAACAGCTTAATAACTGCATTTACAATGTACAGATAAGTGCAAAGGTAATATGTATTATGTTTATTGTTCTTTAATTCTAACATTATAACATGAATTGCAGTGAAACTGTTATACAGTTGAATTTATTTATATCATAGTCCCACAGAGTTGCACTATTTGTGGGGCATATATATGCAAATTAATTCTCTGTCAGCGGGAGAGAGCAGGTTTCCCCGGTAACGCTGTACACAAAGCAGAGCTCAGCTCACAAACGCTGCTTTATCAGACATTACATGCAAGATGAAATAAAAATGACATCCATAATCTTCTGAAGACAGTCGGTTTCCATCAGAAATACAGTGATATAAAAACACCGGCACCGGGTTTCGATTTTGAAACGTGCATTCGAATTTCAGGAGGCGGGATTTATTTGAATGATATTCTAATGGACCAATTTGTGATGTCACAAATACAGGAAAACAACTTTGTAGTCCAAACGAGCTGTTCCTTGTAGTTCTTGAGAAGTGTTTTTTTTAAAAACAAAATATCTTCCTTTGGAGTGGACTTTGAGATTTGTAACTTTGTAGATCTTTTTTATGCCCAAACATACACACTACACACTGACTAAAATTCAAAAAGAGAAAAAGCATAATATGACCCCTTTAATAAACTGTATATTGAATTTGATCTTTTAATAGCACTATCTTAACACATTAAGCCATATTAAGTGTTTATGATTTTCTATGGGAGGTTAAAAGCGCTTAATGAGAGCACTACGTTTATATTCTGCTGTTTAACCACCACAGCATCTCGTCTCCATTGGCAACACGCACGCTTTGTGTGGATTGCAAGTGACGTCACAGGTAGCAAAAAGTGCAAGCGGCCATTGCAAGTGACATTGTAATTTAGTTTTTTTTTTTTTTTTTTTCTTGTCTTCACCACCTGGCTACTTGTGTAAAATGTTGAGAGATTAAATTAAAAATAAATAAATAAATAATAAATACAATAAAATAAAAAATAAAAAAGATTGCAAGTGACGTCACTTGCGGAAGTGCAGGTGTCTGAGGGTGAAAGTCTGCAGCCAGTCAGTCCCTTCTCGTTTGAGGGGTAAAAACAGACATTAGCTGTATCCGAAATCACTCACTTGTTCACTCATTCACTAATCCCTATATAGTGTATGGCAGTCGAGTGGACTATATCTATCAGGAGTGAACGAAATGAAGTGAACGGATACAGACGGTGACGTATAGACTGCGCGTCAGACAGCTGGAGCTGTCGCAGAGACACCTTGGTCACATGTAGCTACTTTTATATTACATGTACCTTATTTTAGAAAATAATATTAATAGCAATAACACTTAAAATTACTTTATATTGTAATTATATACCTCCGTGTCAGCTTTGTGGCTTCATCAATGGTATATTATTAATTTGTTTTGTAATGCTTATGTTCCTAATCATTAAATACTATTAAAATACTGTAAACAAAAACAAACACACATTAACACGTTCATAATTTTATGTATTTATTATTTTTAGTATCTTGAAACTCTCCTGAGCAGCGTTTTGCGCTCAGATAACGTAGAGCGCCCTCAAGCGACCGTTATTTTGACATCAGAATGAATACCTACTGTGATTAACAAACATTATTAAATTATCCACCAAATTATCATCATTTTTATAAGTTAACAACGATGCCACCTCAGTAAATTAGTAAAATATTAAACTGAGTTAATGCCTACATAATATATTTTAATATAAATAATGTGTGAAATAAACGTTAAAGCAGGAATAAGAAAGATGTAGGCATCTCTCATTCAAACTCGCTCGCTCCCGCTCTTTCTTCCAGCTCGATTGAGGACAAAATGGGGTGAGAACCAGAAAGGTGTAAGTGGGATTTCACCAACTTTACAGGAGGGCCAAAACAAAAATTTACCATAGTTTGATCTGACTTTGTGTACTGATTTTAGCCGTTTATAATAAAAAAAATGTACACTCATGGATAACAGTATACTTTTGCCAGTAGAAAGAGCTCATCAAGAGGTTTCATTTGTGATATATAGATATATAATCTTATAATATAATATATAATATATTATAGGATATAATTTCCATTTCACCTAAAATGTCACTTACGCCCTTCTGGTTCTCACCCCTCGATATGACAAACCGTCGATGATGATATGATCTGTAAATATTTACTAAAATAAAATAGGAAAACTCTGGATTTCCTGACGATTGTTTTTGTTTTTATTTCCATAGTGAAACAAGTAACATTGTGCATGCATAATATTCTCCTATGGCTTCATATTCCACTTTTTTTTACTGAGGTATAACCATTACAAATTCTATGATTTATTGTTGTTAGTTTGCTGCGATTTTCAAATCAAAGCAGTGAAATTTGACAAAAACAGAGTGGTTGCATTACTTGGTTGGTGGTTGTAAACAGCCATCATAGACGCTCCATCATAGTCGAGCCACTTTGTTCACCTGCACTCTTAAAAATAAAGAAATAAAGCTTAAAAGGTTGTTCACAGCGATGCCATAGATTAAAAGAACCATTTTTGGTTCCACAAAGAACCATTTAGTCAAAGGTTCTTTAAAGAACCATCTCTTTCTTACCTTTTTATAATCTGAAGAACCTTCTTTTGCCACAGAAACTTCTGTGAAACAGAAAGGTTCTTCAGATGTTAAAGGTTCTTTATGAAACCATTTAGAAAAAAAGGTTCTTCTATGGCATCGTGAAGCACCTTTATTTTTAAGAGCGTGGGCTTCAGCTGATTTAGTAAACTAAATTAACATCACATGGATATGCTAGAGTAGATGAAACTGATTGAGCCACTGATCAGAAAAAAAAAAAAAAAACTGTATTAACTTGTGTTAAAGTGCAACACAAATCTTTTATTCTGAAAATCACTGTATTTCTAAACATGCTTCTCTGTTTCTTTCTTTGCATGACTTTTTCCAACTAGCCTACATGCTTCGGTTTGAGTCGTCACAATGGTGATTATGGTCAAACAGATTACAATGACAGCAATAAAAAGTAAGTCAAATCTCACTGTGAATGCATATGAACACATTACAAAACTTTTAGGTTCAGATTTACGTTTATTTCATTCCAAAGCAAGACATTGGAAATAATATTTTGTTTATATGTGTGACAAATCCAAGCAATACTCTGAAAGCAATATGTTGTGTGTATGTGTGTGTGTATACATGAGTCTGGGATACACTTATTAAATTAGAATAGAATTGTTTTGGAATTCACGGGTGTTTGATCCTCTTAATGGACACCTGATGGTGTTATCATCTAAAAATCCATTGCATCATTTTTAAACTGGGTTAAAATTCACAAAGCTCTCCTTTTGTTCAGTTGGTAATTAAATGGCCTCTGTAATTATCCCACCAGTGTAGTTCACTGGCGGCTCTTTGGCATACTGTGGATCACTGTGAAATCCATCACTCACAGCAGCTTCTGTGCATCCGTGTTATACAGGGCACATCTGCAACACTCCCATCATGCAGAGCTGCAAGACTGTGAATGCAACAAACACGACCTCGAGCACTCATGCTGGTGCAGTCGTAAGATAAGGATATCCATCCTTTCACATTCATCTGCGCTCTTCTCATCCCCAAAGGAATGTGCATATATTACCTTTGAACATTACAGGTGAGCTTTGCTTTTTCACAGATAATTGTGCAGAAATTTCCAAAGTAGCCAATTAACAGTGCACAACACTTCAGTTCCTTCTGGAAAGATTTAGGATTAAGTGTAAGAACTCAAACACAAAACACAATATAATTATATCAATTTGTCATGAGAAATCAAAACAGGTAATTTTGGGATCATTTGACCGAGTGTTTTACTGACACATTAGTGAAAACAGAAGACGCATACATACACACACGTACTGCACACATTATGCTAATGAGTTATTTGAGGAGTTAATTGCATAGATGTACTGTATGTAATCATGAAAGATTCATTCTGGTTTATGCACGCATCTGTGTTGTGTTTTGAAAATGCAAAACTAATTTATTGGATTATATAAAGTGTGATAAACATTAAACATTTGGTACTATGCAAATAATCTGTAATTATATTACTAAATAGTTATGTTATCAAGTATTTACTTTTTTTTTTTTTTTTGCAGACATTACTAAAATGTTGTGGGAGTTTTTCTCCCACAGAATGCTACGTATAAATATATACATAAAAAATACTGATAATGCATGGATTGTATTTGTTTAGGACATGCTTCTCAGTTTCTGTCAAATTCCATATGAAAATGTACTTCTAAATGAACAAGACCTGTGTTTATAAAATGTCCTCAGTGTCCTCCGCAGTGTTTCTGGGACAGCAGCAACAGCAGCACCGTCTGATCCAGTGCAGTAACCGCAATCTCCGTGAAGTTGGCCCGACTATGCTCCCTCTTTGGGATTCTCCTCTCACTCCTTCCTCCCTGTCTTCACTCAGGACATCCACAGAAATCTCCATCCTTCCACTGACACTTTCCATCTGTTCAGTCGTCACTCTTTGAGCTCCTCCAAACTGCTCTCCATCTCCTTCCAGCATCAGCGTTTGCACGGCTCTGTCCGTAACCCTTCTGAATCTGTCCACTCTTACTGCTGCATCACTAATGAGGCGCTCCAAAATCTCCAAGCGCTGACTACTTGTTTCTGTTTCTTCGCTCTTCAGTCGATTGATCTCAATCAGCATACACTCCCTTAACACAAGTATTTCCTTTTCCTTTTCTATGAGCTTGAGTCTGTCAGTTTCTCTCTCACGTTGGAGGGCTTCATTATATCTTTCCATTTCAGATTTCCGTAGCTCCAACTCGATTTTTTCTCTTTGCATTCCAAGTCTTTCCAGTTCCTTCCTCTGTATGTCTTGTAATCTGTTGTTTAGTTCATCTTTCATTTCCTGTATTCTCCTTTTCATTGCATCTATCTCTTCATACTGTGGTAGAGCATCTCTTTCCTGGTCTTCAGTTTGTGTCTCTTGAGTTCTCTTATGCTTAACATCCTCTGTATGTTCTTGAATGAATTTTGTAGTCGCTATTACTTCTTGGTCTTCTTGTTCACTCTGAATATTAGTTTCGTATTGAGTCTTCACAGACCTTGTCTGTCTTTGTATGTCAGTCTCAATTTGTTGCAGTTCTCTTCTTTTGCATTCATAGCATTGTGTGAGATGCTCAATCTCCATGGTAAGTCTCAGTACCTCAGTTTGAACCTTCTCCAGGCTGTTCCTCCTCCTCTCGAGACTCTCCATGATCACTGACTTTTCTTCTTCAGCGGTTTTACATTCATCCCTCAATTTATGCAGGTGATCCTTTGCCTTCTCCAGCTCAAGAAGGCCAGTTTGTACGATCTTCATTTTATTCTCCATTTCGTCATGTTGCCTCTGTAGTTCAGCTCTCATGATGTTTAGCTCATCTCGTTCTAGGGTTGTGCCATCCATTTGCTGAAGAACTTCTCCTTGGGCGTCAGTTTTAGAGGTTTGTGCTTCTGTTTCTCCATCTGTTTTGGCCCAATAAATCTCAGTCAGTTCCAGACTGCTGTCTCTGTCTGTCGTTTTCTCCTCTTTAGTGTCTTGTATTTGTTC
This sequence comes from Spinibarbus caldwelli, assembly GCA_039654775.1. Taxonomy (NCBI): domain Eukaryota; kingdom Metazoa; phylum Chordata; class Actinopteri; order Cypriniformes; family Cyprinidae; genus Spinibarbus; species Spinibarbus caldwelli. Next base: position 18,673,926 of record CM077244.1, read on the forward strand.
CAGTGCTGTTTTGTATATGACTTTCTCAGCATCCTTGTCACTTCTAATGGAAGTATCATCTGTTTTTCCCTTAATTTTTAGTCTCTCCTGTTCATTTTGCTTTTGTTGAAGCAACTCATTTTCAATGTTTTCCTTCTCTTCTTTTAGTGATGCTACAGTCTTTTCCAGTTGTCCCAACTTTCTCATGAATGTTTCTGTGATGCTCTCTATTTCCTTATTTTTCTTATCAAGGTTGTTTGATAAATCCTCCTTGTCTTGTGTAAGTCGTAGCAGTTTTTCTTCATTTCTTGACTTCTCCTTCATGACTTCCTTCATATTTCTCTCAAAGTCTTCCTTCTGCCTTTGGACGTCAGTTTTTGCTTGTTCCAGTTCATGTCTCTCTTTTTTCATCATTGTCTTCATTCTTTCCAAATCTTCAATTTCTTTGTTTAAAGAGTCCGTTATTTCTCGCACTTCAGATGTGTGCATGTCCTCTGACTTCGTCATGATGGGTTGTTTTTTCTTTGTTGCAGCTGTTTCATCTTCTAATTCCTTTTGTCTGCTGTCATCTGTTTTCTTAAAGTCATCCAAAGATGTTTGTGTTTTAGCATCTGTTGAGGTGGTCTTCATTTGATATATCTCAAGTTCATCCGCTTTTTGTTTCTTTTCTTGTACTTCCTCTCTTAGGACATCTGCATCCCTCTTTGAGTGATCTTTTGTTTTCATCTCTTCTGGTAATTGATGCATTTCTGCTTCCTGTCTCTTTACTTGAATCTCCATGTTTAACATCTCCAGTTCAGATAATTGTCTGTTTATTTGCTCTTGCAGTTCCTCAATTGTTCTTGTCTTTTCTTCTATAATGCCTTCCATGTCCTCTTTTTCTTTCTGTATCATGTCTTTATCTTGTTGCAGCAATGTTCTCTCATGTTGTATGCTTTGTTTGCTGACTTCAGCCTCTTCCTTCAGTCTGTTTAAATCAGCTCTCTCCTTTTCACTACGATATTTTTCACTCTCAGTTATCTTTTTGGTGTTTTCAATCTCCTCTTTGTCCTTTAGAATATCATTATTAAGCTTTTCAAGCTCTTCTTGTTTTGTCTGCATGTTTTTATTGAGGATATGTCTGTGTTCATCAAGTTCAGACTTCTCTTTCTCAAGCACATCTCTCTCAAGTTTGATTACTTCCATGATGTCTTCTAATTCCTGCTGCTGTTGATCTAATGTGAGCTTTTTCTTTTCAATCTGATATTTTTCCACCTCAATTGTATTCCTCAGTTCTTCTAGTTCATCCTTCTGTTTTTGAAGATCAGCCTGCAATTCAGCATCTGGCTTTTCTTCTTCAGTGTCCTCCCTGAATTTTTGTAAAGCAGCTTGGATCTGTGTTTCACTCTCCACCGCTGTTTTTACATCTTTCTTCTTTATTTTGGTTTTGACTCGCTGATCAATTTCTGTCAGTAAATCTGCTCTTTTCTGCTTTAAATTTTCCATCTCTTTTTCGAACTGATCTCTGTTTTCTGCCATTTCTTGCTTGGACCTTTCAACCTCAAAATTTATGCTTTGCAGTTCATCTTTCTTACTCTGGATTTCTTTCTTCAAAGCATCAGTCTCTTCTCTTTCCTTTCCAAGAGGTTCCTTTTCCCTCTTTGTATCTGCTGTGATTTTCTCAAGCTCATCGGTCTGTTGCTTTGCATTAACTTTGATTTGATCAAAAACATTCTTCTGATCTTCAAATGTTTTGATGTTTTCTTGTAGTTGACGTCTCTCTTGTTCCAGATGAGTTTTCATGCTCTCTAAATCATTTCTCATTTTTCTGTTTTCATTAATCAAGTCATCAACCTCCTGCTGCTGTTGATTGATAACATTTTGCCTCTTTTCCAGCTGCATTTTCTCAGCCATCACAGTGTTTCTTAGGTTATCTATATCTTTTCTTTGCATGTCAAGTACTCTTTCTTTATTTTCCAGATCCTGTTCTTTAAGTCGTATTTCATTCTGTGTGCTTTCCACTGTGTCTCTTAGCTGTGTTATATCAGTAATCTTCTGCTCCAAGGCCAGCCTCTCTTTGTGCAGTTCTTGCATTGTCAAGTCATTCTTTTCTTTTTGTTTTTCAAGATCTTCTCTTAGAGTCTCATTCTCTGCTTTGCTCTTTTCTAAGTTCTCTTTTTGTGCCTGAAGTAGCAGTAGATCTGATTGCAGAAGCTTTGTCTGCCTTTCGATGTCGGCACGCATAGTACTGAGCTCTTCTTCTTTTCTTCTCATGTCATCCAGTCTCTTTGGAATGTCCTCTTGGTCTTTACTGATTTGAAAGGTGATTTGGTCTGTTTTCCTGATTTCCTCATTAAGCTTTTCAGACTTTCTTTGTAAATCTGCCTTGATCTCCTCCAGCGAGTCTTTTTCTTTTTGAATATTTAGTTTGTCCATGTTCATTTGCACAAAGTTGCTTTCCAGTTGAGATCTTTTATTTTCAGTTTCGTTCATCAACTGCTTCAGCATTTTCTTTTCCTCTTCAATGCTCTTCTTCTCCAACTGTAACTCGGTTTTTAATTGATCCATTTCGTGTTTTTCTGTTAACAGTCTGTCCAGCATGTCTTTCTTCTCTTCCTCAGATTTATTTCTCATTTGCTCTAGGTCTTCCAACTCACTCTTGATGGTTTTAAGAATGTTTTCCATCTCTTGTTTTTCTTGTTTTACTTCTGCTTTCTCTCTATCAAGTTCACTTTTCTCTCTTTCTAAGATGCTCCTTAGCTCTTCTACTTTGGTTTTCTGTTTCTGTATATCTGCTTCCCAGAGAGTTACTTTCTCTCTCTTATTTTCCATTTCAGTGGTTTTCCTTTCTAGCTCAGCATTCATTTTCTCCAAAGCCTTTCTTTCTCTTTGCATGTCATTCACTTTGATTTCAATCTCCTCTTGCTGTTGTCTGATTATTTTGTCTAGTTCTTCATGTTTAGTCTGCATTTCTGCATTCATCTGTTCAATTTGATTCCTTTCTTTTGCCAACCTCACCTTGACATTTTCTATGTCCTCTAACTGTCTTTGTATCTCAACTTCAGCATGCTTCTCTTTTATTTTGTTTTCTTCTGCTAGTTTATCCATATCTTCTCTTTCTTTTTGTTGTTGAATAACTAAAGCATTTAGACTTTCCCTCTCTTTTTGTAAGTCCTGCATAATTTTCTCTAGAGCATTTGTCCTGTCTTGAATTTCAGTCCTTATGTCTTCTAATTTTTGTTTTTCAAGCTTGATCTCTTCTTTTTGGTCATTTAATTGGGTTTGCATCTTTTCTATATGTTCAATCTCTCTATTAATTATCTCTTTGTTGGTTTCAACATCCTCTTTCTCTTTCAGTAATTGATCTTTCAGATGTGCTATTCTTTTTCTCTCAGTTTTTAAGATTTGCATGTCCTCATCATCTTGTCTGGACCTTTCAGTGGCTACCTGTGTCTCAACCCACTTTATTTCTGCAGCTTTCCCAATGTCTTCCAGTTGTTGTTTTTGTTTGTATATTTCACATCTCTCTTGTTCTAGCTCACTCTTCTCCATTGTCACTTTGTTCATCATTTCTTCTAGGTCTTTTGTCTGCTTTTGAATTTCATCTTTCATGTGCAGCAGCTCGTCTCTTCTCATTCTTAAATCTTCATTTTCCTTTTTAATTTTTTCACGTTCTTTAGCCATCTCATCCTTCACGCTCTCCAGATTTTTCTTCTCTGCCTCTCTCTCCTCTGTTTTGGACCTCTGTAGATTTTCTAATTCCTTAAGCTTAATATTCAGTTCATTCACCATATCCTGTAATCTAGTTTCCGCTTCTCTCTTTTCTTTTTCTAGAAACTGACAAGTGCTTTCCAATTCTGCTTTTTCCCTGATCAAATTGTCATTCATCTGTTCCAAGTCATTCTTCTGTCTCTTGGTTTCATTGAGGATTGCTTCAATCTTCATAATTTCATCTTGTAATTTCTTATCACTGTCCGTGTCACTTATTTCTGCAGCCATTTGCTGCATTTCAGCTTTCTTCTGTTCCAGCTTAGTCTTCTCTCTTTGTATAATGTCCATCAGGTTTTCAGTTTCTCTCTGCTCATTCTGGAGGTCAGCTTTCATCCTTTCTATTTCTTCTTTCTCTTCTTTCAGTGTGTGCATAACACTATGTGTTTCATCATATTGCACTTCTGCATTGGTTTTCTGTGGTTCTTCTTTCTGCAAATCTGTTTTCATTTGCTCCAGTTCATATTTTTCTCTCATACATTCCTTTCGTATCTTCTGAATTTCTTCTCTTTCATTTTCAATTTCAGTCTTCATTTTTTCAAATTCTGCTCTACTTAGATGAAGCTCTTTTTGTCTCAGGTCTTCTTTGTGCTCCATTTCTTCTTGCTTTGTTTTAATTTCCTCCTCAATCTGTTTAATCTTGTTTATCCATTTATTTGCCTCAGTCATAATAATTTTAAACTCTTCCTGTTCTTTGAAAAGTTGAGCTGCCATTTCTTCTACCTTTCCCTTTTCTTTCAGTACATCATCCAAAAGTCTCTCTATGTCCTCTGCTCTCCTTAACCTAGATTTCAGCTTGTCTCTTTCAGTCTCTATGTTTTGTTGCATAAGCCTAAGCTCCTCTTTTTGTGTCTCCAGATCAACTCTCATTCTATTCAGTTCATTTTTTTCTGAGTTCAGCATTGCCTGACACATCTCCATTTCCATTTGCTCCTTCTGCAGCCCAGTGTGTATTTTTTCAACTTCATCCCTCTCCTTCCGTAATGCCTCCTTTTGGTTCTGTATTTCCTCCAGGTGTCTTTTTATAGATTCCTCTCTCTCTGGAAGTATGTCAGTTAACTCATGTTCCTCCATTTCTTTGGTGTCCACCATCTCTTGTCTCTTTCTTTTTATCTCTCTATTTATGAAGTCCAACTCCTCTTGTCTCTGTTTCATCTCAACAGAGATGGTTTCCATTTCTCTCTTCTTTTCTTGAAGTTGAACTTCCATGTTTTCTATTTTCTCCTGTTTGGTCTTGATCTCCATTAGAATTTTTTCCATGTCCATCTTAATTTTATCTTGAGTCATTTCTAACTCAGATCTTTCATTTTCCATGTTCTGTCTGCAGATCTCCATCTCTTCAAATTGTTTTTCAAGAGCAGATTTATATTTCTCCAGATTATTCTTCTCTCTGTCAGTGTGTTGTCTCATTGCCTCAATCTCTTTCTGGTCTTTCTGTAAAACAAGTCTTGTCTTTTCTAGTTCCCTCTTCTCAATCATCAACATTTCAGTAAGGCCATCAGCTTCATCTTCATTGAACTCCAACTTTACTATCATGGATGGATCAGGTATATCTTTATGTTCTGTTGTCAGTGCAGTGTATTCTTGGCTTGAGTCCATTTCAGTTTCTTCACTTCTCATTTTGAGCTCTGTATCCTCCTGATCTCTCATTCTCTTTAATTCATCTTCTGTCCCTTTTGTTATGAAAGTTGTATATTTCTTATGAATGCCTGTGTGTTCCTCAACAATCTGTTCCTGAGGGGCTGAAATGTCACCTACAGGTATGTCATCTAGATCAGATGTTTGTGTAGCAGAACTAACCAAAATGACTTCCAGCCTCTGTGTTGGTTGTTCACGCTTAATTTCATCGAGTGCCTCTCTCTGATGTTCAAGGATTTTTTTGTTTCTTTCAAGTTCTTCCCTTTCCCTTTGAATCTCAGACAAGAGTCTATTGACTTCATCTATCTGTATCTGTTTTCCTTGAGAGGCCATTTCTTCTCTCTTCTGTTGAAGAAGCTGTCCAGATAGATGTTCTTCTTTTAATGTTTCAGACACATCTTTCTCTTTTTCTAACTCATGTGTCTGCTCTTTCATGATCTTTATTTCATCAGTCTGTCTCTTGATTTCAGCTTTGGACTGTTCTAGATCTTGCCTCTCATCTTGCACTATTTGCAATTCCAGTTTGATTTTCTCCTCTTGAGCATTCAGTTTGGCTTTTGTTTGCTCCATTTCCCTCTTTAGATGGTCTATCATATCCTTGCTCCTGTCAGTTTCTTTTTGTTCCATCAATACCTTGGCCATCAGTTGATCAAGTTCCTCTCTCTCAGATTTTACTTTTACTCTTATCTCTTCTTCCATTTGTTGTCTGTATTTTTCAGATTCATTCCTAATGTTCTCCAGATCTCTTCTCTCCTCGTTCACAGCTCTCATACGCTCTTCCAGTCTTTGCTGCTGTTGATTAATTTCAGCCTTTTCAGTCTGTAACTCATATTTGATTTCTTCAATTTTGTCTCTTTGTTTTTGTAATTTCTTCTGGAGAACATCCAGCTCATTCCACTTCTTCATCATGTCGTCTTTTTCTTTCTTCATTTCTTCTCTCTCCTGCTCTAGAAGCTCTCTGTGTTTACTCAACTCTTGTTTTTGTTCATTTATGTTTGTGCTCATCTTTTCCAGATCCTCTTTCTGTCTCTTTGTTTCTTCAGTGACACTCTCAATTTCTTCCTTTTCCTTTTGTAGACGAGCTTCCTTTTCTTTCAGTGTTTCTCTCTCCGTATTAATTTCCTCTTCCATGTATCTTATTCGTTCACTTTCTTTTTGCAGTTCAGTCTCTATTTGAGCCAGAAAATCTTTTTCATCATTGATCTTTTGTCTCTCAAGTTCAAATTCTTCTTCATGAAGTTTAGTATAATTTCTCTGTTCTTCCACCTCATCCAATAATTTCTGTACAATTTCTTTGCTTTTCTCAATATTAGATTTTTCTAGATCAGTCTCTTTTGTTTTGTTGTCAAGTTCGGATCTCTCTTCTTCTATTTGCTTTCTTTGTAGCATTATTTCAGACCGCATCTTCTCCAGGTCATTTCTTTCCTGTTCAATGATCTTTCTGACATCATTCATTTTCTTCTGCTCATGATCAATTTCCGTTTTCTCTCTTTCCAGTTCACTCTTTATCTGATCAAGTTCTTCTCTCTCCATCTTTGCTTTTACTCTCATTTCTTCTTCTTTCTCTTTTTCTTTCATAATAAGTTCTTGCAGTGTGTTCAACTCTTGTATTTTTAGGCTTATGTCATGATGCTCCTGCTCAGCTTTAGTCTTCAGTTCCTGGATCTTGACTTTGGTCTGTTCTAGACTTTTTCTTTCTTCTTTCATCTCATTCTGTTTCATGAAATCTTGTTCCTTCTGTTGCCTGGCTTGAGTATCAAATTCATAAATTTTCTGCTGTAACTGTGTCCATTTATTGTTCAGTTCTTCTCTCTCCTGCTCTAGAAGATCTTTGTATTTACTCAACTCTTGTTTTTGTTCATTTATGTTCGTTCTCATCTTTACCAGATCCTCTTTCTGTCTTTTTGTTTCTTCAGTGACACTCTCAATGTCTTCCTTTTCCTTTTGTAGATGAGCTTCCATTTCCTTCAGTGTTTCTCTCTCCTTCTTTATTTCCTCTGCCATGTATTTGATTTGTTCACTTTCTTTTTGCAGTCCTGTCTTACTTTGAGCTAGAAAATATTTTTCATCATTGATCTTTTGTCTTTCAAGGTCAAGTTCTTCTTTCTGGAGTTTAATATTATTTCTCTGCTCTTCTACTTTATCCATTAATTTCTGAACTATTGTTTTGTTCCTTTCAATTTCATCCTTTTCTAAAACAATCTCTTGTATTTTCTGTTCAAGTGCTGATCTCTCTAGTTTGATTGCTTCTCTCATGTCTTCCATTTGCTCTCTTTCTGTCATCATGTCAGACCTCATCTTATGCAGTTCTTTTCTTTCCCGTTCAATCATTTTGCTGTCATCATCCATTTTCTTCTGCTCATGATCTATTTCAGTTTTTTCTCTTTCCAGTTCACTCTTTATGTGATCAAGTTTTTCCTTCTCCAACTTTGCTTTAACTCTCATTTCTTCTTCTTTCTCTTTTTCTTTCGTAATCTGTTCCTGTTCAGCTTTAGTCTTCAGCTCCAGGATCTTAGCTTTGGTTTCTTCTAGAGCTTTTCTTTCTTCTTCCATCTTTTTATGTTCCTTCATATAATCTTCCTTCTGTTTACTGACTTGAGCATTGAATTCATCAATTCTGAGTTGCAACTCTGTCCATTTATGGTTTATTTCTTCTCTTTGTTGTTCTAGAAGGTCTCTGCTGTTCTTCAACTCTTGTTTTTGTTCGTCCAGATCCTCTTTCTGTCTCTTTGTTTCTTCAGTGACACTCTCAATGTCTTCCTTTTCCTTTTGTAGATGAGCTTCCTTTTCTTTCAGTGTTTCTCTCTCCGTATTAATTTCCTCTTCCATGTATCTTATTCGTTCACTTTCTTTTTGCAGTTCAGTCTTTATTTGAGCCAGAAAATCTTTTTCATCATTGATCGTTTGTCTCTCAAGTTCAAGTTCTTCTTCGTGAAGTTTAATATAATTTCTCTGTTCTTCCACCTCATCCAATAATTTCTGTACAATTTCTTTGCTTTTCTCAATAGTAGATTTTTCTAGATCAGTCTCTTTTGTTTTGTTGTCAAGTTCTGATCTCTCTTCTTCTATTTGCTTTCTTTGTAACATTATTTCAGACCACATCTTCTCCAGGTCATTTCTTTTCTGTTCAATGATCTTTCTGGCATCATTCATTTTCTTCTGCTCATGATCCATTTTAGTTTTCTCTCTTTCCAGTTCACTCTTTATCTGATCAAGTTCTTCTCTCTCCATCTTTGTTTTTACTCTCATTTCTTCTTCTTTCTCTTTTTCTTTCATAATAAGTTCTTGCAGTGTGTTCATCTCTTGTATTTTTAGGCTTATGTCATGATGCTCCTGCTCAGCTTTAGTCTTCAGTTCCTGGATCTTGACTTTGGTCTGTTCTAGACTTTTTCTTTCTTCTTCCATCTCATTCTGTTTCATGAAATCTTCTTCCTTCTGTTGCCTGACTTGAGCATCAAACTCATCAATTTTCTGCTGTAACTGTGTCCATTTATTGTTCATTTCTTCTCTCTCCTGCTCTAGAAGCTCTCTGTGTTTACTCAACTCTTGTTTTTGTTCATTTATGTTTGTGCTCATCTTTTCCAGATCCTCTTTCTGTCTCTTTGTTTCTTCAGTGACACTCTCAATTTCTTCCTTTTCCTTTTGTAGATGAGCTTCCTTTTCTTTCAGTGTTTCTCTCTCCGTATTAATTTCCTCTTCCATGTATCTTATTCGTTCACTTTCTTTTTGCAGTTCAGTCTCTATTTGAGCCAGAAAATCTTTTTCATCATTGATCTTTTGTCTCTCAAGTTCAAATTCTTCTTCATGAAGTTTAATATAATTTCTCTGTTCTTCCACCTCACCCAATAATTTCTGTACAATTTCTTTGCTTTTCTCAATATTAGATTTTTCTAGATCAGTCTCTTTTGTTTTGTTGTCAAGTTCTGATCTCTCTTCTTCTATTTGCTTTCTTTGTAACATTATTTCAGACCGCATCTTCTCCAGGTCATTTCTTTCCTGTTCAATGATCTTTCTGGCATCATTCATTTTCTTCTGCTCATGATCAATTTTCGTTTTCTCTCTTTCCAGTTCACTCTTTATCTGATCAAGTTCTTCTCTCTCCATCTTTGCTTTTACTCTCATTTCTTCTTCTTTCTCTTTTTCTTTCATAGTATGGTCTTGCAGTGTGTTCAACTCTTGCATTTTTCGGCTTATGTCTTGATGTTCTTGCTCAGCTTTAGTTTTCAGCTCCAGAATCTTGACTTTGGTCTCTTCTAGACATTTTCTTTCTTTTTCTATTTCCTTTTGTTCTGTTAGATATTTTTCCTTCTGTTTGTTGTCTTCAGCATCAAATGCATTAATTCTCTGTTGTAATACTGTCCATGTATGGTTTATTTCTTCTCTTTCTTGTTCTAGAAGGTCTCTGCAGTTCTTCAACTCTTGTTTTTGTTCAATTATGTCTGTATTCATTTTTTCCAAATCCTCTTTCTGTCTGTTTGCTTCTTCAGTGACACTCTCAATGTCTTCCTTTTCCTTTTGTAGACGAGCTTCAATTTCCTTCAGTGTTTCTCTCTCCTTCTTTATTTCCTCCTCCATGTATTTGATTTGTTCACTTTCTTTTTGCAGTTCTGTCTTTCTTTGAGCTAGAAGATATTTTTCATCATTGATCTTTTGTCTTTCAATGTCAAGTTCTTCTCTGTGGAATTTAATATAATTTTTCTGCTCTTCTACTTTATCCATTAATTTCTGAACTATTTCTTTGTTCTTTTCAATTTCTTTCTTTTCTAGATCAATCTCTTGTATTTCCTGGACAAGTGCTGATCTTTCTAGTTTGATTGCTTCTCTCGTGTCTTCCATTTGCTTTCTTTCTGTCATTATGTCAGACCTCATCTTATGCAGGTCTTTTCTTTCTTGTTCAATAATCTTCTTATCATCGTCCATTTCAGTTTTCTCTCCTTCCAGTTCACTCTTTATCTGATCAAGTTCTTCTCTCTCCATCTTTGCTTTAACTCTCATTTCTTCTTCTTTCTCTTTTTCTTTCGTAATATGTTCTTGCAGTGTGTTCAACTCTTGTATTTTTAGGCTTATGTCATGATGCTCCTGCTCAGCTTTAGTCTTCAGCTCCTGGATCTTGACTTTGGTCTGTTCTAGACTTTTTCTTTCTTCTTCCATCTCATTCTGTTTCATGAAATCTTGTTCCTTCTGTTGCCTGGCTTGAGCATCAAATTCATCAATTTTCTGCTGTAACTGTATCCATTTATTGTTCAGTTCTTCTCTCTCCTGCTCTAGAAGCTCTCTGTGTTTACTCAACTCTTGTTTTTGTTCATTTATGTTTGTGCTCATCTTTTCCAGATCCTCTTTCTGTCTTTTTGCTTCTTCAGTGACACTCTCAATGTCTTCCTTTTCCTTTTGTAGACGAACTTCCATTTCCTTCAGTGTTTCTCTCTCCTTCTTTATTTCCTCTGCCATGTATTTGATTTGTTCACTTTCTTTTTGCAGTCCTGTCTTACTTTGAGCTAGAAAATATTTTTCATCATTGATCTTTTGTCTTTCAAGGTCAAGTTCTTCTTTCTGGAGTTTAATATTATTTCTCTGCTCTTCTACTTTATCCATTAATTTCTGAACTATTGTTTTGTTCCTTTCAATTTCATCCTTTTCTAAACCAATCTCTTGCATTTTCTGTTCAAGTGCTGATCTCTCTAGTTTGATTGCTTCTCTCATGTCTTCCATTTGCTCTCTTTCTGTCATCATGTCAGACCTCATCTTATGCAGTTCTTTTCTTTCCCGTTCAATCATTTTGCTGTCATCATCCATTTTCTTCTGCTCATGATCTATTTCAGTTTTTTCTCTTTCCAGTTCACTCTTTATGTGATCAAGTTTTTCCTTCTCCAACTTTGCTTTAACTCTCATTTCTTCTTCTTTCTCTTTTTCTTTCGTAATCTGTTCCTGTTCAGCTTTAGTCTTCAGCTCCAGGATCTTAGCTTTGGTTTCTTCTAGACCTTTTCTTTCTTCTTCCATCTTTTTATGTTCCTTCATATAATCTTCCTTCTGTTTACTGACTTGAGCATTGAATTCATCAATTCTGAGTTGCAACTCTGTCCATTTATGGTTTATTTCTTCTCTTTGTTGTTCTAGAAGGTCTCTGCTGTTCTTCAACTCTTGTTTTTGTTCGTCCAGATCCTCTTTCTGTCTCTTTGTTTCTTCAGTGACACTCTCAATGTCTTCCTTTTCCTTTTGTAGATGAGCTTCCTTTTCTTTCAGTGTTTCTCTCTCCGTATTAATTTCCTCTTCCATGTATCTTATTCGTTCACTTTCTTTTTGCAGTTCAGTCTTTATTTGAGCCAGAAAATCTTTTTCATCATTGATCGTTTGTCTCTCAAGTTCAAGTTCTTCTTCGTGAAGTTTAATATAATTTCTCTGTTCTTCCACCTCATCCAATAATTTCTGTACAATTTCTTTGCTTTTCTCAATAGTAGATTTTTCTAGATCAGTCTCTTTTGTTTTGTTGTCAAGTTCTGATCTCTCTTCTTCTATTTGCTTTCTTTGTAACATTATTTCAGACCACATCTTCTCCAGGTCATTTCTTTTCTGTTCAATGATCTTTCTGACATCATTCATTTTCTTCTGCTCATGATCCATTTTAGTTTTCTCTCTTTCCAGTTCACTCTTTATCTGATCAAGTTCTTCTCTCTCCATCTTTGTTTTTACTCTCATTTCTTCTTCTTTCTCTTTTTCTTTCATAATAAGTTCTTGCAGTGTGTTCATCTCTTGTATTTTTAGGCTTATGTCATGATGCTCCTGCTCAGCTTTAGTCTTCAGTTCCTGGATCTTGACTTTGGTCTGTTCTAGACTTTTTCTTTCTTCTTCCATCTCATTCTGTTTCATGAAATCTTCTTCCTTCTGTTGCCTGACTTGAGCATCAAACTCATCAATTTTCTGCTGTAACTGTGTCCATTTATTGTTCATTTCTTCTCTCTCCTGCTCTAGAAGCTCTCTGTGTTTACTCAACTCTTGTTTTTGTTCATTTATGTTTGTGCTCATCTTTTCCAGATCCTCTTTCTGTCTCTTTGTTTCTTCAGTGACACTCTCAATTTCTTCCTTTTCCTTTTGTAGATGAGCTTCCTTTTCTTTCAGTGTTTCTCTCTCCGTATTAATTTCCTCTTCCATGTATCTTATTCGTTCACTTTCTTTTTGCAGTTCAGTCTCTATTTGAGCCAGAAAATCTTTTTCATCATTGAGCTTTTGTCTCTCAAGTTCAAATTCTTCTTCATGAAGTTTAATATAATTTCTCTGTTCTTCCACCTCACCCAATAATTTCTGTACAATTTCTTTGCTTTTCTCAATATTAGATTTTTCTAGATCAGTCTCTTTTGTTTTGTTGTCAAGTTCTGATCTCTCTTCTTCTATTTGCTTTCTTTGTAACATTATTTCAGACCGCATCTTCTCCAGGTCATTTCTTTCCTGTTCAATGATCTTTCTGGCATCATTCATTTTCTTCTGCTCATGATCAATTTTCGTTTTCTCTCTTTCCAGTTCACTCTTTATCTGATAAAGTTCTTCTCTCTCCATCTTTACTTTTACTCTCATTTCTTCTTCTTTCTCTTTTTCTTTCATAGTATGGTCTTGCAGTGTGTTCAACTCTTGCATTTTTCGGGTTATGTCTTGATGTTCTTGCTCAGCTTTAGTTTTCAGTTCCAGAATCTTGACTTTGGTCTCTTCTAGACATTTTCTTTCTTTTTCTATTTCCTTTTGTTCTGTTAGATATTTTTCCTTCTGTTTGTTGTCTTCAGCATCAAATGCATTAATTCTCTGTTGTAATACTGTCCATGTATGGTTTATTTCTTCTCTTTCTTGTTCTAGAAGGTCTCTGCAGTTCTTCAACTCTTGTTTTTGTTCAATTATGTCTGTATTCATTTTTTCCAAATCCTCTTTCTGTCTGTTTGCTTCTTCAGTGACACTCTCAATGTCTTCCTTTTCCTTTTGTAGACGAGCTTCAATTTCCTTCAGTGTTTCTCTCTCCTTCTTTATTTCCTCCTCCATGTATTTGATTTGTTCACTTTCTTTTTGCAGTTCTGTCTTTCTTTGAGCTAGAAGATATTTTTCATCATTGATCTTTTGTCTTTCAATGTCAAGTTCTTCTCTCTGGAGTTTAATATAATTTCTCTGCTCTTCTACTTTATCCATTAATTTCTGAACTATTTCTTTGTTCTTTTCAATTTCATTCTTTTCTAAACCAATCTCTTGTATTTCCTGGACAAGTGCTGATCTTTCTAGTTTGATTGCTTCTCTCGTGTCTTCCATTTGCTTTCTTTCTGTCATTATGTCAGACCTCATCTTATGCAGGTCTTTTCTTTCTTGTTCAATAATCTTCTTATCATCGTCCATTTCAGTTTTCTCTCTTTCCAGTTCACTCTTTATCTGATCAAGTTCTTCTCTCTCCATCTTTGCTTTAACTCTCATTTCTTCTTCTTTCTCTTTTTCTTTCGTAATATGTTCTTGCAGTGTGTTCAACTCTTGTATTTTTAGGCTTATGTCATGATGCTCCTGCTCAGCTTTAGTCTTCAGCTCCTGGATCTTGACTTTGGTCTGTTCTAGACTTTTTCTTTCTTCTTCCATCTCATTCTGTTTCATGAAATCTTGTTCCTTCTGTTGCCTGGCTTGAGCATCAAATTCATAAATTTTCTGCTGTAACTGTATCCATTTATTGTTCAGTTCTTCTCTCTCCTGCTCTAGAAGCTCTCTGTGTTTACTCAACTCTTGTTTTTGTTCATTTATGTTCGTGCTCATCTTTTCCAGATCCTCTTTCTGTCTTTTTGTTTCTTCAGTGACACTCTCAATGTCTTCCTTTTCCTTTTGTAGACGAACTTCCATTTCCTTCAGTGTTTCTCTCTCCTTCTTTATTTCCTCTGCCATGTATTTGATTTGTTCACTTTCTTTTTGCAGTCCTGTCTTACTTTGAGCTAGAAAATATTTTTCATCATTGATCTTTTGTCTTTCAAGGTCAAGTTCTTCTTTCTGGAGTTTAATATTATTTCTCTGCTCTTCTACTTTATCCATTAATTTCTGAACTATTGTTTTGTTCCTTTCAATTTCATCCTTTTCTAAACCAATCTCTTGCATTTTCTGTTCAAGTGCTGATCTCTCTAGTTTGATTGCTTCTCTCATGTCTTCCATTTGCTCTCTTTCTGTCATCATGTCAGACCTCATCTTATGCAGTTCTTTTCTTTCCCGTTCAATCATTTTGCTGTCATGATCCATTTTCTTCTGCTCATAATCTATTTCAGTTTTTTCTCTTTCCAGTTCACTCTTTATCTGATCAAGTTTTTCCTTCTCCATCTTTGCTTTAACTCTCATTTCTTCTTCTTTCTCTTTGTCTTTCGTAATCTGTTCCTGTTCAGCTTTAGTCTTCAGCTCCAGGATCTTAGCTTTGGTTTCTTCTAGACCTTTTCTTTCTTCTTCCATCTTTTTATGTTCCTTCATATAATCTTCCTTCTGTTTACTGACTTGAGCATCAAATTCATCAATTCTGAGTTGTAACTCTGTCCATTTATGATTTAATTCTTCTCTTTCTTCTTCTAGAAGGTCTCTGCAGTTCTTCAGCTCTTGTTTTTGTTTATTTATGTCTGTGTTCATTTTTTCCAGATCTTCTTTTCGTCTGTTTGTTTCTTCAATGACACTCTTAATTTCTTCTTTCTCTTTGTGTAGATGAGCTTCCATTTCCTTCTGTGTTTCTCTCTCCTTATTTAATTCCTCTTCTGTATTTCCAATTTGTTCACTTTTTCTTTGCAGTTCAGTCTTAGTTTGAGCGAGAAAATCTTTTTCATCACTGATCTTTTGCTTTTCAAGTTTGGTTTCCTCTTCTTGAAATTTCAAATAATTTCTCTGTTCCTCCACCTCATCCATTAGTTTCTGAACTATATCTTTCTTCTTTTCAATTTCATCCTTTTCTAAATCAGTCTCTTGCATTTTCTGGACCTTTACTGCTCTCTCTGATTTGATTTCCTTCTCCAGATCTTTCTCCATTTGCACTTTTTGCGTCATTATTTCAAACTTTGTCTTCTCCAAGTCTTTTCTTTCCTGTTCAATCACCTTCCTGTCATCTTCCATCTTCTGCTGCTTATGATCTAACTCACTTCTTAACATTTCAAGCAAATATTTATCTGTTGTAATAATGTTTTCACATTCAGTTTTTTGTTTCAGGATTTCTGTCTGAAGCTTTTCCAGTTCTTCTTTCTTTTTCAAAATGCCCTCTATTTCCTTCTCTGTGTCTTCCCTTTGTCTCAAGATTTCATTGCTGTTTTGCTGTAGAGTTTGTTTTTCTGCTTCTAATGCTGCCCATTCTTTCTCCATTTCTTCTCTCTTCCCTGTCAGTTCTTCTCTGATATGGTCAAATTCATCTTTCTCACTTTGGAGTTGGGCCTTCATTTTAGCAATCATCTCTTTGTCTGTCTGTATCTGTAATTGAACCTTCTTACTGTTCACATCCATCTCTTCCCTCTCGTCATTCATTTTCTTCTTTTCCAGGTGAAGTTCCTCTTTTAGTGTATTCGTGATGTCTTTATTCTTACTGAGTTCTTGTTTCTCTCTTTCTGTATCACTCTTTAATTGCTCAAATTCTTTTCTCTCTTCATTTAGTTTTTCTTTTTCAACTTGCATTTCTTTTTCTTGTGCAATAAGTCTAGCTTTCATGATGTCCATGTCTTCTGTTAGTTTGTTTGTCATGTTCTTGCTCATTTCAATTTCTTGTCTTTCTCTGATCAATTCACCAGTTTTGGTATTCATTTCCTTTTCCATTTGGTGTCTTTCAGCCTGAAGTTCCTTTTGCATCCTATGAAGTTCATTTCTCTCGTATCTCATCTCTTTCAGATTCTCATCCAGTGTTTGTTGTTGTTGAATTATCTCAGCAGCTCTCTTCTCAATTGTGGCTGTTTCATTCAAAACCTTATTTCTGATTTCTTGTAGTTGCTCTTTTTCTTCAGTAATCTGTACTTGCAGTGTGTTTAACTCTTGTATTTTTAGGTTTACATCATGATGCTCCTGCTCAGCTTTAGTCTTCATCTCCAGGATCTCTTCTAGACCTTTACTTTCTTCTTCTATTTCCTTTTGTTCTGTTAGATATTCGTCCTTCTGTTTGTTGACTTGAGCATCAAATTCATCAATTCTCAGTTGTAACTGTGTCCATTTATGGTTTATTTCTTCTCTTTGTTGTTCTAGAAGGTCTCTGCTGTTCTTCAACTCTTGTTTTTGTTCGTCCAGATCCTGTTTCTGTCTATTTGTTTCTTCAGTGACACTCTCAATTTCTTCCTTTTCCTTTTGTAAATGAGCTTCCATTTCCTTCAGTGTTTCTCTCTCCTTCTTTATTTCCTCTGCCATGTATTTGATTTGTTCACTTTCTTTTTGCAGTTCTGTCTTACTTTGAACTAGAAGATATTTTTCATCAGTGATCTTTTGTCTTTCAAGGTCAAGTTCTTCTTTCTGGAGTTTAATATTATTTCTCTGCTCTTCTACTTTATCCATTAATTTCTGAACTATTGTTTTGTTCCTTTCAATGTCATTCTTTTCTAGATCAATCTTTTGCATTTTCTGATCAAGTGCTGATCTCTCTAGTTTGATTGCTTCTCTCATGTCTTCCATTTGCTCTCTTTCTGTCATCATGTCAGACCTCATCTTATGCAGTTCTTTTCTTTCCTGTTCAATCATTTTGCTGTCATGATCCATTTTCTTCTGCTCATGATCTATTTCAGTTTTCTGTCTTTCCAGTTCACTCTTTATGTGATCAAGTTTTTCCTTCTCCATCTTTGCTTTAACTCTCATTTGTTCTTCTTCTTCTTCTTTCTCTTTTTCTTTCATAATCTGTTCCTGTTCAGCTTTAGTCTTCATCTCCAGGATCTTAGCTTTGGTTTCTTCTAGACTTTCTCTTTCTTCTTCCATCTTTTTTTGTTCCTTCATATAATCTTCCTTCTGTTTACTGACATGAGCATCAAATTCATCAATTCTCAGTTGTAACTCTGTCCATTTATGGTTTATTTCTTCTCTTTGTTGTTCTAGAAGGTCTCTGCTGTTCTTCAACTCTTGTTTTTGTTCGTCCAGATCCTGTTTCTGTCTATTTGTTTCTTCAGTGACACTCTCAATTTCTTCCTTTTCCTTTTGTAAATGAGCTTCCATTTCCTTCAGTGTTTCTCTCTCCTTCTTTATTTCCTCCTCCATGTATTTGATTTGTTCACTTTCTTTCAGTTCCGTCTTTCTTTGAGCTAGAACATATTTTTCATCAGTGATCTTTTGTCTTTCAAGGTCAAGTTTTTCTTTCTGGAGTTTAATATAATTTATCTGTTCTTCTACTTTATCCATTGATTTCTGAACTATTGCTTTGTTCTTTTCAATTTCATTCTTTTCTAGATCAATCTTTTGCATTTTCTGATCAAGTGCCAATCTCTCTAGTTTGATTGCTTCTCTCATGTCTTCCATTTGCTCTCTTTCTGTCATTATGTCAGACCTCATCTTATGCAGGTCTTTTCTTTCCTGTTCATTCACCTTTCTGTCATTATCCATTTTCTTCTGCTCATGATCAATTTCAGATTTCTCTCTTTCCAGTTCACTCTTTATCTGGTCAAGTTCCTCTCTTTCCATCTTTGCTTTTATGCTAATTTCTTTTTCTTTAATAATCTGTTCTTTCAGTGATTCTAGTTCTTCTTTTTGGAGTGTAATATAATTTCTCTGTTCGTCCACCTGGTCTAATAGTTTCTGAACTTTTTCTTTGTACTTTTCATTAAATTCTAGATCAGTCTCTTGCGTTTTCTGGACAAGTGCTGATCTCTCTAATTTGATTGCTTCTCTCCTATCTTCCATTTCTTCTCTTTGTGTCATTGTTTCAGATCGCATCTTCTCCAGGTCTTCTCTTTTTTGTTCAATAGGCTTCCTGTCATTGTCCATTTCAGTTTTCTCTCCTTCCAATTCCCTCTTTATCTGATCAAGTTCTTCTCTTTCCATCTTTGCTTTTACTCTCATTTCTTCTTCTTTCTCCTTTTCTTTAATAATATGTTCTTGCAGTGTGTTCAACTCTTGTATTTTTAGGCTTATGTCTTGTTGTTCCTGCTCAGCTTTAGTCTTCAGCTCCTGGATCTTGACTTTGTTCTGTTCTAGACTTTTTCTTTCTTCTTCCATTTCCTCCTGTTTCATTAAATCCTTTTCCTTCTGTTGTCTGACTTGAGTATCAAATTCATAAATTCTCTGCTGTAACTGTATCCATTTATTTTTTATTTCATCTTTCTCTTGCTCTAGAACCGCTCTGTATTTTCTCAGCTCTTGTTTTTGTTCATTTATGCTTGCGCTCATCATTTCCAGATTTTCTTTTCGTCTGTTTGTTTCTTCAGTGTCACTCTTTAGTACTTCCTTTTCCTTTTGTAGAATAGCTTCCATTTCTTTCAGTGTTTCTCTCTCCTTCTTTATTTCCTCTTCCATGCATCTGATTTTTTCATTCTCTTTTTGCAATTTAGTCTTTATTTGAGCTTGAAAATCTTTTTCATTATTGATTTTTTGTCTCTCAAGTACAAGTTTCTCTTCATGGAGTTTAATATAATTTCTCTGTTCTTCTACCTCATCCAGTATCTTCTGTACAATTTCTTTGCTTTTTTCATTGTCACATTTTTCTAGATCAGTCTGTTTTATTTTGTTGGCAAGTTCTGATCTCTCTTCTTCTATTTGCTTTCTTTGTAACATTATTTCAGAACTCATCTTCTCCAGATAATTTCTTCCCTGTTCAATCATATTTCTGTCATCATCCATTTTCTTCTGCTCATGATCTATTTCAGTTTTCTGTCTTTCCAGATCACTCTTCATCTGATCAAGTTCCTCTCTCTCCATCTTTAGTTTGACTCTTATCTCTTCATCCATTTGTTGTCTATATTCTTCAGATTCATTCCTCATGTTCTCCAGATCTCTTCTCTCCTCATTCACAGCTCTTATACTCTCCTCCAGTCTTTGCTGCTGTTGATTAATTTCAGCCTTTTCAATCTGTAACTCATATTTGATTTCTTCCATTTCGTCTCTTTGTTTTTGTAATGTCTTCTGGAGAACATCCAGCTCATTCCACTTCTTCATCATTTCCTCTTTTTCTTTCTCGATTTCATCTCTCTGTCTCAGAATTTCACTAGCCTTTTCCTCAAGAAGCTTTTTCTCATCATCCATTGATTTTTTACTCATCTCTTCTTTTTCTATTTGTTCTGTCATGTGCATCTCCAGGTCATCAGCTCGTCTTTGCAAATCTTCTTTTTCATTTTCAATGTTATTTCTCTCTTTTTCCAGATGGTCTTTCTCAGTCTTAATTAGTAGATTTTGCTCTTCTATGTCATCAATAGTCTTTTCTAGTTCACTCTTCTTCCTCTTATTTTCTTCCATGCCATTGGTACATTGCTCCATCATTTGTTTAAGGTGGGCCTCCCTTATCTCCATTTTTTCTTGCTCTCTTTTGATCTCTTCTAAGATGCTTTTCAGATTTTCAGCATCATTCTGAACCTCAGATTTTGTCTGGTCAACCAGTTTTCTTTCCTCTTGGAGTTTTTCTGCTTCAGTTTGGATCACTTCTTGTTGTTCCACCAGCTTGGCTTTCGTGATTTCCAGATCATTCATTAACTTGTTAGTCATGTTCCTGTTTTCACCAATGTCTTGTTTTTCTCTTTGTATTTCATCTCTCAGTTGTGCAAGTTCGCTTTCCTGCTTTGCAATATTCTTCATGTCCTCTTGCATTCTTTGTCTCTGAGCTTCTAGCTCAATCCTCAACTTATCCATTTCCCTTCTTTCTTCCGTTATCTCTCTTACACTTTGATCCAGTCTTTGCTGCTGCTCAGTAATATATTTCTCTCTCTGCTCCAGCTTAGTCTTCTGATTTATCACTCTTTGTCTCACTGATTCTATTTCATCATTTACCCTATTTATATCAGCTTTCTCTTTTTCAGTTTGTTCTCTCTCATTAAGAAGCTCTATCTTCATTTTTTCCAGTTTTTCTCTTTCTTTCTCTAGCTCTTCTAACTGGATTTGAACCCTATCTTTCTGTTGTTTAGTCCAGATCTGCAGATCATCTTTTTTCTGCTTCATTTCTATATGTTCATTGTCTATTTCATGCCGTATCTTCTTAAGCAACTCAAAGTCCTTATTATTTTCTTGTTTTTGCAGTTCTGTATCAACCTGCATCTCTTCAAGGGCATGTTGTCTCTTTTTGGTTTCCTTAAGAGCATCATCTAAATGTTCCTGTTCAATGTGAAGCTGAGCAGCGATTCCATCTAATTCTGTGTTTCTCTTCTCTACTTCCTTTTCCTTCCTCTGTATGTTTAGCTCTTTTTCATCAAGAGCGTTCTGCTTGTCTTGCATGAGTTGCTTTTGTAGTTCAATTGACTGAATCTGATGGTGTATTTCACCTTGCATTTGTTCAACCTTGTCTCTTTCTTTGTTGGTCATGTATTTTATGTTTTCCATTTCTTCTTTGGCTTTCTGAAGTATTTGCTTCTCTTCATTCATTTTTATGATGTTAAGCTCCAGCGTCTGTTTCTGCTGCTCAGTTTCAAATCTCTGTTTTTCCAGATCTTCTCTCTCTCTTTTGTTTTCTTCCCTGGTTTGATCATTCTGTTGCTGCTGGTTGAGTAACTCCATCTGCCGTTCCTCAATGTTTGATTTTTCCAAAATAAGTTTCTTCTTCAAAATTTCATTTTCATTTTGCTTGTTCTGTATCTCTGCTCTTAAAACTTCTAGTTTGTTTCTTAAAGTCATCAAGCTATTCCTCTCTTCCTCTGTTTCTTGTTTTTCATGAAGAAGTTCTTCCTTCATCTCCTCAAGGGCCAGTCTGTCCTTTTGTATCTGCTCAATCTGGTCCATCATTTGTTTTTCCAAGTCTTTCTTTTCTTTGGCAATTTCTGTCTTTTCCTTTTCGAGCATCACTTTTGTTTTCTCAGTTTCTTGCTTTTGTCTCTCTATCTCCTTTATTGTCTTATCAAGGTCCCTCATTTTCATTTCAGTCTCTTCAGACAAACATTTAATTTCTTCTCTGTCTTTTTCTAGTTGGATTTTAATTTCTCTTTCTTTCTCCTTTAGGTTGGTGTCTATTATTATCATTTTATCTGTCTGTATCTTTATCTCAGCTTTTGTCTTTTCAAGATTAAATTTATCGTCTTGAAGTCGTTGATTATCCTTTTCAATTTCTACCTTTGCTCTCTCCAGGTCAACCCTCATTTGCAATAATTCTTCCATTTCTTTATCAATCTTTTCTTTCTTACTTTTAATGTCATCTCTAATTATTTGCAACTCAGTGTGAAGTTTGTTTGTTTCTTCCCTTTGTCTCTCTAATTGTCTGATTTCTTCCTCCACTCTTTGCTTTTCACCTTCGATTTCGAGCCAGCAATTCTCTTGATCCTTTCTTTCCTTCTTGGTAACATTTTGGATCTCTTTGAATTCTGCTCTTATCTGTTCTAGTGCATTCTTCTCATCTTGTACATTCAGTTTCTCATGTCTTAGATTTTGTAATTGCTTCTCAAGATCATTTTTCATGTTTTCAAGTTCGGCCTTCTCTTGATCCATCAACTTTTTGCTGATTTCAAGCTGCTCTTTTTCTTTCTGTACTTCTTCAGTCAGCTTTCTGTATTCATTGCGTTCTCTTATAATTGTTTCACCCATTTCCATTAATCGCTGTCTCTCCTTTTGAATGTCGGCCTCCTTTCTTTCCAGATTACTTTGAATCTCCTTCTTGATTTTATACATTTCATCTTGAGTCTGTTTCAGCTGTTGCTGCTCTTCCTTGAAAGTTTTTACTCTGTTTTCAAGCTCACTTTCCTTTCTTTGCAGTTCTTCTCGAAGTGTATCCAGTTTCTGTTTTTCTGAATGTACATTTTTCTTCTCTTTGTCAACATCATCTCTTTCCTTCAGAATGTCCACCTTCATTTGCTCTAGAGCCTCTTTGTGATTTTGAATCTCTTGTTTCGCCATCTCATCTAGTTCTTTCTGCTGTAAGGCTTTTCTTTCCAGGTCCTCTGTTTCTCTCACTAACACTTCCTTCTTAAGCTGCAGATGTGTCATTTCCTTTTCATAAACATCCCTGTCATTTTTCAGTCGTATCTTATCATCTTGAAGTTCTGCACTGATTATATTGAGATCTTTCTTCTTGGTCTCTATTTCTGTGATGATATTCTCTATATCTTGTCTTTGTGTTTGAAGTTTTAGACTGAGGTCTGTTAGTCTGTCCCTCTCATTGTTTGCTTCCTGAATGAGTCTGTCAGTGATCTTTGATTTCTTCTGAAGCTCAGCATTCTCTTGTTCAATCAAATGTCTCTCTGTGCTGACCATCTGCCTCATTTCTTCCACTTGCTCTTTTTGTTTGTTTAGTTCACTCTTCATCTCCTCTAGTTTCTCCTCCATTTTTGTAGCATCATGGAACTTTTCATCAAGTTTAGCCCTCTCGTTTTCTAGTTCATTCCTCATCTTTTCTAGATTTTTCAGTTCCACATCATAAGCCTTCATTGCAGCACTCACTTCATGCCTTTGTTGATTGATTTTAGTTTGTTCATCTTCTAACCGATCCTTCTCCATGATCAAAGCATGTTTTGAAGATTCAACATCAACTCTCTGTCTCTGTAGTTCACTTCTAGAGAGCTCCAGCTCTTGCTTCTCTTGCCTTAAATTGTCCATTTCTTTTTCTATATCTTCTTGCTTCCTCAGTATTTCCATATTGATCTTTTCAAGTGTATCTTTCTTTTTCTCTATTTCTTCAACAGTCCAACTTTTCTTTTCCAACTCATGTTTCTGCTTCCCCAGTATCTGCTCTCCCCTCTTTACTTCAGAAGTAATGCCTTCCAGTTCAGCCCTTTTCTTTTCATGCAGAATTTTCATTTCTTCCATGGTTTGCCATAGGTTTTGTATATCTCTGTTGAGCTGTTCCAGATCACTCTTGTTTCTCAAGAGTTCCTCAGTGACCATTTGCAGTTCTTCCTTGTTCTTTCTTGCATCCTTAAACTCTTCCATTATTTCTTTAGCTATTTCTGCCTTAATCAGCTCTCTTTTGGTCTGCACATCCTCCTTTTCTCTGTTTATCTCATCCCTCAGCTGCTCCAGTTCTTCTCTTTCTTTCTGCAGCATTTCTCTTACGCTCTCTTCCTCCTGTTGCTTTTCTGCAAGCTCTGCTTTCATCTTCTCCAACTCATTCTTGTCTCTTCTGGTGGTTTCTATCTCTTTTCTAAGGCTTCCAAGATTTTCCCTTATTTGTCCAATATCTTGAATGAGCCTCTGGATCTCAGACTTGAAGTTTTCCTTTTCATCTCTCACCACCTTACTTTCCTCCATCCTGCTCTCCATGTCAACTTTTAGATTTCTCACCATTTCCCTGATTTTCACAACCTCTAAAATTAGTCTTTGGATGTCAGCATTGTTACTTTCTCCATCTTCTAGATTCACAGTTTTCTCTACCAATAGCTCAAAATCCTCTCTTGCACTTTGAACATCATTCCTGAGTATTTCCAGCTCCTGCCACTCTCTGTTGATCTCCTCTCTTGCCTTTGCCATCTCAGTCTTCATTTTCTCCACCTCATCCCTCTTTCTTGTCACTTGTTTCATCTTCTGGTCCAGATCTTTCTTTTCTAGGACTATTTCAGACCTTAAGATTTCTATTTCTCCCTTCTCATGCATCATTTTCTGAATCCTTGTTTCTAGGACTTCTCTCTGACTCTGTATATCCATCAGCTCCACCTCTCTTGTGTCCTTTTCATGTTGTAATATCTCAGACCTCATGCTTTCTAGCTCATCCATCTGATGTTTTAAATCTGCTTTAGTTTTTTGAAGTTCTACCTGCTGTTGATCCAGCTCAGCCTTCAACTCTGTCAGTTTGTCTATTTGTCTGTTAATTTCATCTGTCTGGCTCTTACTCTCTTCTTGGTGGTCGTCCATACTTAATGATTCCATTTTCTCCATTAATTCCTCTGAATCTCTCCTCATTACTTCTTTTTTTCTGGAAGGTGTAACTGTTTGTACTGTGCTTTCTCTAGTTGTTTCTTCTAGAAGTTTTTTGAGAATTTCATATTGTTTCTTCATGTCAACATTTTCTTTCTTCAGCAGTTCATTTTCGTCATGGAGTTTTTGTTTGTCCAATGCCATTTCTTGTTTTTGACTTTCCAAATAAGCTCTATTTTGCTCAAGATCACTTCGCTCTCTGCTCAACAACACTTTGGTACTCTCAATTTGCTGTTTCTCTTTTTGTATCTCCTTGTTTTGTTGCTCATAGGTTTCCTTCATGCTCTGTTTCATGGCTTCGACTTCCAGTCTCATGTTCTCCAGTTCAAATCTTTCTTTTCTAGCAGCCTTGACTTCATCTTTCATTCTTCTGAGAACCTCTCTGACATGCTCAATTTCCTGGATCAGTCTCTGCATGTAAGCACTCATTTCTTGCCTTTCCTCTGAATCCGCTTGAACATTAACATCTCTCTGCATGCTTCTTTCCAGGTCATGTTTTGTTCTCCAGGCCATTTCCCTAGTCTTTTCAGCCTCTTGAATAAGCCTCTGTATCTTGGTGTTTATTTGTTCTTTCTCTTCCAGATCTCCACCTCTTTCTTCCGTATGAGATTGTAGTTCTTCTCCCGCTCGTTGTTTCTCATCTTTTGTTCGCTCCATGTCATCACGCTCTATACTTAACATGACCCTGTCCATTTCAAGTTTCTCATTTTCACTTTCAATATCAGCTCTCATTTTCTCCAGCTCATCTCTCTTTCTCGCTGCTTGTCTCATCTTGTGATCAAGATCTTTCTTTTTGCTATCAATTTCATCCTGAAGAAGCTTCAATTCTTTCATCTCACGTTTAGTTTTTTCCATCTTGTCCTCTAATTCCTCTTTCTGTTTGAGTATTTCAGCTCTCATACCGATGAGTTCTTTTTCTTCTGACTGTTTTTTAGTCTCAAACTCTTCTTTTTGGATTAAAATATTTGATTTGATCTCCTCATATTTCTCCATTTCTTTTTTAGCCTCTCTCAACATTTCATCATTTGCTTTTCTTTCTTTTGCTAACTCAGCTTTCATTCGCTCTAGCTGAACTCTTTCATCTTGAATATCCTGTTTTTGAACTTTTATCTCCTCTAATTCTTTATGCAGATTTGATTTACTTTGTTTCATATCATCTATGTCTCGTTTCAGTTGTATTCTGCTTTTCTCAGTCAATTCCTTTTCATCCAAAAGTTCACCTCTTTCTCTCTCTATGTCATGTATTTTCTTTAAGATCTCCACACTCATCTGATCAAGATTATCTCTCTCTGTCTGCAGGTTTGCACGAGTGATGTCAATCTCTTCAGATTGCCTGTTGAAATGTTCCTTGTGTTTTTCCAGATCCATCTTTTCCTTTGTAACATTCACTTTGTCTACAGCAGTGGCTTGTTTTTGTCTTTCTGTCTCAGCTTGTATTTCATACAGGGTGTCATTTTTCATTTTGATCTCCTTAGCAAATTGTTTCCTCTCTTTGTCTAACTCTTCTGCAGCCCTCTGCCTTTCTTTCTGAACTTCTAGCTTCAACTTCTTAATATCCTCTCTCTTCTTTTCCAGCTCATCTTGCTCATTTTTAAAAGCTTGTTTCTCAATTTGGAGGTTTTCCAAGTCTCTAGCCAACTCAGCTCTCTTTTGTTCCAGATTCTCAAAATCAGCCTTTTCTTTTATGTTATTTTTCATGTCATCCATTTCTTTTTGTTTAGTTTGAAGTTCTGTTCTCATTTGTTCTAGTTCATTCTCTTTGTGTTGTATTTTTTTCTTCTCATCTTCAATTTGAGCTATTTGTCTTAAGTTATTTGTACTCATTTGCTTCAGAATGTCTTTATCTCTCTGTAAGTCAGTTCTTTGTCTATCTAGTTCTTCCATGGCTTGGTTTATCTCTGTCTTGGTTTTCTCCAGCTCAGATCTTTCTTCTTGAAGCAAGTCTCTGGCAGACTGAATTTCCTTTCTTTGCTTCTCTGTCTCATCCATGAGCTCTTCCAACTTTTGGTAGTCCACTGGAATACCACTGATATCTAATTGCTTTTTAAATTTGGCTGCCATCTCTTCTGCCCTCCATTTTTCATTATTTGTCTTCTCAGATAGTTTCTTCAAGTCTTCAGCTTGTCTTTGAAGGTCGGTTTTCATCGTCTGTAGTTCTTCCTTCTCAATTTCAAAGGTGTGTTTTTCAACTTTTAGATTCTTTAATTCTTTCTCCATATACATTTCTTTCCTCTCCATAAGATTCAAATTTTTGGTCAACAGCTCTCTGTCTTTTTCAACCTGATCCTTTTCCTCAAGTAATTTTAGTCTCAGTTGTTCACAGGTCTTCTTTTCTTCCTCTAGACTTACCATATCTATCTCTATGTTTCTCTTCTGTGCCATCATTTCCACTCTTTCTCTTTCTACGTTGGTCATTTCTGTCTTTGTGAATTCCATTAGATCATCAACCTCTCGCTGTAATAGATCAATGTCAGTTTGTCTCTGGTCAAGTTGACTCATTTCCATCATGATTGCGTTTTTCAGTTTGTCCATTTCATGTTGTTGTTGTAAAATGTATTCCTGCAGCTTTGCAAGTTCACTTTCTCTGCGAGAAAGGCTTTCATTCGCTTTTTGAATAGTCTCCACTTGTTTTGAGATGTTCACCCTCGATTCTTCAAGAATGTCTCTCTCTGTCCGCATCTCTTTTATTGCCATCTCATTCTTTTCTTGCTGTTCTGCAAGAAGTTTGTTGGCTTTAGCAATTTCTGTTTTGATTTTCTCTAAATCAGTCTTCTCCATTTCAAACTCAGTTGCTTGTTTTTGTTGATTAAATTTTTGAACATTAATCTCTTCATTAAGGCTTTCAAGAGTTATTCTATCTTCCTGAAGTTGAGCTGACATTTCTTCTAGCTTCTGTCTTTCGTTTTGCATGTCTTGCTTTTCCTTTTCAATGTGTTCAGCTTCTCTTTGCAGTTCAGCTCTCATCTGTTCCAGTTTGTCCTTTTCATCTTCAATAAACTTCTTCTCTAACATCATCTCCTGTTTATGAGGTAAATCCTCAACTTCAGGCAAATCTGACTTTTGGCTCTCAACATCTGATTCTAATGCATCTTTTAAGTCCATTTCCATCAAGACACTTTTTCCATCTGGATCTGACATTTCTTTGTCTGTTAAAGATTTGACTACATCCACGTCACTCTGTCGAAGAACCATTTCAGCCTCTGACTTCTCAAGCAGACTCTCTTCTGTTATGCCAAACCTCAGGTGATCAATATCTTCTTGTTTTCTTTCGATGTCTTCCCGCATTCTTTCAAGTTCTTCCTTTTCTATTCGTAACTCTTGCTTTTCATCTTCAAGTGCCATTTTTTCTCTTGTTATTTTCTCACTCATCTGTTCAAGCATGTTTTTCTCTTGTTGTATCTCTGCCAGAGTGATCTCAATGTCTGTTTTTTGTTCAGAAAGATGTTTTTCATGCTCTTCCTTGGTTTGAGACATCTCAGCTTTGGTTTTCTCTAGGTCAGACCATTCCCTTCTAATCAAGTCTTTGCCTATCTCAATTGCTTCTTGTTCCCTTTGTATTTCAGTATAGGTTTCATCCAGAATATCTCCCTTCTTTTTAATTTCCTCAATGAGATCATTGATTTCTTTCCTCTCTTTCTGGAGTTGAGCTGTCATTTCCTCCAGTTTTTGTCTTTCATGTTGTGTTTGTAGTTTGATCTTCTCAATCTCATGTGTTTCTCGTTGCAGGTCAGTTTTGATCTGTTTTATTACTTCCTTCTCATTCTCCAAAGCTTCTCTCTCAAGTTTCAGACTCTCTGAATCTCTGTCTACGTTAACTAGTTTTTGTTGCAGATTTTCCATTTCTCTCTTCAGGAGTTGTCTATCATTTTCCAGCATTTCCTTTTCAGTCAATATCTCCTTCATCTGGAGCTCAACATGTTCAGACTTCTTTCTCAGCTCAGTCATTATGTCCTGTTTTTCCCTGATCACTGCAGCTTTTTCACTTTCAATGTTGTTCTTTTCTTTTTCCACTTCACTTTGTTGTTTATAAATCTCTACTTGTAGTTTCTCTAGTTCATCTTCTCTGAGTTTCATTTTCTCTTTCTCATTTTCAATATCATCAGTTTGTTTGGAGATGTTCAATCTCATTTGCTCAAGATTGTTTGTCTCTCTTTGTAGATCTGCCATTAAAGACTCATTTGCAACTTTCATTTCATCCTGGATTTTATTATTTTTCTTTGTATCTTCAGCAAGATGAACGATATCTTCTCTCTCTTTCTTAATTTCTTCAGACATCTTTTCCAAAGTCTGTCTTTCATTTTGTGTTTCTTCTTTTAGCTTTCTGATATCATCCGCTTCTCTTTGCAGCTCAATCTTCATCTGTTCTAACTTGTTCTTCTCATCTTCAAACACTTGTTTCTGAAGTGTCATCATCTTTAGGTCTTTAGTCAGATCTTTTCTGCTTTGGTCTACATCATCTCTTTCTTTCTGCAATTGTGGTTTCTGTTCTTCAATCTCTTGTTTTTCTTTATCTAGTTGGCTTCTCTCATTCCTCATTTTTTCCATAATATCATTGACTTCTGCCTGTTGATTGTCTAGCTCAGATTGTCTCAGATCAAGCTGACTTCTGTCTTTTATTATAATGTTTCTGTCATTGTCTATGTCTCTCTGCAGATCCTGAATTTCAGTGTGCAGTTGCTCAAGTTCATGCTGTTTTTGTCTCATTTGTTCCTCTCGATTTTTAATATCATGTATTTGCCTTGTGATGGTCTCATTCATCTCCTTTAAGGTGTCTCTCTCTTTCTGTGTCTCTGCCAGAATGAATTCTTTCTTTTCTTCTTGCTCAGCAAATTGCTTTTCAAGAACTTCTTTGATTTCATCAAGTTCATGTTTGGTTTTCTCAAGATCATATTTTTCTTTCTCAAGCAAGTCTCTATCAGATTGAATGGCTTTAGTTTTCACTTCAATTTCTGTGTTCATTTCATCCAAGACAATTTCTTTTCTTTTTGTCTCTTCCATGAGATTGTCGATTTCTTCTCTCTCTTTCTGGAGTTGAACTGTCATTTCTTCCAGTTTTTGTCTTTCATGTTGTATTTGCAGTTTGATCTTCTCAAACTCTTGTGCTTCTCGTTGCAGGTCAGTTTTGATCTGCTTTATTTCTTCCTTCTCATTCTCCAAAGCTTCTCTTTCAAGTTTCAGACTCTCTGAATCTCTGTCTACATTAACTATTTTTTGTTGCAGATTTTCCATTTCTCTCTTCAGCAGTTGTCTGTCATTTTCCAGCATTTCCTTTTCAGTCAATATCTCTTTCATCTGAAGCTCAACATCTTCAGACTTCTTTCTCAGCTCAGTCATCATGTCCTGTTTTTCCCTGATCACTGCAGCTCTTTCACTTTCATTGTTGTTCTTTTCCTTTTTCATTTCACTTTGTTGTTTATGAATCTCTGCTTGAAGTTGATCTAGTTCATCTTGTCTGAGTCTTAATTTTTCTTTCTTGTTTTCAAGATCATCAGTTTGTTCGGAGAAGTTCACTCTCATTTGCTCAAGGTTGTTTTTCTCTCTTTGTAGATCTGCCATTAAAGACTCACTTGCAGCTTTCATTTCATCCAGAATCTCATGTTTTCTCTTTGTATCTTCAGCAAGATGAACGATATCTTCTCTTTCTTTCTTAAGTTCTTCAGCCATCTTTTCCAAACTCTGTCTCTCATTTTGTGTTTCTTCTTTGAGCTTTCTGATATCATCCGCTTCTCTTTGCAGCTCAATCTTCATCTGTTCTAACTTGTTCTTCTCATCTTCAAACACTTGTTTCTGAAGTGTCATCATCTTTAGGTCTTCAGTCAGATCTTTTCTGCTTTGGTCTGCGTCATCTCTTTCTTTCTTCAATTGCTGTTTCTGTTCTTCAATCTCTTGTTTATCTTTATCTATTTGGATTCTCTCATTCCTCATTTTTTCCATAATATCATTGACTTCTGCCTGTTGTTTGTCTAGCTCAGATTGTCTCAGATCAAGCTGACTTCTGTCGTTTATTATAATGTTTCTGTCATTGTCTTGTTCCTGTTTCTGATTATGAATTTCAGTTTTCAGTTGTTCGAGTTCATGCTGTTTTTGTCTCATTTGTTCCTCTCGATTTTTAATCTCATGCATCTGTCTTGTGATGGTCTCATTCATCTCCTCCTGGTTGTGTCTCTCTTTCTGTATCCCTGCCAGAATGATTCCTTGCTTTTCTCTTTCTTTTTCAAGATCCTCCTTGGTTTTAGCAAGTTCACTTTTGATTGTCTCAAGATCAAGTTTTTCCTTCTCAAGCAAGTCTCTTTCAAATTGAATTGCAATTGTTTTCACTTCAATTTCTGTGTTAATTTCATCCAAGACAATGTCTTTTCTTTTTGTCTCCTCAATGAGATTGTCGATTTCTTCTCTCTCTTTCTGGAGTTGAGCTGTCATTTCCTCCAGTTTTTTTCTTTCATGTTGTGTTTGTAGTTTGATCTTATCAATCTCTTGTGTCTGTCTTTGCAGTTCAGTTTTGATCTGTTTTATCACTTCCTTCTCATTCTCCAAAGCTTCTCTCTCAAGTTTCAGACTCTCTGAGTCTCCGTCTACATTAACTAGTTTTTGTTGCAGTATTTCCATTTCTCTCTTCAGCAGTTGTCTATCATTTTCCAGCATTTCCTTTTCAGTCAATATCTCTTTCATCTGAAGCTCAACATCTTCAGACTTCTTTTTCAGCTCAATCATCATGTTCTGTTTTTCCCTGATCACTGCAGCTTTTTGAGTTTCAGCAATGCTCTTCTCATTCTTTGCGAGCTCCACAATGTCATGCAGCTCCTTCTGTTGTTTTTCTATTTCAATCTCTCTGAGTTCAAGCTGCTGCTTCTCAATCATGAAGATTTCTTTGAGGTTTTTCAACTCACTTTGTTGTTTTTGATTCTCTGCTTTTAGTTGCTCTAGTTCATCTTGTCTCAGTCTAATTTTCTCCTTCTCATTTTCAAGATCATCAATTTGTTTGGAGATGTTCAGTCTCATTTGCTCAAGATTGTTTTTCTCTCTTTGTAGATCTGCCATTGAAGACTCATTTGCAATTTTAATTTCATCCAGAATCTTATGTTCCCTCTTTGTATCTTCAGCCAGATTAGCAATATCTTCTTTCTCTTTCTGAAGTTCTTCAGCCATCTTTTCCAAAGTGTGTCTCTCATTTTGTGTTTCTTCTTTTAGCTTTCTGATATCATCCGCTTCTCTTTGCAGCTCAATCTTCATCTGTTCTAACTTGTTCTTCTCATCTTCAAATACTTGTTTCTGAAGTGTCATCATCTTTAGGTCTTCAGTCAGATCTTTTCTGTTTTGGTCTACATCATCTCTTTCTTTCTTCATTAGCTGTTTCTGTTCTTCAATCTCGTGTTTTTCTTTATCTAGTTGGCTTCTCTCATTCCTCATTTTTTCCGTAATATCATTCACTTCTGCCTGTTGTTTGTCTAGCTCAGATTGTCTCAGATCAAGCTGACTTCTGTCTTTTATTATAATGTTTCTGTCACTGTCTATTTCTCTCTGCAGATCCTGAATTTCAGTGTGCAGTTGCTCAAGTTCATGCTGTTTTTGTCTCATTTGTTCCTCTCGATTTTTAATATCATGTATTTGTCTTGTGATGGTCTCATTCATCTCCTTTAAGGTGTCTCTCTCTTTCTGTGTCTCTGCCAGAATGAACTCTTTCTTTTCTTCTTGCTCAGCAAATTGCTTTTCAAGAACTTCTTTGATTTTATCAAGTTCATGTTTGGTTTTCTCAAGATCATGTTTTTCCTTCTCAAGCAAGTCTCTATCAGATTGAATGGCTTTAGTTTTCACTTCAATTTCTGTGTTCATTTCATCCAAAACAATGCCTTTTCTTTTTGTCTCTTCAATGAGATTGTCGATTTCTTCTCTCTCTTTCTGGAGTTGAGCTGTCATTTCCTCCAGTTTTTGTCTTTCATGTTGTGTTTGTAGTTTGATCTTCTCAATCTCTTGTGTCTGTCTTTGCAGGTCAGTTTTGATCTGTTTTATTACTTCCTTCTCATTCTCCAAAGCTTCTCTCTCAAGTTTCAGAGTCTCTGAGTCTCTGTCTACATTAACTAGTTTTTGTTGCAGATTTTCCATTTCTCTCTTCAGCAGTTGTCTATCATTCTCCAGCATTTCCTTTTCAGTCATTATCTCCTTCATCTGAAGCTCAACATCTTCAGACTTCTTTCTCAGCTCAGTCATTATGTCCTGTTTTTCCCTGATCACTGCAGCTCTTTCAGTTTCGATGTTGTTCTTTCCCTTTATAATTTCATTTTGTTGTTTATGAATCTCTGCTTGTAGTTTATCTAGTTCATCTTGTCTGAGTCTTGTTTTCTCTTTCTCATTTTCAAGATCATTAGTTTGTTTGGAGATGTTCAATCTCATTTGCTCAAGGATCTTTTTCTCTCTTTGTAGATCTGCCATTAAAGACTTATTTGCAACTTTCATTTCATCCAAAATCTCATGTTTTCTCTTTGTATCTTCAGCAAGATGAACGATATCTTCTCTTTCTTTCTGAAGTTCTTCAGCCATCTTTTCCAAAGTCTGTCTTTCATTTTGTGTTTCTTCTTTGAGCTTTCTGATATCATCCGCTTCTCTTTGCAGCTCAATCTTCATCTGTTCTAACTTGTTCTTCTCATCTTCAAACACTTGTTTCTGAAGTGTCATCATCTTTAGGTCTTCAGTCAGATCTTTTCTGCTTTGGTCTACGTCATCTCTTTCTTTCTTCATTTGCTGTTTCTGTTCTTCAATCTCTTTTTTATCTTTATCTATTTGGATTCTCTCATTCCTCATTTTTTCCATAATATCATTCACTTCTGCCTGTTGTTTGTCTAGCTCAGATTGTCTCAGATCAAGCTGACTTCTGTCGTTTATTATAATGTTTCTGTCATTGTCTTGTTCCTGTTTCTGATTATGAATTTCATTTTTCAGTTGTTCGAGTTCATGTTGTTTTTGTCTCATTTGTTCCTCTCGATTTTTAATATCATGCATCTGTCTTGTGATGGTCTCATTCATCGCCTCCTGGTTGTGTCTCTCTTTCTGTATCTCTGCCAGAATAATTCCTTGCTTTTCTCTTTCTTTTTCAAGATCCTCCTTGGTTTTAGCAAGTTCACTTTTGATTTTCTCAAGATCAAGTTTTTCCTTCTCAAGCAAGTCTCTTTCAAATTGAATTGCAATTGTTTTCACTTCAATTTCTGTGTTAATTTCATCCAAGACAATGCCTTTTCTTTTTGTCTCCTCAATGAGATTGTCGATTCCTTCTCTCTCTTTCTGGAGTTGAGCTGTCATTTCCTCCAGTTTTTTTCTTTCATGTTGTGTTTGTAGTTTGATCCTCTCAATCTCTTGTGTCTGTCTTTGCAGTTCAGTTTTGATCTGTTTTATCACTTCCTTCTCATTCTCCAAAGCTTCTCTCTCAAGTTTCAGACTCTCTGAGTCTCCGTGTACATTAACTAGTTTTTGTTGCAGTATTTCCATTTCTCTCTTCAGCAGTTGTCTATCATTTTCCAGCATTTCCTTTTCAGTCAATATCTCTTTCATCTGAAGCTCAACATCTTCAGACTTCTTTTTCAGCTCAGTCATCATGTTCTGTTTTTCCCTGATCACTGCAACTTTTTGAGTTTCAGCAATGCTCTTCTCATTCTTTGCAAGCTCCACAATGTCATGCAGCTCCTTCTGTTGTTTTTCTATTTCAATCTCTCTGAGTTCAAGCTGCTGCTTCTCAATCATGAAGATTTCTTTGAGGTTTTTCAACTCACTTTGTTGTTTTTGATTCTCTGCTTTTAGTTGCTCTAGTTCATCTTGTCTCAGTCTAATTTTCTCCCTCTCATTTTCAAGATCATCAATTTGTTTGGAGATGTTCAGTCTCATTTGCTCAAGATTGTTTTTCTCTCTTTGTAGATCTGCCATTGAAGACTCATTTGCAATTTTAATTTCATCCAGAATCTCATGTTCCCTCTTTGTATCTTCAGCCAGATTAGCAATATCTTCTTTCTCTTTCTGAAGTTCTTCAGCCATCTTTTCCAAAGTGTGTCTCTCATTTTGTGTTTCTTCTTTTAGCTTTCTGATATCATCCGCTTCTCTTTGCAGCTCAATCTTCATCTGTTCTAACTTGTTCTTCTCATCTTCAAATACTTGTTTCTGAAGTGTCATCATCTTTAGGTCTTCAGTCAGATCTTTTCTGTTTTGGTCTACATCATCTCTTTCTTTCTTCATTAGCTGTTTCTGTTCTTCAATCTCGTGTTTTTCTTTATCTAGTTGGCTTCTCTCATTCCTCATTTTTTCCGTAATATCATTCACTTCTGCCTGTTGTTTGTCTAGCTCAGATTGTCTCAGATCAAGCTGACTTCTGTCTTTTATTATAATGTTTCTGTCATTGTCTATGTCTCTCTGCAGATCCTGAATTTCAGTGTGCAGTTGCTCAAGTTCATGCTGTTTTTGTCTCATTTGTTCCTCTCGATTTTTAATATCATGTATTTGTCTTGTGATGGTCTCATTCATCTCCTTTAAGGTGTCTCTCTCTTTCTGTGTCTCTGCCAGAATGAACTCTTTCTTTTCTTCTTGCTCAGCAAATTGCTTTTCATGATCTTCTTTGATTTTATCAAGTTCATGTTTGGTTTTCTCAAGATCATGTTTTTCCTTCTCAAGCAAGTCTCTATCAGATTGAATGGCTTTAGTTTTCACTTCAATTTCTGTGTTCATTTCATCCAAAACAATGCCTTTTCTTTTTGTCTCTTCAATGAGATTGTCGATTTCATCTCTCTCTTTCTGGAGTTGAGCTGTCATTTCCTCCAGTTTTTGTCTTTCATGTTCTGTTTGTAGTTTGATCTTCTCAATCTCTTGTGTCTGTCTTTGCAGGTCAGTTTTGATCTGTTTTATTACTTCCTTCTCATTCTCCAAAGCTTCTCTCTCAAGTTTCAGAGTCTCTGAGTCTCTGTCTACATTAACTAGTTTTTGTTGCAGATTTTCCATTTCTCTCTTCAGCAGTTGTCTATCATTCTCCAGCATTTCCTTTTCAGTCATTATCTCCTTCATCTGAAGCTCAACATCTTCAGACTTCTTTCTCAGCTCAGTCATTATGTCCTGTTTTTCCCTGATCACTGCAGCTCTTTCAGTTTCGATGTTGTTCTTTCCCTTTATAATTTCATTTTGTTGTTTATGAATCTCTGCTTGTAGTTTATCTAGTTCATCTTGTCTGAGTCTTATTTTCTCTTTCTCATTTTCAAGATCATTAGTTTGTTTGGAGATGTTTAATCTCATTTGCTCAAGGATCTTTTTCTCTCTTTGTAGATCTACCATTAAAGACTTATTTGCAACTTTCATTTCATCCAAAATCTCATGTTTTCTCTTTGTATCTTCAGCAAGATGAACGATATCTTCTCTTTCTTTCTGAAGTTCTTCAGCCATCTTTTCCAAACTCTGTCTCTCATTTTGTGTTTCTTCTTTGAGCTTTCTGATATCATCCGCTTCTCTTTGCAGCTCAATCTTCATCTGTTCTAACTTGTTCTTCTCATCTTCAATCACTTGTTTCTGAAGTGTCACAATGTTTAGGTCTTCAGTCAGATCTTTTCTGCTTTGGTCTACATCATCTCTTTCTTTCTGCAATTGTGGTTTCTGTTCTTCAATCTCTTTTTTATCTTTATCTATTTGGCTTCTCTCATTCCTCATTTTTTCCATAATATCATTGATTTCTGCCTGTTGTTTGTCTAGCTCAGATTGTCTCAGATCAAGCTGACTTCTGTTGTTTATTATAATGTTTCTGTCATTGTCTAGTTCCTGTTTCTGATTATGAATTTCATTTTTCAGTTGTTCGAGTTCATGTTGTTTTTGTCTCATTTGTTCCTCTTGATTTTTGAGATCAAGTGTTTGTCTTGTGATGGTCTCATTCATCGCCTCTAGGTTGTCTCTCTCTTTCTGTATCTCTGCCAGTATGATTCCTTGCTTTTCTCTTTCTTTTTGAAGACCCTCCTTTGCTTCATCAACTTCACTTTTGATTTTCTTAAGATCGTGTATTTCCGTCTCAATCCTGATTCTATCAGATTGAATTTCTGTAGTTTTCAATTCAATTTCTTTGTTAATTTCATCCAAGACAATGCCTTTTCTTTTTGTCTCCTCAATAAGATTGTCGATTTCTTCTCTCTCTTTCTGGAGTTGAGCTGTCATTTGCTCCAGTTTTTGTCTTTCATGTTGTGTTTGTAGTTTGATCTTCTCAATCTCATGTGTTTCTCGTTGCAGGTCAGTTTTGATCTGTTTTATCACTTCCTTCTCATTCTCCAAAGCTTCTCTCTCAAGTTTCAGACTCTCTGAGTCTCTGTCTACATTAACTAGTTTTTGTTGCAGATTTTCCATTTCTCTCTTCAGCAGTTGTCTATCATTTTCCAGCATTTCCTTTTCAGTCAATATCTCTTTCATCTGAAGCTCAACATCTTCAGACTTCTTTCTCAGCTCAGTCATCATGTCCTGTTTTTCCCTGATCACTGCAGCTCTTTCACTTTCAATGTTGTTCTTTTCCTTTTTCATTTCACTTTGTTGTTTATGAATCTCTGCTTGAAGTTGATCTAGTTCATCTTGTCTGAGTCTTATTTTTTCTTTCTTGTTTTCAAGATCATCAGTTTGTTTGGAGAAGTTCACTCTCATTTGCTCAAGATTGTTTTTCTCTCTTTGTAGATCTGCCATTAAAGACTCACTTGCAGCTTTCATTTCATCCAGAATCTCATGTTTTCTCTTTGTATCTTCAGCAAGATGAACAATATCTTCTCTCTCTTTCTTAAATTCTTCAGCCATCTTTTCCAAACTCTGTCTCTCATTTTGTGTTTCTTCTTTGAGCTTTCTGATATCATCCGCTTCTCTTTGCAGCTCAATCTTCATCTGTTCTAACTTGTTCTTCTCATCTTCAGTCACTTGTTTCTGAAGTGTCACAATGTTTAGATCTTTTCTACTTTGATCTACATCATCTCTTTCTTTCTTCAATTGATGTTTCTGTTCTTCAATCTCTTGTTTATCTTTATCTATTTGGCTTCTCTCATTCCTCATTTTTTCCATAATATCATTCACTTCTGCCTGTTGTTTGTCTAGCTCAGATTGTCTCAGATCAAGCTGACTTCTGTCGTTTATTATAATGTTTCTGTCATTGTCTTGTTCCTGTTTCTGATTATGAATTTCAATTTTCAGTTGTTCGAGTTCATGCTGTTTTTGTCTCATTTGTTCCTCTCGATTTTTAATATCATGCATCTGTCTTGTGATGGTCTCATTCATCTCCTCCTGGTTGTGTCTCTCTTTCTGTATCTCTGCCAGAATTATTCCTTGCTTTTCTCTTTCTTTTTCAAGATCCTCCTTGGTTTTAGCAAGTTCACTTTTGATTGTCTCAAGATCATATTTTTCCTTCTCAAGCATGTCTCTATCAGATTGAATGGCCATAGTTTTCACTTCAATTTCTGTGTTCATTTCATCCAAGACAATGCCTTTTCGTTTTGTCTCTTCAATGAGATTGTCGATTCTTTCTCTCTCTTTCTGGAGTTGAACTGTCATTTCCTCCAGTTTTTGTCTTTCATGTTGTGTTTGTAGTTTGATCTTCTCAATCTCTCCTGTCTCTCTTTGCAGTTCAGTTTTGATCTGTTTTATCACTTCCTTCTCATTCTCCAAAGCTTCTCTCTCAAGTTTCAGACTCTCTGAGTCTCCGTCTACATTAACTAGTTTTTGTTGCAGTATTTCCATTTCTCTCTTCAGCAGTTGTCTATCATTTTCCAGTATTTGCTTTTCAGTCAATATCTCCTTCATCTGAAGCTCAACATCTTCAGACTTCTT
Source organism: Spinibarbus caldwelli (assembly GCA_039654775.1). Taxonomy (NCBI): domain Eukaryota; kingdom Metazoa; phylum Chordata; class Actinopteri; order Cypriniformes; family Cyprinidae; genus Spinibarbus; species Spinibarbus caldwelli. Next base: position 18,712,053 of record CM077244.1, read on the forward strand.
TTTCAGCTCAATCATCATGTTCTGTTTTTCCCTGATCACTGCAGCTTTTTGAGTTTCAGCAATGCTCTTCTCATTTTTTGCGATCTCCACAATGTCATGCAGCTCCTTCTGTTGTTTTTCTATTTCAGTCTCTCTGAATTCAAGCTGCTGCTTCTCAATCATGATGATTTCTTTGAGGTTTGTCATTTCATTTTGTTGTTTATGAATCTCTGCTTGTAGTTGATCTAGTTCATCTTGTCTGAGTCTAATTTTCTCTTTTTTATTTTCAAGATCATCAATTTGTTTGGAGATGTTCACTCTCATTTGCTCAAGATTGTTTTTCTCTCTTTGTAGATCTGCCATTGAAGACTCATTTGCAATTTTTATTTCATCCAGAATCTCATGTTCCCTCTTTGTATCTTCAGCAAGATTAGCAATATCTTCTTTCTCTTTCTGAAGTTCTTCAGCCATCTTTTCCAAACTCTGTCTCTCATTTTGTGTTTCTTCTTTGAGCTTTCTGATATCATCCGCTTCTCTTTGCAGCTCAATCTTCATCTGTTCTAACTTGTTCTTCTCATCTTCAGTCACTTGTTTCTGAAGTGTCACAATGTTTAGATCTTTTCTACTTTGATCTACATCATCTCTTTCTTTCTTAATTTGCCATTTCTGTTCTTCCATCTTTTGTTTTTCTTTATCTAGTTGTCTTCTTTCAATCCTCATTTTTTCCATAATATCATTGACTTCTGCCTGTTGTTTGTCTAGCTCAGATTGTCTCAGATCAAGCTGACTTCTGTCTTTTATTATAATGTTTCTGTCATTGTCTAGTTCCTGTTTCTGATTCTGAATTTCAGTTTTCAGTTGTTCGAGTTCATGTTGTTTTTGTCTCATTTGTTCCTCTTGATTCTTCATATCATGTGTTTGTCTTGTGATGGTCTCCTTCATCCCCTCTAGGTTGTCTCTCTCTCTCTGTATCCCTGCCAGAATGATTCCTTGCATTTCTTCTCTCTCTTTCTGGAGTTGAGCTGTCATTTCCTCCAGTTTTTGTCTTTCATGTTGTGTTTGTAGTTTGATCTTCTCAATCTCATGTGTTTCTCGTTGCAGGTCAGTTTTGATCTGTTTTATTACTTCCTTCTCATTCTCCAAAGCTTCTCTCTCAAGTTTCAAACTCTCCGAATCTCTGTCTACATTAACTATTTTTTGTTGCAGATTTTCCATTTCTCTCTTCAGCAGTTGTCTATCATTTTCCAGCATTTCCTTTTCAGTCATTATCTCCTTCATCTGAAGCTCAACATCTTCAGACTTCTTTCTCAGCTCAGTCATCATGTCCTGTTTTTCCCTGATCACTGCAGCTTTTTCACTTTCAATTTTGTTCTTTTTCTTTTTCATTTCACTTTGTTGTTTATGAATCTCTGATTGTAGTTGATCTAGTTCATCTTGTCTGAGTCTTATTTTCTCTTTCTCATTTTCAATTTCATCAGTTTGTTTGGAGATGTTCAATTTCATTTGCTCAAGATTGTTTTTCTCTCTTTGTAGATCTGCCATTAAAGACTCACTTGCAGCTTTCATTTCATCCAGAATCTCATGTTTCCTCTTTGTATCTTCAGCAAGATGAACAATATATTCTCTCTCTTTCTTAAGTTCTTCAGCCATCTTTTCCAAACTCTGTCTCTCATTTTGTGTTTCTTCTTTTAGCTTTCTGATATCATCCGCTTCTCTTTGCAGCTCAATCTTCATCTGTTCTAACTTGTTCTTCTCATCTTCAATCACTTGTTTCTGAAGTGTCACAATGTTTAGGTCTTTAGCCAGATCTTTTCTACTTTGGTCTACATCATCTCTTTCTTTCTTCATTAGCTGTTTCTGTTCTTCAATCTCTTGTTTATCTTTATCTAGCTGGCTTCTCTCATTCCTCATTTTTTCCATAATATCATTGACTTCTGCCTGTTGTTTGCCTAACTCAGATTGTCTCAGATCAAGCTGACTTCTGTCTTTTATTATAATGTTTCTGTCATTGTCTAGTTCCTGTTTCTGATCCTGAATTTCAGAGTGCAGTTGCTCAAGGTCATGCTGTTTTTTTCTCAGTTTTTCCTCTTGATTTTTAATATCATGTATTTGTCTTTTGATGGTCTCATTCATCTCCATCAAGGTGTCTCTCTCTTTCGGTGTCTCTGCCAATATGATTTCTTTATTTTCTGCTTGCTCAGCAAATTGCTTTTCAAGATCTTCTTTGATTTTAGCAAGTTCCTGTTTGCTTTTCTCCAGTTCATGTTTTTCTTTCTCAAGCATGTCTCTATCAGATTGAATGGCTTTAGTTTTCACTTCAATTTCTGTCTTCATTTCATCCAAGACCATGTCTTTTCTTTTTGTCTCCTCAATGAGATTGTCGATTTCTTCTCTCTCTTTCTGGAGTTGAACTGTCATTTCCTCCAGTTTTTGTCTTTCATGTTGTGTTTGTAGTTTGATCTTCTCAATCTCTTGTGTTTCTCTTTGCAGGTCAGTTTTGATCTGATTTATCTCCATATGTTGTTTTTGATTCATTAATTCTGCCTTTTCTCTCTCAATATCAATATCATCTCTCTCCTTTTTAATCTGTTCTTTGGTTTCATGTATCTCTTTTTTCTGTTTATCTATTTGAGCTTTAATGTCTTTCAGCCCACTCTTCTCTAGTGCAATCATCACCTTCTGCTCATCTATCTCTGTTTGCTCTTTCTGAATTTCCATTTTTAGACTTTGCAGCTCTGCTTGTTTGTTTCTTGTTTGTTCAGTGTCCTTTTCTAGATCATCTCTCTGTTGTGATATGTTCATTCTTAACTGCTCAAGAATGTGTTTCTCTTTCTGTATCTCTGCCAATGTTACCTCATTTTGTCTTTTATGTGATTCAATTTGGTTGTCAAGATCTTCTTTGGCTCTGGCTATCTCTGCTTTAGTTTTCTCCAGGTCAGACTTGTCTTTTTTAAGAGTGTCACTATCAGATTCAATTGCTTGTTTTTGTTTTCTTAGATCTCCTTCCTCTGATCTTATCCTGGCAAAAGAAATACCTATATCTTCCTTTTCTTTTTGAAGTTTGATTTCCTCAGCCTTCTGCCTGTCATTTTCTATGTCTTGCCTTAGTTTAGCAATAATTTCCTTTTCTTGTTGGAGCTCATTTTTCATCTTATCAAATTCTTGCTTTTCTTTGTCAGTCAATTGTTTCTGGTAGTTTAAGGTCTCAAACTCCTGAGCTAAGATGATTCTATTTTCTTTTATATCCTGTAGATCTTTGTTCAGCATTTGCCTGCTGTTTTCGATAGATTCTTTTTCTCTGAGAACTTCTTGTTTCATCAGCTCCACTGTTTCACTTTCCCTCTTCAGTTCTACTGCAATGCCATTAACTCTTTGTCTTTCTTCCATTACATTAGTCCTATCTTTTTCAAGTCTGTCCATCACATTCTCTAATTCTCTCTTTTGCTTTTCCATTTCAGCCTGTCTTTCATTAAGCTGACTCTTCTCTTTCATGACAACATCCTGGATCTCTTCTATTTCTTTCTGTTGTGCATGAAGTTGTGATGTACGTATATTCAGGTCATTTTCTTGGTGTCTCAAACTTTCCTTCACTAATTTAATATTATGCTCCTCTTGTGAGATGTTCATCTTCATTTGCTCAAGGGAATTTCTCTGCTTCTCCATCTCTGACCGATCAATATCATTCATATTTCTCTTTTCAGCAAGATCTTTTGCTCTAGCTATTTCTCTTTTGCTTTTCTCCACTTCACACTTCTGGTTTTCCAGTATATCTTTTTCAGTCTCAATGTCTTGCTTTTGTTTTTCTAGCTCAAGGCGCATCCTCTCCAGAGCTTCTTTTCTGTCATTTCCCTCATGTTGTATTTGAACTGCCATTTCTTTTATACTCTGATTTTCAGCTACCACCTCTTTCTTTATTCTCTCAATATTGTCAGCCTCTTTCTGAAGGTCAGCTCTTACCTGCTGTATCTCTTTCTCAAAAGATTGCCTCTGAAACTGCAAGTTTTCAAATTCTTTGTGCAGTTTGGCTTTATTTTTCTCTATGTCTTCCTCATCCATTTCTAGTGATTTCATGCGGCTTTCAAATACTTCTTTTTGCTCAATTAAATATTTCTTTTGGAGCTCCACGTTTTCATATTCCACCCTCAGTTCTTCTCTCAAATTCTCCATTTCCTGTCTCTCTTTCTCTAGATCTGCTACGTCTCTATCTCTTGCAGTCTTAATGTATTCTATTTTTTCATGTGCAGCTATCCATTGTTGATCTTGGTCAGCTTGCATCTGCTCAACTTGTATCTTTTCCATTCTTAAACTGCTTTTCAACTCATCTATTTGTTTTTGTTTGTTTTCAATCTCTGCTTCTTTTTGTTTCAGTTCATGTTCTTTCTGTCTTAAATTTTCTTTATCACTTTCGACAATGCACCTTTGATTTGAGATGGTTTCACTCATCTGTGTAAGATTGTCTCTTTCTTTCTCTATCTCTTCCTGTATAGTAATGTTCTGTTCTTTTTGCTGAGCAACTTCATCTTTGAGATCTCTGAGCATAGACTTTTCCTGTTCTAACAAATCTCTCTCAGACTCAAAATATTGCTTTTCTTTTTCAACCTCAATGTGCATCTCATCCAGAGCTTTCGACCTCTTTTCAATCTCTTCAACTAGACTATCAGTGTATTGTCTTTCTTTTTGAATTTTGGCTTCCATATCTTTTACATTTTGTATGTCATTTTGAACAGCTTGTCTTAAATTTTCAATGACACCGGCTTCTTTTTGCAGATCAGCCTTCATGTCCTTCAATATTTTAAATGCTTTTTCCTGCTTTTCTACATCAGCTTGCATTTTATCCAGGTCCTCTCTCTTTCTTTTTGTCTCCTCTGCAAGGCTCACAATGGTATCTCTCTCTTTCTGAAGTTGTACAGCAGTGTTTTTAAGTTTCTGTCTTTCAGCTAGTGTATCTTGTCTTAGCTTCTCAGTATCTTCAGTTACTCTTTGCAGCACGGATTCAGTCTGTTCCAACTTGCTTTTCTCTTCTGCAATACTTTGTCTTTGTAATTTTATCTCCTCTGCCTGACTACCCAAATTGATTTTCTTCTGCTCCAGATCTTCTATATCTCTCATTAAAGCTATTCTGCAGTCCTCAATAAGTCGCTTCTCATTTAGTACCTCTTTTTTCACAAGCTCCACAGTTTCTAGTTCTCTGTTTAATGCATCTGTCAAGTTGCTCTCCATCTGCTGCTTCTGTTCCATTATAGCCGCCCTTTCTCTGTCAAGATTGTCTTTTTCATTTTGTGTGAACTGCCTGATGTCTTCCACCTGTTTTAGCTTTTCAGCTATTTCATCTTGGCTTTTCTGAAGTTGACTTTTTTGCATTAAAACTATATTCTGAATATCCTGCTTGTCTTTTTGTTGTCTGTTAAGATCAGCCTGCATTTGCTGCAGTTCATTTTCTCTTTTCTTTATTTCCTCCTTCTCATTCTCAAAATCATCTTTTTGCTGTAAAATGAGTTCATTTATTTTTTCAAGAGTGTCTCTCTCCATTTTGATCTCCTTTAATGTCAGCTCATTCTCCTCTCTCAGGTTCTCTAGATCTTTCTTTTCTCTCGCTATTTCTGCTTGTATTTGTTGCATATCACACATTTTCTTTTCTAGTTCCTCCCTCTCTTGTTTAAGCTGCTCTGCCCATTTCTCCATGTTCTGTCCTTCTTTCTGCACATCCTGTTTTAACCTTTCGATATCACTAGACTCTTTTTGCAGCTCATATTTCATGTTCTGTAACATTCTCTTTCCATCCTCTATCCTTTTTCTCTGAGCTTCTATGTCTTCTAGTTCTCTAGCAAAAGTGTCTTTTAGGTCAGCCTCCATGGTTTGCTTTTGTTTTTCTATATCCTGTCGAATGTGATTTAGGACATCTCTCGCTTTTTCTAATTCTGTTCTTATCATGTCTTCTTTTTCTCTGCTTTCTGTAATCTCAGCCTGCAGGTCATCCCATCCTTTTTGTATTTCTAGCTTTGTCTTTTCCAGCTCATCTTTTGTTCGTTCTAGCTCTTGTTTTCGCAGCTCTAATTGTAACTCTATGTCTGCTGCATTTTTTGTTGCAGTTTGCAGTGCGGCTTCTTTGAGCAAAAATTCATTCTTGCTCATTTTTATTTCTGCCAGTTGTCTCTCAATTGTACTTTTTTGTGCAAGCAAGTCTTCTTTGAAATACTCCAGTGTTTGTTGCTTTTTATCCAGCTCCTCCATAGTCAAGATCATCTGATATTTTCCTAAATCATACATCACATCAGTTTGGACTTGCACATCAACTTGCTTAATCTCCATCAATCTTGTTTTTTCCAATTTACATTTCTCTCTCTGTAGATTTACTTCCATACTCTCTAGTTCTTGTTTTCTTTGATCTAGCTGCTCTTTCTCTTTCCATATTATATCTAAACCTCTCTGGTTTTCATCTCTCTCTGATTGCAGCAGTCTTTCCCAGTTTTGTAGACTCACTCTTTTCTTTTCCATCTCTATTTCCTCCTCTTGTAATTTTGCCATCTTCTCTTCAGCTTCATTCTTTACCCCTTGTACATCCTCCTTTGTTTTCTCTAGTTCATGTTTCTCTTTTAAAATGGTTTCTTTATATTGTTCCAGTTCTTGTCTTTCTCTCTGTATATCACTTACAATGTCTTCCACTTTAATGGCAGCTGGTTCTTCTGTTTTTGCATACTCCTGGCTCTCAGTTGGAATGATGGCTGGTTGAACCTGAAATAAATGGTTGTTGTTTGCATTTGCATCTCTGTCCCAATATATATATATATATATATATATATATATATATATTTTTTTTTTTAGATATGCTATATACAGTATACAGTTATTCTGAACACAGTTCATGATCAATTTATTTTTCACCATCTTCAGTAAAAAATTCAGTTTAAAGCCCTTTTAGAATTTTATATAGTACAAGAAATGTTCTGAAATGTTCTTCATATTTGTCAACATCAAATAAAAATTTGACCCTATTTACTTTCTTAATACGTGTGTGTACAATTCATTGCAGGTCTTTGTCCAATTCTTTTTCTCGTTTCACCCATGATTGTCGTGTTTAACTGTAATAAGTTGCATCATTGTAAAATAGGTTACAGATGCTTCATGTTGATTTTAAGAATCCATTTGCTGCCGACAATATTGATAATGCAGATAATATAATGACACATCTGTTAAATGCAAGTAAATTATGACTTACCTTTTCTTTGCCTGTCTTTTCTAGAGCAATGCGTTCTTTCTGTCTCTTTATCTCTTCTTTTGCCTGTTCTATGTCCTCCAAAGCATTTTTCACATCTTCTCTCATCTGCTCAACCATATCATTCTCTTTAATTGTCTCCTCCAGCCTCTCCTCCAGTTCTTCTCTTTGCCGCTGCATCATATTTCTCACGAGTTCTAGTTCATCTCGTTCTCTCATAATCTTTTCTTCTCTGTATTCAATCTCTCTTCTCCTTCGTTGAACTTCATTCTTCAACAGCCTCATCTCATCCCTGTCTCTCTTCATCATTTCCTTGTTGTGTTCTACCTCAGCCTTAAGACCTCGCAGCATTTCGCGGATGTGTTCAATCTCCAGAATGAGCCTCTGCATCTCAGCATTCATCTCCTCTTGGTCTGTTGTCTCCATCTGACTTCCTGCCATTCGGCTTTCAATCTGGAATTTTGCTTTCCGCACCATTTCTCTCGTCCCCTCAATCTGCTGAATAAGGTTGATTATTGTGAGGTTCATCTTTCCTTTCTCTTCTTCTAAATCTCTCTCCTCCATCCTAAGTTCAAACTCCTCTCTTGCTCTTTGGATTTCAGCTTTAACTTGCTCCATTTCATATTTCTGCCTCTCCGTCTCCACTCTTTTCTGTTCCATCTCGTCTTTTGCCCTTTGTATCTCCATCCTCAGTCGTTCCATCTCGTCCTTCTTCCTCATGGTCAATTTCATTCTTTGGTCAAGTTCTTTCTTTTTCCCTTCCATTTCTCTCTTTATCAGCTCCATTTCTCCAATCTCTCGTTTGGTTTTCTGCATCCTTTCCTCCAGCTCTTCTCTTTGTCTTTGTATTTCCTCTTTGACAAGCTGCATTTTTTCCATCTCTGCTTTTGCTAGCTCCATTTTCCTTTCAACATCCTCTTTTTGTTTTAAGATCTCAGTCCTCATCAGTTCCATCTGGTATCTCTCACTTTTTGCTTCCATCATCTGGATTTCAATATCTTCTTTCTGTTTTTGGAGGTCTGCTTTCATCTTTTCAAGATTATTCATTTCCAACCTTGCCTTTTCCATCTTTACATTGATGTCCTTCTTCTGTTTTGTTAACTCCATCTTCATGTCTTCAATCTCACCCATCTCCTTCTGCATAGCTTCCATCTTCCTCATCATCTCCTCCTTCTCCCTTTTCATTCTCTCATGTTCCTCATGCTCTCCCTTTTCAGCATCATCCCACAACCTCTCTATCTCCACTCTCACTCTGTTAATCTCATCCTTGACCTCTTCATATGTGTCTTTCCCTCTCAGCGTTTCCACACGAATCTTCACCAGATCTTCTCTCTCATGCTCCATGTCCTCTCTCATCTTCCTCAAAGTGTCCTCTTGTCGTTTTGTCTCCTCTAACCTTTTATTCACTTCCTCTCTTTGTTCCTGGATCTCAGTCATAAGACGTTCAGCTTTTTCTCTATCTTGTTGCGCTAACTCTCTGCTTCTGTTCATGGTCTCTGTGTTCAGAACTAGCTGAGTCTTGATCTTCTCAAGTTCTTCTCTTTGTCTTTGCACTTGAGCACTCTGTTCTACATCATTTCTCATCATTTCATACCTTCGTTTTTCTAGATCTTTCTTCTCGTTCTGAACCTGAACTCTAATCTGTTTCAGCTCCTCTCTCTCCTTGTCCATCTCAGCTAAATGCTTTTCCTGATCCTCCTTGTCCTTCAGCACAGCTATTTTCATTTGCTCAACAAACTCTTTCTCTTGCTGTGTATCCTCCAGCATTTTCTGCAGGTTCTCTTTCTCAGAATGCCTCAACTTTTCTAGCTCATGTCTGGCTCTTTGTATCTCTTCATTTATTTGTTCTAACTCCTCTGTTTTTTTGTGTATTTCATCTCTTTGCTCCAACGCCTCTGTTATGGTTTCATACCGTCTCTTTTCTGACTCTTCCATTTGCTTTTTTAAGAGCATCTCAGCCTCTTGGACTGCAAGTTTGGCATGGTTTGCCTCCTCTTCTTCTTGTTTTGCAACTCTAATCCTGTTCTCTATTTCTGCCTGTTGTCTTTGTAGCTCATTCCTCATGCTTTTGATTTCATCTGCTTCTTGTTTAGCCTTTTCTCTGCTGTTATTAATCTCTCCTCGATCTTTCTCCATCTGTTCTATCATTTTTGTCAACCCCTCTCTCTTTGTTTTAGCCTCATCCATCTGTTTGATTGCGGCAAGTTTGTCGTCTTCTGCCTGAACCTTAATTTTTTCAAGACTGTCCTTCCACTGCAAGAGCTCCATCCTGCTCTCCTCAATGTTTTTCTGTGATCTTTGGACCTCGTCCCTTAATTTTTCCAGTCTTTCCAGCTCATGCTGAGTTTTCGCTCTGAGTTCGACTTCCTCTTTCTCTGTTTCATGCCACCTGCTCTCCATTTCCTCCTTCACCCTGAGGATTTCACTTCTGAGGAACTCACACTGTTCGGTCTCTCTTCTCACCGATTCTGTCTTTCTTTCCAGTTCCTCCCGCTCTTCCCCCAACTCAGCCTTTGTCTCCTCCATTTGTTCTTTTGTTTTTTGGATCTCCTCAATTTTCTTCTCAATATCTTCAATTTGTCCTTGAATTTCAGCCTTCATTTTTTCCATTTTCTCATTTTCCTGGATTGTGACTTCTTTGCTGTTCTCGATCTCCTCTTTGGCTCTGTCCGTCTCACGTTTCATTCTTTCTAACTCTTGTCTCTCCCTCAGCATCTCCTCTTGTCTTCGGTTCAAGCTGTCTTTTTCAGCCTTGATCTCTGCTTTGATCAGTTCTGTCATTTCTCTTTCTTGTCTGGCTTCTTCTCTTAATTTAACACTTTCTTCCTTCTCCTTCTGTATCTTTGCTTTCTCCATATCGTTAGCCCTTTGTATCTCTACTCTTAAACTCTCCAGCTCATCTCTCTCCCTCTGCTGTCGAGCTCGGTGCTCTAGCTCCTCTGTCACTATCTCATACCTCTTCTTCTCTATTTCTTCTTTAGCTTTTCGTATATCATCCTTCTGTTTTTCTAGAATATCTTTGTCCCTCTGCATCTCTATTTTCAAATGTTTCACCCTATCAGTTTCTCTTTTTATTTCCTCAGCTCTGGCATCCATAGATATCATGTGATTTTGTATGTCCACTTTGGCCTTTTCAATCTTTTCCCATTCCTTTTTGACCAGCTCTTCATTCATTACCAACTCCTCTCGACCTCTCTCAATTTCATATTTTATCTCTTCCAGATCTTTTTCTTTTCTTAAGACATCTTGCCATTTCTTTTCAATCAGGTTGTTTTCTGTAAGTGCTTGAGCTCTCAGTTGCTTTATTCTCTCATTCTCTTGTTTTGAAAACTCTCTGTTTCTTTCAACCTCTTCTCTTGCTCTCTGAATCTCGTCCTGCAGGTATTTCAGCTCATCTCTCTCTCTTTGGATTATAGCTCTCTGTTCCAGCCCTTCTTTCTCTGTCTCATGCCACCTTTGCTCCATTTCCATCTTCACTTGCTGTATGTCAGCTTTAATCTGCTCAAATTGGTATCTTTGCCTCTTGATGTCATACTTCTTTCTCTCCAACTCGCTTTTCTCCTCCTCTATTTCAGCTTTCATCTGCTCCATCTGACACTTTGCGTTCTGTGTTTCCTCAATCTTCATCTCTATCTCATTGATCTGAACTTGTATGGCACTTTTCATTTGTTCCATTCGTTCCATCTCGTACTTTGTACTTTCACGGTTGCTCTCCAGCTCCTCCTTCTGTCTCAGAGTCTCATATCTGATCATCTCCAAGTTTTGTCTCTCTCTCATGATTTCATCACGCTTTTGCACCAGGGTGGTTTGCTCGGTTTGGAGGTCAGATCTCATTTGCTCAATCCCCTCCCTCTCTCTATTTACCTCTTCTTTATTACGTTCCATTCTTTCACGGATGTGGTCCATCTCGGCTTTCATGTGAGTAATAGTTCTCTCAAGTTGTCTTTTCTCTGTGGTCATCCTGACTATCTCATCTTGCTGTCGCTGAATCCTCTGTCTCATGTTGTCTATCTCAGTCCTTTCTTGCTTAGTTCCTTCCCAAAGTTTCTCGATCTGCTCAATGGCACGCATTGTTTCCAGTCTACGCCTTTTTAGAGAGTCTTTTCTTTTCTGGATGTCACTTGTATGTCCATTTTTGTCATCCTGTCTTCTTTTCTGTCTGGGAGAACTGGGTGGACTGATTCTCTCTGTTTGCGTATGCTTGCTGTTGCGTTGTCTCCACTCTGCAAAATTTAAAAAAATACATAAATAAAATGATAATAATAAAAACACAGGAACACCGGGAAGTAACAAGTAGACTAGACCAAAATGAACAGAACAGGCAAGAACTAAATACACATCATAATTAATTAACTAACACACCTGAAAGAAATCAAGTACAATCAAACTAGACGAGGACAGGAACAGGAAGGACCAAATAAGGGCATGGAGGGGGACACACAAGATTACATTACTCCCCCCTCCCGGAAGGCGCGACCCGAGCCATAACAGTACCACCGGGGAGGGAGGGTGGGCGCTCTGGACAGACAGGCAGGAAACGGGCGCCATGGCGGATCAGGGATCTCAGGAGGCCATGGCGGTGCAGGGAGCACAGGAGGCCATGGAGATGCAGGGATCTCCGGAGACCATGGCAGAGCTGGGAGCTCTGGAGGCCATGGCAGGTGGTCTTAATGGCCATGGCCTCGTTCCCCTCGGCCCCGGCCACTACACCCAGAACCCCTTTGTACTAACCCTCCAAAAAATTCCTTGGGGGACATACGGGCTTAACTCAGGAACTGGAGCCCCCATGGGGCTGAACATGGGAACAGGAGCCCTCCATGGGCGACACTCGGGAACAGGACTATCCACAGGAACAGGAGCCCCTCTTGGGCTCGGCTCGGAATCTGAGACCTTACTGGGCATGACGGGAGATCCACAGCCCTTCCTGAACGTGGAGTCAGGGGCCCTCACAGGGACTCTCAGTAACCGCCTCTACGTCAACGACAGGGGTCCAGGCGGCTGGGAATGGCCTCCGTGGCCATAACCAGAGGAGCCGCCTGTCCCAGGCAAGTCTCCGTAGACTTGACCGACATGACTGGGTGATTAAAATGTTCCTGTGGACACAACTTTAAAAAGCCTAGACTCCGGTCAGGCTGGGAACGGCACTCCTGGCCATGACTGGGGAACTGGTGTCAGCGGCGGCTGGTGGGCTTGAGTCAGCGGCAGACGGCGTGCTTGGGTGAGCCGCGGACGGCGGCGTGGGTGAGCTGCGGACGGCGGCATGAATTTCCCCGTGAACGGCGGGCTTGGGTGAGCCGCGGACGGCGTGCGTGCTCGGGTGAGCGGCGAGCTGGTTCTTGAGGGAGCCGTGGACGGCGGCGTACTGCAGGGACTCGTGGCCAGCGGACTCGCGACACTCGCGGCAATCCTGCTGAACTCCCACGCTCATCCGTGGGCTAGAGCGGGAAGGACGAGCGGCAACTTCCAATGCCGCGGGACAAACAAACAGGAACAAAACAAACTAAAAACTTTCAAAAAACGAACAAAACAAAACGAGGTGAAGGGGCACCGCTTACTGCTAGGTCTGGTCTTCTGTCACGGTGCACACACGAGGGATGAACGAGGAGACGAAAGTAAAATCAAAATACAGTCTTTAATGAAATCCAAACAAGACACGGCAAGACAAGGCAAGGCTGGGACACACAGGAACACCGGGGAGTAACAAGTAGACTAGACCAAAATGAACAGAACAGGCAAGAACTAAATACACATCATAATTAACTAACACACCTGAAAGAAATCAAATACAATCAAACTAGACGAGGACAGTAACAGGAAGGACCAAATGAGGGCATGGAGGGGGACACACAAGACAAGACGGACAGGACTGTGACAATATATATATGTTTAGTTTTTTATATATATATATATATATATATATATATATATATATATAACTAAACAAATTATTATTATTATTATTATTATTATTAATATTAATAATAATAAATATTCATGCTAAGTTTTTTTTGTTTGTTTGTTTTTTTTGTTTGTTTTTTTCATATGACTTAGTATGTTTGTAGTGCCATGTTAATAATGACCATGACTGAATTAACTTAGTGATAAGAATTCACAAACTGGTCAGATCCAGTTCTTGTTAAATGGCACTATTGCTATCCACTAAAATTAATTAGATCTTCTAACCTAGTTCTTGAATCAGTTCAGGCTCTGTCATTCTCAAGATGAGATGGAAGGACACTCTGTTTAGGGGTTGCTCTCTTTCCAAAGCCTCAAACAGGAGCCGCATTGCCTCCTGCTGGGTTGGAGCAGCCTGCACTTGTTGAGCTGCTGCTTCATGGATCAGACTTTGGGAGATAACAGCCTCAGCAATGTCACTGACCCGAGTCACCCTCGTAATTATCTGCTCCTTGAATTCTGTCAGGAAGTCTCCAACTGTTGAGAAGGAGAACATTTGCACTGCATTAATAAACAATGCATGACACCATCACAATTAAATTTTTATTAAATTAAGTAGTGCAGTGAACGTTACCGTAATCTCTGGATTCTGCCATAGCTGTTTACTACATGATTTTAAAAAGGCTGAATTGTGATCTGAAAATTAATAGAAATTAATTCCATTGTGTACTACGGTATTAAAAATAATAAAATATCATTAAAAATAAAGGATAAAGTAAGTGTACAAAAATGTAAAGGTGAAGTTAGTTGAGTGTTATAAGTTTTCAAAAGATTATAACTGAAATGTATTGTGAAATAGAAAAAAAAAAAAAAAGCAAGATATACACTTAATCCAGGTCATTTTTAAACATGAGTATTAAGGAGGCATAAATTGGATTGCTGCATTTTTATAGACTTGCATTTTCTTTACAAATGTTTTCTTTTTTTTCTCCCCTTAAACTTAATTATAAGTAAAACACATTCTGAAGTTATAACTAAAATGATTATTAATATGTTTTACAAGAAAATACTATTTCAGTTTTTCTTCTTCAAAATTCCATGTTTAATTTGTTACCATTTCCTTATAATTGTTTGTGAAATTTACTAGCCATTTCTGAGTGAAAATTGTTTCTATATATATATATATATATATATATATATATATATATATATATATATATATATATATTTTTTTTTTTTTTTTTTTTTTTTTTTTTTTTTTTTTCCCTAGTGTAGCTAAGATGTGACTTAAGAAACTGATATTATTTTATAAAACTGTTTAAAAGATTCTTACCTTTTGTGTTATTACAGGGTGAAATTAGTTCTGTAAACAGTTGTGGTCTGATGATGGAGGCATATTGCTCTAGTAGTAGTGAAGGTGACTTTAAACATTTAAAAACAAATCTTATCTTACTTTAGCACATGCTTGATCTCTACGTAATTCACGTAAAATGGCACGTCTTTGGGTTATCATGCATTTGATTGGCTGTGGGTGGTAAAATTTCTTCTGTCTGGTCTTCTCTGATAAACGCAGTGTATGACAGTACAGGTCCACCCCTGACATGGTAATGTGAAGTACTGCAATACCCACTTGCACTAACTGTTTTGAGAATAAATGTATACTAAATGAGAGCCAAAATTATGGCACGTCGAGTAAATGTTTGTTTATGTATTTTTATATATATTTGTGTATTTATTTTTTTTTTTTTCAATGCAAATTTCTCCATCACAAATTATATTATTAGCAAAGATATCTGAGTGAACAGTATTAAAAATAAATAAATACAAATCCCCTTTTGGTTTAATGACAGTTGCACTCCAGCATAAACGCCGTAAGTTTAGAACTATCTGACCGTCTTTACAAAAGAGTTCATGTGATCAAAATCAATGCTTAACTAGTTCTTCTTAATTTACATATATACAGGGCTCGATTTGAGGGGGGATACGGGGGGATGCATCCCCCTGGTCGAAAAAATTGACAAAAAGCATCCCCTCTGTAAAACCACCATCCCCCCTTACCATCCCCTTTGGACTATTAATTTTGTGTATTACATAAAACTTATCATGCACATGAAATGTTAAAAGTCTCTACTTATGATCATTTACGAACTAAATAACGGCGATTGGCCAATCAGAACTCGGTACTGTAACAAACTGCGCACGGAAGCAATGTTGTCATTTTTCGCGCAGAATGGTTCAAGCGTAACTTTTGAAGTTGTTTAAAAAGAAGACAACAGAAGGTATGATTTTCCTTGATTAGAATTTAAAGACATTCTCCTGACGTAATGTATGTGTGACTGTGAGGGACTGAGAGACGATAGGAGAGCTGACATTATCCATCTTAGAGAAAAAAAAAAAAAGCACGTCTTGAGAGTCCAAAAGCATTCACTGCGCGATGAAGCCCATTAGAATACAGTTAGAATGCCCTTATAATTCCAGCAATGAAACAAAAAATACCCATGTATGAGTTTTTACGTTTTTATATTCATTGCACAAGCAATGCACTTTTCTGTATCTCAGCGCATGTGCGCGAGGCCGCAAGCACAAATGTGCTATTAGTTTTATACAACAGTGCATAGCAACACGGTGTTTCATTTCATGAATGAATCAGTTTTTGAACTAAATGTGGGATATATCGAATTGTGTTATATTATTAATGCAGACATATGTATTAAAGGAGTAATGGAATATGATTACAGCATTCCATGGTCTGTCTGAATACTGGATTCTGATTGGCTGGAAGGTATGCAGTATAACCGTTTGATGCACAGGTAGCTCCAAGTCAGATTAATCACTTCTATATTAATGCGATGCTTTAATTGATGCACACTAACCAACACGCATCACTCGCTCGCAGCCTCGCGCTAACGAGCCGTAACTGACGAAAATAACTAATTTTTACCCATTCGTTCAAATATTGCGCTGCAAAGAGCAAAACAAGTTTAGCGTCGGGCGGTTCTTTGCCTCCACGTCGTGCATTAAAATCCATTAAAATCCTTTAATGCACAGCTAGCTGTTGATTATCCCTTATGTATTTTGTGATTAAGCTAGTTTGTGCATTTATATTAAATGTGTTAGACTACTGTTCTTCATACAAATACCTAAAACCATGTAGGCCAAGTAAATTTTTTATACCATGGTATTGAGGTGTTATAGGCCTGTGTTTTTACTGGTTATCATTATGTATGCTATGTGGAAGACTAAGGGTTAATTTTAATGACTCAAAAAGTCAGAATAATTAAATTTCACCATATAAAATTGTTATATTTTTTATCCACCTTTTTCTTCAATGCGGACGTAAGCCGGGTGAGACTTTCGGGTCATTAGCCGCTTTAGGTAAATAATGAGAAGAATAACAACGTGCAGTAAACGGTAAAACTGTTTGCACTACAAACCAGTGTGTCCATAATTAATACATTAAAATAATATGGTAAGACACACCAATTTCCAATATCAAGCAGCAAAACAAACTGTTTTGTACTGCTAAAAACAGACCGGAAGCTAGACCAATAGAATTTACAAATGGCCACGCCCATTTTTACGGCAAGAAAAAGGTGGATAGCTGTTCCTTTTTTTTTTTTTTTTTTGATAATGAACAATAATTTACATCTGCATCCTAACAGATGTAATCCTGCTTCCTCAAGCTACTGTCAAATGTGGATTTTTAAGAGACAAAAAAGTAATATTACTAATATTGCAGCCTGCACTGCAAACTGTGCTGAAGATACATGTAATCAAAGTCACGCAACACAAACCTCTTTCATGATTTGAAACAATATAGCCTATCACTCATTAGAACAGGGATCACCAGACTCGGTCCTGGAGCGCCAGTGTCCTGCAGAGTTTAGTTCCAACTTGCCTCAACACCACCTGCCAGGAAATTTCTAGTAGACGTGAAGTGTTTGTCATGTTCTCTCCATAAAGAGTCGTTTTTTAAAACCACAATTAAAATCTGGCTTCTGCAACTTTCACTTAGGAGCAAAAATCAGCCTTTAAACTTGAAAGAAATAAAGGTTTGAAATTTATCATGATAATTATCTATATCAACTGATATAAAACATTTTATTGTGAATTTATTTATTATTATTATTTTCTTTTTGGCCGTATTGTCCAGCCCTACTTTCAAGGGAACTGAGTGACTTCAGAAAAGTTTCGATGCCATTTTCATTTAATGCCTGATAAAGTAGCATTTACAAACACAGCGCCTCTTTGTGTGCAGCCATCACCGGGAAAACAGCTGTATTTCTGCCGTCCAAAGACGCCAGAGATCTATTGACAGAGAATGAATGTGCATTTGCAATAAGCCTGTTTGTTGTTTTTGTTCAGATCAATACAAAATTCCACCCATGATTTTACGCAGCAAACACGCAGAGCTGTAAATTTGAAAAAAATAAAAATAAATAAATAAATAAATAATAATAATAATAATAGTAATAATAAAATAAAATGGTTTAAAGGCTGAAATGTGATGTTTATCATTTTATAAAACGTTTTTTGTGTGTGTGTGAAAACCTGTATCTGAGCCTGTAAATCATGATATAGGTTTAATATGTTACTAGACATTGCTCTGTCCCACTCATACCATAGAAATTTAATTTCTGCAGGTAACAAAAAGCCTTAAATTTGATTTTAAAAATCCTGCAGCTACCATGTAGGCCCGGGTGTGCCGCACATGTCCTGAAAAGTGAAGCTGCGGCCTCTTGATCGCCCCCTGGTGGCTGGCTGCTGTACAGGACATAAACCCCACCCTCTCCATGTAAACCAATGAGACTTGAGTCAAAATAAAAAAATAAATAAATTACACTTCCAATACATCCCAGTTGCTCCCAAAAAACAAAAAACAAACAAACAAAAAAAAAAACCATGACGCGCCATTCCTGCATCCACGCCCGAGACCGCTCGCACCTCATGTTTGCGGCTGAATGTAAATGATCATAATTGATGAACTATGCCCGTGAAAAGACATCAGCAATCCGGCGCCGAAAAAAAGAAAAAGAAAAAAAGATGAAAATGAAGCCCGTGCGTCACTTTCAGGTAGGTTACATTCATAATCCTGTGAAACTTTTTTGGGTGTTGAGGTTAATTACGTGTTTTAATGTCAGTAATAACTTCACCACCACCAACGTATCTAATATTCTCTCCGAGTTTCCATGTTCCCTTACGAAAGTTAGCCATGGTTTTAACACGAATAAAATAAAAAAAAATCTTGATTCTTGTAGCCATGATAACCGCAAATTAACCATGGTTTTGTTACTTCAAATAATAATTTACAAAGAAGCATTAATATAATATAATATAATATAATATAATATAATATAATATAATATAATATAATATAATATAATATTTATTTATTTATTTATTTGCGGTTATCTAAGCCAACAACAGCCTTTAAAATGACTTAAAATGCATTATATAAAAACAATGAGGCAACCCTGCTGAAAAAAACAAACAAAAAAACAATAGAACCATCACAGAAAATTCTAATACCATCGCAAATAAATCACAAATACCATTACAAACATTACAAACCATCAACTTTTAAGCACTGAAACCATTAAAAAATGGTTTTCTGTAGTGTGTTTTGAGACATATTCCATTAGGATGTATTGGTTTTAACAAGCCACCAACAGAAGGTGACTAATTACCAGTAAAGACCAACAGGGTCCATTACAGTTTCCATTAAAACCAATACAAGTCCAATTATAACCAGTAAAACCATTAAAAACTTTGGCCACTGGTCATTGCTGCTGTTACACTTACAGGACGATCATATCCTTGTTTAATAGGCTATTGACTAAACATTTAATCCAAACATCCACTTATGGTCCGTTCATATATCGCGCCTAAAAACGCGTGGAAAACGCTAGGCGCGCCGCTTTCTTCTTTCCAACGTGCTCTGTAGCCTGCGCTCCGTGGCGTCTGCCGTTGCTAAGCAACCATGACCTGCGCTCTGCATGAAGACACGGAAGTTTCAGCAAAGGATAAATGGATTTCCAGCATTAAAAATCGCTTGCAGTAGCTCTGCTACTAAATTTATTTAAAAGTGGTTATTCCTGTACAGCTATGATAAGCTGTTCATCCATCTTGGCTGAGCTTTCAATGTTGTTAGGGGAAAGGATGAAGCTGATTGGTTGGTTCTTGTCACATGATCCGCGGTGCGCTTGCGGCATTTTCAAAATTTGAGATGTTTTTATCTCTACATTTGAAATAATGAACTTGAGCGCGCAAAAGACGCGACATGTGAACGGCACCTTAATCTTTCATTTTTGGCCACCTTTTTGCTATAGATGACACAGCCTCTATAATTTCTTCAACAAAAAACATGTGAACATCACAACCCTTACAAAAATTAACCATGGTTTTATCGTAGTAAAACTGCTTAATTTTCTTTTGCGTGATTTCTAAATGCTTGAGACAATAAAATCAATCAGACAACTCTATTAATAAAATAATAGCCATAGGTAACTGTCTAGAGCTACAATTGTAATTTGTAAATAATGCAATTTAATTACAATTTATTTAATTATTTATTTTTGTATTTTATTAAAGTTCTATTTTGACCCCTATAGTAGGTGTTTTTTTTTTTTTTTTTTTTTTTTTTTTACTTCCATAATATTTGAGGGAGGGGGCACAACAATACAATTCTGCTTAGGACACCCATTTGGCCAGCAGCGGCCCTGAATAAAGGAGTTTAACTCAAATTCAATTCTCGTTCGAACTGGACTTTTGTTATAACTTCTCGGACTTTTATCATTGACGGGTATCCCGGACTTGTATTATGAAGAGTAGCATGCGTCGAGGGAGGGAAGCGAGATGGGAGGAGGTCAGGCAGGCGGAAGGCGGTTGGCAGCACTGGGGTGTGACTGAGGCGGAGATGGAAGGAAGTTGCGTAGAATCAGGAAGTGATCCGGAAACGGATGGAATGGATGGCGGGGAATTAGAAAGTTCGGCAAGTAATTGGAAATTAGTGGAAAATCGTAAAAGAAAGAAAACGTGGTATCAAACGTCTGGTTCAGAAAGTGAAAGAGATCGACAGCAAATTAGAAGACCGAAAGTAGAATTCAAGGTAATGCTAAAATTTCTGGCAGAATCCACAAAAATGTTAAACCCAATTAAAATAACTAAGGCATTGAAAGAAGCGATTGGAAAAATTGAAAGTGCAAAAATGACAAGAGATGGAAGACTACTGCTGATTTGTAAAGATAAAAATCAACAAAAAGCAGCCGTGGGACTAAAAACATTACTAGGGATAAAAGTGTCTTGTACCGTGTTGGAAGATAAGAAATGGGTAAAAGGAGTGATTTCAGGGGTTTCGACAGATATATCAACTGAATCAATTAAGGAAAACTTGTCAGGGGCAGGGGTGATTGATGTGAGGAGACTGAAATATGTAAAAGATAAACAAAAGGCGGATAGCTTGTCAGTTATGATTCAGTTTGATGAGGAAAAGTTACCTGATAAAGTGTATATTGGGTCTGTAAGTTACAGAGTTCGGCCATATGTACCACCGCCTGTTAGATGCTTCAAGTGTCAGAGATTTGGACATATTGCTGAAAGTTGTAAGGGGAAACAGCGCTGTGCAAGGTGTGGAGGTGAGCATGAATACGGGAAATGTGGACATGGAGTTCTCCCAAAATGCTGTAACTGTGGAGGTAATCATAGTGCAGGTTATGGGGGTTGTAAGGTAAGGAAAGATGCTGAGAAAGTTCAATGCTTGAGAGTATTTGAAGGAGTATCATATGCTGATGCATTAAAGCGAGTCCAGAAAAGCTCAAAGATGTGTACTGAAAAGATAGTCCCGGTGGAAGATCCCTCGGTAGGGGTTGTACAACATGTAAACAGTAGTAAAATAAACGAAAATACTTTGTTGGTTGATAAGATGTCTTTTATTGCATTTATAGCAGAAGTGGTCAATTGCTCAGCGCAAACAGAAAGCCGTACGGAAAAAATCAGAATAATTCTAAGAGCAGCTGGAAAATATTTAAATATAGAAGAAGTAACGGTGGATCAAATAAATGAGAAATTAAAGGTAAAGGTAACAAATTCTCAGACAACATGTGGTGGA
Organism: Spinibarbus caldwelli; assembly: GCA_039654775.1. Lineage (NCBI taxonomy): Eukaryota > Metazoa > Chordata > Actinopteri > Cypriniformes > Cyprinidae > Spinibarbus > Spinibarbus caldwelli. The sequence continues at coordinate 18,733,247 of CM077244.1, forward strand.
TCTTAATGGTGTTAGTAATTCTTCAATGGAATGCTAGAAGTTTGATTTCAAATGGTCAAGAATTTAAGAAATACATAGCAGATATTAGTGATAAACCTCATGTAATTTGTATTCAAGAGTCATGGCTTAAGCCACATTTAAACTTTGTGTTAAAAGGATACTCAGTAGTTAGAAGGGATAGGGAAATTGGTACGGGCGGTGGAGTGATAACATTTATTAAATCTGAGGTAGCATATAAGAAAGTTGATGTGGAGGAAGATTGTGAAGCGATAGCAGTAGACGTTTGGGCAGGAACACAAAAAATTAGAATAATAAATTTATATAATCCCTGTAAAAGACTAAATGATGAAACTTTGACTAAAATAGGGGGACAGCATAAGTCTAATCAGGTGTGGTGTGGAGATTTTAATGCACATAATACGTTATGGGGTAGCATACAAACAGATTATAACAGAAGAGAAGTGGAGGAATTTTTGGAAACAAATAATTTGGTATGTGTAAATGATGGAAGTGCTACTAGGTTGGATGTATCTAAAATGAAATATTCAGTTTTAGATCTAACAATTATGTCAGAAAATCTAGCTAAAATAAGTATGTGGAAAATAATAAATCAAAACATGATGGGTAGTGATCATTTTCCTATTAATTGTAAAATTGGATTAGAAGTCTCTAAAACAGAAATTGAAATGATCCCTAGATGGAAATTTAAGTCTGCGGATTGGGACATATTTCAAGAAGAATGTGAACAGTTTTTACTTAATTTAAGTTGTACAATAGAAGATGTAGAGCAATATAATAATGAAATCTGTGAAAGTCTTTGTAAAGTTGCAGGGAAAGTGATAGGAAAAAGTGTAGGGAGAATAGAGAAGAAAAATGTACCTTGGTGGACGGTTGAGTGTAGTCAGGCAATTAAAATAAGGAATAGGTTTTTAAAGAAAGTAAGGAAATCATATTCATTTGATGTTTTTATATTGTATAAAAGAGCACAGGCTGTAGTAAGGAAAGTAATACGTGCAGCTAAAAGAAATTACTGGAAAGAATACTGTGACAAAATAGGTAAAAATATAGATATTAGCGAGATATGGGGAATGATAAGGAAAATGGGGGGAATACAAAAATCTAATAGAATTCCTGTTTTAATAAGTGGAAATAATCAGATTATTAATAATAAAGAAAAAGCTGAGGTGTTGGCAGAAGCATTTGTAAAGGTGCATAGCAATAGCAATATATCAGATGATATGAGGGAGTTAAGAGAGAAAAGGGTAAGAGATAATCAAGAAATTTTAGCTCAAAAAGGATTATCAGAAGGCATTATGGATGCTGCTTTCACATTATATGAACTCAAGCAGGCCTTGGAAGGAGTTAAACATACGTCACCAGGAAAAGATGAAGTATGTTATGAAATGATTAAACATCTTTCAGATATCGGATTAAAAGTTATTTTAAGATTTTATAATGAAATTTGGAGGCAAGGGAGACTTCCTAGCTCATGGAAATTAGGTATAGTGGTGCCAATAGCTAAACCTGGGAAAGATCATACTGTACTAACAAATTATAGACCAATAGCTTTAACATCTAACCTGTGTAAAATAATGGAAAGAATGGTTATGTCTCGTCTATTATATGTTTTAGAAACTAGAAATTTATTATATGCTTATCAGAGTGGGTTCAGAAAAGGACGTAGTACCATAGATGCAGTAATTTGCTTAGAAAATGAAATTAGGAAAGCTCAAGTGAAAAAAGAAATGGTCCTAGGAGTATTCTTTGATATCGAGAAAGCTTATGACATGGTATGGAGGGAAGGACTGTTAATAAAATTAAATCAAATGGGCATTAATGGGAAGTTGTTTAATTGGATTATGGATTTCCTAAAAGAACGGAAAATACAGGTAAGAGTAGGTAAAGATTACTCTGAAATCTACATAATAGACAACGGAACTCCTCAAGGTAGCGTTTGTAGTCCAGTACTTTTTAATATTATGATAAATGGCATATTTGAGGAAATCGGATCAGAAATAGGAAGGTCATTATATGCTGATGATGGAGCCTTATGGATAAGAGGAAGAAATCTAAGATATTTAGAGAAAAAAATGCAGAAAGCAATAGGTATAGTTGAAAGCTGGACTAATCAGTGGGGCTTTCGTCTTTCAGTAGCAAAGACTCAGGTAATTTGTTTCTCAAAAAAGAAGAAAACTCCTGAAGTAAAATTAAAGTTGTATGAGCAAACGTTGGAGCAAGTATCTACTATTAGATATCTGGGAGTATGGATGGACTCAAAGTTAACATTTGGAACACATATTCAAAAGGTAATAAATAAATGTAAGAAAGGAGTTAATGTAATGAGATGTTTGGCAGGACTGGATTGGGGTGCCACAAGACATTCACTAAAGAGAATATATTGCGCACTAATTAGATCATCAATTGATTACGGTAGGATAATTTATGGATCAGCGTCAAACGCTTTGCTAATAAAAATTAACACAATTCAAAGTCAAGCCCTTAGGATTTGCTGTGGAGGTGTTAGATCTTCTCCTGTATCATCACTGCAGGTAGAGATGGGAGAAATGCCTTTAGATTTACGTGAGCTCCAGCTAAGACTGGTATACTGGGCAAATATTAAAGGTCATTTTTCAAATCATCCAGTTAAAAATGTTTTGGGAAGTTGCTGGGAATATGAACGATCACAGGTGAAAAGTTTTGGTTGGATAGTAGAACAACAAACTCAGCAAATAGGTGTTAATAACATAAATATTAGTCCTACAGTAGTATTGCCATTATCTCCACCTTGGTTTTTTTCAATGCCTTCTGTGGATCTCCAGATATTTAAAACTATAAAGGATAAACAAAATCAAGCTCCTAAAGCAATAGTAGTGCAACAGCATCTTGAGAGTGAATATTTCCATTATTTACAAATATTTACAGATGGTTCCAAAGACCCAGTAACTGGACGAACAGCTGCAGCTATGTATATCCCTCTTTATAAGTATAGAGATGGAAAAAGAACTACTAATGATATATCTGTATATACTGCAGAGATGGTGGCTATTTTGATAGCATTACAGTGGGTTGAAGAAGTTAAACCGTCTGCTGTAGTAATTTGCTCAGATTCATTATCAGTTCTTAATAGTTTAATAAGTGGGAAATCAGATTCCAGACAAGATATATTAATAGAAATTTTACAAAATCTGTATAGAATTTGCCAATTAAAACTTTCAGCAGTTTTTTTATGGGTGCCGGCTCATGTTGGTGTGGAGGGTAACGAGGATGTGGACAAGATAGCCAAACAGGCCCTTAAACATAATGTTATTGATTTAGATATACCTTTGGGTAAATCTGAAATGAAAGGTTTAATTAAAACAGCTATTAAAAATATGTGGCAGGAGAGGTGGGATAAAGGAAATAAAGGTCGTCATCTGTACAATATACAAAAACAAGTTGGTTTAGTTAGAAATAGTTATGGAAATAGAAAGGAAGATATAGTAATTTCTCGTCTGAGAATTGGTCATTCTACCCTCAACAAATCACTTCTAATGATAGGGAAACATGATTCTGGTCAGTGCAATAAATGTGGACTTCCAGAAACTGTAGAGCATGTAATAGTCGATTGCTTGGCATATGAAAGTGAAAGAATTCAATTGGAAAACGATTTAATTTCTGTTGGCATAGAATCTTTAACTTTGCAGAATATACTTAATAGTTCTTACAAAGGATATAAAGCTCTTATCTCTTTTTTGAAAGCAACAAAGTTATATAAAAAAATATAGAATATATATATTATTATTTATTTATTTTATTTTATTTTATTTATTTATTTATTTATTTTTTTTTTACTTCTGATATCAATGCCTCACACTCCATCCCAGTAGGTGGCGGAATATGCACCAAAGCTGGTTTGCCAACCGCCATTAAACGTCAAAGAAGAAGAAGAAGAGGGAGGGAAGCGCAGACCGGCGGCGAGCTGCAGACGGAGGCAGTGTGTTTCTCACCAGCGTGTGTCATTCTTAAACTGACAAAACGTCTTACGCAATGAGGTACCAATTGTTTTATTCTTCTTTAAATAAAATAGCGTGTGCTTAAGTAAGATACAAACCGAGGTTCATCAAACCGTAGCTTTTTTATTTATTATTATTATTATTATTTGTTGTGTTGGTGGTAACGTTAAGTTAGCTCGGTGCCTGTTAGCATGTTGTTCTGCTAGCCGCCGTGCTTTTGATGAATAAAAGAAAGAAAATGTATTTATTATTAAAGTATATGGTGTAAAACTGATTAAACGATGCGTTTGGATTTAATCTTCATTTATTTATTTATTTATTTTGAACGCTATGTATCCGAATAATGAGACTGTTCATTCATAAAAGAATGAATGAACGAAGAACCTAGCATTAACATGAACAATGATGCTCGTTTCACCTGTGATTCACTCTTTTCTCAAGTTATTTTTTGTTTGGCTCGTAAATTAACCTTTCACACACTTTTGAGGTTTTTTTTTTTCTCAATCATTTTACACTTTTTTTCGTATATTGTATTTTTTTCCCTTTTAATTTACTGATTTTTGTTGTTGTTGTTGTTGTTTTTCTCAGAGGAGATCGTGGCAGAGGCCGAGGTGGCCGGTTCGGCTCCCGGGGAGGTTTGGTCCAGGGGTGCGTTGTTTATGCATATGCTTGTTTTTTATTATTTAATTGGTTTGCTTTAATTTCTTCTTATTGTCCTGATATTGTCTATGCCTTCTGTTCTCTCAGGTATCGGCCCTTTGTTCCTCACATACCATTTGACTTCTATGTTGTAAGTACAGTTCTACACTGATTCTTTGCTTTGTGAAACAATAACCCTCCAGCTCATAAATCTCTTCTTGCAGTGTGAGATGGCCTTTCCTCGAGTGAAGCCAGCCCCTGATGAGTCCGCTTTCAGTGAATGTCTGCTGAAGAGAAACCAAGACCTCAGTCCTACCCCTTCTGAACAGGTACATTGATTTTTCATTAAGATAAATGCTGCCAAAACACTCAAATGAGTCCTGTCCATTTAGGTTGCATAAGCAGATGACAGCACCTCATCACCCTCCATATTAACACTAAAGTCTTAAATTATGTGTTTGTGGTGTCTCAGCTACTGGTTTAATATTTCTTGCTCTTGTTTATTTCTGTCTCAGGCTTCCATTTTGTCCTTGGTCACTAAGATTAACAACGTCATTGACAACCTAATCGTGGCACCTGGAAACTTTGAAGTGGTGAGAAGACATTTTAATAAGTTCATTTACATTTTTTTTTCTCTGTTTTTTTTGTAATACTAATCAATGTCTAACAATTCCCAGCAAATTGAGGAAGTAAGGCAAGTGGGCTCATATAAAAAGGGCACCATGACAACTGGACACAATGTAGCCGACCTCGTGGTTATCCTGAAGATCTTACCCACCTGTGAGTCTCAGTATTTCATGGATTGTGATGTTCTGTTTAGCTGTCTTAATATATTAAGCACTAGCCCAAGTATGCTTCATTTATTGATAATCCAGTTTTATTTATTTATTTTTTTTGTTCAGTGGAAGCTGTCGCTGCCTTGGGAAACAAAGTAGTTGAGACCCTGCGTACACAGGACCCTTCTGAGGGTGAGTATGGGTTTTAATCTGGCAAGCCAATAAGTGCATAGAAGGAAAAATCATTTGTAATCAAAATAGTGAAAAAAAAAATCTATAAATTCTCAACAAAATACTTTTCCCCTTGTTCTCTTCAGTACTGTCCATGCTGACCAACGAGACAGGATTTGAGATCAGCTCTGCCGATGCCACTGTGAAAATCCTCATCACCACGGTTCCACCCAACCTGCGCAAACTGGACCCAGAGCTCCACCGTATGTTACACACTCAAACACTTCACATGTATTCTTACAAATTAGCTTTTCTTACTAGGGATGTACCAGGTATCTGTACAATGCTGCTCTTTTCTATTTCTTTTTCATTCTTGTCAATATTGGAAATTTAATTGTACACACTGATTTAGCCTGTTTTGACATTTAATATCATCTAATGTTAATTAAAGAACACTAATAACACTTAATAACATAAATATAAATATAATCTTCAGCCTTTTTTCATACTGTACACTGTTGTGATGCTTAAATTCACTTGTCGTTTAAAATGGTTGTTTTTAGCAATTTGTTTAGGTCTACATTTGTGCAGAGCTTTAATATCTGGCATTTATGGATTATCTGTAATCTTGGTTGACCAGAATTATAAAGTTTAATTTTTTTCTCTTCCTTATGCAGTGGACATCAAGGTTCTGCAAAGTGCTCTGGCAGCCATTCGTCACGCTCGCTGGTTTGAGGAGAACGCTTCTCAGTCAACGTAAGTACACTTTCTCTTAATGGCTTTAATGAATCAAATGTTTTATGGCTTACTTAGGTTTCTATCTTGACTCAGTGTGAAAGTTTTGATTCGCTTGCTGAAAGATCTGCGAGTCCGATTCCCTGGATTTGAGCCTCTCACACCCTGGATTCTTGATCTGCTGGTGAGCACTGTTGTCAGAGTCTAACTTTTGTCTAATCTTTTCTGCACTACACCAGCTGACTTGCCTGTAATATTGCTCTCTTCACAGGGACACTCTGCTGTGATGAACAACCCGTCTAGGCAGCCCTTGCCACTCAACGTTGCTTACAGGTAAGGTGGTACTGTTTGTTTTGCCTTTGGTAATGGGCATCAAACTCTGGATTTTGAGGTATAATGAGCGTGTGTTTTGCAGGCGCTGTCTTCAGATGCTCGCCGCAGGTCTTTTTCTGCCAGGCTCTGTAGGAATCACTGATCCGTGTGAAAGCGGAAACTTCCGTGTGCACACTGTCATGACCCTGGAGCAGCAGGTAATGCAAACTTCAGTCGGCAGGTAATTTAGTGTTAAAAGTACAGGTAATCTAATTGATTTGTTTCTGCAGGACATGGTGTGTTTCACAGCCCAAACACTGGTGAGGGTTCTCTCTCATGGAGGACACAGAAAAGTCTTGGGCCTTGAAGGAGATGCTAGTTGTAAGTGTTTGAGATTTATTCCAGATTAAATTGATCTATGTAGTTGTATTTGAGTGTCGGTGTCGCTGAGGCTGATGTTTGTGATGCTTATCTGTAGATCTCACTACTGAGATGTCTACATGGGATGGAGTGATTGTCACCCCATCTGAAAAAGCTTATGAGAAACCCCCAGAGCGCAAGGAAGAGGAGGATGAAGCATTGGAGGAAGGTGGAGAGGGAGAAGATGAAAGCATGGAGACCCAGGAGTAATGCAATGGTCTCTGACATTGTTTTGGCCTGGTCATTTCTATTTATGTTGGTTTTTAATAGAGATCTGTGTCTCATCTATAAGTTTTACCCAGAAGTCCCCTGCATATTTACATTTGGTTTCTGTACATCAGTCTGCACCTCCTTGAGTTAAAGCCATGGTGGTTAACAGCAGAGAGCTCTAACAAGGACCAAAAAGCAATGGCTCATTTTTCTGTCTTGCCTCAGCTCATTCTTGATACGGTTACATCTAAGAAAAGGACTGAAAATCACTTAATTTGGTTTCATGTGTTTTTTTTTTTTTTTTTTTTGGTTTGTATTTTTATCACTGATGGATCAAATAAAGTTTTTATTTCCTCCTTTGTACTATGTTTCTGCATTTTTTTTATTTATTTTTTTTTTAAAATGACAGTTCTTTTAATATTGCTTGGGTATTTTTAGGTTGCACACAGTCCTTTTGTTGTGTTGATTGATTTTGGACTTTAATGGATAATTTACTACTTAAATTTTATATAACCTAAATTTTTTGGGTTCAGTGCCTCACAAACGGTTGTTCTAAATGCCATCTGAATATGCTGTTATTCAGACCAATAGCAGCATCACTAGTATGGAGTTGCTTTTACACACAGTCTTAACAGGGAAAGCAGAACGGAGTGTACGTTTAGAAGTTTGTAGAGTAAGGAGTTCCTTGAGATATGATGGGGCATCGCTATGGATGCACTGATGGGTAAGGAGAGAGACCTTATAAACAATCCTGAATGAAACAGGTAGCCAATGTAGTGATTTGAGAATGGGTGTGATGTGATTGTATTTGTGTACCCTCATTAGGATCCTAGCAGCACTGTTCTGGATGTACTGCAATTTCTGTAGGCTTTTGCCAGGGATCCCGATGAGGAGCACATTACAGTAGTCCAGCCTGGATGAGACAAAGTCATGGACAAGCTTTTCTGCATCTGCAAGAGTGAGCATAGGACGAAGTCTAGCAATATTCCTAAGATGGAAAAAGGAAGTCTTGCACAGTTGTTTAACATGAGCCTCAAAGGTGAGATGAGAGTCCATTCTAACACCCAAATTAATAGCTGATGTTGAGAGTGGAATGTTTTGACCGGAAAAGGTAATGCTAGAAATTACAGATGTCTGGACCTGGTGTGGGGTGCCTACTAGAATGGCTTCAGTCTTTGAGCTGTTCAACTGCAGGAAATTTTGGCTGATCCATGCCTCTACCTCCTCCAGACAAGTAGTCAAGGTAGACGATGACAAGGCAGCGGAAGTGGATGAGTTGGTCTTAAGGTAAAGTTGAGTGTCATCAGCATAACAATGAAATGATATTCCATGCCGGCTGATGACACGACCAAGAGGGAGCATATATAGTATAAACAGAATGGGGCCAAGCACTGAGCCTTGAGGGACACCACAGGTGTCCCAAGGCAACATACTCCATTCTCCCAGTAAGGTAGGATGAAAACCAGTTATAGACAGAGTCAGAGAGACTGATGGTATGACGTAAACGATACAGAAGAATGTTGTGGTCCACAGTGTCGAATGCTGCAGTCAAATCCAATAAGATGAGAATGGAGATGAGACGGAGAGCCAGTGTCTGCTGCCATCAGCAGGTCATTTGTGACCCTCACCATAGCTGTTTCGGTGCTGTGGCCAGAGCGGAAACCAGACTGGAATTTCTCAAACAAATTGTTTTGTTTCAAATAGGTCTGAAGTTGTGCAGCAACTACTTTTTCCATCACTTTAGAAATGAATGGAAGGTTAGAGATGGGCCTGTAGTTGGCAAGGACTTCTGAATCTAAAGTTACTGTTTTTTTGAGGTGTGGTCTGATGACAGCAGTTTTCAGTTCAAGTGGAACATGACCAGCCTAGAGGGAGTGATTTATGACCTTAGTAATCAGGGGACTTATGGCACAAAGGTTAGATTTCACCAAGGCTGTAGGAAAAGGGTCCAGAGCGCAGGTTGATGGTTTCATCTTTCTGATTATGTCTTCAACCTCTCGCTGTGAGATGTCAGAAAAACAGCAGAGAGGTTGGGGGGTCTCAGACTGTAAGTTAGCAGTCACTTATAATAAGTAGTAGTTATCTTTCCTGCTTTAAATGTAACTTAACGGTGGCTTCTTCTTATGTGAGTACATTTTATACAGACTTTTCAAAAGTTTATGATCTTTAATAAAAATAGTGAGTACGTTTTTAAAATGGATACGTTCTTGTGAAATGTTATGAGGAAAATAACAGGACACTAAGTGGACAGCAGTTATTTTACCTTGCTAAAATAGCTTTATAGTAATTTTTAGAAAACGTTTACAACCGTTGACGATATTACATTCTGTGTTTAGGTTTACCACATCACAGTGTGCCATCTCTGATTTAATGCTAGGAGACATTGAGCTGTACATCTCAGTGACCAAAGACTAAACATGATCCATGTATTTTACTTCAGCTGTGCCATTGTTCATCATAAGGCCTTCACCCTTTAACCGCAACACATGGTAAGAGATTCAGATTTATTTCAAATCTGGAAATAATATATTGAAAAAGGTGAAGTTGTAAGCTATTGCAGTTTGGTAAAACAATGTAAAAAGCATAGATACAAAATGAAGTTATTTTACCTTGGCACTGTATCAAACACATATATGATTAAAAAAAAAAATCAAAACAAAACAAACAACAGTGATAACATTAATAATCAATTTTTCCACAATGATCTTATAATGCAGTGTTATGAGCAACTTAATGAACAATAAAAAAAAGAACAAAATTGTTTTGCTACGTCACAAACTGGCCAAACGTATATATTTTCTTTTTTTTTTCCGTTAAGAAAGGGGAATACTCATTCTTCAGATCAACATGTTCATTTGACATTTTCTGTAATCTTGCACGCAACTGCTAGAAGAGATGGGCCTATCATTAGCTGTTATTTTTCAATTTGTCTCATCTTCCACAGGGCTATTTTCTACATTAGCAGCTATTACAAACAATAGAATAAAATCTAAATCGGGTGGCTCTTTACACACGAACACCCTGGAGAATACAGAATAGATTTTCTCATAGTCATAATTGCAATAACATTTTTCATTATATATGAAATTATTAATAATACCAGTAATCATCAACAATCCATTGAATATTAATAATAACAACTTCAATTGCAACAGATATATTTACTGTACATAATACAACGGAACGTGAGAAGTTATTTGTAATTACACAGTAATTGTTTGTAAGTCTATGACCCATGTAATTTCCAGTGATCTGTAATGCATTATAGAATCCAACGTAACGTCTACGTCACACTGCTACAAGCTCCTCTGTGCTACGAAGAAATATTCATCACTTACTCTAGCTAAATGTGTTTACGGCATATACAGAGGCTTCGCCAACACGTTTTAGACTCGTTTTTCAGTTTAAAGGAGCAATGGCAGAGTTTCAGCCATCCATTCCGACCTATTAAGACACCAGATGTCTTAAAAACCGACAATCAGCATACCATCGGGTCATGTGTTGACATGGGAAGCTTGACATGATGTAGCGAGAGACACAGCCATTAAATATTGTATTTGACTAGGTTCCATTTACATTGGAAAACGTTGGTTAGAATAGAAAGGCCATCAAAATATTCTTTCTGAGCAGTCCGTTTGAGTGTCAGATTGATTCCTGCCAGTGCCTGAGAAGGCAAACAACTTGCAAAGGGGAAAGTGTGGTCAGTCTTGCTTGAAATTAAGTTTTGTTGGTATATCAAAAACATATGGCCCTGATAAGAGATCATCCTATTTCCCGCACTGGAAACCCCAACGGCATGTTGTACATAGTCTTTCAGTGTTTTGAGAAGGCAGGAAGTCCTTCACAGTGGAAGAGGAAATAGTCTGTTGTGCTTTTCGGTCATCTTAGACTTGCTGCTTCCAAAAAATGTGTAAGTTGACTGTGATTACAACCGTTTTGAAGCTTAAAAAAATATGTATTCATAAAATGATGGATATTTTATCCATGAAGTATTCGTAAAATAAATAAATAAATAATCTATAAATAAATACAGAAATAAAAAGAGATGATAGGCAACAGTAAATGAAAAAAGTACAAATGTCTGAAAAAAAAAAAAAAAAACTGTTGGACTAATTAATTGATTTAAAAAAAAAAAAAATCCAGCAAGTTTAGATAGAGAAATGTAGGTGTAGTTATAAATAATTAGATATTAGATACTTCTGCCCTGTTTCCAGACAGTGGATAAAGATCTACAGTTTTGATAGAAGAGTTTGTTAATTTTTTCATGGATTAATAAAAGCATGCAGGTTACATAGAAACATCCAGTGTGAGGTGGTTATTAGCTGGATCAGGTGTAACAAATCAAATTTTTAGAACAATACATATTGTGTGAGTTATATATTTCGTATTGAATATAATACTGAATAGTTAGATTAAAAAAAAAAAAAAAGCCACACATAGTGCTGTTAGGCACGTGTAGATAGTCAAGACATAGAAAACAGATTATATTTTTTTGCCCATGGACAACATGACAAGTAGCTGTCAACCATCTATTCTTCTTTTGTCAAAAGTCTTTAGCCAGTCTGTTTCGAGGTTGACAAAAGAAATGAGGAAAACAACACGATTCTGCTGAAGTTTGTAGCGGTGAGTTGCCCACTTTTTTAAAGTCCACACAGCTGTCACATCCCTACCTTGTAAATTCTTAGACACTTTTAAAACATATTTTAACATCACTTTTGACAACATATGTTTATCTGCTAATCTAAAAATGTATTTTATAAAATATACATCTCCCAATAAAATATTTTCCATTATTCCATTACTTTTTCCATAGTTAAAAAAAAAAAAAAAAAAAAAAAAAAAAAGTTCAGAGGTCACACTTTATATTAAGTGGCCTTAATTACTATGTACTTACATCAAAAAATATGTACAATGTACTTATTGTGGTCATAATGTATTGCAAAACACTTGCTGCTATTGAGGTGGGATATGGGTAAGGTTAGGCACAGGTTTGGTGGTATGGGTAGGTTTAAGGGTGGGTTAAGGTGTAAGGGATGGGTCAACAAATGTAATTACAGAAATTAATTACAGATGTAACTACATATAGGTATTTTCTAAAATATAAGTACAATATAAAAACATGTATGTACACAATAAGTGCATTGTACCAAATGATTAATTTAAATGTAAGTACATAGTAGTTAAGGCCACTTAATATAAAGTGGGACCAGTTCAGATCATTCATGTTAACCACAATAAATTAAAGCGCTCAGGCAAAATGTAGAAGCTACATTGATTTCATGTTAGAGGGTTTTCATCTGTTACAAAAAAGGCAGGGGGGTGAAATGAACAAGATGCTTCCTTCCTCTCTGAATAATCATTTTTCAGTGTGCAGGTCATGTGTGAAATTGAAGATGGTCTTCTGCACCCCTGTTTCTGAAGAGTCTTATGATGTGGCTGTTGCCTCAGAGCTTGAATGTTTCTGTTGTGTGTTTTTCTCTCATCTTTTTTAAGACACGTGTCTTCACACTGGGCTGATGAGAAGCCTGACTGCAATTGCAAAGTGATATTGCACTATACGGGAGATGAATCCCTGTGGTAATTTGATAACTGGCTTTAAAAAGGCATTTATCTATACTGCAAAAGTTGCTTTCAGGAGTTTTACTACTGCACTGCTAAGACATTCAGTTTCAGGCCCAAATTTACATCAGGGTGCATTGCTCTACGCTGGCCTCAAGAGTGCGCTTGTGTCACAGTGAAAGGGGCTACGTCCGCCACACTGTGGGATCAATTAAGAAACACATACACAGCCAAGGTTATATCAAAACAAGGTCTATTATTTAAAATAACAAGATCCTCTTAATATATGATACTGCACCCGTATGTGTTGGCGTGGTTCATTAAAACAGTCCTAACATTTTTATATATTTTGTGGACTTACAAAAGTCTCAATCTTGGAACACTTGGTTGTGCTGGTTGAGCCCTTTTTTCTGAGAATACACTTGCTCAACAAAAAAATGAAAATAAAATGTATAAGCTCACATACAAACACCAGCAGCATACTAGTAAGCCATCTCAAGTTCTCCATCACACTAAAGTGAGTAATTGCACTCGCTCTCTGGCTGCTTTGTAACATGGACGTCTGTGCAGAGGGCCAGAGAAGAGCTGTAGTGATTGTTTAAGGGGGTCCGAAGGGGTCCGAGTGACTCAGAGTCTCGTCTGAGCCTCTGTGATGTAGATCTCGATGCTGTCAGCGCTCTCCGTGGCAGAATTCTGACGGAAAGAAGCTGAGCGTTTGGTCTGGAGCAGCCTGCGCCGTGTCTCCAGCTTTTGCCGGTCGCCCACGTCCAGCGATTTCTCTCGTTCGGGAACACTACGTCCTCGCGAGACCACTAGCATACCTCCGGCCTCAGTCGTGCTGTCGGCACGCAGGCTGCCCGTCACGCCACCGACTGGCTTCTTTGGTAATGGAGGTGGAACCTTCTTGTCCTCCTGAGAGGAAGAGCAGGGGAGTGGCGTGACAGCATGGATGACCAATGCAGGGATGGACGGGAACGCAGGGAAAGAGAAACGCACACGTACAAGCAGAGGATATGCCAGAGAGGATGAAGACCAGGACATGTACGGAGAAGGGACAGCACCATGAAGTTTCAACATAAGAATGATTTGGATTAGTGTATTTAGGATGAGACATGACATTGTGGAAGCAGCAGACAGTAAAAAGAAAGAAAACAGAGAAATTAGTTACAGATTTGTTAGGCTTTAATATCTCATAGCAAATGAACAGCTCTTAGGCAGTAAATCAGATGTTATTCCAGAACATGCATGTCTTTTTTTTTTTCCTGTAGTTTAGTTCCTTTTCTTGCTGAGGTGTTTGTGTGATGGCAGAGAGCTGCTGGGGCCCAGCACATGGGCGGTTCTCCTGCCCGCTGCTGTTTTGGCACTGGAGTGGAGCTGTGCAGTGACTTGAGCAGAGCGAAACTCCACTCTCACCTTCTTCTCAGGAGGTAATCTCCAGCCCGAGTCCTTCAGCCGCTGGAGGTCCTGAAACTTCACCCTGACATCCTCGATGGCTAGCTGGAGGAGGTCCCAATAACTGGCCAGATCCTGAGTGCTGGGCTGAGGGTACAATGAAGGATCCTATGAGAAGAGGGGGGATATTATAGAGTGCTGCAGGGATGGCAAATTTTTGTAGGCCAAAACCTGGAAACGGGTTAACATTTAAGCACTTCCAGTTCTATTTTCACGAAGTCAGAGTTTTTTATTTATTTATTTATTTTGTTGAATGGGCTTAATGGGGTTAAATGCCTGAAATAAGCTCTGTGGTAAACACTAGCCTAAGATATTTTACATTTTATTCTATGACATAAAATACATAATGTTATTTAGTAGTAATGTAATGCAGTTGTTATTTTTACATTTTTACTTGAAAAAAGGTGCTAAGTGGCTAAATGGGACTACCCTAGTGAAAAAAACAAACAAACAAAAAAACACAGCATATGCTGGTTAGGTATGTTTTGAAGCATGGCAGCTGGTTTAAGCTGATCCTGAGTTGGTTATAAACTGGTTATGAGCTGGTCCTGAGCAGGAGCTAGTTGCTTAGGACCAGCACATGACCAGCTTAAACTAGCTTATAACCAGCTCATACCAGCTTCCATGCTTCAAAACATACCTAACCAGCATATGCTGTTTTTTTTCAACAGGGTATGTCATCATGCTAAACAGGTAAGCTCACGTTCGCACTTTTACAGCCACATTGTGTTTATAATCATGCTCTTGCAAACTAGCCAAACTAAAACTTTCAGGGTTGTTGGAAGCTTAATGGCGGTGACACTGAAGTCATGTGACCATGGTGTAGTTCGTTTATAGTTTACATTTAGCTTTTTACTTCTGGAGATTGTATTTAGACTTCCAAATTTATTAAAGTAGTGTATCAATCATAAACTTTTCTTAGTAGCAGAGCTTATTTTTTTGGAATAATTCAAAAGCTAATGGAAAAATCCAATACAGTTAAAAACTGTAAATTGTTGAAGGTTATATGTAATTTTACAATAAAATACAATCAAATTTATGATGAACTCTTAACATCATGTGGCTTTTTGTTTTACCACCTGTATTATTGTTTGGTAGTTAAAGTAGATCACATTATCGTTTTTATTTTTTTGAATTTTATTTTTATTTATTTATTTATTTATTTATTTATTTATTTTTACAGTAGGTCACATGAAGGTAAGTATAAAAATAAATAAATAAGCTATACCAAAAAAAAAAAAAATCAGTTTTACTATAAAACTTGAAGATAGTAAAGGACAGTAAACTTCTTCTATTTACAAAATTTTAAGTTATTTAGCTGTGACTTTCCAATGCATATTTATTTTAGTTATATTTTTCTTATTATATTTTATTGTATTTATATTGTATTTATCATATTATTGTACTATATAGTTTATATAGATTCTAAAAAAGGTAAGGACAGTTTCAAAACACTCACCACACTCTGTTGGCACATCCTGAAGAACTGCTGGACTCTTTGTGACATGAGCATCTGAGCACTGCCGACAGCTCCTCTGATGAGCTCCAACACTGAACCACAAAACAAACCAATCAGAAGAAAAAACAACATCGGCGTTTAGACAGAAGGAACTGTTCTGTGGGCAAAACGCTACAGATTCAAGAACCCATGAAATAAATGAAAACTCATGTTTTGGGCCTTTTAGCCCCTGTCACATTTACCCTAACTATTCCTCACTCACCCTCTTCTGGCAGTTCATTTGTCTCTGCCTCTCTCTCCATGTTCTGGCACCATCCCTCCATCCTCTCCACTTCTGTCTGCAGGAGCCGGAGGAAGAACTCTCCGTCTCGTAAGCAGGGCGAGGCTCGGCCCGAATCAGGGAGGCTCCTCGGGCCCTCGCTCCAGCCTCCCACTCCACGTTCAGGGGCCAGGGGCAGAGGGGAGTGGGAGCGGGGCAGGGCCCTCAGTTCTGGAGGGCCAGGCTCGTTGGTGTAACCGCTATGGTAATCCTCACGGTAGGCCCACTGGCCCTGTGTGTGCACTGTGCGATACTCTGCAAACTGACCAGCTGATTCTGGTTCAGACGAGTGGCGCTGGAATGAGCAGCCGAACTGCAGGCCCTTGTCTTGAGTGGGGACTGTCAGCCCACCAAAACCCTCCGTCTCAAGATCAGCCTGGACACTTGCTGTCACACTGTTGGAACGTTTAAAACGTGTTCGTCTGGAACAAACAACAATAGGTCAATTTAAACTCAAATAGTGGTAAAAAGAAATATTGATGTATAGTAGGAATATGCATCTCCACAACTGAGGCCGATGTGATACACATCTCGATGCATAGACAATGATACAATACATTAAACATACAGGTGCATCTCAATAAATTAGAATATAGTGGAAAAGTTCTTTTATTTCAGTAATTCAACTCAAATTGTGAAACTCGTGTATTAAATAAATTCAATGCACACAGACTGAAGTAGTTTAAGTCTTTGGTTCTTTTAATTGTGATGATTTTGGCTCACATTTAACAAAAACCCACCAATTCACTATCTCAACAAATTAGAATATGGTGACATGCCAATCAGCTAATCAACTCAAAACACCTGCAAAGGTTTCCTGAGCCTTCAAAATGGTGTCTCAGTTTGGTTCACTAGGCTACACAATCATGGGGAAGACTGCTGATCTGACAGTTGTCCAGAAGACAATCATTGACACCCTTCACAAGGAGGGTAAGCCACAAACATTCATTGCTAAAGAAGCTGGCTGTTCACAGAGTGCTGTATCCAAGCATGTTAACAGAAAGTTGAGTGAAAGGAAAAAGTGCGGAAGGAAAAGATGCACAACCAACCGAGAGAACCGCAGCCTTATGAGGATTGTCAAGCAAAATCGATTCAAGAATTTGGGTGAACTTCACAAGGAATGGACTGAGGCTGGGGTCAAGGCATCAAGAGCCACCACACACAGACGTGTCAAGGAATTTGGCTACAGTTGTCGTATTCCTCTTGTTAAGCCACTCCTGAACCACAGACAACATCAGAGGTGTCTTACCTGGGCTAAGGAGAAGAAGAACTGGACTGTTGCCCAGTGGTCCAAAGTCTTCTTTTCAGATGAGAGCAAGTTTTGTATTTCATTTGGAAACCAAGGTCCTAGAGTCTGGAGGAAGGGTGGAGAAGCTCATAGCCCAAGTTGCTTGAAGTCCAGTGTTAAGTTTCCACAGTCTGTGATGATTTGGGGTGCAATGTCATCTGCTGGTGTTGGTCCATTGTGTTTTTTGAAAACCAAAGTCACTGCACCCATTTACCAAGAAATTTTGGAGCACTTCATGCTTCCTTCTGCTGACCAGCTTTTTAAAGATGCTGATTTAATTTTCCAGCAGGATTTGGCACTTGCCCACACTGCCAAAAGCACCAAAAGTTGGTTAAATGACCATGGTGTTGGTGTGCTTGACTGGCCAGCAAACTCACCAGACCTGAACCCCATAGAGAATCTATGGGGTATTGTCAAGAGGAAAATGAGAAACAAGAGACCAAAAAATGCAGATGAGCTGAAGGCCACTGTCAAAGAAACCTAGGCTTCCATACCACCTCAGCAGTGCCACAAACTGATCACCTCCATGCCACGCCGAATTGAGGCAGTAATTAAAGCAAAAGGAGCCACTACCAAGTATTCAGTACATATACAGTAAATGAACACACTTTCCAGAAGGCCAACAATTCACTAAAAATGTTTTTTTTTTTAATTGGTCTTATGAAGTATTCTAATTAGTTGAGATAGTGAATTGGTGGGTTTTTGTTAAATGTGAGCCAAAATCATCACAATTAAAAGAACCAAAGACTTAAACTACTTCAGTCTGTGTGCACTGAATTTATTTAATACACGAGTTTCACAATTTGAGTTGAATTACTGAAATTAACTTTTACACGACATTCTAATTTATTGAGATGCACCTGTACATATAGCAGCTACCAATGCAATGTGATTGATAAGATTCACCCCATTAAAATGCAGTGCGATCCGATTTCGATTTGATTTAACACAATGCGATGCAATGGAAAAAAAAAAAAATATGATGCTTGCAATATGGTACAGATAGTTCGCTTTTATTTCTTTTATTTTTATTTCTTTCAGATAGTCAGCAATGTTAATTTTTATTCTATGTGACTCTCAGGACATGCCTTGGTCTCTGTAGTGTTGTGATTCATTATATTCATGTAGCAGCAGTGATGAGAGAATGCGTTTGAGAAACAGTTTGGAGAGGAGAAATCAATCTACATATAAAATGTTGGTCACAAATTACTGGTCAATTTTTTAATAATAAAAGTATTGTGCATCTACTAATAATTAAATATAAATAAATCAGTTTTTACCAATGCAAATATACTAGAAACGATGCATCACGATACAAATGCCAACTTGTGTCCGATGCACACTGTTTTAAATCGATGCATCGCATCGTTAACATTTATGCCATTGCACTGATGTGAATGAGTGAATCTTACCATCCCTAATATATAGTTACTGGTATATTTTTGTATATACCTTTGTGTTCTTTAACCAAAGCAAAAATGTAAGTTACAGTGAGGCACTTACCATGGAAGCAATTTGGACCAATTTTGAAGGATTTAAAACCACAAATGTGAAGCTTGTAAATTTGCAAAAGCATTTACATGCATTCAATTGAAACTTAAAGCTTTTAAAATCATATGTTTTATAGTCATGTGGTGTTGCTTTGTCATACTAACCAAGTTGTAAAATTCGATGCAAACAATTATTTTTTTTTTATGTTAAACAATATTAACACTACTACTATTGTTTATGTCTTGTGTCTATAGTACTACATTTACAGATTGCATCTACTTCCACCGTGAGTGCCACAACTATAAGAAAACGAGGGATACGTGGATTTTTTTTAATGGTAATCAACATTAATCCACAAATGCTGTTGATTGAGGTTAAAGAAATAATTCACCCAAAAATTGCTGAAAATATACCTACCCTCAGACCATCCAAGATGTAGATGTTTCTTCATCGGAACAAAATTTGAGAAATTTAGCATTTCATCAGTTGCTCACCAGTGGATCCTCTGCAGTGAATGGGTGTCCACAAGTCCAGAAGTAATGTCTTGTGAAATGAAAAGCTGTGTGTTTGTAAAATGCAATAATGACGCTTTTTTACTTCAAACCTCTGCTTCCAGCTAAAATACAAGTCCTCTTATGTATGATTTTGGACTGGTATTTTTACCAGAAGTAATTGTTTTAAGAAACAAATCCATTATTAAGGTGTTTTAACTTTAAACCCAGAGCTTTTCACTTCACAACACATTAATTTATGGTGTTGTGTTGTGTAAATGTGGATTATTATGATTTTATTATGATTTTTTTTTTTTCATATCAGCTGTCGAGGATCCAATAATTAAATGTTACATTTTTCCAAATCTGTTCTGATGAAGAAACAAACTCATCTACATCTTGAATGGTCTGAGGGTGAGTATATTTAAAGCAAATTTTCATTTTTAGGGGAACTGTTCCTTTGACTTGTACTGAAACCTTTAATGTCTCAATACTAAAAATACATAAAATATGACCCAGAAGACTCCCAACTAACAAGTGTTTCTGCTAAATCGAGAGAAAAAAAAAAAAAAAAGAGGCAGACAAGGGTAGTTAATGATCAAAAGACACAAAGCATATTAAGCTCACTCGTGGATGAGTGACATCATTTCACAGGTTTTGGCATATTGCGTAATGGCTGCCTAATTATACCCCTCTCACCTCACTCTGTGTCCCTAGCACGTACACCCACTGTGTGTGTGCTTGCTTGCGTGTGTGTGAACCTTGCACCTGCACCTCTTGCTCATCTAACACTAACACATTCACACTCCACCCCACCTCAGAAATAAACCAACCACCCCTGACATCAGGAAAACAAATGCAAATCAGAGAGATAATGAAAGAGCACATGAAAACTTTTAGTCCAGGTCTGTAGCTTTTAGTCCTGAATCTGTTAGATTGAATTAATCTGTAAATTTGTGCAGTGGTTCTCAACTGCTTAGACTTTACATTGGACATCAAGATGTGTACATGTTTTGTAATTGTACAAAACAAAGATGTCCTTAACATTAAACACTTAAATGTATTAATATTACCTTAAACTGCATAGTCTCAACAACATGTAAATTGTCTAACATGTTTGTTTACCAAAGATCTTGACAAAATTTAACACATTTAATATATATATATATATGATGTGAATTGTAAAGAACCTAATGATTCTTTTAGTACTTTTAATAAATAAAATAAAATTAAATTAAATTAAGAAAAAAGGAATACAAATCCTTCACCAAATGATGAGAGCTTCAATAAAAAAAAGTTGCATTTAATTATTAATGACTTTTTTTAAAGGATGTATAAATGCAATCAATTAACTGGACTTAATTATACACTAAACAATAGTAGCTATAATGGTTAATATGTTGTATTATTATTTATAAAATGCTACTGACAAAATCCATAATGTGTATCTTTAACTACACATTGTCATATAATCAACCAATGATTTACTCAAAAAGAACACCATTTGAAACAGTTTTCAGCTCCCAACCCTCTTTAACATATTTAAAACACCCAAATGTAACACATTTATTATACATAGCTAAAATTTACTCTAATAAATTCTGATGACTCATATTGCACTCAGGAATGTAAAAAAACAAAAAAAAACAAAAACAAAACAAATAATAATAATAATAATAATTATATATATATATATATATATAATTATTAATAATAATTAATTAAATGCTCTCTAGTATGAGAATATCCCTCCCACAAATACAAACTGCCACCAACCAGCAATAGTAAGTAGCAACTCATGATTCATGGCTATTATGTAAATGAAAATCTATTGGCAATTTAAATTAAACGAGGAGCCCTTCAATACTCCACTGCTCATTAGGAAATATATCAACACAGGTTATAAAACTGTGCCATTTTATGCCATTTCAAAAATGTTATAGGATATAGAGATGAAAAATGAAACAAGCTAAATCTACCTCTTGTCATCCTCCACCTGAACCCCTATGGAGTGCACCTCTCTCAGTGCTTTGCCTTCTGGGTCTGAGTCAGACAACGTCTCTGAGCTGTCCACCTGGAAAACACAAAGAGAGACATTTAACAAAATGTTGCACAAGAGAGAGACATCATTCGGGCTGAATCTCTCACGGGATTATCCCCTCTTATACCTGCACTGCAATAGAGGGTCTCCACTTCCTCCCTCGTCCTTCCTGTTTGAACTCCTCTCCTCCAGTCAGAGCTTTAGCCAGAGACATACTGTTCTGGGGCAGAGAGGCTGATTTTCCCAGGCTGCCTCCAGCTCGGTCCCTAGATCCCCTGGGCCCCTCCAGAAGGTTATCAGCTGAGCTGCTGTGTTTCGGTTTCATTGGACCAGGTCCACCAGGGTAGGCGATGCTCTGAAGGGCCCTGCCGTTCAGACTCTCCGCGGAGTTGCTGCTCTGTCTGACACGCGCAGTGCCCCCACTAAGATAGTGCCCACCTCTGGAGCTACGGCCCCCGATGCTCTCCGTCAGATCCACAGAGTTGCTGTGCTGTCTGGGCCGGACCAGAGCGGGCTGTCCTGTACTCTGGAAGTAAGCGTCCTGAGTGGACTCAGTGCTGCTCTGAGCGGTTACAGAGATTATTGGCTTGGACATGCGAGGGGGAAGAGGAGGGGGTCCTTTCCTGTATGGGAACACTAGACCGACAAAGACATAAAGGTTTTACTAAGACTGCTATTCAAATGTATCATTCATTTGAAAGATGAAGGGCTGTTCATTCAAAAAAGTTGCCACAGAAGGAATAAAACATTCTCTTCCTTTGAGTTTAGTTAACTCTCTGCTGAAGAAGGAAATGAAGAAAGAAAATCATTAGTAAGGAGAACAGAGGAAAGGTTGCAAGGACTTACAGTACAAAACCTGCTACAGGCATCAAGTACAAGTCACATTTTTGTAGGTAAGAAAAAAGATGAACACCAACACGAACACTAATGTTTTCAGTACAATTAAAAAATACAACCAAGACAAGAATGTGGCACCTTTATAGGGACACCTTGTTTGTAATTTCATCCTCCCCCCCTTTTGTTTTTCTTTTGGCCGTAACGCAAGAGAAAAGAAATACAATGTTAGTGACGACCATAGGTTTCTGCATTTAAAAGTCTGACCTCATTAGTATTAGTAGCCAATGCTACCTGTTGTTAGTGTTTTAGGGCCATTGTTTTAAAAGTGACAAAGTGTTGTGTCACAACTTTTTTAAGGTTATGGAAGCATGACTGTGTTTTGGTAATTTCAATGCATATTGGATGTGAAATTAACTGATAAGCTGAAACTTTTTAAGGACAACTGGATGAAGAGGTTTGAAAAGGTGACCCAAGTGTAGAGAAATGTGCAATTGTAAAAAAAAAAAAAATAATAAAAAAAATAAATAAATAAATAAAAAATGGTATTGCCAATATTATCTTATACAGAGCAATCATACTACTTCTGACTTAGACAGATAGATAGATAGATAGATAGATAGATAGATAGATAGATAGATAGATAGATAGATAGATAGATAGATAGATAGATAGATAGATAGATAGATAGATTTTAGATACTAAAATTTACAGCAAAGACAGAATTGTGAGAATGCATACATATATATGCAAATGTATTCTCTGTATCGAGAAGACAGAAACAGAGAAATATACATATATACATTATAGCTTAAAATCCCCATTCGAGTGTTATCATTCAAAAGCTTTAGACACATCCTCATGGCTTAAGTAACATCCGCTCACACACACACAAAAACACATTCACTAGCTCTTGAGAATAGAGACATGAAATTCAGAGGGACACACTCAGAGATTAAAGGAGTTTTAAAAAAGCATGCCTAAGCCCTCCTTCCATCTCTCTTGTCCTCTCCTCATCCCTCTCTCTTAAAAACACTCACACTCCGGTGTGTGTCATGAGTGTTGCCTTGGGAAACTGCAGATGGATGCTTTTGACACTTCACAAGGGCTTTAATAAATCTCCTGTGAGATTCTCTACTCTAAACGAGAGAATAAAGGACAGTGGGGAAAAAGACAAAGTCATCCACATGTTAGTGAGAGAGGGAATAAATTGCGATTGCAATTGTTACCATACAGTGTTAAATTTTACAGAGACTTTTTGTTGTTTGGCTTTTGCCCTGTTTTTTGGATTTTGTCATATTCATTCATTTCAGTAATTCACTGACAAGATTAACACTACGACCATAATCTTGACTACAACCCAAGGGACAGTCAAGGAGACAGACGTCTCATGGGAATTTGAGCATTTTAAAGTGTTTACGATGTAACATTTGTTTACAGAGAGAGCATAAAGATAGAAGGAAAACAGTTTTGATCTAGAATCCCTTGGCTGAAGCGTGTTTCTCCAGCAATTCCTATGAGACTGATCCAAAAACTCATTAAGTCACTAATCTAATCCCTGTGACAGCATGGAGACTAGGTATACCCACACATACATAAACACATGCTGATGACTCACCTGCTTCGCCCTTCATGCTCCCCTGTGGGCCCGACATGGAAAAGACAGACAGGCAGTCATCGTCCTGGGAGCAGCCGGCTTGGATAGCCCGTACGTAGCTGTGACTGCGGGTGCGGAAGCATCCGGGTAGGTCCAGTGCCTCGACAGCCTGTGATTCCATTTCTCCAAACAGGTTCAAAGTGTCACTCAGCTAAAACATACAAAGACTAGGTTTTAATGAAGGCGGAGGTCCAGATGTTTTAGCAAATAACCAGGACTGTTCATGCAACTGTTCAGTTGATAAATGATATGTAAAATCTGAACATGACCGCGTATTATTACTAATCAGGGTTATACATATCTAGTGACCAGAATATGAGGGGGTGTGCTCTGTTGACATTGAGCCAAAAAGCATTTATCTAGAACACTCTAACAACCACCTAGTCATGTATTACCAACTACCCAGAACTCCATAGTAATCACCTAGTTATGTCATAGCAACTAGAAGGATGCCCTAGCAATCACTTGAACACTTAAGCCACATCTAAGTCACTGTCTAGTTATATCTTAGCAACAAGCCAAAACTCAACTTCCTAGTTATACCCTAGAACAGGGCCGTCCTTAGGGGGGGTTCAACTGGTGCGGTCGGGGCAAAGGGGAGCAACACGGATTGCCTCGCACCAGGCCCAGCGTCAGCTAAGGATGGCCCTGCCCTAGCAACTACCAGAACACCCAAGACACCAGCTAGGTATGCCTTAGCAATCAGCCAAAACTCCCTAGGAACCAGCTAGTTGTGCCATAGGAACTAGTAGTACACCCTAGCAATAACTAGAACACCCAAACCACTACTTAGTTCTACTAGAAACCAGCCCAACCTCCCTTGCAACTAGCAGGACACCCAAGTCACCATTTAGTTATGCTCTAGTAACTACCCAGAACTGTTTTCTAACTGCCTAATTATGCCCTAGAAACTAGCAAGATGTCTTAGCGATCACCAGGGGCCTCATTTATAAAATGCTGCATAGAAACCATCCTAAAATTTATCTTACGATCATCTCTCAAATATGCACGTGTGATTCATAAAATGAACATACGTACAGAAAACGCACGTACGCGTCTCTTTCAGATGTGAAATCTATTAATCGCAAATGATCTTGAACTTATCAAATGAATGGTTTCAGCTCTCTGCCTTGCAAACGACTCCTAATTAATGTTATTATCATGTAAAAGATCACCAGTCATCATCCATATTCTTTAATTTAGAACAGCGAACTGCAAGAACAGCTTACATTTTCAAAAACCTGCAGTACTCGAACAAGAAAAAGTGCGTACATCTGCTCAGACCCTTACATGATGCTAAGAACTTTTCCACGTCAAAGCCAGTTTTTAAAAACATGAGCGTTGGCGTGGATTTAAGCGTATGCACACTCTAAGATCAAATCTGAGCGTACGCACGTTTTATAAATGAAGCCCCTGAACTCCCAAGCCACCTCCTAGTTATGCCAAACCAACCAGCAGAACACCCTAGCAATGCATTACAACATTCATAATACTTTTGGTTTTCATGATTATTGTAAGAAAAATAAATCATTAAAATAACTTGGAAAACTAACTACATGTAATGTGAACACTGTATGGTTTTACCTGAGCGCAGGTCAGAGAGCGTGTGGCGCTACGGGAGCGAGCGTGGCCTTTAGGTGTGGTTCGACTGATCGGGTAGACGTCTGTACATTGTTTACATGAGTACCTGAGAATAAGAGTACACCATTAAATGCTCAGATTGCACTTCTCAGTCCCATAAAGCAAAACACATACACCACTCAATCCTTATGTACAGTTGCGGTACCATTGTACAATGATGTACCAAATGGAATTATCTTGGTACACCCATATACCTTACCATTTTCATGTACTATTGGTTTTACATGGTAGTCCAATATGCTACTTTTTAATAGTGCAAATACAAATCTCAAAATAGCAACACAAAATGGTCACAGAGTCTGAAAATTAAAACTGAAAGCCCAGTGACAGCTGACTTGGATGCGGTGGAGGAGCGCTGGTCCATGCTGACGGAGCGGCGGAAGGCTTCTCTCTGGGCAATGAGGGCTGATTTGGGTGAGGCTTTGGGGCTGGTGTCTGAGTCAGCGCTGTCGTCATCCCCCATAGCCTTGATGTAGCTGCCACTGCGCATACGCCTGCAAGGGATCTCCCCACCACTGTCAGATGGACCACCACCACACCAGTCATCTGAGGGAACCTAAAAGAAACACACAACTTGCTGTCAACATGGTCTTTACTTATGAAACTGATGAGGGATGAGGTATGTGTATTTGTGTATATTTACACAAAAAGCTAATACTGAGAAACTTACATTTTAGACACATCTACAGTTTCTCTGAATCGAGCAAATCTGCTGAACAAATAGTTTGAGTGAATGATTCACTGATTCACTCAGAAAGTCAGTTGTTTCATTTTTAAATGTATCTGTGTTTTTGAACAAATCAGAGTGAATGATTCAGTGACTCACTCATTAAGATTAGTTAGTGTTTTTGAACAAACCAGACGAGTGAATTATTCAATGACTCACTTGTTTTGTACCAGAATGAATCAATGCTTTGAACAAATGAGAAAAGTTAATGTTTCAATGACTCACTCAATATAAGAAAGTCACTTGTCACTTGTTATCGATGTAACCTGTAGAAAGAGTCAACTCCATCACTAATTCACAGATTGATAGTCTGTCTGGAGTGATTCAAAGAGTGAAAAGTCCAAGTGCTAATTTAGAGGACCTAAACTTACTGTCGTACAGCTACATATCATTGATATGAGAGAAAATGCAATGATACTGCAACTTAAGGTTTATGTATATCAGAAAAAAATAATCTTGTTAGAGTTGTGCCTTTCTGGTCACAGCATAACCAGAGGTAATGCAGGGCTGAACTGAGGGCAGCTGAGTAAAATTAAATCTGATTGGCTGACAGGGATGAAAGGCACCAGCTGTACATTTAGAGCTATCATCACACTCAAGAGCTGCCCCTCGGCTGGGGCATGGACAGAGCACAGATGTGGGGAGATAGCAGGTTATGGAGGGGAGAGGCAAGATTATTTATTTTCATGAACTCTGCTCTCCAGAGCCATGTCCTTATATGATAGCATCGCTGCGTATTATTGCTGTTTTTTTTTTGCCTCTGCATACTGCTCTCTGTCACATATTTTGAACACATAAAATAAAAAATTGTGTCTTACAAGCTATACAGTCACTATAGGATGGCTACACATTTAATACCAGAACCAATAACTTTCAATTCAGGGCAAGGCGAGATTGGGCAGTTCCAGTGCTGTCTGTGCTTAACAAAAGGATGTTCCCTCTTAAACTTGCTGCAGTCCTTTTGTATACATATTCTGTTATTTTTTATTTATTTATTTATTTATTTTTTGTTAATCATTCAGATGTCACTGTGAGTACACAGAAATATTGAATTAAATAAAACATCTAAAAATCATGTCATCATTTATTCACCCTCAAGCTGTTCCAAACCTGTATGAGGTTTTTTTTTTTTTTTTTTTTTTTTTTTTCCCTCCATATTATGGAAGTAAATGCTATTGTCAACTGTTTGGTTATCAACATTCTTCAAAATATTGTCTTTTGTGCTCAGAAAAAAAGAAAGTCATACAGATTTGGAAAAACTTGGGTGAGTAAATAAATGCAGAATTATTTTAATTTTTGAGTGAACTATCCCTTTAAGATTGTAGGTATGTAGTTATCAGGGACATTTTGTCCAAAGGGGCAGTGCATACACCAAAATATAAACCAATATATAAAACAATGGAAGATTGTGCCTCAACAGAAGGCTTTATACTTCTTTTCTCACCCCTTTCTTTCACTGACATAAAATGATAATCCCACCACCAAATGACTAAGGGGAGATGCACTTGTGCTCACACACACAAGATAAAGAACGCCTTATCTATCAATTGACCACCAGTGGGGTACTTAAAGGTCATCTCTTTCAGAGGATGATGCGACTTGATCTCTCTATCCATCTCTGTTTCTCTTGGCTCCACCCTCTCCTATCTTCCTTCTAATACACACATGCACTTACACAAAAACACACCAATACACAAACATAATTTTTAATCAGGAGTTCAATTGGCCTCTTCTGGAGAAGCTGATCATCGATTTTTCTAATCCTTGGTTTGAGTGTCTCCATTATTATCTTCATTTTTCCTCAGATTTTCATTTTGTTCTTTTAATGCAGCAGAAAAATATTTCTTCCTGCAAAGACGTACGTGTAATGTCACTGCATTAATGTCATATCGTTTTTCTTGCATAACTCTGACATAATTGGCCTCCTTCTAACCTTTTTAAATGATTAGATCACTAAAAATAACATCATGTGCATGGAATGAGTAAAGTGCAGGTAAGCAAATAATGACAGAATTTTAATTTAAAGGTACAGTTCACCCAAAAATGACAATTCTATATTCATTCATTCACCCTGATGTTGTTCTTACATTGTATGATTTTCTTTCTTCTGTGGAACATAAAAGAAGATATTTTGATATATGCCCTTCCCCATAAAACCACACTTTACTTTCTTGCAACCTGTGTTATCGTTCTCATCCTCTTATTTCCCCCCAACAGCCCCTGGTATTCGTTCTCATTATATTGACACATTTCACTTCCTCCTGCTCCTCTGCTAATTGCGACACAGATCGACTGACTTGTAACAGAGGATTCATCTGGTTCATCCCCATGTCTTCAGATCAGATCACATCAAAAAATTGCTCTCCCACGATGAGCCCCCAACTGAGCTGCAGTCCACAGCTGGGTTTCTTTATCCCCAGAGGCTCAAGGAACCTGAGTCAGCTGCTCAGCCTTCAGTTATCACTGTAAGACCTCACACAATTTCCTCTGGACCAGTTGGTCTTCATAATGGAACACAGAATGAGCACTGATGGGGTCTATATGCAGGCTTGGGGGTTATGGATGTCAGAATCTACTTTGAAACTGTAGCTTTGAAAACTGCAAGCTACTCAGGATTTAAAGTATTAAAACTACAGTCAAGCTATTTGTTTGTTAAAAGTAGTTAGCTACAAACTACTAACACAAAGGTCCTGTTTACACCTGGTATTAAGATGTATTTTCAGTGATCGATCACAAGCGGTCAGCGGAGATACACTTGACACTACTAGATACCATTTATACCCGTGGCCAGTTGCATAAACTTAGTCTCTATTTTAGGGATAGTTCACCCAAAATTTATTTATTTTTAAATTCTGTCAGTCATTCCAAACCCTTAAGACCTTTGTTCATCTTTGGAGCACAAATTAAGATATTTTTGATGAAATCTGATCAGAAAGCAATGCAACTACCATGTTCAAGGCCCAGAAAGGTAGTAAGGACATTGTTAAAATAGTCCATGTGACATCAGGGGTTCAACCATAATTTTATGAAGCTACGAGAATACTTTTTGTGTGCAAAGGAAACAAAAATAACAACTTTATTCAACAATTTCTTCTCTTCCGTGTCAGTCTTCGATTCTGCGTTCTGATGTAGAACCACTAGTCTGATTAAATAGCTGTTAGCTAAGGAGTAATCAGACTTATTTTTTTCTGATTCAATTTAAACTAATCTACATTTTTATTTAACCAAATTAAATCAAATTAAATTAAGTTTCGACCAGTCTTAAAAAAAAAAAAAAAAAAGAAAGAAAGAAAAAAGATGACTAACTTATTAGACTAGTCTAAGAATTTCACACAATCCAGTTATACAGTATCTGGCACAAAAACAGATTTTAAGGTGGCAATCTCTATTCTGATCATAATAATTCACAAAATTTGCACTGAATATACTAAATACTACATAATAAAATTATAGAAATCTAAAATACAAAAAAAAAAAAAAAGGGCAGGGACAATCAGATTAATCATGAATCCTTAAAACGAATTCTCTAAAATGATTTGGACTTCTCAATATATAGAGAAAGTGTTTGTTTTAAGAAAGCATGTTTGATTATCAGCTTGTATTGTTCAACACAATGTGAACAACAACAGCAATATAGTGACTGTCATGCTACACACTGCAACTCATTAGAAAAATTAGCTTGTTACTAGAAAAGCTGTGATGTAAAAAAAAAAATAAAATAAAAAATAAACTGAGGTGCTGTCATGCAACTGAGGAATGTAGTTTAGCTAGCCATGTTCCCATTATAGTTATTTACTCTCCAACACTGCTGGCTATGACAGTGTACAGTATGTAGCTACACAGTGACCATTTACAGGTGTATATCATACTGCGTGGGAGTGTATGAAACTTGACTGTTTGTTTCTCTGTGACAAATTATCTAAACAATAGTGCCGACTGACCAGATGTGTTTCTATCTGGGTGAAGCTGATGTTCTGTGTAATTGGAGCTTGCAAGTGCTAATATTACAGGAAGTTAAATTAGTGTCAGGGCAAGACCTCTGTGCACGTTCCTGTCACCCTGGGCAACAATAGCAGAGAATGCAAGAGACAGCACAGTTGGTTATGTCCGTCACAAAGCATTGACTTTTCTCTCTCTCCCACTGAAGAGCCCGGGGACAGAGCAGCCATGAGATGCGGTGCACCTGATGCTTATTGTGCTTTCGCACAGCTGCTATTGTCTATACTGTTCTGAAACGGGTCTTCTTTTCATTGAGCACCAGGTGTTTGAAGACCAGGCATGATGCGACATAGAATGAATGCAACAAAAATGATAACAAGATGGCCACAAGCTATTTGACATACCACTTCCCCTACACAGCCTGATATTTTCTTTCAATATAAGAAAAAAAAGTGTCATGCAGGCAACTGGGGAAAAAAAATCTAAAACTCTGCAGAAATCACCCACTTTAGTAAAGTGAAAAAAATTAGTAAGGTCTAGTCACACCTTCCACAGAATGTTTGCTTTAGACTAAACAACAACAACAACAACAACAACAACAACAACAACAACAACAAATGTGGAACACAAAAGGAGTAATTAGAAAAATGTCAAAGCCACTCTTTTTACCTTTATATACAGTGGTGGCCAAAATGATTAGAACACTAGTATTTTCACCAGCTAAAAAACGGTTTTAAGTCAGTTATTTCTATCTTATGCTGTAGTGTGTCAGTAGGAAATATCAGTTTGCATTTCCAAACATTAATTTTGCCATTAATTGCAATAATCCAGTGAGATTTTTGTTTTCACAAGGATGGTCACAACAAATGTTGATTTAATTTAGTTAATATAAGTTAATTGATAAAGAAAATCTATTTATGACATTATTTTTGACAGCATCCTCATTTTACAGCATTTTTACGCAAGTGCCTAAAACAGTACTGTAGCTTTGCAGGTAGGTTTCTTGAAGCATCTTGGAGATGTTGCCACAATTCTTCTGGATTTAGTCTGTCTCAGTTTGTTCTGTTTCTTCTTGTCATTCCAGACGGACTGGATGATGATGAGATCAGATCTCTGTGTGGAGCACTGGCTGTTGTCAGACAAAAATCTCACTGGATTATTACAATTAATGGCAAAATTAATGTTTGGAAATGTAAACTGATATTCCCTACTGACACACTACAGCAAAATATAGAAGTAACTGGCTTAAAACCATTTTTTTTAGCAGGTGAAAATAGTGTTCTAATAATTTTGGCCACCACTGTATATATTTATTTACTTTATTTATTTATCTCCCCCAGGGTACCAAATGAGCCAGGACTCCCACTACTGCCTGCTAAAAACAACAGGGATACACACAGGGATACACACAGGGATAGTGTGAATTTGTAGGCCTTATTTAAGTAGTGCTCAACTGTGGCTCACTGTTGTACCTAAGGAGCGAAACCTCCTAGAGCTCCATCCTGTTACCTTAGAAACATAACCACATGCTGATACTCAGTGGGAAGTGTGAGAGAGTGCATAGAAGAACAATTATCCTCATTTAACCTGATGTCATGTCAGATATAGTTTCCTCCCCCATTTGTGTGTCCACAAATAAGTATTTGTGGTAGCGTGTCTAGATGTGTTCACAGTGGGTGAGTCTAACAGCCTAACAGTATATGTGTGAGAAGAAAGAGAAAGACAGAAAGGAAAACAATAATTGAGTCCAATTATACTATGTGCTGCTGCTCATTCATCAAGGAAACAGCAGGGCATACAGTACAGCTCAGGACAGGACTTCCAGTTGTCAGTCTGTGTCATTGTTCATGTGTTTTCTGAAGTTGTGTTTTTAAAAGCATATATGGCTGGAGACATATTGGAAATCATTTCAAAACTAAACATCCTCTTTCAAAAAGTACTGTAGTAGTACCATGGTCAGTAATGGTGTCAGAGTATTCATTCATTCATTCATCCATTCATTCATTCATTCATAGGTTTAATAAAAACTCAAAATCTCAAAAACTCAAAAAATGTGCTTTGTTTATAATCGAATGTGTGGTAAAGTGAATAAAGGGCCAAGTGAACAAAGTGAACAAAGGACCAAGTTCTTACTGATGAAGTTCATCCACTCTTTCCTAATGTTGGGATCAGAAGGTGATGCAAAGACTGTTTTGTGCAACTTTGCATTGTACAGTTTCCTGTTGTCTTCAGAGCATCTTTATTGTTTTGTTTTTTATTGCTTAGATCTGCATTTGCCTCTCTCATTATTTACACTACATACATGAATCTGTGGGCGGGGCTAAACAGGCAGTGACGTAGAAGCAGGCGTTGATCTTCTTCTGTGGAGGAGGTGTTTAGCCACACTATTACATCATAAAGTGGCACTTTCCACAACCTGTCGTTTTGGCTGATTGGCTTCAATATAAGCTGTTTTTAGACTAAAAAGAAAGTTTTGCGTTCTGAAATTTACAGGATGTTTTTATAGTACAATGACCTCTTATATGTCAAAAGATCAAGGGAATTTTGATTTCTCAGTTCATGACCCCTTTAAACCATATAGGCAGCCACACATGACACCAATAATGCTGAATTATGATGCTAAGAAGCATCCTGTATTCTTGTGTATACTTGATATCACAATGCAGGATGTCAGTGTTGTGTGTGCAATTGAGCAGATGAGTAGGAGAAATGGAGCACACAGCTTGCTGCTGATATCAATAGCAGCGTTTGTGAGTGTTCACAGTGTGTTTTGTGAAGGCCAAGGGTTAATGTGTTGTTTTCCTGTATCCTCGAATGCTGTTTTTCACCCTTTCACACCGAGCTGACAGAGGCTGGAAATAGCATCAGCCTCCATTCTTCACAGCTAGCAGCTGATAACATAATTATCAAGTTATTTTTTTCTTTCACTCACAGAAATTGTCATTTAGTGCCGATCCCCATCTCTGCAGACAGATTAATTCTTTTGACAATGAAATGAATCTGCAAGTCAATAAGGACAGCAGACTGATTGTATTTGAGAACAGAGACGCCACATAAATATTGAAATCTCAGTGGGAGCCAATTTGGGGTCACTGCACTGACTTGAAAATGGGCTCCCATGTTGTAAAAGTTTGTCTCACTTACATACTGGGGGTTGTATGCCATTCAGAATTGAATTGACAATGCTTTTTTTGTGGATGGATGGATGGATGGATAGATGGATAGATGGATAAATAGATAGAGGATCAACGCTCCCCACCCCTGAGATAGATAGATAGATAGATAGATAGACAGACAGACAGACAGACAGACAGAGAGATAGAACTTGCCTGCAGATAGTGGAGTGATCGTTCCTTCATTTTGGGATCTAGAGGTACCAATGCCTTCTCATATCCACCTCCAGCTCCTCCTCCACGGGAAGATGGATAGACCTCTCTAGCCTGACTGACCGTCATGGCCGACCACGTGCTCCTCTTCAGAGAGTGTCCACTGTCGCCTGCCATGGCTATGTTGGTGCAAGCCAGGCACTCTCCTGGAGGTGGCCCCTTAGATTTCCTCAAGGTAAGCTCCTGGATGGCAGCATCCAGGGTCTCGTGTCCGGCGGGATACCCACGTCCCCCTCTGCCTGCACCCACCAGAAAGCTGCTGTCACTGTCCAGGTTGTCATCGGAGCTCCACCATCCAGCTGTTTTGCTCCGGTGGCGGGAGCTTCGTGACTCGTGACGGGAGTCTCCACTCTTGCTTCGTTCTCGGCTTTTGTTCCGACGGGCTGAACGAGACTGGTGCGTTCCTGAATAATGATGTCCGCCACTTTCCTCGCCACCACTGCGGTGCCCCCTATCTCTGTCCCGGTACTCTCCCCCACGGGTGCCATTAAACTCTCGTTTAGAGGGTGCCTCCAGTGAATGTGACTTGGCAAAGAGACGCTGGACAGAGTTCACCAGATGCCTTATGCGACTTGGACTCTCGCTGCGTTGTTCCCCGCTGGCTGTGCGTTGGTACTGCAGGGTGTGGAAGCCATCTGGATGGAAGGGCAACTGTTTCTCGAACTGATCCAGAAGGTTTGGTGGGATACGGTGCATCTTTCCCCCATGACCATGCCCATGCCCTGCAGAGGATAAACACTCTTCACAGGTGGAGTCATAGGGCTGTGGCTGACTGGGGTGTGAGCGAGGGAAAGTGCCTCCACCAGATGGGACCATGGCCAATGGTTCAGGGGGCCCACCAGGTGGGTAGTAGGGGTGGTCATTGTGCCCCTGGTAGTGGTCGGGGTGGTGCATATAGTCCCGTGCAGTGTCGCAGTCCTCAGGCATGCAGTAGCAAGGCCCAGAGGAGTGTTGCGACAGGCTGCGACTCACCTGGTAGCCCTTCATGGCCGGGGCATGGTGGGCCGTCCGGGCCGAGAGGGGGCGCTGTGGGCGCGACAGGGCTGCGCCGGAGTCAACTATGGAGAGAGGGACGAAAAGGAAATGAGACAGTTAAGCACATGTTTGTGTACAGTAAATTAAATATCAGCATTATTCTCAAAACACAGTAAACTATAGTACACAAGCTTTTATGGAAGACAACTGAACTAAATTAAAAACATTAAGGTCATAACAACACTTTCTGAGAAAGCCCACCAATTAATGGTTAATTTTTCAGCAAATTATATAATTTTTCTTTTCAGGGATGTGCTGTTCTGTATTCTAATAACAACCACAACCAGGCAGCTGACAATGCAGAGCAAGCACACTCCAATCTGTCTGGCGTAGCAGCACTGCCATTGACCCTGAACACACAAGAGTGAGGGTGAGCAAACGCTGTGCATTAATGACTTGCTATTTTCATTTGATTCACTCTAGGTTCTTTGTTGGAGTGAATCATTGTGTCACTATCTCTCAAAATCTGTTCAATTGGCAGAGCAGGGCCGCTTCTCTGCTAATTCAACCTTTAATCTAGTTCATGTTCATAACTGATAAATCTGCTTATTGTTTCACAACACACTCTGTGCCCATTTTATGATCTCAATGATAACATGGGCAAAAAGCCTGAAAGGAAACAGTGAAACGGAAAATATCTTGTGCTTGTCAGGTGATTGCCGTTCATACGGGCCTGGTCTTTGAAGCAGGTGGCGTTTCCAAATGTGAGCTATTGCTGACAGATGTTGAGGTGATCATTAGATGGAGATTAGCCTGTTATACTTTTATACATGATCTCTGAGCTCAAGAAAGCAGAGCAGTGCTTACACTTGTTAAATATCGAATACTATACACCGGCATGAGAGGTCATTATTTTCCCTGAGTAAGTCACTTAAAATTTGTGTTTCATGGAAATTAATGAACTTTGTGATTTCTATCCCATCCAAAATAAACAAGTCTTTGTTTTTCTATTTTGCAAAAGTTACAGAGAAAATTACCTGCTGATTTTTGGTCAACATATAAGGTCCTTTGAGAAATGTCTGTGATTGCGATATTGTATTTTCACACAGTTTACACATTTATTTTGGGCTTCATTGAACACCAAAGCTTGTTATCATTGAAATCCATAACTAAAATGCTTGCTGTGGTGTCTGAAGCACCTTCATTATGGAAACTAATGTATAATTATGTAAATTAAATCTAAAAAGAGACTTAAATCAAGTTAAACTTGATGAAAAGATTTTCGTTAACTGAAATAAAAACAAAAACGGTAACACTTTACAATAAGGTTCATTAGTTAACATTAGTTAACAACATTAGTAAACATGAACTAAGAATGAACAATACTTTTACATCATTTATTAATCTTAGTTAATGTTAATTTCGGCATTTGCTAATGCATTATTAAAATCACAAGTTGTGTTTGTTAACATTAGTTAATGCACTGTGAACTAACATGAATAAACAATGAACAACTGTATTTTCATTAACTAACATTAACAAAGATGAATAAATAGTGTAATAAATGCATTGTTCATTGTTTGTCCCATACATTAACTAATGTTAACAAATGACACCTTATTGTAAAGTGTTACCACAAAAACTAACATAACTTGGAATAACTCCAAAACTAAAATAATATATAGCATACAGGGCAAAAGTTTAATTTTAGTCAAAATGCCAATATTGACAAAATGCCAATCATCTTGTGCTGATTTTTTCACATGAAACATTTTTTTTTAAATAATCCCAGATGCTGCAATAACTTTGAATTTAAAACAGAAACTAATGAATCTCTGAGAACCTTTTATAAGCTAATGAACAATGATTTTTTTTAACTAATGAATGCTAAACAAATGAAAACTAATTAGAAATAAATTAGACATAAAAACTAAATTCAAAATTCAAAATATTATAAGCCTTGATGATTTATTAATAAATTTATTTATTTATTTATTTATATTTTGACAAGTGGATCGTTCAAGTACTGCTGGCAAACCAGTGTGTGTGTGTGTGTGTGTGTGTGTGTGTGAGAAACTGAGAGAACAAACATTCACAATGTACATCAAATTGCATGGTGCTGTCACATCTCTCAGCATGAATAACACAGAGTCTGGTGTTTTCCGTAATTTAGTAGAGGCTTCTGTCAATCAATGTCACTCAACACCACTTCAGGTGCCAGCTGGCCCCCGTTTGCCTCTCGTGGCATCATCACACCGTCTCCTCCCTGACCCAGAGATGAAAATGGAGATGAAAACAAAAGAGGGCATGAAACTCATCCCATCATTTCCTTTCTCCCTCTCCTCAGCAGCTCAGAGTCTCTCCAGACAATCTCTCTCTCTCTCTCTCTCTCCGTTTCTCCATCGTTCTGACCTACTTCTTTCACTCTGGTTTATGTGGCTGCTGCCTGTCTGTCTGTTTCATCGCCAGCTGCTTGAAAGCCAGTATAAGTCTCTTTATTTGTTTCTCTTTTTATCTGTATGCGTCTCTCTATCCCTGTCTCACTCTTTAGACTCACAGCCTTATGTTACCGCCTTTCCAATATACAACAAACAAAGGCCAGCCATATGGAGCAATCAAAAAACCCTCCATTCACATATAAACACAAACTAACACACTACTACCAACACTTTTTCTAAAAAAAAAATAAAAGATACAAGAGCCTTTCTAAACAGTAGAGCATGACACTAGCAATGGCATTGTTATGAGTTTGATTCCCAGGAAAAGCAAGAACTGATAAAATGCAAGCCTTTTTGAATAAAAGCGTCTGCCAAATGCCTAAATTTAAATGAAAATACTGGATATTTAATTGTGCATTCACGTTTCCTGTTTTTACATTCTGATTACCTTAGATATTTAATTTACTCACTTGTAAGTGCCACAAACAACACCCTGAATATCTTTCAAAGACTGCAATTATGATTTCGTCCACATTTTTGTGCGCAGTATGCATCATTTGGCATATGGTCATTTGAGGCTAAAGGCTAAATCTTATTTGAATACAGGTGTAACTGATTATACTTTTTTTTTTTTTTTTTTTTAGTTTTGTATCCTTCAGTAGGCAAATGTTAGTCTATTCCTTCTCATGTGGTCAGTTGTAATAGCATCAGTGTGTGGGCTAACAGACTGAGGGCTGCCAGGCCAGAAAAAAAAAAAAAATAATAATATGACACATTTTGTTTTCTGGCTTCAGTATTAAGCAACCAGAGAGGAATTCTACAAAGCCAAAATACAGTTTATGGGTCAACAGTGATGAAAATAATGACAATAATATCAGTCAGCAGCACATTGCTATGGGTCTTTATTACAAATACGAGTGGAGAGTCCAAATTCTGCCATCAATGTTGGTGAATGTCATTTAAATCGAACTGAATTCAACGCAGAGACAATGCTAGTGATGTACGACTTCCGCACAGCTAGCTAAGAATGCATACACTGCCCTCCTAATAGCTCCTGCCATTGTATCTTTTTTACCGACAGCGACTTTTGCTAAATCAAGCATGGTAATACAAAAGAGCAGATACATCCCAGGCTTTTCCAGAATGTTATCTTATTCTCACATAACCTTACACACATTTGCTCCCAGTGATGGCCCCATTCAGCCCCACGAGCATGTAGAGATCTCTCTCGTTAAATATTTAGAATTGTTCAACGAGGCTTCGTTAATTTTCTGTAATTGGACTGGGAGGTTGTCATTACGGATGTGAGAACACTGCAGAGCTGATAGGAGAAAATTGGATTCACTTTAGGCCTATAAAACAGCAGAGAGAGAGAACAGGAGAGGGAAACATTGTAATGGTCATTATTTGCCCAGGAGATTTTTTTAAACAGCATAAGTTGTGCACTAACATCTTTAAACCCTAGTGCCATGCAAAGCAATGATTTCCACATGGAAACATGCTTTTCCCAAGCACAGTTGGATGAATGAATGAATTTATGGATACAGAGGTACACATCTTTTCAGTCTGATGAAATTATGGTGCATTGTGTGTTAAGGATGTGAGAAATTCTCATATGACATCAATTCAATCAGTGATTAGTTGCAGTGAAATGTTATTCCAGCCCTTGGGTAAAAATAAATAGATGCATGGCTACATTTCATGGCTCAGTCCTTCAGAAATGCATGCATATTCTTTTCCTGTTACAGCTTTATACGGACTGCAAGCTTTTACATACATTTTGAATGAGATTTTATTGAGAAACATGCTTTCATAACCTAGTTCTAGTCACATATAGCTGGTTTTTAGAGCAAGAGAAAGCTATTGAAAAAATGCAGAGAAGTACCACAGAGACAGGCGGATGATGGCTATATTCTGGCCGTCATTCCAGTTGTCTTTGCAAGGGTTCAATGGTATTAGCATGTGTTGGTTTTCAGGTTCTGACTGCAGTTCTGCTGCAGTAATTTACAAGCAAATTATATGAGAAATGCACTAAAATGTACTGACAAATGTCCATATAATGACAATGAAAAAGGATCTGGGTTGTCATCTATTGAGCTCCATTATGACAAAAAAACACTTTTTTATTTTAATTAATGCCATTTTTTGTCATTTACTTTCTTTTCATTCAAAAGAATGACATTGTTCATGCTATTCTACCTTTTGTATTGTCTAAAAATGTGTTGCATGTGGTAACATCAAAATTATTAGATTGTATTAAAGATCTTATTCGAAAACATTATTTAACATCAATGAATGCCTAAATACATTAGGTTACACCAACACAACCTAATCTACAGGTTATATCAGGTAGAAATATCTCTGTAAGGTAGCATTTGTTGCACTTTTTTTCAGGAAAGAAAACAGTCAGGATTGGATCAAAATGCGTATTGCATAAATAATGACAGAAGTCATCAATTCAGTTCTTGTATACTGTGTGTGGACTCATTCAGACCATTACACGCATATACTCCTCACAGGTGAAGGGTTTTGATATGATTTCTCTCTAAATCCCCGTCTCTCAAAGAGATAAGCTCTTGCCTCATCCCTTCCCCAGCCCGCTCTATCCTTTACCTCCAGCATGGAGAGATGGACACTAACAGATAAATGAGAATTCACACCCTGAGGGCAGTATCTGCGTCTCCCACTCTTTCTTCTCCCTCTCTACAGGTGAGGCTGGCTGCTCCTGAGAGGGGGAGGCTTTGAGATCCTGTTCTTCCCATGAAGAGAGCCATCCTGAAGAGTGTACGATTGTGAACGATCGAAATTAAGGCTCAAAAAGATAAAGGACTTGAATCACATGACCTTTCTTGTTTCAACCAGAACGCAAGAAAGGAAAGTTCAATACAAGTTAA
Source organism: Spinibarbus caldwelli (assembly GCA_039654775.1). Classification (NCBI taxonomy): domain Eukaryota; kingdom Metazoa; phylum Chordata; class Actinopteri; order Cypriniformes; family Cyprinidae; genus Spinibarbus; species Spinibarbus caldwelli. The sequence goes on from CM077244.1 coordinate 18,773,093, forward strand.
GCTCCACATAGCATGTTTTAAACAATAATTTTACAGTCATGTTAGGGTTTTAGGTTTTGGAATGTGTAAAATTGGACGTAACTTCACACAGAAAAGCTTAATAAGTGAATTTTGAGACTAAAATGTTAACCCCTCCTATTGTTCACATCTTATGGCTATGCAACTGAAACAGTGTGCAATGTTTAAGGCCCTATTTGCTTCTGTTATTCACAGCTGTTCACAAGCTTGGGGTCATTATTTTATCTCATCTCATCTCATCTCATCTCATCTCATCTCATTTCATTTCATTTCATTACAGCAAGGACACATTAAAGTCCTGACAGTAAAGACTTTTAAAACATTACAAAATGTTTCAAATAAACACAAATCATCAAAGAATTCTGAAAAAAAAAAAAAAAATGACATCACAGTTTCCACAAAAATATTAAGCAACACAACTGTTTTCAACAATGATAATAAGAAATGTTTCTGGAGCACCGAATCAGTAGGCTATATTATAATAATTTCTGAAGGATCATGTGATACTGCAGACAGGAGTAAAGACTGCAAAAAAAAAAAAAAAAAAAAATCAGCTTTGCCATCACCATAATAAATTACATTTTAACATATATTAAAACAGAAAAGTTATTTTAAATTTCAATAATATTTCATAATGTTACTGTTTTTACTGTAATTTTTAATCAAATAAATGCAGCCTTGGTGAGCATAAGATACTTCTTTAAAAAACATTTAAAAATGTTACTACCCCAACATTTTGAACAGTATCCTAAGTGTAACCAAGATTTTTTTTTTCTTTTTTTTTAAGAAAAAGAGGGACAAGTGAAAATGAACTTAAGTGGTAATCAACATTACGCCAAAAACACTGTCGATTGAGCTAAACTTGTACGTAACCTGGAATATTCTTTCAGTACAGGCAAAGTAAACAGTTTCATCAAACCCTCCGGCAGATTTTACATCTAAAAATAGAAGAAAAATGTTGTTCTTTAATTTCAAAGAACTGATCCATCTTTTTAGCAGCTCCCCTCCTCCTCTCCATCTTTCAGTGCCTCAAGTCATTGGCAGCCCGGAGCTCAATATAAGAGAGGATGGAGCAATTTATCAATCGTTCTCCAGACAGACTATCAAAGTGAGAAGGAAAGTGAAAAAAAAAAAAAAAAAAGTATTGCCAAGTGTACTTTTCTGCTTCTCTGAAGTCTAACACCTCACCATTTCACATGACTAATTCTGTTCTCTACTCTATAAAATACAATATCTAACACACCTACAAACATATTCCTCCTTTTTGGAGACATAAAGAAAAGAGGGGAAAGGGTGAGCAAGAGCATACCCAACCCCCTCCAGTCCCTCACCCAGGGAGGCAGAGAAAAAAAACGAGGCTGCCGAAGAAAAACGGGCAGAGCGGAGACATTGAAGGACAAAATGGAAGGTCAAAAACTAGGCTTAGAGAAAATGGAGGGAGAATACAGTGAAAAGATAAGGAGGGGATGAACAGCAACATGCATTGGTAATACCAGAGATAGATATCACACTTATCAGCTTTGAGATGTGTGGTTTATACCAAACTTACAGCAGATAAATCAGGCATTTCTGCTGATATTTATGAACATAAAGAGAAATAAATCACTATCGCTGCAAAGCGTAAGACACAAAATGGCAAAGAAATGCATGTTAGTGTGCGTACGTGATGTGACGAGACTTTTGAACACGCCCAAAATCACATGAGCAGCCCGTTTTACTCTCTTTGATCTATTAGCCTGTTCTAGACTTGTGCTTTGGTGCAGATATGTTGAATATTCATACACACACAGCCTCTTTCATCCTCTCAGTCATTCTTTTCATTTATATCTCTCTCACACACACTGTTATCCAGCCCAGAGAGTACAATAAGCCCAGGTGCTTGTGTGTTAATGGATGTTACGCTCATTATTCATGTTACGGGCCCATGCACCATTAGTATTGTGAGTGGGACAGAGGGTTGAGAGGGATTTAAACAGCTTTCTGCTCTTTTTACTGACTGCTTTACTGAGCAAACACTGGTTTAGTGGTGCTCGTATGAGAACGCTGAGCCACGTCACCTCTCTGACAGTGGGGGATGGAATTGGACCATCTTGTGCTATTCAAATGTATGCCATCAAAGCCCGGGGAAGCATGTTCTTCCGCACACATGTTCGCAAGCACACCCAAAGCTCTGCGTTGCTAGGCTACACCATTAACTAGGTTATTTCATGTACAACAGAGATCATTTTCATAATGATTTCACATTGGTTTTTGCCAGTTAGATTGCGTCCTGTTGGTCAGGCTCAAGAAGGTTGTCCTTTCCAGGAAGCAGCCGACTGGCTTTGAAGTCATGCTGAAGTACAATCGTTAAGTTGGTAGAAAACTAGCAAGACAGCATGAGATGGACACTCATTGAATGCGAGATTGAACTTGTGTGTTGGATCAGAGTCTTCTGATGTATTCATGCTGGCAGTAGAGGAGGCTGATCTATCTATCTATCTATCTATCTATCTATCTATCTATCTATCTATCTATCTATATTTCTTTGTAAAAAAAGGGGGAAAATACAAAAATGAATAAAAATAAAGCCCTATTATTTATTTTTTGTTTTAACTTGAATGAAAAGAAAGAAAGAAAGAAAGAAAGAAAGAAAGAAAAAGAAATGGCAGATATAACAATATAATATTTTTTACAAATAAAAAATAAAAATAAAAATAGTTTTAAAAGCTAAAAATGAATTTAGGCATCACAACATTAAAGTGTGAAATATGAAAAAAAGAAAATGATAGATGTTCATATACAAGCTTCAAATGTCATTAAATTAATATATTAGTGTTTTTAAAGAAACTTTAAATGTGTATTACATAACAGAAAAGTAATGAGCATGTAGTATATTCTATATTAAGTATAAATGAAATATATATATATATATATATATATATATATATATATATATATATATATATATATATATATATATAGTGACGTTTATGGTCTGTTTTGTTTTTGTTTTCCATGTCTTCTATGTTCTAGGTTTTCCCTGTGTTTCTTAATGCCCATATTTGGTCCTTCCTGTTTCCTGTCTTCGTTTAGTGTGATTATTAGTTCATTAGTCTTCAGCTGTGTTTTATTAATTATCTAGTTTCATCCTATGTATTTAGTTCCTGCCTGTTTAGTTCTTTTTCATCTGGTCTACTTGTTACACTCCCTGTGTTCCTGTGTGTCTCAGCCCTGCCTTGTATTACCCGGTTGAATTGGATTAAAGACTGTTTATTTTGAGTAATTGCTCGTCTCTGTGTTCCTCGTTCTTCCCCGCTGTGTGCACCATGACATACATACACACATTATATATATATATATATATATATATATATATATATAAAACTGCATTTATTTATTTTTAAATGTATTTAAAATAGCACCAATATATATGGCTCCAAAGCTACACATTTTTTTATCTTTAATTCTCTCTTACACACAAAGACACAGATGAACATTAGTTGTGCAAATATGCCAGTAGTGTATAATCATGAATAATTGCATTAAAATAATTGCCGCAATTTGCTTTCATGGCAACCATACCAAATTACCAAAGCTGCAGCTCGGTTATGCCATCCAAATAAAAATAAATTGCGACAACTGGTTCGGTTGGCTAATGACCAGCCTAACAGATGATCCTTGTAATCATTCTTGTTTATATCAATCTGTTGTCTTCAGGCGGGGACAACAAATATCTGGCAGTTCAGATCTGTCACACTGTGTGAAGTACACTAAGATAACGCTGATGATGGCCACTTTCTCATCCTCACAGACTGTAGTTTCAATCTAGTGTGCTTTATTGACATGACAAACAACAAGCCATTTTTTATATGGCCACAGTGTTTGCAGCTTAAATAAACCCTGATGTCCAGTGTGAAGAGCGACAGTCAAAAGATGCGTGGATAAACAGCTTTTAGTGGGTTGCACAAATGAGAAAGCGAGTAAAAAGCCATCATGCATTTGTACATAACCATGATTGCAAACAGAGACACAGAGCAGAAGCAACAGGGTGTTTCAATGTGATCTAATTAGCAGACACACACATACACTCTGTTCATTCTGTGATAAGAGAATCACTGCAGCTCAACTGATGGGAGACAGACCACTGTATTACTGAGCTGACAGACTACAGATAAAGAACTAACCTAAACATTAGCATTACGCCAGACCCAGCTTACCAGAACACACTTAGAAATGCAGATGAGACAAGTCCTTTACTCGTGCAAACATGCATCAGGTTTCCAAAGTGTGATCGATGTATTGAATTCTCTTTTAGAAGACAAATTGACAAACAAATCTTTCTCCCCTTTCTCTGTGAAGGTTGTAAGTACAGGCTCTATCTGTAATACTACAGCATTGTGTCAACGATCCTTTAATTTCTCTGACCATGAACACAATATTGTAAATACCACTTTATTAAAAAAGGTGGTAACACTTAAGTATAGGGACCAATTCTCACTACTACTGTAACTAGTTGCTTATTAGCATGTCTATTATTACCATATAGGCTGTTTATTAGTATTTATAAAGAGCATATTCTGCATGACCATATTCTACATCTCTATCCTAGAAGTTTATTGAGGTAAAAGTTGTAGTTAATAGTTTCTTAATGTCAAGAATTTGAACTTAAAATAAAGTGAGACCAAAAAGGTATTTTTTCATATTTTTTTTTCCATGTAACCTTTAACGGCATCTCATTGAGCATGATTTTTTATTTATTTATTTATTTATTTTTTTTGCATCTTATTCACAAATCAATCATAATCAAATTCAATAGCTTAAGTTTTTAATAAATTAAGTAAAATTTTATACAATGTGCATAGAAAATTTTCAGGTGTGTACACTTTTTTTTTTTTTTTTTTGCCATCATTGTAATGTTAATATATGCAGATTATTGTTCATTTAGATTCATAATTAAATTCATCATTGGTTTCTAAAAAATCTAAATATTTTAAACAATTTGGTTGCATTTTATTACATTTTATGCACAGATACACTGCTGTTAAAAATTTCGGAGTCAGTAAGATTTTTTTTCTTAAAGAAATTAATACTTTTATTTAGCAGTGATGCATTATTGATCAAAACAGACAGTAAAAACCTGTCTAAAATATTTCTATGTCAAGTCGTAGAGACTTATTAAAAAAAAAAAAAAAAAAAAAAAAAATATATATATATATATATATATATATATATATATATATATATATACAGTGCCCTCCAAAAGTATTGGAACAGTAAAGACAAAATTGCTCTGTTGGCTGTGGAGTCAAGACATTTACAAATATGATTAAAAGATGAATATGAGACAAAATTACAGAATGTCACATTTTATTATTGGGTGATTCAACACATAGATGTTTTACCAGCTAAGAAGTTCAGCACTTTCAGAGTTTCATCCCCCTATCTGATGTGAGCATAAGCATTGAAACAGTTTCCTCACAGGTCTTTCTAAGTGATCAGCTGTGTCCTGTTGCATTCATTCTTCAGATATTAAAAGCAGGGAATGTGTCATATCAGTTATATCCATTACTTCTGCATTCTGAATCTTGCATTCGATGATGACACACTCAAACCAGGATAAAGATGAGGGAGCTGACTTTGAGAGAAAAGCAAGCAATTTTGATGCTAAAAGAAAAGAGGAAGTCAATTAGAGCTATAGCAAAAACAAAGGGCATGGAGAAATCAAAAGTTTGGAAACCACCAGTGACATCAGCAACCAACAACGACCTGATCAGCTGAGAAAACAACAGTAGTTGATGACAGACAAATCATAAAAGCTGTGAAAATGAACCCTAAAAGATGTGTCTGTAAAATCACCAACAACTTCCAGAAAACTGGGGTGATGCTCTGACAATCTACTGTCCTCAGGAGACTTTGACACAGAATTACAGATGTTACACAGCAAGATGCAAACCTCTGACCAGCAACAAAAATAGAAAGACAAGATTAGAGTTTGCAAAAAAGCACAAAGGTGAGCCAGAAGAGTTTTGGAACTGTGTTTATGGACCGATAAGACAAAGATGAACCTTTATCTAAGTGATGGGAAAGCAAAAATGTGGAGAAAAAAAGGGAACTGCAAAAGATCCCAAGCATACAGCCTCATCTGTAAAGCATGGTGGAGGTGGTGTCATGACATGGGCATGTATGGCTGTCTCTAGAACAGGCCCTCTCAACTTTACTGATGACTTAATGTATGATGACAGTAGCATAATGAATTTGGAAGGGTACAAAACCATCTTGCCTACCAATATTCAAGAAAATGCCACCAGATTCATTGAGAAATGCTTCACATTGCATCAGGACAATGACCCAAAACACCCTGCCAGTTCAGTCAAGGAATTTATAAGGGCAAAGAAATGGAAAGTCTTAGATTGCCCAAGTCAATCTCCAGATTTAAATCCAGTTGAACATGAATTTCACCAGCTGAAGAGGAGAGTAAAGGCAGAAACTCCCCAAAACAAGCAACAATTGGAATTGGCTGCATTAAAGGCTGGTAAAACTATTTCAAAGGATGAGACCAAGAGTCTGGTGATGTCTATGGGTCACAGACTCACTGCTGTGATTGTGTGCAAGGGATCTGCAACTAAATAATAGCTTTTAATCTTTTATATCCGCCTTATGTTCAACTGTCCCAATACTTACGCTCACATCAATGAGTGGGATGAACTCTAAAAGTGCTGTTCTTTTTATTTGGTAAAACATGTATGTGTTGAAACGGCTAATAATAAAATGTGACATTCTGTAGTTTTGTCTCATATTCATTTTTTAATCATATTTGCAAATGTCTTGACTCCACATCCAACAGAGCAATTTTGTCTTTACTGTTCCAATACTTATGGAGGGGACTGTATGTATATACACACATATACATACATGATTAATATTTAAACTCATTGTCAGTATTTTCAGTGTGAACTCACCTTCTTATGCTAATGATGCATCTTAGTGCATTTAAAATTTTTAGATATGTTTAGAGATGTCTGTGTAGATTTTGTACACAGATGCTTGTGTTTATTGATCATGGCAGAAGTGAAGGATCAAATGGTGGAGAAGATCATTATAACCACATACAGTATATCATGACATGCGTTTTAGTCAGTATGTTGAAGAGCTGATTCGGGTGTTTGGATCACATTTGTGGAGCAATGATGTTTGTTCAGTCCCACTAAAGCAGTGGTTTTCAAACTTGTTCCTGGGGACCCACAGCTCTGCACATTTTCCATGTCTCCCTAATTTACACACCTGATTCAGATCATCGGCTCATTAGGAAAGAGCTCCTTGAACTCAAATGAGTGTGTCAGATAAGGGAGACATGCAAAATGTGCAGAGCAGTGGGTCCCAAGGAATAGGATTGAAAATCACTGCACTAAAGTATACAAAATAACAGTTGCTGTTGTGCTTTTTGTAATAATAATAATAAAAAAAAAAATCAAAATTTCCACAATTAATTAGTGTTGCTTAATATTTCCATGCAAAAGATAGCTTCAGTTTCATAGTGAAAATCAATAGACTTGCAGATGTGCTCCATTTGAAACTCAGTCCATTCATTTTGATCTGGTTCAATAAATATCTAGCTTTTTCCCACATATTTTATCTGACGCAGTATCATGATGTTCAGCTGTGCATGCATGCAGCTTAGAGAGAACAATGCTGGTGGTAAGTGAGAAAATTAAGATTTATTAAGGGACGCAGATCGTCTGAGGTGTGCACAGCCCTCTAAGCCTCATGAAGAGCAGGAAGAACTGCTTCCACATGACAGCATAAGAAATCCTGTTACAATCTGACAGTGGGAGTGATAGCCGTTGGCAATGTGCAGACACTAGAGTTTGGCATTATGAAACTTTTGGAAAGGCTGTGATTACTGAGCATCTATGAAACTATCATAAAGACACAGACACTTGGTGAAATGCATGCTAATGTCCACACCTGCACACATGGACACACACACACACAGTACTTTAGCAGAACTAGGTCACTGCTTCTCTGCTACACTCAAGCCAGAATTTCTGCGTAATAGCTCCACATGCTCCACTTTTCCTCTCTTGTCCTTTTCCCCCCATCGTTTCTGGGATAATTTCACCTCCCCTTGTACCCACCCAAACACACACACATAGACAAACACGTAATAATCTCCCTTAAGTGACTATAGTTGCCCATGTGAATGCTCTCGTCTCAAGTTTCTAATGAAAGATTACAACATTATGCTCAGGAGTCAAAAGGATCGATTCGCTCATGAATAAATAAACAGAACAGCTTCAGAGTATTTCTGGTTGGAGTTGGGATCTGCACTGACGGTCCTTCTTCATGTAGTCCATCATTCAAAAATAAATTAATTAATAAAAAATGGGTGCATCTGAAAGCACAGACACTAAAACATCTGAAACATCTAGCAACTAAAACATAAGTATTTAACGTACATGTTCAAAAGTTTGGTGTTGGTGTCTTTTTTTTTTTTAATGTTTTTGTAAATAATGAATAAAAGTATTAAAAATACAAATTCAAAAATTCAATCCAAAGTTTTAAGTTTTAAACTGTAGTGTATTAATGCACACTTTTCTTTTTTAAGAATCTTTAGGTTTATGGACTGAATAAGTTGACTTTAATATATTTAATCACTATATATTTAACAAGTTCAAAGTATCACATTCATTTAAAAAACTATTTACAGATTTTTTTTAAATAGAATAGTATATTGTAAATAATTCTTCACTGTACATTCTCTCTCTCTCTCTCTTTCTATATATATATATATATATATATATATATATATATATATATATATTATTGTTAAGAGGAAGATTGGTTAGAGGTGCAAACATACATTATATTGCCAAAAGTATTGGGTCACCCCCTTCTAGTGAACAGCTTAGACTACTTTAGTAATTTCCATGAGTACAAATCATAATGTTTAAGCATATAATGATATTCTAGGGAATTGTGTGCTTCTAATTTTATAGTAACAGTTTGCACAGGACCCTTTTCTATTCTAACATGACAATGCCTCTGTGTATAAGGCAAGGTTCAAAAAGAAATGGTTGATTCAGTGAGTGTGGAAGAACTTGACTGCTCTGCAGAAAGCCAAGTCCTAAAGCCAGCTGAACACCTCTGGTGTGACTTTAAATGTAGATCTTGAGCCAAAAACTCATCACCAAACACCAATGACTTGTATATATGGGTACAGTCATTTTAGACACTTCCAAAACTGTTGCAACAGAGATGGAAATACAATTTTTAAATACATGAATTATGTTTCCACCTATGTTGCCACGGTTTTGGAAGTGCCTTTTTCTGTTCTAAAGAAGGGGGTGTCCCAATACGTTTGTCCATATAGTGTATGTACAAGTCATTGGTGTTTGGTGATGAGTTTTTGGCTTAAGATCTGCATTTAAAGTCACACCAGAGGTGTTCAGCTGGGTTTAGGACTTGGCTTTCTGCAGACCAGTCAAGTTCTTCCACACTGACTGAATCAATCATTTTGTTTTGAACCTTGCCTTATACACAGAGGCATTGTCATGTTAGAATAGAAAAGGGTCCTGTCCAAACTGTTACTATAAAATTAGAAGCACACAATTCCCTAGAATATAATTATATTCTTAAACATTAAGATTTGTACTCAATGAAATTACTAAAGGAGTCAAACCTGTTCATTAGAAGGGGGTGACCCAATACTTTTGGCAATATAGTGTATCTATATAATAGAAAATGTAACTATAATACATTATAATATATTAATATAATATACATATATAATATACATACTATTTTTATGTTGTCAATATGTCCAACACTTCAACTTTATTCATACATATAAAAATGTTATGCACAAACTATGAATATTAATATGATCAGGTTGAAATAAAATGGGCAATAAAGGCTAAAGATCTTCTTTGCATGTTTTTCTGGCTATCTATAACCTGCAGCATCTCCATCTTTTCTGCTCTTAATGAGTGGATATGAGATAGCACAGATGTGCCATAATATGTAACCATGAAAAGTGAGAAAACCCAAGAGACTTACTTATTACCAGATCCAGTCCACAGGGACATCCAGCTCAGCTGTCACTCACCAAATAAAAGGCAGCTCTGAAGGGTAGGTTACATGTAAATAGAGTTTCAATACTCAATCCTGGAGTATGTTCAGTGAAAAGGATGCATTTATAGGCACATATGAGCCTGTATGTGAATGGTGAAAGTGATAAAGAGACAGGAACAGATAGAAGTGATTTAGCGGGTGAGTGTGAGTGCGAGTGTGCGTGTGTGTTGTGATTGAGCTGTGCTGGCGCCACAGGGTCTGCTCTATGTGTAATGCCAGTGTCGCGCTGTGTCTGGCTCTTGTGTCTTATAGATCTGTGTGCCCAAGCAGGAGGAAGCTGTCAATCACAGAGTCAACACAGAAATGCTAAAGGCTTTTAAGCATCACAAGCAGGAGTGCGAGAGAGACAGTAGTCGATCCTTCTCTTCTTCTCTGCTGGAGCTCAAATGGGAGAAGAAGGGAGAATGGGAAAGAAAAAAATAAGAGAAGGAGATGATATAAGGCTCAGAAGCCGACAGACAGGAACTGAGAGTGCCACAAGCTGTTGGAAAGATGCCTCAAAAAAATTACAGGAAGCTGCAGGACCAAACAAGACAAACATCTCCTTCAACAAAACCATCTTATTGGGTATGATCTAATCACCTAAAAGTGCCCTACAAATTGGACTGCACATGGTATTTGGCAATCTAAATGATGTTACAAATTGTAGGAAGCAAATATGCTCAGTCTGAAGCATGTGTGTGTGTGCGCGCCTTGTAATATAATATAATATAATATAATATAATATAATATAATATAATATAATATAATATAATATAATATAATATCACACGAGTAGCCGTGAGATGTAGCTATATATCGGCATGGCTATGATTTGGCTGTAGGTAATCACAGCGTGTCGATATACAGCCATATCTCATGGCTACTCGTGTGATATTGCATTTATATAACAGTTCGATGGAACGAGTGTGTTAATACATAAGTAACAACAACGGAGTGTCTTTAAAATCCCTCTTTTGTGCAGAACTACTTCCTTCCGCCATGAATTCAAATCTCAATTTGACACCATGTCTACACCACCGCGCCCCAACAGCTAAAGTATGTCTACACTGGACACAGCAAAGTGACCATTGCAAATCATTTGAACTTTGGGTCAGTACGTCATCAATAGAACGCAGTGTCAGTATTTTGTTGCTTCGCATTCGTGTCCGGTGTAGACAAGGTGTAACAGCTGAGCCCAAGCCTTCCTTACTAATTTGAAAACATCACTTTAGAACTAGTAATGAAGGAACGTTGAGTTGCGTATTATGAGGGATAGCTGAACTGAGCGAGTGTGATTACCTGCATCTGATGCAGCATTAATTCTTCAGCTCTCATATTCACAATAAAACATTACTTTGAATGTCCGCTGAGGAAAACGATATCTTTGTCGTAATTTTCCTTTCATCTGTTAAGGGTGATTTCCAATGACAGCTGTGCTTAGTGCATTTCTTAGCTGTGTCTTACAAGCTGTTGTTATAAGTAAAAATGACTTCCTTGTTTACAACAGCATTTCAGTCTCTTTCAATATAAAAGGTTTTACTTGTCTCTTGTCGCCATCTAATGGCAAAAGAATGTAACTAAAATCACCATCACGAACACACACACCATTTCTCAACACTAAATACTGCTATTAAATACTATTATTATTTATATAAAATATTATTTATTGAATAATAATATTTGATATACAACAACAACAGCCATCATAAAAGTTCCTAGGCAATTTAGTCAAAAGTACAAAGGCATCACTGATATACAGCATTGAAGTTACAAATATAACGTGATGAGATTTTGTTCTCTGCCAAAAACATTTGCTCTGGAACAAATAATGGATTAATGAGATCAAAGACTGCCCATTAGATTTACCCAAAACAAATTATATCTCATGTTTAACCACTATAGAAACATCAGAGCCAGTGGTAAATTCCAGAAGACCAGGCCGAGGTGAGGCGCTCTCGGGCGGATTCATGAGCGCTGAACGATCGCTAACGCCCAGGAGATCACATCTCCGAAAACGTTGAAGCAAATTTTTAAATAGACATTATCTTTATTAACAAACTGCATATTTGAAGTCTAAACAATTACATTCTTGCCTAAAAACTCTTAAAACTACATTCCGTGACACACAAACTGTATTATTTTTTAAAATTATACTGGATTTGGGCGTCCACCATGACACTCGCTGTAAGAAATACAGCAAGTGAAGTGATACAAGCGATGAAAGGGTTGTTGGAGTTCTGTTATCACTCTAATATCGCACTCTTATCAGCCAATCAGATTTGAGGACCAGAAGGAACTGTTGGATATAATATAATATAATATAATATAATATAATATAATATAATATAATATAATATAATATAATAATGTAGTGATAAGCGACCGTTGCAATGTTTAATACATAAAACATTTTTAATGTATTATATTACATGTTTACAGGTATATTACCCAAGCGTATATATATATATATATATATATATATATATATATATATATATATATATATATTTATTTAGCAATACATGCACCCAGAGTTGACTGTGTGTGTTGCTGCAGAGCATTCCAAATTAACAAATTTTGACCCTGTTTATCAGATTGCAATGTTATTGACATGAGAAAGTCGGTTTAAAGTAATGATCATAAATATCAGCATCAGAGACCAACTGCCTCGTGTCAACAAGCTGTAACACTGAGGTGAATCTTAATGAGTAGACGCACTCGTTCCATAAGAGGATGAGTGTGGTAAGGTAAGCAAAAACATTTGAGGCAAGAGGGAGGAAATGGAGAAGGTGAGAGCAGGATATATTTGGAAGGAACGCTGTCTCGGACCACAGGGCTGTTAGTTCTGCCTTTCACAGGGGAGTGAATTCTAATCAAACCAAACAGCTTGTCATTGCACACTCATCATAATCTAATTAAGTGTGATCTAAATAATGATGACATTAGCCTTCTGATTGCATGGGTATAAATGCTCAGAAACGCACCAGTCTCATGTCGTCATGGTGCTCCACCATCATCTGTCTTGATTTGGAGTGACTGGCCGTGATTGTTGGGTTGTTTTTTTTTTTGTTTGTTTTTTTTTTCTTCTTGAATTAACCAGCAAAACCGCCTTTGCAATAGTTTGCATAAAGGGGTTTTCTTTACCCATTTTAAGTTTTAAGAAATGCTACAAAAATCAATTTTCACTCAGAAATTACTAGTAAATTTCAGAGTTACAAAGAAATGGCAAGTAACAAATTGAATTAAATGTGAAATTTTGAAGCTGAAAAACTGAAATAGTATTGAAATGTATTCCAATAATTAAATTGTTTTATTTACATCTTCGAAAAATATCTAATCACTGTCTGTCTGTCTATCCATCCATCCATCCATCCATCCATCCATCCATCCATCAGTAAGATTTTTTTTAAGTTTTGAAAGAAGTCTCTACAGTAAAAACAGTAGTATCACAAAATATTAAAATTAGTATATATTATGTTATATTATTATATATTATCAAAACTGTTTTATATTTTAATATATTTTAAAATTTAATTTTCAACATCATTACTCAATTTTCAGTGTCACATTATCATTATATATCATTATATATCATTCTAAAATGCTGATTTGATCTAATATGCTGTAGTGAACAACGGTCAAGATGGGAAGACTCCTTTCCACACTACACGTGGAAAGTTATGTTCTGATGAGGCATGTTGACAATAAAGGATGCCTTTTGTTTTAACATAACAACACTAGCTTTTGTGGAGAGGGGGGTTAACATTAACATACAGCAACCCCCCAGGCAGGAACTGCCTTAGTCTCCTTCAAACTTATGATTCATGGAAGGATAAGGACATCAGCATTTCATGGATTAAAGACTGATCCAATCACCATGTGGTCTTTCACTGATCACATTCTTGAGACCTAAGTGTGAACAATCGCTCGCTACCTCAGACTGACCAAACTGGTTTTACCTTGTGGAGAGGGGGGTTAACATTATCATACTGTAACCCCCACCCAGGAACTGCTTTGTTCTCCCTTACTCTTATTCACACAAAAAGGACACACAATTGACTAAACCTTCCTCATATCAATTTAAAGAACTGTATATACATATTGAGTGCTGTGTGTGATACAACCAGGTATGCAACATTACCTATTAAGGTATATACTGTATAGGTGAATGCAGGGGTCAATGCTCAGCATTACCCATTGGTGTTTGGTCTTCATATTTTCAGCACAATGTATAGGTTAATCTGGAATTGGTTTGTAAAGTGAATAATGCATAGGAAAAACAGTAAAGACATTGTTGCAAACGTGGACTTTAACTATGCAAATAGACCTCATGCCAGAGAGAGGCCATACCATGGCCACCTCTGACAGCATCAGCCAATCAGAATGCTGGATCTGAAAGGTGCCAACTTGCAAACCCCGCCTTCTCAGGGAAGGGATAAAAGGTTCTCTCCAAGACAAAGACCTGTGCTAAGTTATGCTGTTGTGCTAAGATGTTGTTGCTAAGTTAGACTGCTAAGTGGTATGGTCGACCTTGTGCTAAGCTACTAAGCTAAGTTGTTCTAAGGAAGTTCTGCAAGAAGCGAGTTTGGGGAGTTCGGAAACTGTCACAGCAACAACGACCACAAGCTTAGTGCCCTCCGTCTTCTGCGACGACTTCAGAATCCTCTCTTCAGCGATCCTCTGCTCGCGAGTTCCAAGCTGCCAGGATATTCTCCAACGACCACAGAATCGTCTCTTCAGCGATCCTCCGTTTGCGAGTTCCAAACTGTCAGGATCTTCTCCAACAACTCCAGAACGTCAACGTCAGCGATCCTCCCTCCTGCGCGTTCCAGGTAGTCCGGATCTTCTGTACAGACTTCAGAACCTTCACCTTCAAGGCCCCGGTTTGCGTGTTCCAGACCAAAGGACCTTCTCGGTGCTCAGGAGTTCATCATTCACCAGTGTTTCGTGTTCAAGACTGTGAAACGGATCCAACTCCTCTCCTCCCACTGCAACATGGCCCAGGTCAACAAGTGGAAGACGTCCCCGCCCAGACACGGAATGTAAATATCACTCTTTCCCTCAATTTATTTGCTGAATCTAGAATAAGGTGAACCTAGAATACCTTGTTACTTCCAGGAAACTTCAGTTTATCTTTCCATGAGATAACGTCCATAGTAACATCCAACTCAGTCACTTATATTTATCAATCTTTTGCACTTTATCCATTCATTGTACCCATTTAGTAGTTGTTAGTTACTCTTGTCTATCCCTTTTGTTAATAAAACCCCTTTTATTACACTTGTGTCTTCCTTGTGTTGATAATACAGTGAAAACGCTCTACACAGGGGCGTAGAATTAGGGGGGGACACCAGGGACGTGTCCCTACCAATATCCAGCGACTCCCAAACTGTCCCTAGCAATCATTTTGATCAAACAATTAAATATATGTAGGCCTATGTTTTTGTAATTTCGAATGCATCTGAAATGTCATACCACTGATATTACCAAAGAAGTTAAAATAAATAGGCTACGTTAGAAAACCGCGTGCTTTCAAGGACGCACATTAATACATGGGTGGAATGTACGAGAATGCACATGGAACGGTGGAACGCACCGGACGAGAAGCACAGCGCCGCATTTAGAACAACTCACAGATATTGCACCCAATTCAAGACAGCAGTCCAAAACAGTTAATATAGACATTCACTTCAGAAATTAACAAAATTGCATCGATGAGTTTGAAATACGGTGTTTGACAAAACAGAGCAAACGGAAAGAGAAAGTGCAATCCATGGCTGTTATTAGCTCCCTAAAGCATACGGACAGAAAAAGGGTGTGTGGAAAGATACACTTACAGCCTAGGATAAATTCATTATTAACATTAACAATAATTTGGGACAAATATAATGTGATTTTATGGTAAACTATGTAAGAGGCACTCTGTGGTGCAGCAGGATTTGGAACATGCGTCCTGAGTCGCCGCGGGCAGTCTTTAATTTTAATGTTGTTGAACTGAATGTACAAATCAAACTGTTAGCTGAAATATCCACAAAATAAAAAAAACAACACTGAAATAAGAGCATGCGGTTTATCTGTCAATCAGATGTGCATGAAAATTGTGTTTGTTCCTACAGCAACAGCAGAGTATTCTTTCAGAATCATCATGGGTCCAAATCGATTAATATTAAAATAAAGTAATGCGTGATTAAAGACACCCAGTGCTCTGATGCTGATGTTGTTGGCTCACAAAATCAAAATTGTGTAATTATTGTCTGCTAAACATACTAACAAAAAACTGTTTAGGAGTAAAATAGTATGACCAAAACTAAATATTAATATTAATATTAATATTAATAGTTAAGCCCAAAGCCATTACACTGGTGGTGCTACTTAAATCTAAAATCACTGCATTTAGTGGTGCCCCGTGCTAGGCTATCTAACATCTGATATCACTACAATGCTTTTGGGCTAATATAATTTAGAATAATATATTATTCTATAGTCCCCTCGGTATACATTTATGCACCACACTGAACCATTTGTACCTTAAGTGCTATATAATAATATTTAATTCTGAATTCAATCAGCTTTCCAACAAGTCATGCCAGTCTTTCCCTACCTCCATATTACATTACGCTATGAACAGATGGTAAAATATCACATAGTAGTGAATAAATTACCATATACATGTGCCATCGTATTTACATGATCACCACAGCACTTCAAAGAAGAAAAGATTAAGGGAACAGAAAGAATAATACTATTACCATGTTCAAAAACTACCATGGTAGCTTTTTGTTGGTGAAAGCTTGTTATCTGAGTGCCTGCTCATGGTCCTGAGAAATGAGGGTGGGTTCTGATGCTTTTGTGGCTCTTTGAAGTCCTTTGAAGAACCTCATCTGTCAAGTGAATGGATTCTTTGCAATCTCCACAGCACCAATAACTTGCTAATGCTAATGCTAACTAGTGCTACTCTTAATCCACAAAATCACAAAATTTGTTTTGTTTTTCTTTTTATTTCTGAAAAAACAAACACTAATTATTATATCATAAGGACAAGTTAATTCGGTGGTTGATCAGTTATACACATCGCTGATCGTCATGCTCAGTTAGATAATAAATGTGGAGCATTTACCCTTCAGAGAACATTCATTCATTTTATCACATTCACTTGCAGCTGAATCATACTCATACTGTGTAGAACAATACAATAGACATCAAATTTTACATTTTGTCCACCCAAATGATTCCTCCAGTCATTTGAGTGAAGACCAATGAGATTGGCTCTTTCCATTGTTACAAGGTGAGGCCTTTCAAAAGTCTTGAATTGATTCAATTATACAGATAATTCGGCATTGTCAAAAGCACTCTGTTTTACAATAATACCGAGTGATGCACAAAAGAACATGTTTGAGACAGCATTTACTGTGCCAGAATGTGAATAGTGTAATAATCCTTTGCTGCTCCCAAAATCTTTTCACGTTGCTCTTTCAGCTTCATAAAGAGCACAGAACGAGCAAAACTGGGTTACACCAGTGAGATGAGAATGTAGACTCAAAGACTATTCAAAAGTGAATGAGATCAGCACTCTACTGTCCATTAGGATATTAGCTTTCAGGATAATCTATGCCACAGAGCCTGAGGTAATACACATTAGTGTGAATAAAATGACTTTGTCTTCATAAGAGCTTACAGTGATATCAGGCCATTTCTCTCTAAGACTTTTACGTCTACAACTGCTTTATTATTAAGAATTATGGTTAATGGTGTTGGACTGTATATCCTTGAATGATTTAATGCAGTGTTGTTACTGTTAACTAAAACTAAAACGTTCAGTAACTGAAATAAAGCTGAAATAAAATATAAATATTAAAGGAAAAAATGTAACAAAAACATTATGAATAATATAACTGAAAATGAAATTAAATAAGTTTAAGTTGAAGTAATATAATTAGAACTGAAACACAAATTAAGCTATATAGTAATAAAAAAAACTAATAAAAATGACAAGAGCACACAACAAAATAACTAAAACATAAGAATTAAAAAATACAAAAAACATTTGATTCAATGGTAGATGGTGACATGAGAGGTTTTTTTTTTTTTTTTTTTTTTTTTTTTGAGGGAGTCATTGAAACATTCATTCAAAGACTCATTCAAAAACACATAATCATTCAGGAATTAAACAAATTACTGTTTATTTTCAACAATTTGAATCCAGATAAATTCAGGAATGAAACCAGTGACTGTCTGAGCAAGTCACTCAATCATTCAACTAATTTATTAAAAAAGCCAAATCGCTTGTTTGCTGTTGGAACTGAAAAAAAGTGTCTAAAAAGTGTCTTCAATTAAAGTTATTAAATGTTAACTTCTTTATTAATTATTATTTCTGAGCTACAATATTGGAAACCCAAAACTAAGCTTATTTTCTCCAATTAAAACAATGAAACAAACTGTGTTCCGTGATATTATTAGGAGAAATTATATTATGTTAGGAGAAAACCAATTAAGATACCAGTCAGATAGAACACTAAGAACCATAATGGTGACAAAACATTATATGTGTAACCCCTCCAGTTCTACTCACACTGCTCAAAGCAGGATTCGAACCGACGCTAACGTGCATTCAGGGGAGTGAGGTATACCTGCACAGCTCTCACTAGCTGGCCTCTGTTACATATGCAGTATTACCCTATAATGATTTTTGAAGCAATAATTTATGTTACACATAGCCTGTACATATACATACATATACATAATACATAGCCTGCATTGATTGCAGTAAAATCCCAAAATACAGTATTCTACTGTAAGAAATTACTATTAAAGTTGTCATGAAGTAAGAAATTAAAATTAACTTGATCTTTTGACATATAAGATGTTACTGTGCTATAGAAACATTCTGTAAGTTGCAGCACTCAAAACTTTTTCATTAGTCTAAAAACAGCTTATATTGAAGTCAGTCTGCCAAAACGACAGGGTGTGGAATGTATCACTTTATGATGTATTAGTGTGGATAAGCAACGCCTCCGCAGAAGATGATCAACGCCTGCTTCTACATCACTGCCTGTTTAGCCCCGCCCACAGATTCAGGCATGTGGTAGTTAAATGACAAGAGCAGCAAATGCACGTCTATGCAGAAACCAAATTTTATTTTTAATGAAGTGCCAGGCCACGCCAGTAAGAACTTGGTCCTTTGTTCATTCCATTTTAGCGTGGATTCGTTTACAAACAAGGCACAATTTGACGCAGGATTTTCAGAAAGACTAAAACTAAAAGACAATGCTGTGCCGACTATATTGGATCTGACAGCAATATCGCACCACACAAGTGGGAGCAACTGTTTTCATTACGAGGTCACTATTGCTTTGTCTCTTCTTACAGATTGTTTAATATGTACTGAATATTTATGTCTTTTTAACCTAAACCACAGCAGCGTCTGTCTATAAAGGATGTAGGCTATCAAACATACACAACTGTTAGCCAATCATAGAAGTGGGCATTTACTTTACCTATTCAAACAGAGTGTTCCGATGAAGGGGGTCAAAACAGAACAGAAAATAGCCTATTACTTATAAATTATGTTTTTCTGATGTAAAAATATTGATAATATAAGTAGACCTCAGAAAACAGTACAAAATAAAAAACAAAGGTACTTAATGACCCCTTTAAATCTTGTGAAATTCTTGCTATACATTATATAGATTTAAATGGTAGTATACTTTTAGAAATGTACTGTTGTCTTTTGAATACAATTATTACAATGAACATAATTAATCTATTTTATAGGCAGTTTGGGCAAATGCACTGAACTTTCCAAGTAAACAGGGAAAAGACCACCTAAGACAATGTAATCCTACAAATAGGCTCCAAAAGCAGTAAGTTTGTTGGTCTGCATGGTTTAACATAATCAAAACTCAATCTGTCTGTTATAATGATCCATTCAATGCATTCTGCTTCATTTACTCTGCAGTATCCCACCAAATCACATAACCCACTGAATACCATTCTTCCTGCAGAGAATCCCAACAGCAGCTCCCAACTTTAACTATTTATATCATTTTGTCTTTGCCATGCAATCATTTTGGAAAGGAAACATATGTCCAAGTTTACATTTTCGAGGCAGGAAGAATCCAAGTGAATTTTACAATTACTGAACAATGCAGATCAACTGAGAATTAGACAACGTGAACATTGGCGTTCAGACCAAAGAGGCATTCAAAATAGATTCCTGCTTTGTAGAAATAGCCAGCATCAGGCAAAACTGTCTCATGGGAGTTGATATGCCTGGATATATATTTATTTAATTTATTCTTTTATCACAAAGCACCTTTGATGTGTTTTTCAATATATCAAGAGACCCACATCTATCAACACACACAGACATGTACACACACAATGCACAATCCAGAAAGGCTCCAGGATAACTCGGTGCTCGGCACTGACAGTATGGTCCTGCCTCTGCCCAAGAGAATGTGGGGCAGCCTAAGGCATCCCAAGACCCTCATATCCACAGTTGGTGATCTAGTTTTACAAGCATGGACATATGGGATCTGTTCATAATTTATGTACAATGTTGGAATGGTCTCCACTGACTGCTGTGGATCTAGCATCCTCAGTATACTTCTTTTTTATATAAATAACAGCAATAATTGCAAATGAACAAGAATATCAGTTTTATAAGCAGGCTGGACAAGTATGGATGCTATATAATGGACAGCATGAACCAGAGTGGGGGGTTTTATGCATTTTAAGGGCTGAATTACACACTATATCACTGTCTTACTACTCTTGAACGTATGTGTCGCTAGAGTAAATGGATGCAGTCTAGACCAGTGATTGCAGGTCTGTTTTGATAGGGTCAGAAATGTAAAGACAAAAATTCTAAATGCACATAAAAACGCAAATAGCAATATAATCAAAAGATAAATGTAATAACACTTACACTTTACAATAAGGTTTTTATTTGTTAACATTAAATATAAACAAAAAATGAACAATACTTCTAGAACATTTGTTAATCTTAATGTTAATTTCAACATGAACATTTTTTTTTTTAATCTAAAGTTGTATCTGTTAACATTTGCTAATGCACTGAACAAACAATTAAGAATTGTATTTTCACCAACTAAAGCCCTATTCGGACGGTAATTGTTTCTCATGGGGACGTAAGTGATTTTAACCATTTACAGGGGGTAGTCGGTGATTTAATTGCTGTCGGAATCCAGAATGTTGGTGTTTATCTCTCACCACCCCTGTAAAAATCCCCAGCCGAATTACCTACTGTTTTCTGACAAACACCAAGATCGTGTGGTAATTTAACTGCCGTCCGAATCCACATCTCTGAGTTTATGAGAAGAAATTGATTCAAAATTCAGTGTTTAAACCCTTTTTGAGCACTCCCGAACACCGTAAAGTAACTGTTGTAGGCTACTTTTGGTGTAATTTGCATACATATTTATTTCTGAAATGCTGGAAAGTACAAACCCGATTCCAAAAAAGTTGGGACACTGTACAAATTGTGAATAAAAAAGGAATGCAATAATTTACAAATCTCATAAATTTATATTTTATTCACAATAGAATATAGATAACATATCAAATGTTGAAAGTGAGACATTTTGAAATGTCATGCCAAATATTGGCTCATTTTGGATTTCATGAGAGCTACACATTCCAAAAAAGTTGGGACAGGTAGCAATAAGAGGCCGGAAAAGTTAAATGTACATATAAGGAACAGCTGGAGGACCAATTTGTAACTTATTAGGTCAATTGGCAACATGACTGGGTATAAAAAGAGCCTCTCAGAGTGGCAGTGTCTCTCAGAAGTCAAGGTGGGAAGAGGATCACCAATTCCCCCAATGCTGCGGCGAAAAATAGTGGAGCAATATCAGAAAGGAGTTTCTCAGAGAAAAATTGCAAAGAGTTTGAAGTTATCATCATCTACAGTGCATAATATCATCCAAAGATTCAGAGAATCTGAAACAATCTCTGTGCGTAAGGGTCAAGGCCGGAAAACCATACTGGAAGCCCGTGATCTTCGGGCCCTTAGACGGCACTGCATCACATACAGGAATGCTACTGTAATGGAAATCACAACATGGGCTCAGGAATACTTCCAGAAAACATTGTCGGTGAACATAATCCACCGTGCCATTCGCTGTTGCTGGCTAAAACTCTATAGGTCAAAAAAGAAGCCATATCTAAACATGATCCAGAAGCGCAGGTGTTTTCTCTGGGCCAAGGCTCATTTAAAATGGACTGTGGCAAAGTGGAAAACTGTTCTGTGGTCAGACGAATCAAAATTTGAAGTTCTTTTTGGAAAACTGGGACGCCATGTCATCCGGACTAAAGAGGACAAGGACAACCCAAGTTGTTATCAGCGCTCAGTTCAGAAGCCTGCATCTCTGATGGTATGGGGTTGCATGAGTGCGTGTGGCATGGGCAGCTTACACATCTGGAAAGGCACCATCAATGCTGAAAGGTATATCCAAGTTCTAGAACAACATATGCTCCCATCCAGACGTCGTCTCTTTCAGGGAAGACCTTGCATTTTCCAACATGACAATGCCAGACCACATACTGCATCAATTACAACATCATGGCTGCGTAGAAGAAGGATCCGGGTACTGAAATGGCCAGCCTGCAGTCCAGATCTTTCACCCATAGAAAACATTTGGCGCATCATAAAGAGGAAGATGCGACAAAGAAGACCTAAGACAGTTGAGCAACTAGAAGCCTGTATTAGACAAGAATGGAACAACATTCCTATTCCTAAACTTGAGCAACTTGTCTTCTCAGTCCCCAGACGTTTGCAGACTGTTATAAAAAGAAGAGGGGATGCCACACAGTGGTAAACATGGCCTTGTCCCAACTTTTTTGAGATGTGTTGATGCCATGAAATGTAAAATCAACTTATTTTTCCCTTAAAATTATACATTTTCTCAGTTTAAACATTTGATATGTCATCTATGTTGTATTCTGAATAAAATATTGAAATTTGAAACTTCCACATCATTGCATTCTGTTTTTCTTCACAATTTGTACAGTGTCCCAACTTTTTTGGAATCGGGTTTGTATTTAAAAGAACAATAGGCCTACTTCATAACTGCTCCACCACAGCGACTGGGAGCAGAAAGAGAAGAAAGGCACGTAAACATTCAAAATCAGTCTTTATTATGGCAGCAGCAGGTATGCAATTTAATTTTAAAATGTGTATTATAAACAGATATATACATAACTATATCGCGTTTATTCAACTAGCGTGTCTATTTTCCTATTTTTAAACAGTCCTATTTTTATATAATCAAATAATAAACAGGATTATATATTATAAAATATGCTTGGAATAATAAGAATACATTTTACATAAGTATTTTTAAATACATTTTATTTACAGCAGACAATCATGTGACTGGCCACGTGAGCAGCACGTTCCTGGGTTCGTAGGATCACAGAACTCGCTCCTCCACTGTGAATAAATCGGCATCCAAATCCATGAGTTTTATCACTGGGGCTGTTTACACCTGGTCACTTCATGCGTTTTGTCTGATCGGATAGCTATCCGATCTTGAAAAGACCAGGTGTAAATGCCCTCCGAAACGCATTCGAGACGGATATAAATCCGATCGCTCACTTCAGGAGGTGGTCTGGGCCACATTCCAGACATTCCAGAAACTGGACAAGTGCAAATTCATCTGGTTGTTGAAACCACATATGCAAATTTTACTCCTCCCAAAATGTTAAAATAATAAACGTGTGAGAGCGTTATAGGCTATATGACATTATAGTCAGAGATGACTGCGCTAATGCAACACGCATCGCCACGGACGAGTAGCTGAGCATCTCTTCAGCAAGCAGACACGCAAACTGCCGCGAATGAAACTGAAAGTAAGACGCAGACAGTCAACACACAGTCATCTATTACCCCCGGTTTCACAGACAAGGTTTAAACCTAGTCCAGGCTAAAATGTAAATCTGAGCCGTTTCAAATGAAAGAAACTTGCACTGATTGATCTTAAAACTTGTCAGTGCCTTTGTTTGTCTCAAGATGCACACTAGTAATTTTTAAGGCACGTTTATAAAAATTACTTAAATGTCCTAATTGAACTATGGCCTAATCCTGGTTTAGTCTAAGCCCTGTCTGTGAAACCGGGCCTAAAGGTAGGCTAGTAAAACAAACTTATCTTTCCACTGCTGATGCCGCGTGCTCTCCTATTGCGATCTTTGATCTTGAAAGGAGCTGATAATTAATAAAATGCAGCGATTATCTTTTGATTTGAACTCCTCTTGACGTGAACTCCTTTAAATTTAAATATAGCGCGGGAATTGTTGATCGGATTTATATCCGTTTTGTGACGACACTTTTATGTGGCCAAGTGTAAATGGAAACATTTTAACAAATCAGATAGATATCCGATTAGCGAAAACGCATGAAATTACCAGGTGTAAACAGGCCCACTGAGGTGATATGTAAATTTATTTTTACAGACGTCCATATGAGAAACAATTACCATCCGAATTGGGCTTAACATTAACAAAGATTGATAAATGCTGTAAAAAAAAATATGTATTGATCATTGTCAGTCCAGGTTAGCTAATGCATTAACTAATGTTAATGAACAGTTGTTTTTTTTTTTGTTTTTTTTTTTGTAAAATGTTACTATAATATCAATAATAAACAGTATAGATAAAAATAATAACACAAAACAAAACTTATTTATAAATGGGTTATATAAGTATAAGCAAGTATAAATAAAAATTTTTGATTTTAGAGACACTGTTGTTTACTTTTGCCACTTGATAGTCTATATCTTTTTTTTTTTTTTTTTCCCCTGAAGCAAAAGCGGTTGACGAAGGGGCAATTCATCGCTGGCAAGATGGGGGTTTAATAATAGCTGGCTGTCTATGCAGCAGAAAACAAAAACAAAAAAAAAATTACAAAAATACTGAAATATACAGCACCCATAATGCACTGGGCTCGATCAGACTATTTGTGAGCAGGGCAAATAGTACACAAATAGGGTAAATAGTATGTAAAATGTGTCATCGTGCAGACATTTGCTGAAAAATCAACAGGGATATCTTGGTCCAGGTAACAGAAAAATTACACACGTTGTTCATTTATATACACCGACATTGTAACAATAGAAAACTGGTTGAAAATTGGTTAACATACCCTTTAACCATAGTTGAGCTTATCATTGAAGAATCGAGGAACATTGTGTTCATTACATCAGATGGACGATAAAGAGTTAAACATAATTCAGAGGACAACAACATACTGTAGGTAAGGACACACAGAAAGAGCAGCAGAGAAAAAAGAGGGTGGGATAATACTACACTGAAAGAGGATGAGAGATCAATGGATAATAAAAGCAAAATACAGACAAGAAATCTTGAGATACATCCACTTTTGTTCACCAAACCCTACTAGTACATTTTTCACAAGATAAGAGTGAATGTGCAGTGCACTTCAGCGCTTCAAAGTACTGCTGAGAGAGAGAAACAGAGATAGAGAGAGATTGAGAGCGAGAGAGAGAGAGAGAGAGAGAGAGTACACAGTACACGGGATACGGCCTGATGTTTAATTCATTCCATAGGTCCATGTCTGCATAACGAGGGTTCCTTAATTCCATGTGCAGCGATAGGTAATGTTCATGCAGCAATTTTAAATCCTTAAAAATGTTCACGTTCACACTTGCACTTTTATGAGAACAGATTATAATGAAGCAATAAGCCATGAGAGACCATACATTACAGCGATTTTACTATGGTTAAAGGGGTTTCTTAGGGTGTATTCACACCTGTCTTGTTTGGTTAGATTGAATCGAACTCAAGTTCGTTTCCACCTTGGTGCGGAACTTTTGGGGAGGTGTGAATACAGCAATCGCACTCGGGTGCGCACCAAACAACCGTACCAAGACCCAGCTGAAAAGGTGTTCTTGGTCCACTTCCAAACAAACTCTGGTATGGTTGAATGGATGAACCAATGAATGGATGACCTTACGCACACGTGTGGTTTTGTTTACAGTTTCTGGTTCACTTGCGAAAAGGGCAGTGTGAAAGCGAACCGCACCAAACAAACAAAAAAAAAAATCAACATTTTTTTTTTTTTATTTATACAGCAGCTTAGAAAAAGGCATATTTTACTTTTTTTTTTTTTTTCTGTGTTATTAAACTTCTCATATGCCTCTGTTATTAGTAATATAACTTCTAATGCCAACTGCCAAATATGACACTTGCAAAGTAATATAATTTATGAACGCATACAGAAAAGAGAGAAAGTAGGGATTTTTTTCTTTTTTTCATTGTTTTATCTTATTTTATTTATTTATTTTTATTTTATTTATTTATTTATTTTACACATATCTAGTAACTTTTTCTGACCATCAAGTGTCAGTCACTCTCAATGCTAACTGTTAGGAAAACAGGGTAAATTCTAACCATTTACAATAGATAGTGCCGACAGTTCATAAAACTATTTCCACACAGTGGCATACAGGCAGACATTGCGTGCTGACTTGAATCGTATCATGTGTCGATGATAGCCAGAGGTATTGTCAAAAGCATCAAAAATTGACAATATTAAGAGGATTTAAGCATTTCCATTTAATGTAGGCCTGTTACATTCTTCTTATTATTAGGCCTATTATTATTAATATTAGATTACTTTTATTATTAAATTACATTAAATTATTGCCCCGCAATAATTTCACAGCACATCACCGCATGATGCGCTGGATAATAAAATATTAGGCTATTAGCTTACTCCTCATTGAAAATGTTTTTAAAAAGTTTTTTTAAAACAGGTCTATATAGGTCAAAAAAAAAAAAAAAAATGCTGGGTTAAATACAACCCAGCGCTGGGTAAAATATGGACGAACCCAGCGATTGGGTTGTTTAGACCCAGCGGTTGGGTTACCGCCCAGAAGGTTGGGTTAAACATTTAACCCAACTGTTGGTCGAAAACAACCCAGCATGTGTTCTGTCCAATATTTACTGAGCACTGGGTTGTATTTAGCCCAGCATTTTTTAGAGTGTGTAAATTTATACAATGAATTATAGGCCTATAATTAAAATTATTAACACTGCAGTCATCAATGAAAATTCAGAGCAGCTTTATTTCATGCACCGATTTTCAAAAACAACCTGTTTAACGCGAAATATGTTCCTCTTCAGGAACTCGAGCTGCGTCGAAACGCTCTGGGGAACGCCTTCAGCGTGATCGCGCTCTGAACACGTGTGAAATCTGTCCAAAGGATGGGCGAGACGTCACGGGCGGGTGACGTCAGAGACCAGGAAGCTATAAAAGCACATGCGGTGGAACCGGCGTCAGCTTTTGTCATTCAGCAATCGCTACTCTGTGTGTGTCTGTCGATCTCTGTTGTGAGTCTTATTTACTGTTGTTTGTCCTCATATAGAGAGGCTCAAAGAGAGAGCGTTGCCACTCGCGCTCCCCCGCGTCGGGACCGAGGTGGCAAACGCTCGGGGTCGGGGGCTTCTAAGGCTAAGCCGGATCTGCGGACCGTTCTTCAGTCTAAGAGGCCCTCGACCAAGAAGCCCTGACGGGCGTGGCCCAGGGCTTATGAGGGTAGGCCCCTCTGGGGAAGAGCGGGCTACACCGCATTATACGGTGTCCGTCTCTCCTCAGTGCCCTCAGGAGATCAGTCTGCTAACCCTGCCAGAGTTCCAGGGCGCAGCGGTCTCCGGCGAGTGCTTCTCTCAGTTTTTCCGCCCGGAGACGTAGCGGAGCTGAGAAGCTCGCCACCCCTTCGGGGGTCTCTAGAGCAGTTGGTTCGGTCGTCCCCTGCCGGTCCTCCACTTCAGGGCACCGAGCTAGCAGCTCTGAGTACACCAGAGGCCAGTCTCGAGAGACTGGTTCCCTTAGTAGACTATTTTGCAGCGTGGAAACTACTGCCGAATGTGTCTCAGTGGGTCCTGCACACTGTAGAGAGAGGTTACAGAATCCAGTTCGGTTCTCCTCCGCCTCGATTCAACGGGGTGAATCCCACTCTGGTGGGTCCCGAGCAGGCTCTGGTAATGGAACAAGAAGTAGACACTCTCTTGAGGAAGGAGGCCATCGAGGTGGTCCCTCCTCACGAACGAGAGTCCGGGTTCTACAGCCGGTACTTTGTAGTTCCAAAGAAGGATGGAGGGTTGCGTCCCATTTTAGATCTGCGTCTTTTGAACCGCTCAGTCATGCGACTGAAGTTCAAGATGCTCACACTCAGACAGGTCGTGTCTCAGATCAGGTCCGAGGACTGGTTTGTCACGATCGATCTAAAGGACGCATACTCCCATGTCTCCATCCTTCCCTCTCACAGGAAGTTTCTGAGGTTTGCTTTCAGGGGCAAAGCATACCAATACCGGGTTCTTCCTTTCGGCCTTGCACTCTCACCCCGCACTTTTACGAAGTGTGTGGATGCTGCTCTGGCTCCTCTGCGACTCCAGGGCATCCGCATACTGAACTATATCGACGATTGGTTGATTCTGGCTCAATCGGAGCTGGTGGCGATCCGACATCGAGATGTCGTTCTCGCCCACATGAAAGAGCTGGGGTTAAGACTAAACGCCAAGAAGAGTGTGCTTTCTCCATTACAGAGAACCACTTATCTGGGCGTGGTGTGGGATTCGACCACGATGCAGGCACGTATGTCTCCTGCTCGGATCGAGTCGATCCTCACGTCGGTCAAGAGAGTGAGAGAAGGCCGGTCACTCACTGTCAAGCAGTTTCAGAAACTGCTAGGTCTGATGGCAGCTGCGTCCAACGTGATACCTTTTGGCCTGCTGTACATGAGACCCCTACAGTGGTGGCTCAAGACCAAGGGGTTCTCCCCGAGGGTAAACCCGCTTCGCATGATCAAGGTCACGCGGCGATGCCTACGTGCCTTAGACATGTGGAGACAACCTTGGTTCTTGTCTCAGGGCCCGGTGTTGGGAGCTCCTTGTCGCCGCATGACGCTAGCGACGGACGCATCCCTCACCGGTTGGGGAGCGGTCATGGATGGCCACCCTGCCCGCGGTCTGTGGAGCGGCCGCCATCTCACGTGGCACATCAACTGCCTGGAGATGCTGGCCGTGTTTCGAGAGCTGAAACACTTTCTCCCAGACCTGAGAGACTGTCATGTGTTGGTGCGCACCGACAACACAGCGATGGTCTCTTACATCAACCACCAGGGAGGTCTGCGTTCGCGCCCCTTGTACAAGCTGGCACACCAGATCCTTGTGTGGTCCCAGGACAGACTCCTCTCACTGAGAGCCGTCTACGTGTCTGGGTATCTCAATGTCGGAGCAGACGTCCTGTCGAGATAGGGGCTGAGGCCCGGGGAATGGATGCTTCACCCCTTGGTAGTGAAGCAGATCTGGAGAGTGTTTGGCCAGGCTCAGGTGGACCTCTTTGCGACTCAGGAGACATCGCAATGTCCCCTCTGGTTCTCTCTGACTCACCCAGCTCCGCTGGGGCTGGATGCCATGGCACAGGCTTGGCCGAGGCTTCGCCTGTACACCTTTCCCCCGATCGCTCTGCTCCCGGGAGTTCTGGCAAGAGTGCGCCGGGATGGGGTCAGTCTACTTCTGGTAGCACCATTCTGGCCGGGCCGAGTATGGTTCTCGGACCTGATTTCTCTCCTCGACGGCTCTCCATGGGAGATTCCCGTCAGGAGGGATCTCCTCTCACAGGCAGGGGGCACTATCGTCCACCCTTGCCCGGAGCTGTGGAAGCTGTGGGTGTGGCCGTTGAGGGGGCACAACTCATAGCTTCCGGTTTCTCAACCGAGGTTGTTGAGACCATACTCCAATCCAGAGCTCCCTCTACGAGGAAACTGTACGCCCTGAAGTGGAAGCTTTTCACTTCATGGTGCGGAGACCTCCGGCTCGACCCAGTTTACTGCCCGATTGGTACAGTGCTGGAGTTCCTGCAGGCCCGTTTCTCCGCAGGGTTGACCCACTCCACCTTGAAGGTCTACGTGGCGGCTTTGTCGGCCTACCACGCCCCTCTCGGCGGCCAGCCAGTGGGCAGACACCCCCTAGTTACACGTTTCCTCCGCGGTGCGCTGAGGCTTTTGTCCTCCTCCCTTCAGGGTGCCCGACCAGCAGAAGCTTTAAACACATATGTCCACAGAACTGCCCTGTGGAGAAGGGCGGACCAGCTGCTGGTATGCTATGGTCCCCCCAAGAGGGGTCTGTCGGCTTCTAAGCAGACCCTCAGTCGGTGGATCGTGGATGCCATTTGCCTTGCCTACGAGTCCTCTGATCTCCCCTCACCTCTGGGGGTCAAGGCTCACTCGACCCGGAGTGTGGCGGCCTCCAAGGCCTTCTTTGCAGGTGTTCCGATGCAGGACATCTGCAACGCTGCGGGATGGTCCACGCCCCTGACTTTTGTCAGGTTCTATGGCCTCGATATGCGGGCCACTCCAGGTGCTTCCGTTCTCTCGCCCTCGTTGTGCTCCTAGGGATACACACAGGGCAGGGACTTGGAAGTCTGGCGGCGTGGGCACCTCGTTCCCCAGAGCGTTTCGACGCAGCTCGAGTTCCTGAAGAGGAACGCCTCTAGGTTACGTATGTAACCCTAGTTCCTCGAGGGAACGAGACGCTGCGTCTCGAAGCCATACTTTCGGCATCCCTGCGAGCGTTTGCTTCATTCCTGGAAGCTGACGCCGGTTCCACCGCACGTGCTTTTATAGCTTCCTGGTCTCTGACGTCACCCGCCCGTGACGTCTCGCCCATCCTTTGGACAGATTTCACACGTGTTCAGAGCGCGATCACGCTGAAGGCGTTCCCCAGAGCGTTTCGACGCAGCGTCTCGTTCCCTCGAGGAACTAGGGTTACATACGTAACCTAGAGGCGTTTCTTCCCATGTTTTTCACTTTATGAGCCACAAGAGAAATATTAAGGGAATAATTTAAGACAGTTATATACCCTTATCAGCACGTGTTAAAGTAGATTTGTCTCTCGGTGTCTCAGAAAGAATATGCGCCGTTAATACAGCGTTAGCCGTCAGTTTTTTTTTTTTTTTTTTTTTTTTTTTTACCTTCACTTTCTCTATAGTGAAATGACTGACGTTCACCGGCATAACTCTTGCGCAAAGTTTGCGCATTGCTTGCCTGAGTTGCTTGACCCCTCCCCCCTAATATCAATTGTTTATAGGTCACATATTAGGCACTTTTTTTTTTGTTTTTTTTTTTAGGTTTTTAATGTTTATTTTTCAATGTTAATGAAAGCAACACTGAGAGTTAAAAAACAGGAAAATCATTTGGAATTCCTTTGGGGGGGTTCCTGATGGGGCTATAGCCCCATCAAGCCCCACCCTAGCACCACCACTGGGCACAATGTGAAGCACAATCCCTTAACCCAGCTGTGTCAGTTTTCCACAATGATAATAATATTTGTTTCTTGAGCAGTAAATGTACATATGAGAATGATTTGTGAAGAGTCATGTGACACTGAAGACTGGAGTATGGCTGTTGGAAATTACATTTTTTAAATAAATTGAAATAGAAATCTTACCAGTCTCATACTTTTGAACAGAAGTAAATAAAAAGACATATAGAATTCGGTTAATCTCATTTGTGCATATCACAAAGAACAGAACAGAACAAAATGTTATCATTTCATGTTAAGTAAATGAGTAAACTAAAATTAATAATGCAATTAAAAACATAATGCCATTGATTTGACAACTGAATACAATATAATAACATATTAATGCTGCGGTTTCAATATTTATAAGGAGTCTGTAAAGTTGTTCATACATAATTTAATTTATTTTAGGTGTCATCAATACATCAGCATTATACATTTACATGCTGTAAATACATCAGTATTGTACGTTTTAGTCTCTGTGAAAACTTAAGAAAGTGTACGTTTTGTAGAGCCACATTTTACGTAAAATACATACAAATTCTCATGAGATCACATTAGCATTTATCAGCTATGATCATATGATCAGAAGTCAGAGTATGAACTTTCCATTTTATGAACACGGTGTTTTGAAAGCATTCCATTAAAGATTGCACATGAATTTCCACAAGCAAAGATTATCTGATTGGTGAACTCATTCCTGTCGTGCCTGTAGTCTATGTGGATTTGTCTTCAATAATATCTGTCTACTGGGCTTTAATGAGGTCAGAGGAAAATATTTTTTTTATATTAAAGGGAACATAATAGGTTAATTCTGAAATACCTACAGTGTTATTATTTTTACACAAGCAGTATTAGCATCTCTAGAGCCCCAAACAATCACGAAATCAATCTCAACAGAACAAGAGCGTTACCTGTATTGCTCAATAGAGTTTGCGTGTATCATCTCACGTCTGAATCCATTTCTCTTAATCACTTTACACAGTATGTAATCTCACATGAGAATCACTCCACAGTAACATGAGGGCCCATTTGCAGGCTATAAACTCTGCTGCACTGCGGCCCTGAATCTCATTTCCACGCCACATGATCTATGCTTCATGGAGGCAGTGTTCCAACATCCAAATGATTTGAAATCAGCATCAACACACCTAGAAGGATCTGAATTCAGACATAACTGACAGAGAACTCTTAAGGCCTGTTCACACCAAGGATGACAACTTTAACGATAACTACAAAAGTTTTAATAATCATCCTGATTTCGATGTACACACCACAACTATAACAGTAACGACACAGAGAAATGTCATAACTGGAATCACTATTTTTCCAGCTAATGAACAATAAAAACATTGACAATCAAAATTCACTTGACTTTTAATAAACAGATGACATGACTTCAGCTCAAGCTTATAGTAAACAGAATATTATCGTCTGTTGGTGTGGAAGCTAATATAGTTATAGACTACTAAACACCAGTTTAGCTACTGCTTTTTATTATAAATTTTTAATTTGATTGTTTTTACTTTGTAGGCCTATATGTGTGCAGTTTATATGGAATATTTACAAAAAATAAAAGTGCTACTTGTTGGCAACATCTAAATTACCTCTTAAGTGAATAAATTATAGCATATATATATAGACAAGTGCATCTCAATAAATTAGAATGTCGTGGAAATGTTCATTTATTTCAGTAATTCAACAAATTGTGAAACTCGTGTATTAAATAAATTCAATGCACACAGAATGAAGTAGTTTAAATCTTTGGTTCTTTTAATTGTGATGATTTTGGCTCACATTTAACAAAAACCCACCAGTTCACTATCTCGACAAATTAGAATACTTCATAAGACCAATAAAATAACATTTTTAGTGAATTGTTGGCCTTCTGGAAAGTATGTTCATTTACTGTATATGTACTCAGTACTTGGTATGGGCTCCTTTTGCTTTAATTACTGCCTCAATTTGGCGTGGCATGGAGGTTATCAGTTTGTGGCACTGCTGAGGTGGTATGGAAGGCCAGGTTTCTTTGACAGTGGCCTTCAGCTCATCTGCATTTTTTGGTCTCTTGTTTCTCATTTTCCTCTTGACAATACCCCATAGATTCTCTATGGGATTCAGGTCTGGTGAGTTTGCTGGCCAGTCAAGCACACCAACACCATGGTCATTTAACCAACTTTTGGTGCTTTTGTCAGTGTGGGCAGGTGCCAAATCCTGCTGGAAAATGAAATCAGCATCTTTAAAAAGCTGGTCAGCAGAAGGAAGCATGAAGTGCTCCAAAATTTCTTGGTAAACGGGTGGAGTGACTTTGGTTTTCAAAAAACACAATGGACCAACACCAGCAGATGACATTGCACCCCAAATCATCACAGACTGTGGAAACTTAACACTGGAGTTCAAGCAACTTGGGCTATGAGCTTCTCCACCCTTCCTCCAGAATCTAGGACCTTGGTTTCCAAATGAAATACAAAACTTGCTCTCATCTGAAAAGAGGACTTTGGACCACTGGGCAACAGTCCAGTTCTTCTTCTCCTTAGCCCAGGTAAGATGCCTCTGACGTTGTCTGTGGTTCAGGAGTGGCTTAACAAGAGGAAAACGACAACTGTAGCCAAATTCCTTGACACGTCTTTGTGTGGTGGCTCTTGATGCCTTGACCCCAGCCTCAGTCCATTCCTTGTGAAGTTCACCCAAATTCTTGAATTGATTTTGCTTGACAATCCTCATAAGGCTGCAATTCTCTCGGTTGATTGTGCATCTTTTTCTTCCACACTTTTTCTTCCACTCAACTTTCTGTTAACATGTTTGGATACAGCACTCTGTGAACAGCCAGCTTCTTTGACAATGAATGTTTGTGGCTTACCCTCATTGTGAAGGGTGTCAATGATTGTCTTCTGGACAACTGTCAGATCAGCAGTCTTCCCCATGATTGTGTAGCCTAGTGAACCAAACTGAGAGACCATTTTGAAAGCTCAGGAAACCTTTGCAGGTGTTTTGAGTTGATTAGCTGATTGGCATGTCACCATATTCTAATTTATTGAGATAGTGAATTGGTGGGTTTTTGTTAAATGTGAGCCAAAATCATCACAATTAAAAGAACCAAAGACTTAAACTACTTCAGTCTGTGTGCATTGAATTTATTTAATACACGAGTTTCACAATTTGAGTTGAAATAAATGAACTTTTCCACGACATTCTAATTTATTGAGACACACACACAATTATAACAAATATAGCTATGTCAGATAACTAAAAATTAAGGTAAGAATAATAGATAAGGTAAAAAATTATTGAATTAATTAACTAATTAAAAAAAATGGCTTTAAGGTTATAAAGTTATGAGTTAGCTGTTACCACTTTTTATAGAAAGAAAAAAAATTAGTTAAATATGGTGGAAAAACTATTTACAGGACCATGCAGTTTTCTTATACAGTCGTATAAATCTTAACCTAAAATGTTGATGTTTATTAAAAAAATCCATGACATGATATGAGTCAGCTATGCATTAGGTGACATCTGAGCTAGGGCTGTGCGATTAATCGAAATCGTCATAAAATCACGATTTGAGCTTGCGCGATTTGTAAATCGCTTTATAGCACGATTTTATAGCGTCCCCGACCTCCCGCAGTATGCTATCCGAACCAATCAGAATGTAGCACGCCCAAACAGAGCGTGAACAGAACAGAACAGACCGGGCATACAGACAGATGTAATGCCATACTCCGTCTGTGGTGCATATGCGGTGCATATTTTTTCCCCGCCCATGTTAAGCGTTCACACTGTACACTGTTGCGGTCCGGCAGTGCGCTCCAGGAGCGGTGCGTCTGCAGCAGTGCAGAGATCGTTTCTGCACAAAGTCTATTTTTGCTGTGCTGCACGCGCTAAATTAAAGTGACAGCGCATTGTTCGCAGTAAAAATGAACATGGATTGACATGGAAATGTAGTAATTACACCATAAATGCATATAATTAAAGTCTACTGTTTCACAGTCAACACGTGGCTTTTTGGCTAGATTTAAAACATGCAAAAGTGCACTTTTAGATAAACAAGGCAATAATAGATGGCACTCATGGAGGCAGGAAAACAAAGTTATATTTATTGAGTTTAAACGTGAATATGTCTATGAAAGATTGTATTACTGTACTGTGATAAAAGAGAGTTACAATGCTGAAAAGCATTTTCAATAACAACATTTGCATGTGAAATCAAAATAATGGATAAATGTTGTGTTTGTGATAAACAGCTGTAATATTTGCCATATGTCTGTTCTAGAGACATTTTGTTATACCTTTACTTAGTGATTATTTCCCCTTATGTCTGTTCTAGAGGCATGTTACAGCTTTTTGATAAAACTCTAATTGGTTTTCTTTTGGAAATATGTTTCAAATTCACATTGAATGCATTTATGACTGTAAAGCATGTCTGTGTGTGTCAAAATCGTGATTAAAATCGAAATCGCAAAATTGATCAAAGAAATCGCGATAGGTTTTTTTTGTCCATATCGCACAGCCCTAATCTGAGTTTAATGCCATAGCTGAATGCAGAAGTGTGTACTGCTTGAAAATGCTAAAGCAACCATTAACTGAACATTTTCAATGTGTTCAGCATTTCTGCAAGACTCCATTTATAAGTCCTGTATGTTTAATCTTCTCACATCCTGAGTGAAACAGGAAATGAGTGGCGGATGAAGGGTTCTCCTGGACCCGTAAGAGGATGTCAGCTCCAGATTATCCTTACATGCTTTTATTCATATCTTCAAACCAATTATTGTCATTTGCGCTTTTATATACAAGGTTAATAAGGAGAGCACTCCTTTGAGCTGTATAGGAAATGAGGCTGTGGAGAGGGAAAGGACGTGGAGGTTAGGTTGAATGGAGGTGCCACTCGAAGTACTCTTTTCTTGCACCTTTCATGTTTTATTCAGTAAATCCAAGTGTTCAATATTTGACCTATAGATGCTTCAAAAATGCCTGAGCTTGGCAAGAGTGTATGGGCCAGTTTTACTAAACAGGGCAAATTAGCGCGAGAGCGCAATAGAGTGGTCGAACTATGATGTCACTTTGTAGGCAAAAACCCGGAAACGAGTTAGCATTTTAGCACTTCTGGTTCCATCGTTCCAGAGTCAATAGGTTTTTTGAACGGGACTTTGGTTAAATCCCTTAAATAAGGTCCGTGGTTCACACAGGCTCAAGATACTTTCACGTTTTATTCTACGACATAAAACACACCAGTTACACCCCACTCGTGATTTTTTTAAACTGTTACTTTTCTTAAAAAAGACGGTTGCTAACAAGTTGCTAAATGGGACTACAGGTGCTGTTGGAGACTTTAAACGTCATCACGCCGAACAGTTTATCAATTTACAGTATTATCCAATTGTAGTATAATTTGTAATACAATTAATTGTAGAATAACCAATGAATAGTTTCCCGCATTTTATATTGTTGTTTGACAATATTTTTTTTGCTTTGCCCCGAAATGTAATACAAGTTTTTGGATGGAAGATGCATGTTTTATCGCTTACTGATACAGAGACTCTGGGTTCGTACCATAAGGTAAACTCATATGATTATTCTGCGTAAACACCACATTTACTGGCTTTACATGGTTAAAGTGAAACTTTAATGATGCATAGTGCTTAAAGCCACGTTAAAATTAAATGTTTGCGGCCACATGAAGCTGTTAGAAAGCATATAGATTGAGGATTTCCTAGAAGCAAGGATAAAATAACATTTTGTGTACCCACCCTAACAAAATTATAGCTGAAATGTGGTACTTTATTCACTAAAATAAGTTTAATCTTACTATATCTAAAAACTCGCTCACTCTGCTGTTATTTAATAGATTAAATGCACTAGAATTTTATTGAATAGTACGTGGAGACACGTTTTTAATTAAAATATTCATATTAATCAAGGATTTATTGACTTTTAATGCACCTTATTTCGAAATGTACAGAAATACATGCTTTCAAATGTCATTTAGTTATGATTATTTCATTTATTCACTATATTATTTATTACTAATGTCTCATTTCAGTTTTAGTTTGGCTCTAGTTTTGTATTTATTCCAGTTTATATGAAAAGATTCATGTAGCATGGATTAAAATTAATATATAGAGTAAATACTTTTCACTGAACGTTAAAAATAAGTTTGAAAAAGTTATCGCGAGCATGGTGGTGGTGACGTTGAAGGCGAGCGACCGTGGTGCTGTAGTTCGTTTAAAGCCTAAGTTTAGCTTTTAAGTTCTGGCGCTTGTATTTAGGCTTCAAAATTCATCAAAGTTATATTATTTTGTGCAAATTATCTTGATGGACAAAACGTGTAAGTTTCATGAACTATGATTGAACACAGAGCTTATTTTGTGTGTTAATCCAAAAGCCTATGGAAAAATCCTATTGGCTTTTTGTCAAGGGAACCAGTGCGATACTAACAGCCGATCCGCCTACAAAGTGACGTCATAGTTCCCCCACTCTATTACAAAATTAAAAATCCTCTTCCTTCTATCATGCACTCTCTCATCTCTGTGGTGCCTCCTCCTAGCAACAATAATTGCAGCTATTTCAAGTGCAAAATTGTTTAAGACATGCTTTGTTTGGGTGTTAAATAATGGCGCAAATACCAGTCATTTGACGAGCGCAAACGTTAGTAAAACGTGTTGCGTGAATCATTTGAATACTCTCCTCCCATAACTTTTGCATCTGAAAGGGAAACTCTTAGAAATGCATATTCAATAAGGTCAGGCACAAAAATAACTGTGCCCACACCTTTTCAGCGCTAATTCGTCACTACGCATCTTTAGTAAAACCTGATAGTACTATTTTAACGCCAAAAGACGGTTTGCGCTGGAGTCGAGAGTTGAGTTCAAAGGCTTTTTTGATATTGGGATTTATTTGCTTTGTTTTATCAGATCATACCGGTATAAAGCATGAATAAAACACATTTTCTGCTTCAAGGCCACGCTAGTTCTTTCGTCTTGTTTACTCCAGGTTTAGATAAAAATCATCATGGGAAACACACAATACAAGAAACTATCCTAAAGACAGTAATGTAGAAGCAAATACATAAATAAATAAAAAATAGACAATGTGGATCATCTAAAATCAGCATTAAAAATTTATATGAAAAATGGAAATGTAAAATGCTAAGGCTTTTTGGTATTTATATATCAATGCAATGATAAACACACATTTAAGAAAAAGATTAGATGGTAACTCAAAACTCGTCTTTTTTTAAGGAACTGTTTATAGTCATTTGTTCAGATTTAGATTCACTAAAAAAAGATCCAACTCATAAGAGTCATTTGTTGGTGAATCAGAACACATTAGTAATGTTGGATGTTTTTGATTCATCCAATAGAATCGACTCATGAAAATCATTTATTTGTGAATCAAACTACACTGGACTAGTTGGTTACTGTTTTTGTTTTGTTTTGTTTTGTTTTGTTTTTTGTTTTTTTTATACAGTTATTTTGCAGAACACCCATGTTTGTATTGCATTACATTCAATACAACCTGCAAATGCATGGTCCAAATTCAGGTAAAATATTACGTCTTTTAAAGCGATACTGAAGATTCAGCAACAGAAAACTTCTATGGGTATGTAACTAGTCACTATTTCATCACAATTTTTTTTATTTTTATTTTTATTATTATTATTTTGAATTGCCTTGTTGCTTTCACTACATCATTTTAAATGGTCTTGAGGTGTGACCAAGGAGGTCTTTAATACCAGGAAAAGCTATAAATTAACTTTCCCATTCATCTCAATGGCACTTTGCCAGCTTTAAATCTGCCATTTTTGCTCATAGATGTAGTCCTGCTGCCTGGTTGTTTTGAGCTAATCACTTGAGCCATAAAGTAAATACAAATATGAGAAAAATGCTGTTTAAAATATTTAATGCAAGTTAAAGCTGCAGTCCGTAACTTTTTTGTGTTCAACATTTACAAAATTAATATAATAAGCGAGTGCATCATGAATCCATTTTTCAAACCTTGTTTTTGGCTTATCCTGAATCACTACGGTACACCTATAATAAGTTTTTATATTCTGACTATTTCAGACTGTTACTGGTGGAACCGCTGCTGAGTAGCCCATTACCTGTGTGATTTGTCATAGACATAAACAGAGAGAAGTAGCTCCGGCTACAATGTTCTTCCGCAAGACGCACACAGTTCTGTTTATTAACCGCTAGAATGCCAAAAGTTATGGACTGCAGCTTTAATGCACTATCTGTTTACACTGTAAATATGGCATGGCTATTTTTATGTTATACAGAAACCATAATGGTGCTGATTGTAATGCAGCCCCCAACCAACAGGGGGCCATTAAAAATAGGCAACATAAAATTACAGTGAGAAAGTCCTTCAAGGCTGCAATCCCCCTGGCACTGTGTGTGTGTGTGTGTGTGTGTGTGTGTGTGTGTGTGTGTGTGTGTGTGTGTGTGTGTGTGTGTGTGTGTGTGCAGCAGAGAGTAGGCAGAGACAGAGAGAGGTGTCATACATAATTCACGCCATTCTCTGAGTATTTTCGGATCATTGTGACAGGGACATGACAGAGTCTCTCAGAGACCCGGGTAACACACAGTTATTCACTCACACACTCCACATCAATGCACTTTCTCTGACAGCAGGGAGGAAACAGTTGGAGTCCTCCCACGTGATACTTAACATGCTTCTCTAGTATGACACATTACGCGCAACATCTCAATGCTGCGTCAAAGTGCTGCTCAGTGCACATACGCACAGAATCAAACACACTCCCACCTTATCATTGACTTCTAGTGTTTATATGAGTAATACAGAGTTTAATATGACATGTGTGTGACTTGGGAACCAAGAACTGGTTCAGAATCAGTATCAGAATGAGCTTCATTGGCCAGGTTTGCTTACACATACGAGGAATTTGTTTTAGTGACAGAAGCTCTACAGTGCAACAGAAAGACAGCAACAGGACAGGACACAGATAATAAATGAATAATATAAAAATATACAAATAGGCAATGTACAAATAGCAAAAACACAATATATAATATAGACAATTATGGTGTACAGGTCTGATATGTGCAAATTTGAAATGAAAACAATAAGTATGTGTGGTGAATAAATAATTTATAATAGTGTTGTGTGTTCCACATTTAATGTCAAGTGTTCATGAGATGGATTGCCTGAGGGAAGAAACTGTTCCTGACCAGACGGCAACAGTTCAAAGACGGAGTGTGCTGGATGTGAGGGGTCCAGAGTGATTTTGCCAGCCCTTTTGCTCACTCTGGATAAGTACAGTTCTTGGAGAGAGGGGAGGGTTGTACCAATGATTCGCTCAGCAGTCCGGACTACCCTCTGTAGTCTTCTGAGGTCAGATTTGGAAGCTAAGCTGAACCAGACAGTTATTGAAGTGCAGAGGACGGATTCAATGATGGCGGAGTAGAACTGTTTCAGCAGCTCCTGTGGCAGGTTGAACTTCCTCAGCTGGCAAAGGAAGTACAACCTCTGCTGGGCCTTTTTGACAATGGACTCAATGTGATTGTCCCACTTCAGGTCCTGAGAGATGATGGTGCCCAGGAACCTGAATGTCTCCACTGCAGTCACAAGTGCTGTTCATGATGGTGAGTGGGGGGAGAGCAGGGGGGTTTCTCCTGAAGTCCACGATCATCTCCACAGTTTTGAGCATGTTGAGCTCCAGGTTGTTAAGACTGCACCAGACAGCCAGCTCCTTAACCTCCTGTCTGTAAGCAGACTAGTCACCGTCCTGGATGAGGCCGATCAGTGTGGTGTCTGCAAACTTCAGGAGCTTGACAGAGGGGTCTTAAGATGTGCAGTCATTTGTGTAGAGGGAGAAGAGCAGTGGGGAGAGAACGCAGCCCTGAGGAGCTCCTGTGCTGATGGTGCGGGTCCTGGATGAGAATTTTCCCAGCCTCACTAGCTGCTGGCTGTCTGTCAGGAAGCTGGTGATCCATTGACAGACGGAGGTGGGGACGGAGAGCTGAGTTAGTTTATTCTGAAGGGTGTCCGGGATGATGGTGTTAAAAGCGGAGCTGAAGTCTACGAACAGGATCCTCACATAAGTCCCTGGTCTGTCCAGATGCTGCAGGATGAAGTGCAGTCCCATGTTGACTGCATCATCCACAGACCTGTTTGCTCTGTAGGCAAACTGCAGGGGGTCCAGTAAGGGTCCAGTGGAGGACTTCAGATAAGCCAAAACCAGTCTTTCAAATGATTTCATGACCACAGACGTTAGAGCCACAGGTCTGTAGTTATTAAGTCCAGTAATTTTGGGTTTTTTTGGGACGGGGATGATGGTGGAGCGTTTGAAGCATGAGGGGACTTCGCACAGCTCCAGTGATCTGTTGAAGATCTGTGTGAAGATGGGGTCAGCACAGATTTTTAGGCAGGCTGGTGACACACCGTCTGGGTCTGGTGC
Source organism: Spinibarbus caldwelli (assembly GCA_039654775.1). Classification (NCBI taxonomy): domain Eukaryota; kingdom Metazoa; phylum Chordata; class Actinopteri; order Cypriniformes; family Cyprinidae; genus Spinibarbus; species Spinibarbus caldwelli. The sequence continues at coordinate 18,814,962 of CM077244.1, forward strand.
TTTCCTTCTTTTATTCTTCCTGAAGACTTGGCGCACCTCATCTTCACTGATCTGAATTGCAGGTGTGGGGGAGAGGGGGTTTGCTGGAGGTGTGAATGGTTGTGTGGAGAGGTGTTCAGGGCGGATGTGGGGTGTTTTTTCAAACCTGCAGTATAACTCATTCAGATCGTCTGCCAGCTGTTGATTCTCCACAGTGCTGGGGGATGGTGACTTGTAACTGGTGATATCTTTCATACCTTTCCACACTGAAGCAGAATCACTGGAAGAGAATTTGTTCCTTAGCTTGCCGGAATAATTCCTCTTTGTCACTCTGATCTCCTTTTCCAGTGTGTATTTGGCCTGTTTATACAAGACTTTATCCCCCTTTCTGTAAGCATCTTCTTTGGCCTGATGGAGCTGTCTGAGTTTTGCAGTGAACCATGGTTTGTCATTGTTGTAAGTTAGATGAGTCTTGGTAGGAATGCACATATCCTCACAGAAATTGATATAAGATGTTACAGTCTCTGTGAGCTCATCCAGACCATTGGCAGCAGATTCAAACACAGTCCAATCAGTGAGAGAAACAGGCTTGTAAAACCCGCTCTGTTTCATTAGTCCATCTTTTAACAGTTCTTAATACAGGTTTTTCAGATTTGAGTTTCTGCCTGTAGGCCGGTATAAGATGAACCAAACAGTGATCAGAGAGTCCTAAAGCTGCTCGTGGGACAGAGTGATATGCATCCTTTATCGCAGTGTAACAGTGATCCAAGAGTGATACTGTCTCTGGTGGGACATGTGATGTGCTGTCTGTATTTTGGCAGTTCGCGAGAGAGATTTGCTTTATTAATGTCCCCGAGAATGATTAAAACAGAGTCCAGGTGTTGTTGCTCTGTCTCTTGTGATCATATCAGCTAGTTTCTGTAAAGCTGAGCTCACGTGCACTTGCGGAGAAATGTAAACAGTCACGAGAATGAACGAGTGAAACTCCCGCGGCGAGTAGAAAGGCTTGCAGTTAATGAAGTGAGTTTCTACAGCACATCTTCTTTAACACAGTTACATCTGTACACCACCTCTCACTGATGTAAAAGCCCATCCCGCCGCCGCACGATTTCCCCGTTGATTCTGTGTTGCGATCTGCTCTGATCAGCTGGAAGTTAGGCAGATGTAGCACGCTGTCCGGTATGGCATCGTTCAGCCAGGTTTCCGTGAAACACAGAGCAGCAGAGTTTGAAAAGTCCCTGTTTGTCCGTGAGAGCAGAAGGAGTTCGTCCATTTTGTTGGCTAGAGAGCGGAGATTCGCCAGATGGATGCTAGGCAACGCCGTTCTTAATCCACACTGTCTGAGCTTCACGAGCTCGCCGGCTCGCTTCCCCCGTCTGCGCGTCCTGAAGCGTTTGACCAGAGCTACGGCTCCGCCAACTTCAATGTCCAGCAAATGTCCGAATAATCAAAAACCGGTAAAAGATTTTGTGGTGTGTTCTGCCGAATGTTCAGCAGGTCATCCCTGGTAAAACTGATGGTGTTTGAGAAACAAAAAACAGGAAAAACCAGGAAAAATAGTACAAACACTGAAGAGCAAAGCACAGTAGCTTCCATCTGCGGCGCCATCTTAGATTGAAAAAACAATCTTATTCAGATTATTCTTATTCAGAACCGTGTTCATTAAAACTACTACTACTACTACTACTAATAATAACAAATAAATAAATAAATAAATAAATAAAACAGTAATAACATACTAAAATACACTTATGAGTAATAAACCGCAGATCAGTTTTCAACAGCAACAACAAATGTAGAGCCTGACAAGGTGAATCATGAATGAATGATTCTTATGAACCAGTTCTTTTGAATGAATCAGTCTAATGACTCACTCACTGACTGAAATGAGCCATTTTTTGACTTATTGAACCATAAATTGTTTCTTTCTTAAATTAAATGAGAACTGTTAGTTTGCTTTGTAATTAGAATGTGTATAAATGATACTAAATAAAAATATAGTAACACTTTATTTTAAGGAACTATTCTGACTATTAACTAGTTGCTTATTAGCATGCAGATTACTAGCATATTGGTAGTTTATTAGTATTTATAAACCACAAATTAATGCCTTATTCGGCATGCATGACCATATTTTATATCCCTCCTACCCCATACCTAAACTTAACAACTACCTTACTAACTATTAATAAGCAGCAAATTAGGAGTTTACTGAGGAAAAAGTTGTAGTTAATAGTGAATATTTATTCCCTTTCAGTCATTCACGTTCGACGTTACGTCATAGTGACTGACATAAATGGGATCTCGCCCGAGAGCCCAATCACCTTCGAGTGTTAACAAAACAAGCCAATGACAGTTGGCATGCGTGCTTTGCCACGCGCACCCCGCACCGCACCGCGGGTATAAAAGGAGAGTGCGTGCAGACGCACATCAGATTTTCGCTTCAGAGCCGAGCCTTCTGCGAACCTCCGAGAGTATCTGCAAGACAGCGTTTGACAGTGTTGATGTGACGGCGCGTCAGCGGAGGTTGCTGTCCAGTGCTGCTGCTTCATCTGAGCGTGCTGCAGCTCTCATTCTGCGGTCGCGCTGCGACTTCTCCTGGGCGCTTCAACACATTTCCTTTCTAAAATAGCAATATCTAAAAGAGCTCCAGGAGCGATGGGCGTCTTTTTAAAGATGGCTTCCCGCTCGTGTGTTTCTGGATGTGGTCGTTTCCTGGCTTCATCAGACGGTCACGATCGCTGTGTCTCGTGCTTGGGCTATCAGCTCGTGGATGAGTCATGTTCTCATTGCGGGAACATGACCATCACGATGTTGCGGTCCAGATACCTCCTCGCCAAACAAGGGGGTATCCCCCTCGCCATGCCCCGTTCTAGTTCCTCCATCTCTTGGAGGGCAACTTCGGCTCATGGTCAGGGTGATCTGAGGATCACGGTGAGAGCTTCCCCGTCGACTGCGTCTCCGCGGGCCTCTCATTCCTCCAGCACATCGCACCATCTGGTGTTTTCGGACGAGCTCGCTGGATCCTCGGACAGGGCAGGGCCCAGCATCTTATTTGGAACGCCAGCGGATGACAGGATGTCGATCGCTGCATCGGAGGGTGAGCTAGGCTCTGGAGATGACGATTTGGCTGCGCTGCCTCCGTCAGGAAGAGTGGCGTTGCCCGAGTCAGATCCAGACTGGAGGCCTCCTCCTTCTCCCGAACACTTGAGGCTGGACAATTGGTTCCTGGGGGCACAGGCCGGTCGCCGGCAGCCACCTCCAGTTCCATTCTTCCCAGAGGTGCATGAGGAGGTGACTAGGTCTTGGAGGGCACCTTTTTCTGCCCGAAACAGGCCTGGTGCCTTTTCCGTCCTCACCACCCTCGACGGTGGGGTGGCCCAAGGGTATGTGGAGATCCCCCCAGTCGAGCGCACTATTGCCATGCAACTCTGCCCGCAGAACACCGCCGCCTGGAGGGATAATCCACGCCTTCCGTCCAGGGCCTGTAAGTTCTCGTCCGCTCTAACGGCCAAAGCTTACAGTGCTACTGGACAGGCTGCTTCCACCCTGCATGCCATGGCCCTCCTGCAAGTCCACCAGGCCAAGGCGTTAAAGCAGTTGCACTAGGGTGGTGCTGACCCAGGTGTGATGCAGGAACTGCGCACAGCGACGGACCTCACCCTAAGGGCGACGAAAGTCACGGTGTGGGCCCTGGGTCAAACGATGTCCACGTTAGTGGTCCAGGAGCGCCACCTATGGCTGACCTTGGCGGATATGAGGGAGGCTGACAAACATCGCTTCTTGGACTCCCCGATCTCCCAGGCCACCCTATTCGGCGAAGCGGTGGAGGGCTTTGCCCAACAGTTTTCCGCCGCACAGAAGCAGACGGATTCGTTTCGACACATCCTGCCCCAGCGGTCCGCTGCTGTCTCCACCCCACCGCCAGCTGCAGTCCCTCCATCTGCTCATCGCCGAGGGCGCCCTCCTGCTGCCTCCACCTCCGCTCCAGCTCGGCCTCAGCAGCAGCCTTCACGGCTGCAGCGTGGAGCTGGCCGCAGGAAAGCGACGCAGCCTGTCTCTGCCCCTGCCAGGCCCATGAAGCGCCTGGGCAAGCGGCGTCCCTGAGACAGGCGACCCGGAGTCTTTGGATCCTGCTCTTCAGGAGATGGTGACCGCACCACTCCTTCCAGGTGGAGAATCTTTTGTTTCCTTTTTCCAGCCAGCGGTACCCAAAACCTCAAAAAAAAGAGCAGTTTCCTTTCTCTCCGGGTCCCAAGAGGGCAAGGATGGCAGTGCACGAGACACAGTCTCCACATTCCCATCCCTCTCTCCTTTCGCCAGTGGGCAGCAGGGTCCGGTTTGAAGACGCGATGCCTCCTCACCCGCCTCCTGCCCAGCCGTGGAGCCAGGTAAGTGTCGCACCGTGCACTCAGACCCCACTCTGGGACGCACTGCCTTCCGGGTTGGGTGCCTGTGTTCCACTTCGCTGCTCCACTGCGGGTACGTCGGTGGTTCCCCTAGTCCCGCTTGTTCGGTCTCTGGGGGCCTGGCTAGCGCTGGCTCACGAGAACCATCAGACTCATCTATGCGATTCAGGTCGCCCGGCGCCCTCCCAAGTTCAGGGGCATTCGGTTCACCTCTGTGCTGGACAAAGATGCTCCTGTCTTGCGTGCAGAGATCGCGGTCCTCCTGGCGAAGGACGCGATACAGCCGGTCCATCCAGCCGAGATGAGGTCAGGGTTTTACAGCCCTTACTTCATCGTACCCAAGAAAAGCGGTGGGTTACGACCAATCTTGGACCTGCGTGTTCTGAACCGGGCCCTTCACAAGCTCCCATTCAGGATGTTGACGCAGAGACACATCTTTTAATGCATCCGTCCTTTCGATTGGTTCGCAGCGATCGACCTGAAGGACACGGACTTTCATGTCTCGATCCTCCCTCGACACAGACCGTTTCTCCGCTTTATCAGTACAAGGTCCTCAACTTCGGGCTCATGGAGTTTGACTCGGTCAACCTCACAGCACGTCTCTCAGTAGAGCGTGCTCAGTCGATGCTGAACTGCCCGGAGTCTTTCCAGCACAAGAGGGCGGTTCCACTGAAACAGTTTCAGAGGCTCCTGGGGCATATGGCATCCGCAGCCGCTGTCACGCCACTCGGATTGCTTCATATGAGACCGCTTCAGCGTTGGCTTCACGACCGGGTCCCGAGATGAGCATGGCGACGCGGCACGTACCGGGTCTTAGTCACCCCGTCCTGCCGTCAGACCTTCAGCCCGTGGTCGGACCTTGCTTTTCTTCGGGTAGGAGTTCCCCTAGTGCAAGTGTCCAGGCATGTTGTTGTATCAACAGATGCCTCTGCCATGGGCTGGGGTGCCATGTGCAACGGGCATGCAGCTGCGGGGCTCTGGACTGGGCCCCAACTGCAGTAGCATATCAACTGCCTCGAGTTGCTAGCAGTATGGCTTGCTCTGCGCCGCTTCAAATCACTGCTACACGACAAGCATGTACTGGTCCGTACGGACAAAATTACGGCCGTTGTGTACATCAACCACCAAGGCGGTCTACGCTCCCGTCGTATGTCGCAACTCGCCCGCCCGCCATCTCCTCCTTTGGAGTCAGAAGCATCTGAGGTCACTTCACGCCGTTCATGTCCCAGGCAAGCTCAATCGTGCAGCTGACGAGCTCTCATGTCAGCCCGCCCTTCCGGGAGAATGGTGACTCCACCCCAAGACAGTCCAGCTGATGTGGAGACGCTTTGGGGACGTTCTGGTAGACTTGTTTGTCTCCTCGGACACGTCCCACTGCCAGCTGTTTTAATCCCTGTCCGAGGGGACCCTCGGCATGGACGCGCTGGCATACAGCTGGCCTCGGGGCCTACGCAAATACGCGTTTCCCCCAGTGAGCCTTCTCGCACAGACACTGTGCAAGGTCAGGGAGGACGAGGAGCAGGTCCTCTTGGTGGCGCCATACTGGCCCAATCAGACTTGGTTCCCCAAACTGGTGCTCTTCGCGACAGCCCCTCCTTGTCAAATTCCTCTGAGGAGGGATCTCCTTTCTCAGAGAGGGGGCACCCTCTGGCACCCGCGTCCAGACTTGTGGAATTTCCACATGTGGTCCCTGGATGGGACACGGAGGTTCTAGGTGTGCTACCTCCAGCGGTAGTAAACACCATCACTTCAGCTAGAGCCCCATCTACAAGACACGCTTACAGGCTGAAGTGGAACCTGTTCGTCGATTGGTGCTCTTCCTGCCGGGAAGACCCCCGTAGATGCCCGGTCAGGGTTGTGCTCTCTTTACTGCAAGATGGGTTGGAGCAAAGGTTGTCTCCCTCCACCCTCAAAGTGTATGTTGCCGCTATTGCTGCACATCACTATGCAGTAGACGGTAAACCCTTTAGGGATCAGGTGGTGAACTTGCAAGCGCTACTCCGAGAGGAGGCAGGCCCAGCCATTGCTCTGCTCCACGCCTTGCGCGTTTACGTGGACCGCACGCAGAACTTCAGGACCTCAGACCAGCTCTTTGTCTGCTTTGGAGGACAGCAGAAGGGAAAGGCTGTCTCCAAACAGAGACTTGCCCACTGGATAATGGAGGCTATAGTCTTGGCATACCAGGCCTGGCGCTTACTGTGCCCCCTCGCTGTAAGAGCACACTCTACGAGAGGTGTTTCATATTCTTGGGCATTGGTGCGGGGCGCCTCGAAAGCAGACATTTGTAGAGCTGCCGGCTGGGCAACACCGAACACGTTTGTGAGATTCTATAATCTCCGTGTAGAGCCCGTGTCCTCCCGTGTTCTTGCCTCATATGGCCAGTAACACCGGACCCACTCGGTGTCAATCACGCTTGCTGCGCCATTCCTCTCTACGGACCGAATACGTGCGCTTTATTGCTTCTCAGTTCAGTTCCCCTTGGCGAACCCTGCTGAAGTTCCTCCTGCACCCACGGCAGTCAGGCGTGGCGGAGCGCCAGACGCCAGGTCCAGCACTCATGTGTTTGCCCAAGGTCAGCCCTTGTGCTGGGCTAGGTGCCCGTGTGTAGTGATTCCCCATCGGGTGATCCCACATGTGTATTCTTCTACCTCAGAGACTTCCATATGTAGTACTGCCCTTGCCCTTACGCAGGATGTGGCTTCCGTAGCGTTCCTCTACTTGGAGTACGCTTTCCCAGTGTTATCCATACCCACTGTACGGAACAGCAGTGGCTGTCATCTCTGCCTAAGCCCTGTCCTATCTTCTGTCCCAACTGGTGTGGGGGGACTTGCCGGCTTCCACAGGGTACTGGAGGGGGTCAGCAATAGTGGCATTTTCATAGGGATCCCTTTTACGTCAATCACTATGACATAACGTAGAATGTGACTAACTGAAAGGGAACGTCTCGGTTACGTATGTAACCCTCGTTCCCTGAAGGAGGGAACGGAGACGTTACGTCCCGTCGCCACAGTTGCTGTACCACCGCTGTACGGCTGGGGCACACAGTCTCGGCTCCTCAGTGAAAAACTGATGTGCGTCTGCACGCGCTCTCCTTTTATACCCGCACTGCGGGGCGGGGTGTGTGTGGCAAAGCACGTATGCCAATTGTCATTGGCCTGTTTTGTTAACACTTGAAGGTGATTGGGCTCTCGGGCGAGATCCCATTTACATCAGTCACTATGACTTAATATCTCTGTTCCCTCCTTCAGGGAACGAGGGTTACATACGTAACCGAGACGTTCTCTATTCTAAAGTGTTACCACAAATATTGTATTAAAAATAAATCTTTAAATATAAAAATAAATAAATGTTATACTAATATGTTAAAGTATGCTAATGCTCATATATTGTAATGTAGTTAAAGATACATATTTTTTTCAAAAAGAAAAATAAATACATATATATAAAAGTAGCAAGTTTATTTACAATGAATCATTTTGAATCATGGCTCACTCACTGATTGAAACAAATGGTTTCTGACTTGCTGAAAAAGCAACTCATACTCTACTTAAATTAAATGAACTGAGAACTGTTACTGTTTTGTACTAAAAACATGTGAAATTAATTGTAAATGCAAATAGTGTATGAAAAAAAACATGAAAAACACATATTACAAAAAAGAAAAAATGTTATTCTATAAGTTAATATTCTAATGTTCATGAAGACAGAAAATAAATGCCACTCCCAAAAAAGATTAAAATTAAAATGCACATCCAAAAAGAACCAATGTTTTAGTTTAGTTTAGTTTAGTTTAGTTTAGTTTAGACTATTTGTAAAATATGTGGTTTAAACAAATTACTGTATGGAGGATAATAAAAAGTACTGGAAGAATTGTTAACAACTGGAACTGGAAAAAAACAAAAACATCCTTACCATTTCCTTCTCTAATGCACAGCGAGTGCGTCATTGTTTTATGTTAATGTATGGGGGAGTGTGTCATCTTGTGATTATGTGCATGTTGCGCGTATAGGATCAGCTGGCAATGTGACCAACGTTCACTGTGGGAGAACATACAGAACAGGCAGAAAAATCTGCCAGCACCCTTAGGACTCAAAGCAACTCAAGCAAACACACACACATAGGCAGACAAAAACAGCACACACTCATTGCAGTCATTCATGTGCAAATAGTGCAAATGGAATGCTTAACAAACTGTCTAAATAAGGTACAACTGATTCTATTAGCTGATTGGCTACAGACTCCATTATGGCTGCTTGGCTGAGAATGGAAATAATTAGTCTTTCACTCATTCTTATTCAGCACAAAAGCTCTAAAACATTTCCCATCATTACATATTGCTGGGATGCTATTTAGTGGCTGTTTTGTTTGTGACGTTTTGTGTTGTTGTCTAATGTGATGGGTTTGGGATTGCATCGTGATGGCTGGATAACTCTTACTAAATGAGCTCCTCGGCACTACAGCAGATTAACTGAACTACAGGTGAGTAGAGAAATGACGAGATGAGCTGAGACCTTGTTACAATCAGGAAATGCTTTCCAATAAAATGATTTAAGCTTCTTTTTCCTCTGGATTCGATATATGGACATCTAGAGCTGGACAGATAAACATATCAGACAGATCCACAATAGACAGATAATTACCTCCTAGAGTCAATTTTAGTAATTTATCCCAAGACCATCACAAGGCTTGACGCCGAGATATCGTGATCCAAGATTATTGAACTGCTTCTGGACGGTCTCACCTCTAATTCTTCATTGCAGTATATAATTATGTCACACATGTGGGGCAATGGGTATCTCCAGCTCCATCAGTAGAGGTTTAAGGTGCAATTAGTAAGTAATTGACTGTGTTTGTCGCTGTAATATTCTGATAAATATATTCTGTGCTAACCAGCTTCACTCTCCTGTGTGCTTTACCCATTTCATTGGTCAGCATAGTTCCTAGGGAAATACGGAGACAATATTAGCAGAGCACAAATCTGTGTAGGTTCTGGGAAGTGCTGGGCTGTGACGCTGGAGGGATTTTTGGACCACAAATCTCTGACAAAGGGCGATGCTTGCTAGAAGGGATAATCCAGTGGTTTTTGACTCCGTTTCTTATCTAAACCAACACCAATAACATTATTTCTCTCATGAGGACCTTACAAATGCATGAAACACTTTCAGATGCTGCAATTTGCCACTTTTGATTCTAAAAAGAAAAATAATTAATGTCTTAGGAAACTGCATTTATGTTAGAGCACTGAGAATTATGATCATATGCTGTATAATAATATGCATAAAAAAAACAAAAAAACAAAACAAAAAAAATTGCATATACTGTATACATTGATCAGCCACAACATTAATGCCACCTGCCTAATATTGCGTAGGTCCCCCTCGTGTTGCTAAAACAGCTCTGATGCATCGAGACCTCTGAACGTGTCCAGCACATCTCATAGATCAAGGATCCTCAACTCTGGACTTTGAGATCCACTTTCCTGTTTCCTGTTTTCCAGTTTAGCTCCAACCCTAATCAAACACATCTGAACAAGCTAATGAAGGTCTTCATGATTACTACAAAATTGCAGGTAGGTGTGTTTTATCCAGGTTGGAGCTAATCTCTGCAGGAAAGTGGATCTCGAGGTCCAGAGTTGAGGACCCCTGCCATAGATGCTCAACTGGACTGAGATCTGGGGAATTTTGGAGGCCAAGGCAACCTCTTGAACTCTTTGTCATGTTCCTCAACCATTCCTGAACAATTTTTTGCAGTGTTGCATGCTGAAAGAGGCCACTGCCATCAGGGAACACCATTGCTATCAAGGAATTCACGCAGTCTGCAACAATCTTTAAGTCTGTGGTGCGTGTCAAAGTAATGTCCTCATGAACACCAGGACCCATGGTTTCCCAGCCCACTGGATCCACCTGCCTGCCATCTTCCTGATGCCAGTTCAATAGCTGTCCTTCTGTGCACTTTTGGTAGGTACTAACCACTGCATACCAGGAACAGGCCAAAAAATTTGGCATTTTGGAGATGCTCTGACCAAGTCATAAAGCCATCACTATTTGGGCCTTGGCAAAGCTCTTTTTGCTTGCCCATTGTCCCTGCTTCCAACACATTGAATTCAACAACTGACTGTTCACATGCTGTCTAATTTATCCCACCCCTTGACATGTGCCACTGCAATTATATAATCAATGTTATTCACTTCACATGTCAGTGGTTTTAATGTTGTGGCAGCATACAGTATATGTTGTGATCAGCATACAGTGTATATTAGAATACAGGAAAGCCCCTGATGAAACTGTAAAATTTAAACTGTAAGACTAGGGTGTCACGCCCCTGGACTGTTTTGTTGTGGTTTTTGCTTCCCATGTGTTCCCTGTGACCCAGTTTCTCCCCAGTTTGATTGTGTTAATTTTCTCCAGGTGTGTTTTGTTTTCCCCTGATTTCCTTGTCTTTAAAAGCCCCAGTCCTTTCAGTTTGTGTTTGTCGGGTCTACTTGTTGGATGTTGTGTGTTTCCTGTGATGGATTTTCCCCTGTGATTCCAGTATTAAAGACTGTTCAACATTTCTCCACGTCTCTCTCTCGTTCCTCCCATCGAATCGTGACATAGGGATGAATAAGTATTTAAATTCTGGCCGATAACGATAAGCCAGTAATTATATTTTTCATGTCATGGCCGGTCACTGATAAATGGCTGATACAAAAATGTCAATTTTGTCTAAATAAATAAAGAATAAAACACTACACACTAAAACCACTTATCTTAAATACTGAGTGAATGTAGGTATCACAACATTATAATGCACAGTATGAAAAATTAATATTAATTTTCTAAAAATTACATTTACCAGTTATTAAACTATTTCTGTTTTTCAAAGATTAGCTTGAAATGAGCATCAGATGGTGGCAATGGTAATCGAAATGTAAAAATAATGGATAGTAGCAACACAATTAACTATACAAAAACATACAATACTTACAAAAATAAAAAAACCAAAACAAAACAAAACAAAAAAATGTAATAAGAACCAAATAAACTCTGATATCCAATATAGTAATGATATATCATGCGTCCCTAATTCTAACTTTTAAATTTGTACAAACTGTCCAATATGTCTAACCAACCATCCAATAAAGTGCTGTGACACTATCTAGACACACATCTGTAAACCAGCTTTTGCTAGAAACAGCAGATTCAGACATCAAAGTCTGATATCCCGAGTGGCAGAACTGTGAGCTGAGATCTCCCCCCGGACTGAAAACTGGAGAGTGCTTTTGTTCTGTTCACTTACCCCTAACATGATGGATCACTTTGATTAGAGCTCAGCAGTTCACAACATCTCACATCTGAGCGCCTCCTAACAACTTTGATTTTCACAAGTCTCTTGCGCTCTCTCACACACACACAGACACCCACAATAAGAACTACAGTAGGTATGTAGGAGAAGATGGATGTTGAGGAGCAATGACTAGACAAGCCCACACATCACTATCAAATGATACACACGTGGTCAGAATTGTTGGTACCCTTGGTAAATATGATCAAAGAAGGCTCTGAAAATAAATCTACATTATTAATCCTTTTGATCATTTATTTTTTTAAAAAATCACAAAAATCTAACCTTTCATTGAACTAAAACAATTGAATACGGGGGAAAATCTCATTATGAAATAAATGTTTTTCTCAAATACACGTTGGACACAATTATTGGTACCCCTAGAAATTCTTATAAGTAAAATATCTCTGAAGTATATTCCCATTCATATTTACAATTTTTGTAAATTTGATTAGGATTATGAACATGGAATTATCCAGCCATGGCTTCCTGTTTCACAGAAATATAAATAAGGGAAAACAAAGTCCAAATTCCCTTAATCATCCATCACAATGAGAAAAACTAAAGAATATATTTCTGATTTGCAGCAAAAGATAATTGATCTTCACAAATTAGTGAAGTGGGTTTAAGAAAAGAGCTAGAGCTGTGAAAATTCCTATTTCCACCGTCAGGGCAATAATTAAGAATTTCCAATCAACATAAAATGTTACGAAACTGCCTGGAAGAGGACGTGTATCTATATCGTCCTAATGCACGATGAGGAGGAAAGTTTGAGTGGCTAAAGACTCTCCAAGGACCACAGCTGGAGAATTGCAGAAAATAGTTGAGTCTCGGGGTCAGAAAACCTTAAAATAAATGGTCAAACAGCACCTACATCACCACATGTTGTTCGGGAGGGTTTCAAGAACAATTCTCCTAGCTCATCCAAAAACAATCTCCAGCATATTCAGTTATCAGACACGACTGGAACTTCAAATGGGACTGGCTTCTATGGTCAGATGAAACTAAAAAATTTGCTTTTTAGCAGCAAACACTCAAGATGGGTTTGGTGAACACAGGGATAAAAAGTACCCCACGTGTACAATAAAATATACTGCTGTATTTTTTATGTTGTGGGCCTATATTTCTGCTGGAGGTCCTGGACATCTTGTTTAGACACGTGACATCATGGATTCTATCAAATACCAACAGATAAAAAATCAATAAGTGACTGACTCTGTTAGAAATCTTATAATGGGCCATGTTTGGATCTTTCAACCATACGATAATCCAAACACAAACCTCAAAAATAACACAAATGGGTCACTGAGCACAAAACCAAGCTGCTGCTATGGCCATTCCAGTCCTCTGACCTGAACCCTATAGAAAATGAATGGGGTGAACTGAAGAGGAGAAGCACCAACATGGAGCTGGGAATCTAAAGGGTCTGGAGTGATTCTGGATGAAAAAAAAGTGCTCTCTGATCTCTTGTCAGGTGTTCTCTAACCTCATCAGGCATTATAGGAGAAAATTTAGAGCTGTTAAACTGGCAAATGGAGGTTTCAAAAAGTATTGAATAAAAGGGTACCGTTAATTGTGGCCAATGTGTATTAGAGAAAAACATTTATTTCATTATGATATTTCCCTCCATTTTAAATTCTTATTCTCCAATGAAAGGTTAGATTTTTGTGATTTTTTTTTTTAAATAAAAGATCAAAAGGATTAACAATGCAGATTCATTTTCACAGCCTTCTTTGATCATATTTACCAAGGGTACCAACAATTCTGACCACATGTGCATTTAAATCATCTAAGAGAAAAAGAGAGCCATCACGAAAGAAAGAACATTGGTCAGGCAATTAAAGACCCATGAAATTTTGTGGATTTTAGTTGTTATTTGTTAACCTAGAAATGCTTTTTTTTTTTTTTTTTAGATAGGAAAAGTCCTGCAAAATCATCAATGCTTACCTTAAGGTTAGAGAATATTAGGATGGAATTTATTCTCCCTTGAAAAATCAATGAAAAGGAGAGAAAAAGGAGAAAATACGTGCAGAGTTAATTTCTAGTCTTCTCTCTTGCTTGTCACGGATAAGCCGAGCTGAAGGGATGATAATAAGGAAATACAATCAATACTGCTCCATCAGCTCCTCCCAACTCACCCTGAATAAAGCCATCTTCATCTAAGACATCCTTCTCACACTGTCTCTGCTCCTCTCTCTGCTTTTGATCTCTAACGCAGAGGACATGACTTGTATTTCAGTAACAGAAAGTAAAATATTAGAAAAAAAGGCACAGAAATAGACTTTACACATTTCACATTATTAACCTTGTGCCATTCTAAACCAGTGGTTCTCAAACCTTTTTGATTCCAAGGACCCCCAACATCCACAAAAATAATCAGTGGCCCCATGACTTTTCCTGTTGTTTGTGGTTTACTGATTAAGTTATTTATTTATTTTTTTTAACCCACAATTTCTACCACATAAAATATTTTAGAGCTTTACATAACTAGAAAAAATTATATTCATTATAAAAATGCTCATGTTTTAGATTTTATTAATTTACATAACTTTCCTGATACAACCTTAAGCAGGTTTTTCAAGACAATGGATAATTATTATTATATTATTTTTTAAAGCTTTTTAGGTGTTTTAGATAATTTCAATACTCAATTTGTCTTGTTTTAAATCATTTTAAGTCATCTTGAGGCTCCTTTGCAAATTGCCCCTAATGGAGCCCAGCCCCCTGGTTGAGGACCACTGTCCTAAACCTTGGGTTAACATGACTTGTTTTAATACCTGTAGGGTGACCATATGTCCTCTTTTTCCTGCACATGTCCTGCCCAGGATTTCTTAATTGCCTGAAATGTCTGGGATTCAGGTTTGTTTTCCTATTGATGTGCCCTCTACAGTCTTCATACATTATATGTACCCGTCTTTGTATTGCTTTGACCGCTCTTTTTGACCAAAAACAAAGCCAAAATCAGATATTTTAGGCAATTTAGAAATCCAGGTCAGATCGTGTATGAGAAAAAGGATGTATGGCCACCCTAAACACCTGTTAGTCCATCTATGAAACTGTTGCCACATAAATCCACTCTGTTTGTTCTAAATCTTCTGAAATAAACTTAAAAAATGTGAGTCTCTGCATTACTCCTGGTTGCATGTTTGTTTATCAATGTTGACCTCAACCATTTGCTAAAACTGTGTTTGGTAACAATTTCTGCAACTACACAAAGCTCATAGACAGTCAAGTATTATCCAGTTTGTGATTGTTTGTCCTTAAAAACTCACTGCAACATTCTAGCACTGCATGTTTATATATATATATATATATATATATATATATATAGACCTCATTGGTACTAACACAGATTTAGATAGTTTTTTTTTTTTTTTTTTTTTTTTAAATGCCTTAAACTGGGGGTTAAAACGATGTTAAACCACATTTAAGTGTAGAAGTGAGTAGAGAAAGGAGTAAAAAGCTCAAAGAAAAGCTTCAGACAGAGAGATACACAGTTCCCTAGATGGATTTATTTACAGTCTAGCATGTATATCAGCTTCATGCCTCCAGTCTGCTTCATAAGGTTACAAATGAGCCCATTAACACAGCAAAAAACTACCCTTTAAGAAACAGACAGCTGATACCTTATCTACATCAATCACTACCCCCTACGTGGAGCACAGACAAATGTGTGCAGCTAATGAGAGATGGATGTCAAGACCGAGAGAGAAGAAAGATGTTTTGCTAGAATGTGCATTAACACACATCTGAGTTAAAACACACACACACACACACACACACACACACACACACACACACATTCCAAAAGGCTTCAGTGCACAGGCAAGTATTACTGAGTTTAAGCTGTTTAATTAATTTAACTTCCCATCAGTGTAGGTGTCCATTCTGCCTGTGGCATTCCATGCCCTCAAAAACACACATAATATGACATGTGTATGAGTCTTTAACCCCAACCTTTGACCCCTCACACTTCAATTACATTACATTTGGACTCAATTATGCCTGTATTTAGCCTTGTCCACTTGTCATTTGAAACGGATACATTCATCCAGCAAAATAGAATCTACATTTACCACCAGCAAACATTTCAACTGCATATTATCTTGTTATCAAAACAGTTCCACATATTATGTTATGTTCCACATATGATTTACGAATATTCATGAACTGTGACAAAGTATTATGAATTATTAAATTATTATTATATTTAATATATATATATATATACACATACAGTGGGTACGGAAAGTATTCAGACCCCCTTAAATTTTTCACTCTTTGTTATATTGCAGCCATTTGCTAAAATCATTTAAGTTAATTTTTTTTCCTCATTAATGTACACACAGCACCCCATATTGACAGAAAAACACAGAATTGTTGACATTTTTGCAGATTTATTAAAAAAGAAAAACTGAAATATCACATGGTCCTAAGTATTCAGACCCTTTGCTCAGTATTTAGTAGAAACACCCTTTTGATCTAATACATCCATGAGTCTTTTTGGGAAAGATGCAACAAGTTTTTCACACCTGGATTTGGGGATCCTCTGCCATTCCTCCTTGCAGATCCTCTCCAGTTCTGTCAGGTTGGATGGTAAACGTTGGTGGACAGCCATTTTTAGGTCTCTCCAGAGATGCTCAATTGGGTTTAAGTCAGGGCTCTGGCTGGGCCATTCAAGAACAGTCACGGAGTTGTTGTGAAGCCACTCCTTCATTATTTTAGCTGTGTGCTTAGGGTCATTGTCTTGTTGGAAGGTAAACCTTCGGCCCAGTCTGAGGTCCTGAGCACTCTGGAGAAGGTTTTCGTCCAGGATATCCCTGTACTTGGCCGCATTCATCTTTCCCTCGATTGCAACCAGTCGTCCTGTCCCTGCAGCTGAAAAACACCCCCACAGCATGATGCTGCCACCACCATGCTTCACTGTTGGGACTGTATTGGACAGGTGATGAGCAGTGCCTGGTTTTCTCCACACATACCGCTTAGAATTAAGGCCAAAAAGTTCTATCTTGGTCTCATCAGACCAGAGAATCTTATTTCTCACCATCTTGGAGTCCTTCATGCGGGCTTTCATGTGTCTTGCACTGAGGAGAGGCTTCCGTCGGGCCACTCTGCCATAAAGCCCCAACTGGTGGAGGGCTGCAGTGATGGTTGACTTTCTACAACTTTCTCCCATCTCCCGACTGCATCTCTGGAGCTCAGCCACAGTGATCTTTGGGTTCTTCTTTACCTCTCTCACCAAGGCTCTTCTCCCCCGATAGCTCAGTTTGGCCGGACGGCCAGCTCTAGGAAGGGTTCTGGTCGTCCCAAACGTCTTCCATTTAAGGATTATGGAGGCCACTGTGCTCTTAGGAACCTTAAGTGCAGCAGAAATTTTTTTGTAACCTTGGCCAGATCTGTGCCTTGCTACAATTCTGTCTCTGAGCTCTTCAGGCAGTTCCTTTGACCTCATGATTCTCATTTGCTCTGACATGCACTGTGAGCTGTAAGGTCTTATATAGACAGGTGTGTGGCTTTCCTAATCAAGTCCAATCAGTATAATCAAACACAGCTGGACTCAAATGAAGGTGTAGAACCATCTCAAGGATGATCAGAAGAAATGGACAGCACCTGAGTTAAATATATGAGTGTCACAGCAAAGGGTCTGAATACTTAGGACCATGTGATATTTCAGTTTTTCTTTTTTAATAAATCTGCAAAAATGTCAACAATTCTGTGTTTTTCTGTCAATATGGGATGCTGTGTGTACATTAATGAGGAAAAAAATTAACTTAAATGATTTTAGCAAATGGCTGCAATATAACAAAGAGTGAAAAATTTAAGAAGGTCTGAATACTTTCCGTACCCACTGTATATATATATATATATATATATATATATATATATATATATATATATATATATATATATATATATATATATATATATTGAAGTATTATATGAAAAAAATGATGAATAAACTAATAGTACATCTTATTGGGTCTTGCTTCTACAGCAGTCATATCATATCATAGTCATACCTACAGCAGTCATATCATACAAAGAGAGTATCATTCTCTCTGATTTCTCATTTTACAACACACAACGCACAACCAGCTAAGCAGAATTTGCATTTCTTTCATGACAACTTTCGGAAGATTTTAGCATGGTAATGGATATGACAATGTTCATGTATTTGTTCTTGGTAGAATAGATCTGCTACACTGCTGCTGCTGTTGGTTACATACACAGATACGGTGCTGTGAGTATTTAAGACATAATGCTCCTGCACAAATAGCATGTATAATAACCCATAGCAGATCTATACAGGTGGAGCTGGGGAAGGAGGAGTGTTTCAGAGGAACTCTGAAAGTGCGCTGCGAACTGTTCTAGTGAATGGTAACCAGCCATTTAAATGTAAAGCAGCAAGCTTATTGGCTGCATATGCAACATGAACCAATCAGCTTGTGCCAAGTAGTTTAACGCTGTGAATACATCAATTTGTGTTAACGACCCATCAGTCTGTGCCATCGAGAGTTTCATGACAGAACTTCCCATTTTAGCACCAGCAAACATATAAAATTGCAGTTTGGGTTGTGTATCTTATTAACAAAATATTAATAAACATACAGTTGCTTCTGTATCAGACATACCATACTTTTTTGTTTTATGTTTCTTATTGGGCCAAAATAGTCACATTTGGGTTTTTAATGATACTTTTCACCCATCTCTCTAATTTCTCATTATTATTATTATTATTATTATTAAGAAGAAGAAGAAGAGGAATAATAATTAATATGCATTAAATGGTTAAATAGTCAATTGGACACAATCTTAATCATGACATGGCTTCACAGAAATACAGGGAATAAATCAGGAACATTATTAGCTAATTAGTCACTTTTTCTCTCTCTTACCTGCTGACCTGTGCAGCTCAGGGTGATCCAGGAACATTAGCTCATCAACTCTATCAAACTTTGCATCATTTTAATGCATGCAATTAATGCATAACACCTTCCTTTATGAAAACTATTTAGATAATTAACTTCTTTAGCTAATTAACTGCTTCAGCTTCAGTAATTTATATGGCACATCTATTTTGGTACGACGTGACTGGTGTTTGCAATGCTAATAAATAATTTGATCTAATATTGTCATTGAATGCAGAACCTAGAGGTTAATGAATATTTGCCAAAAACACAAGTATTATCTAATCAACAGCAATAGCCAAACTTATAGCTCGTTGTCCAGTGCCCAGTCTTACATTACTTCTGGCTGTTTTCAGATATTTTTAGAAAGAAAATATAATATTATATGCAACCATAATGCATCATATGATATATATTTAGGATATATGTCCCCAGTTGTCTTGGGAACCATCCACCGCATTCTCTTTTGTAAGGTAACCAAGGTAATGCATCACATGATCTTTGCTTCAAGGTTTTACATTGAAGCCTACACTCTTAAAAATAAAGGTGCTTCAAAAGGTTCTTTAAGCGATGCCATAGAAGAAGAACCATTTTTGGTTCCACAAAGAACCATTCAATCAAAGGTTCTTTAAAGAACCATCTCTTGCTTAAATTTTTATAATCTGAAGAACCTTATTCGCCACAAAGAACCTTTTGTGAAACAGAAAGGTTCTTCAGATGTTAAAGGTTCTTTATGGAACCATTTAGACAAAAAGCTTCTTCTATGGCATCGTGAAGCACCTTTATTTTTAAGAGTGTAAGAGATCAGTGGCAGTCGGTAGGGGGATTGTCACCATAGTTACCACACACCTGCATTCAAAGTCATGTAATTAGTCACTTTATAAATACCTTTTGTCTTTGTAAAAACTTTAGTGTTGGCAGCTCATTTAGAATCCCTGTTCCTTGCATCCACTTGGCTGGTTTGTCTGTCATGGCTATTTGCCATTTCTAGATTCCACTCAATCTCTAGATTATCCCCACACTCTGCTTAGCCTGATCCCTTCAGGCAGGAGGAAGGATGACAACACGCATCCACCTTTGCTCAATTTCCAGTAGACAAAAAACTAACAAAAACAAATGAACACTATAAAACCACCAGGAACTCAGTTAACCAAGGTACTGAACATCTGCGGCAATCCATCATACCTCCTCTATGTAATACAACATCAGAAATCTTAAGAGGAAGAGCAATTACAGAGGCAACTTCTCTCATTAGCCTATGAGTGGTTCTCCTACATCATGAACTCATTAAAAATCTCAGTGAACCTGTGGTTTTCTGTGGATTACTCAGGATCCTCATGGAGATGAGGTGAAACACTGAACTATGTCTGTTTGGATTCTGTTTACTGAATTAAAAATTCATTAAATGCTCATTAAAAGTTCAGGGTTGTTAAATTATGCTTTGGTAATACATGACATTTCAAAAGTCTGTTTTTTTTTTTAAAGAAATGAATACTATTATTCAGGAAGGACTATTAAAACCAATAAACAATGACAGTAAAGATGCACAAAAGATTTGTATTTCAAATAAAATCTGTTCATCTGAACATTCTATTCATCAAAGAATCCTGAAAAAAAAAAATTATCATGGGTACATTATATTGGTTTACAAAATTGATCTTATGAAATGTTTCATAAGCACCAAATCAGCATAATGGTTTCTGAAGGATGATGTGACTACTAAAAAATTAGCTTTGCCATCACAGGAATTGCATTTTAAAATGTATTAAAATAGAAAACAATTGCAATAATATTGCACAATATTATCCTGAAGCTCTTTGATATTAACTTATCAAAGAAGGTATCACCTTCAACTTGCATCCCCTAGACCAGTAGAAAGACTAAAGCAGAATGTTTCTGAAGATAATACTGTAGCACTTCACAGCACATGCTTCAACTATCTTCATAATTTACTTGTTCGGTATAATCCTCTGAGTTGCCAGCAGTCAGTAATTGGATTAACCACAACAAACAAACATAAGACACCACTAAGATTATTAATGTTACAAAGAGCACAGTACAGCAATAACAAATGGAAAGGACCAATTTAAGATTAATTTCTGAGCGCGCGCACACACACACACACACACACACACACACACACACACACACACACACACACACACACACACACACACACACACACACACACACACATTCAGTTCTGTACCGGAGTATGGTGGAGCCTAGGAAAAAAAAGATCACACTTACAGTGCAACAAAGAGAAAAGTTTCTGGAAAGGTTGAAATATTCATAATGTATGAAACATAACAATCTAAATATAATGACTTTCTTTCATAAGTGCAATGGCACCACAAGTGTGTGAGCGGAGAAAATGGGCAGATAAATTAAATTCACAGAGCATGTTTTGACAACTTTAATACTTTTTGCCCAACTCTTCCATGTCTAACAGCTTTATTTTCTCAGCATGCAGACTTTGCACTGCCGAAATTGCAAAACTAACACAATTCAGCCAACAAAAAAGTGTATCCATAAGCATGCATAAGCAAGATCCTATAATTGCAGTCTGGTTGATAATGTATCATTAATTTGTGCAGTTGATCTTATACTGACTTGGATGTTTGAAACTTTAGGAAGGACATAAGTAATTAAATGGCAAATAAGCTGGATTTAGAACAGAAGGAGAGAGAGAGAGAAAGAGAGAGGGAGTAAGGGAGTTGTTTATCTTTATGCCTCACATAGACAGCAGTGATGGATCAGCAATTTTCCAAGTTGTTCCTCATATATTAGGAGACTCATAGGCTTATTGCTCTTGGTTTAAACATTTCAATATCAAACAGCTACACAGCGTACAATGCTTTGAATTCATAACAACATTTCAAAAGAACAGCAACTTGTTTTCAGATGTATTTACAATCTGAGGAGAGCTGGTTGCTGGATTATTCTCTTTCCATTTTTTTTTTTTTAAACATATACTAAGTGACATTTACAAGCTACTACAGCACTACAGTGAGTAAATATTATTATTATTATTATTATTATTATTGGTTATTAATATTATTTATTATTAATCTATAAAGTTTGTGTGTGTGTTATGTATATGAAAATACACAATATGTTTTATGAAGAACAGAAATGATAATTTATCATTATCAAGTATAATTATTATCCCAATGTTAGAACAGTCAGTGGCTAAAAACAAAAATGACCTTAATTGTTTATTAATATGAACAGTCAACATTGTGCAAGTTTGTTTGTATTTGGAGGTAATCTTTGGGAAAATGCACTAAAAGCTGATATTCTGCAGAAGCAGTTACATATTTATAAAGCTGTTGTTAAACAGAGTGCTGGTGTTAAGTGACCATTATGAAGTGCAGTCTGAACTCCATAGATGAATCTCTTTCTAAAAACCAGCTGCAAAGTGTTTCAATTGATTTTTGAGCTCATGGGGGGGGAAACAAACAAACAAACAAACAGACCATTTGTGGTTAAGAAAGAGTGGCAACACAAAGATAACTAGCTGAATTCAAGATCAGAACCTATCCATCATAAACCAGTCTTGAACAGCATATAATATAATATAATATAATATAATATAATATAATATAATATAATATAATATAATATAATATAATATAATAAGCTGGTTATTTCAACAGAGTGGACCAGATTTTAATGAACAAGACATGAGCATATCTTCCTCTGCTTGGAGTGAAAGATCTACCTGCATCCTTCAGGCCTGGTCACCACAACATGCAGTTCAATGAGAACGACAGCGTGAGGTGAGACAGAGCACACTCTCTGTAATGAACCCATAGCATCCCCTAATGAGAGTCATTTACTTATTGCAGATCAAGCAGAGGCCAGTTTCTATCTGCTACAAAAGACAAAGAACAGGAAGTAACCTATTACAAAAAGCAACAAAGGACACACAGAACTGTAGTTGTAATAACTGCACTGAGTCTAACATAATCTAAGCTTTGAAAGACATGATGATGACAGCAAAATCTTCAATCAAACCTGATCCTTCGATCTGTTTGTAAGTCTGAATGACCCAGAGATCTGCAAAAATCACACAGTCTCTGTGTGAGACGCCTTTCCACTGAGATACCGCGTATCAACAGCACTGAAACTGATGAAGAGCTCTTATGGAGAAAGCTTTGATTGAAGAAAAACTGGAGAGAGTGTGTGCGAGAAGGTGAGCTATTCTTTTATAGGAAAACATGTGACTCAAGGAAAGCACTTGCCTGACTTCCTGCCACGGAAAATGGCTTCATAGCCTGACCAAATGTTATTATCAATATGGTCAAATTTCTGTATTATTCTTGCATGTTTTACAACACTTTCAAAGTGAAATGTCAAAGGACTGGTGCTTAAAGCGTATTAACTTTTATCCGAAACTGATGAAAGTGAACCTATCAATGTTTTATTATGTTGGTTGTTGTACATATCACAGCAGTGTGGGAATTAAATGTTCAGTGATTGTCTCTAAAAGGTTTATGCTCTATTGCATTTGAAAATAATGTACAATTCACACTAAACCCTACCCTAAACCGAACCAGTTGTTTAACAAAAGCAAACATGAGATAAAAATCCATTTGCTGAAGCAACCATGACATTTTAGCTTCTAGATGTATTTGAGCTCTATTGTAACTCTTGTTTCGTAGGACTTGTACCAGAGCACTCTGCAACACAAGTGCAATCCTGTACCAGGTGAGCTACCAAGCAGGTTTACTAGCCATATGGAGCTAGTTATGTGTTGCAAAACATCTGAATGTATTAGTTTACAAATCATGAACTTCGGAGACTTCTATGTAAATTTTGTGCTTTTTAGATTTTTTTTTTCCTCAGAAAAAGGCAAATGTAATGTGACTGGAGTTTAAAAAGAGACCTCATAATGTCTCGAACTGTGCTCAGATCTACCGAGTATCAAGTAACAGGGTTCCTACACATTTTCCATTTCAAAATTCCATACTTTTCCAAACTCAAATTTCCAAACCTTTCAGTAGATTTTCAGACCATATTTAACATAAATGGTTCATAGAGCATTATTTTCAGCTTTAAATTTGGCATATAGTCAGGGCCGCTGCTGACCAAATGGGTGCCCTAAGCAGGATTTATTGTTGTGCCCCCTCCCTTAAATATTATGGAAGTAAAAAAACACCTACTATAGTGGTCAAAATAGAACTTTAATAAAATATAAAAGTAAATAAATAAATAAATTGTAATTAAATTTTATTATTTACAAATTACAATTGTAGCGCTAGACAGTTACCTATGGCTATTATTTCATTAATACAGTTGTCTGATTGATTTTATGGTCTCAAGCATTCAGAAATCACGCAAAAGAAAATTAAGCAGTTTTACTACGAAAACCATGGTTAATTTTTGTAAGGGTTGTGAATGTGATGTCCACATGTTTTTTTTGTGGAAGAAATTAGAGGCTGTGTCATCTATAGCAAAAAGGTGGCCAAAAATGAAAGATTAAGTTGATATTTCAATTAAATGTTTGGTCAATAGCCTATTAAACAAGGATATGATCGTCCTGTAAGTGTAACAGCAGCAATTACCAGGCCTTTGGGGCCCTTTGCAGGCATTTGTAATAACATGTAATGTTGGAAAAAAAAACAAACAAAAAAAAAAAACAATAAACACCATCACAAAATTTGTAATGGTTTTACTGGTTATAATGGGACTTGTATTGGTTTTAATGGAAACTGTATTGGACCCTGGTCTCTTTCTGGTCACTTTCTATTAGTGGCTTGTTAAAATCAATAAATCCTAATGGAATATGTCCCAAAACACACTACAGAAAACCATTTTTTAATGGTTTTTATGGTTAAAAGTTGATGGTTTGTAATTTTTGTAATGGTATTTGTGATGGTATTAGAATTTTCTGTGATGATTCTATTGTTTCTTTCAGCAGGGTTGCCTCATTGTTTTTATATAATGAATTTTAAGTCATTTTAAAGGCTGTTGTTGGCTTAGGTTTGTTTTTATAACCACAAAAAATATTATCTTAATACCATCTTTTTTTTTTTTTTTTTTCTTGGCGTCGGATTGCTGATGTCTTTTCACAGGCATAGTTGTCCATCAATTATGATCATTTGCATTCAGCCGCAAACATGAGGAGCGAGCGGTCACGGTCGCGGGGCGCATCAGGTTTTTTTTTTTTTTTTTTTTGTGGAACTGGGATGGTGCCCCCCTGGGAGTTGGTGCCCTACGCAAACTGCGTACTCTGCGTATAGGGAGCGGCGGTACTGTATATAGTACAGTCATCTGTAAATATTTTTTCTAGTTTTATATAACCAACTTCCTTTGTGCATCACCATTTTATTTTGCACACACTATTTTGCCATCTTACTATGAATAAAACAAGAGCATGGATGCACATGAATTTACATATCTATTTGCTCAAAATTTGTCTTTCTTATGGTAGTACCTCTAATATCAAGGCCTAATGTCCAATTTAATATCTTCTGCAGAGGCACACAAACCATGACACGAAATGGGCTGATGGCATAAAATTTGCCAAGTTCAAGGGTTTATAAAAAAGACAGGTACTGTAAAAAAAAAGTGTTTAAAATTTGGCTTTTGTTAGGGCAGTATGCCATATTTCAAGGCCTTAGGTCTCTTTAATGCATACTTTGTGGAGGCCAGGAAACCACACTGCAAAATGGGCTGATGGCACAATAGGTGTGCATTGTCCTATATGCTAAGTTTCTCGTGCGCACATAAAAGTCTGTATATTTTTGTTTATTTTTGCAAAGGTCTTTAAGGCTATGTAATTCAGTGCTAAGAATATTGTGAGAAGAAACCCAAAATGCTTATAACCTGCAATTTTGCATAATGAAAAATTCCACCTTGAATTCATTGTCATATTTTGACTTTGACTTCATGTACAATAAATTTATTTTCAATATATTCTTAATTTTCTATTATAAAAAAAACTAAATAGGGGAAAAAGTCTGGAAACACAAATACCTTTCCATACTCTGCTTTGTTTTTCCCATACTTTTCCAGACCTGGAAAATACTTAAATTCCATACTTTTCCAAACCCCGTAGGAACCCTGAAGTACTAAACCAACATCAGATTACCTGAGCTATAATCTCCTAATTATCCACTGTTAATGTACAGTATATCAACAGTTTTCTCAGTTAAGGAACTACAAGGGTAAAAAAGAAAATTGCAGCATAGAACCTTTTTTTTTTTTTTTTTCAATCCAATAACAGTCAGTCTGTGAGGCCCCCTTGACTCTGACTAACACGTGGCCCTGCAATATATATGTAATGATGCCAGACACTTTCAAACAGATGATTTGGCTGGTGCTGTCTTGACTGTTTTGATCAGATTGGTTTTGTATGTATACTGTGAAGTCACATGCAGGTTTGTTATATTGTGTTTAGCAAGTTGATATCAGACAATACACTTTTTTGACACTGCAGTTATCGAGTTTCTTAATCAGTATCTTTCTTTTGTTGTCGAGACAAACATATGAACACTCCTAAAACCATAAATTTACCTGAGAAGCAAAACTGCATAAGTTAAGTTAGTTTTATGCTTAAAATAACTAAAAACAATTTCCAGTGGAGTGAACTGTACACTTGCACTAGATATATTCTTCAGTTCACTATATTCATAATATCTGATGTAATTTTGCTTACATATTTGTTTTTCTTAAAACAACAATACTGGAAAACAAAGATATTGATTAAGAAAAAAGACTTTATTCATTGTGATCTCTCTTATCAGCACAGGCCATTCACATCTTGTACCTTATCCTGTTTCCTTTTTAGTGGTTTTATCCAGCATATATCATATTTCAGAAACTTATTTTGTGTTTGCACATCTTCTTGGAAGTAATTTATGTAGTTTTATAAATGAGACCCTGGGTCTGAAGGCTATGGAGTTGTCAAATCCAACACATTTCAGCTTTAAGAGCATTAGTGAAATAAGCCTGTGTACAAGAGCTGATGAGCAAAATGTCAGTACTTACATGCTGCCTGTTTGTTTGTAATTGTACCTTTCTTTCAGACATAATGTGAAAGCAATACTGAAATATTTCCACTCAAACTGTTAAAAACATTAATCTCATTATATCCTGTTATTTTTTATTTGCCCTCAACGAAATTGTGAATTTCCAGTAAATGCAAATATAAAGGTTAGTACACACAATCTTGTCTTCACAGCTAATCATTTCTAACATTGGCTACTCACGTAATGCTAATTTACAAACTCACTGGAGTCAAATCCTTAGCTGTTATCTATAGGACTGTGATTTTGAGGCAGGATTGGTATATTTAAAGAATGTCTTTATCTCACCTCTTCAAGCACCACAGGGCTGAAATCACACTGAATGAGCGTTAGTCAAAGACCACTCTCAGCAAACATAAGCAGCGGTCTCTTGTGGCATTACATCAGCTTCATGAATAACTGACAGGCGAGGGTTGAATAATACACAATCTTTTGTCAACATCATTCACTGTTACCTGATGAACAACCACAAAATCTCATAATGTTCTTCCAATATCATGAGCTAAATTGCATCCACCTATACTTAATATAACTTGAATTTAATTTAAATAAAAAATTAAAATATAATCAATGTAATTCTACATAAAATCAATACGCTCAACCCAGGCTCATTAGAAAAAAAAAAAGTTCACAGCATTTCAGAAATTAAATGTATGATGACTGGCATTTACTAAAGTAATAATGCTCTGAAAATAACATACCACCTAAACAAAACCCTACTCTAATCATAACTGATAATGTTAAGAAAAGTGATGAGATAAAAACACATTTGCTGAAGCAGCCATCCTCAGCCATCAAAGACCTATGAGTCTTTGGAGCCTTTTTTTATAGTGACTCATGTTTTACAGGATTTGTACTCAAGTGCTCTGGGCAACTTTACTATCTCGGAAAAGTAATATTTAAGCTGGTTATGTGATGCAAACGTCAAAATATATTAGCAACAAAAAATCTACTAACTGACAAATTAGTGCAAAATTAACACTGGCATATACTGATGACTCATCCTGCACTACACACATTTTTATCCAATCAGATGCTCACTAGAATGACAGTGTCCCGCCCCCTATTACCACCTTCACCCAACTAGCATGGAGCAAATCTTAGTGACAGCCAAAGGACTATTAAAAAAGATGAAATCCCTTCAGTATGTCCCACCCAAACTTCCTGCTTCAATAGGAAATACATCAACAGGGAAAAAAAGACCAAGGCATTTCATGGGGTCTTATATATATATGGACCCTAACAATGTGTCTAGCAGCTTTTTAAAACTGTGCACATCAAACATTCGGGAATGAAAATAACAGTTTTAAAGAGCAAAGAGAGACCCTTTGAGGTGAGGTTTTTGGGGGGCATTAAAGTGACATTTGTGTAATCTTGGCCAGGTACTTGATAGAAGGCTTTGCACGAAGGCACAGAGGGACAGCTTTCAAAGACACACGGTGAACCAAGGGACTTAATAGCTCTCCATGCACATGTGGCTACAGTCAGAGATGAAATACTCACTGCCTCCTCATGTGGAAATGGTGCTTCATTATCAGCAGAGGGGAAACGGTCTCTTCAGTGGACACACACTACACACTTCTGTTGTCTGCAGACCCTTACAGATTCCACTCAGCAATCTGAAGAGAGGAGAGAGAGAGACAGAAACAAGCAGATGAAATGACAAAACATCCATGCTTGTTTGTATTTTTTACCCCACACTCTTATTTCACTCAGTGTCAGGGGAAAAACACCGTCTGTTCACTGAAAGCATTCCCAGGCTAACATGGCTGTATAATGTGGTAAGGATGTTATGTGTTCCGTTTCTGGTTCCCATGTATAAACTCTTTCTGCCACATGCAAGACAATCATCTTGTGAAGTGTTTCCAGGCTGGAAAAGAAAGAGACAGCAGGGGGAAAGTGGAAAATGAAGCTGGCATCAAGGTTTAATTGGCTATGTATATCTTCCAGGTATCCTCTTGTCAGTTTGGGGAATGTATGACTGGTTAAAGCTGAGAGACAGTCACTGTAATAGACCATGCAAGATGGTCTAGCAGGACCTCATGCTCACTGTTAACCCTCATTACAGAGTTTGCATTGAAACCAAATTTTGAGGTTTACATTCATCATTGTGATTAATTTAATATGATCCCTGTCTCTCCTCAATGCTGTAATTGATCTAAGGTACATTAAAAAGGCTCAGCTATATGTCAAAGAACAGTAGAAGGTTTACATTTTATCATAAGAAAATTGAACAGATGATGACATGAAAAAAAGATGATAAAAGAAGAAAAGAAAAGAAGAAAAATTATGTAGCCTTAACCCTACGGTGGTCTGCAGGGCATTTCTGGTGAAGAATGTTCTTTGAAAATGTTACTTATGTCACTTCTGATCAGAAATACAAAATATTTACAGTATATATATATATATATATATGTATATATATATATATATATATGAAGAGTTTATTTGCAAAAACAGATGACTACGTTTTTTAAAATTTTCAAAAATCATGTTTTTTATTATGTTATCATGTTTTTATTGTGTTTTATTGTGTTAGTTAGCTGTTTTTTTTAGTTATTTTTAACGAAGTCAAAAAAAAAAAAAAAAAAAAACCCAACTGCAGTTTGACAGATTAATTGGAATGCACAATGAAAAAACATGATTTCTGAGAATTGTTAAAAACGGAGTTGTCTGTTTTTGCAAATGAACTCTTCATACAGTATACATATATATATATATATATATATATATATATATATATATATATATATATATATATATATATATATATATATATATATTATGAGGTGCCGAACACGAAATAATTATATACAAATCTGAATATATAATTATAAGTCTGAATATATAGAAGTAAATCTGAATATATAGTTAAGTCTGAATATATACATGTAAATCTGAATATATAGTTATAAGTTTGAATATATAGAAGTAAATCTGAATATATTCTTATAAACCTGAATATATAGTTATAAGTCTGAATATATAGAAGTAAATCTGAATATATAGAAGTAAATCTGAATATATAGTTATAAGCCTGAATATATAAATGTAAATCTGAATATATTCTTATAAATCTGAATATATAGTTATAAGTCTGAATATATAGAAGTAAATCTGAATATATAGAAGTAAATCTGAATATATAGTTATAAGCCTGAATATATAAATGTAAATCTGAATATATTCTTATAAATTTGAATATATAGTTATAAGTCTGAAAATATAAATGTAAATCTGAATATATAGTTATAAGTCTGAATATATAAATGTAAATCTGAATATATTCTTATACATCTGAATATATAGTTATAAGTCTGAATATATAAATGTAAATCTGAATATATAGTTATAAGTCTGAATATATAAATTTAAATCTGAATATATAGTTATAAGTCTGAATATATAGAAGTAAATCTGAATATATTCTTATAAACCTGAATATATAGTTATAAGTCTGAATATACAGTATACATGTAAATCTGAATATATTCTTATAAATCTGAATATATAGTTATAAGTCTGAATATATAAATATAAATATGAATATATAGTTATAAGTCTGAATATATAAATGTAAATCTGAATACATTTTTATAAATCTGAATATATACATGTAAATCTGAATATATAGAAGTACATCTGAATATATAGTTATAAGTCTGAATATATAAATGTAAATTGTGAATATATGGAGGTAAATCTGAATGTATAGTTACAAATCTAACACTAACACTAGCTTTCTTTTTTTCTATTCTATCTACTTGTTTCTTAAAAAAAAAAAACAAAAAAAAAAAACACTAGGTTTCTTTATTCTATATCCTATCTTCTTGCTACATGTACTGCGTTAGGCTAACCGAGACTTGTCATAGTGCTTGCATGTTGTTGCTCTTTTGTTGGTTTTGATTGCTTCTGTTGTCCTCATTAGTAAGTCGCTTTGGATAAAAGTGTCTGCTAAATGACTAAATGTAAATGTAATGTAAACAAATGTGATGCGATCTGGGAAAACCCGTCGGATGTCGCGTTGGGACGTTTTCAGAAAATTCGAAAAATAAGTCAAATGTCAATTTTTTTGTCAAAATTAGGTTTTTATTACAATATTATTCTATAACATAGTCTATCGTCTCTGAAAATATCTTGGCAAAATTCACTTGTTTAGTACAGAAAAATAGCGATTTATTGCAGCAAGCAGAAAAGACTGTGTGTTTCTCTTATGTTAAGGACGTGCTGAGGAGGTGCTTTCTCTTAACACCACAAAAACTGTTAACCTATCAAAATAAACCACATAACATATATAATAAAGTTGGATCAATGCACATTTCCCGCCAGTCCTGTGTAAACAATGGCATGCAAAGTTTATTTATTCATTTATTTATTTATTTATTTATATATATTATGATATGGCGGAACACGAGAGAACAGTCTGAAGTAACGTTAGCTGCCCACTTAAACGATCTTGCTCATCTCAGTCTGCTCAATCTTGGTGATGTTAGTGCCCTACACGATGGTATAATGGACTATTTCACATCCAGAGATGAAGGATCGGAAGATGAAGTTACTAAAGAGGAAGAGTCCGATGACAGTCTGTTAGCCTATATGCACAGGTGCGCGAAGAGTTCTAAATGTAAACTACAAGGTAGCTACACTATTCGTGCTATCTAAACATACAAGGGGTGATCAAAAGTTCAGAGACTATGCCCATCATGATAAACAACGGAAAACTGTCCTCTTCAGGGTAACGTTAGTCTGTTTGTGTGATGATGCAGAATAGCGCTCCTGACAGACAGCTCTCGTTAAACCCGTGAAGTGAAAGTGAAACCCGTCTCACTTTAAACCCGTTTTTCTCAAAATTCCATTCCTGAAAATCATAGCTATCAGCCAACTTCAGATAGCCATAACTTTTGTTACGTTCAAGCTATGGACAAAATAAAAACAGTTTTGGAAAGGGCTTGAACTAGCTAAAAAGGTCAGATTTCACCATGTGTTGGGTTTTCCTATATCGCATCACATATTCAGATTTACATTTATACATTCAGATTTATTAGTATATATTCAGATTTACATTTATATATACAGACTTATAACGATATATTCAGATTTGCATTTATATATTCAGGTTTATAAGTATATATTCAGATTTACTTCTATATATTCAGACTAATAACTATATATTCAGATTTACATTTATATATTCAGATTTATAACTATGTATTCAGATTTACTTCTATATATTCATATTTACATTTATATATTCACTTATAACTATATATATTCAGATTTATAAGAATATATTCAGATTTACATTTATATATTCAGACATAACTATATATTCAGTTTTACTTCTATATATTCAGATTTATAACTATATATTCAGATTTACTTCTATATATTCAGACTTATAACTATATATTCAGATTTACATTTATATATTCAGACTTATAACTATATATTCATATTTACTTCTATATATTCAGATTTATAACTATATATTCAGACTTATAACTATATATTCAGTCCTTAACTCCTTAAAGGTCCCATGAAATCAAAATTGAAGTTTTCTGGGTGTTAGTATCAATATGTTAGTCTTAAGGTTATCTGTATGCCAGTGTGCTCCAAATCAGTGACAAAATTTGCATTTAGAAGATGTAAGCATTCAAAGCTTCCAGTTTGTCACTTCCGCCAAAACGGCTCAACGATTTTTTTGATGTCACATCGTACTTAATCATCTCATCAAACTTTATGTCCAATCAAATGCTCTCTAGAATTCGAAGCGCCCGCCCCCTACACTATAAATAGACGCTGAAGCCATGGCTGAAATAGGTCACTTGTTCACAGAATTAGTATTTTCTGTACGGTGAATGGCACGTAGTGCACTATATAGGGGACAGGGAACGATTCAGGCAGTGTAAATATGCTTTCCATTGAGGAAAAAAAGAAGTCTGGTTTTGCGCTGTGTCACGCTAACCACCGCACTGCACACATACTCTGCTCCGGTCCAGAGACACGATAGCATGGAGCGGATCACATGCGTGAGTCAGTGCAGACCACAAAACGTATCGGATCTATTTGAATTCTACACAGAATGCTATATTTTATAGCAATATGGATGAGATTGTGGCTGTCATACCCTGTAAAATGCGGCTTTACAGAGCTCAACGGCTCTGAACAGCTTTAGCCCAAGCTGTGATATAAACCAACGCTATTGGCTATTTTAAAAAAGGGGCGGGGCTGCTTGATATGTCCCACCCTGTCTTCCTGTTTCAGTTAAAATGATGTCAACACATAGAATAATGCTGTGTGTTTCAAAGCATTTCAGGGGACCTTTAAGGGGGACTTTAGAACCATTGTACTCAAATCATGAATTCATTCATTTTAATGGTTTCCATAATGTAACAATTCAACCCAAAGATCACAGGCGAGTGCAATAGGCGAGAAGTGAAGTAAAAGTTTAAGCAGGAAGATTCTAAACTCCTATTGATTTGTGACTGCAGCTCGAGCCAGAATAATTAGAACACAACTTCTCCATTGTTCCAAAAAGGCAACAGCAATCAGAGAATATAGGTCACCATTGACATTTGTGCTGCCACCGAGTTCACTCTAAACATGATTATAAACTCAAAACTCCAGGAAAACAATTAAGAATTCATGTGCTTGCGTATATCTGGGTGTAGAGGCTGGCACAGCGTTGAGATGTCAGTGTGTTTGTGCGCAGGGCTTTGCAGCCAATCGAGGGAACACTTGTGTCCCCTTGAGTGTTTGTAAGAGCCAGTATTTTGCATCATTAATGTTGTATTAAAATCTTATTCTTCTCTTATTTTCCTGATTATTTGCAACCAAATTTGGCACAGGGTTTCAGTCCTCATACTAAATAGTGTAGCATGAGAGTGAGAGAGGGAATAAAATTAATTCTCTTCTGCCCTTCTTGTTTCTGACCTCTAACATTCAGCCAGTTCATTTTTCACTTTTCTTCATAGAGAGTGTCCTCAACTTTGATAAAGGACAAACTGCTTCCTTTCTCATTCCTCTCCTGCTTTCGGATACCACGGTTCATAAACCATGCACATCTGCTGATGATTTCTAATCTTTTACAGCCTCAGCTTTAAATACAGTTACTGGTACTTCCCTAATTCTATTTAGTGGATCAGCGGATCCTTTTGGGTAATGAGAAGCAATAAACAGCCCAGAACCACTTACCTAGTCTCACAGTTTCATAAAGACTGAAAATGAGGTTGACATTTATCTTTCCCATTGGTAAACAACCTAGACTTGAAATATGGCTATGCATAAAATGTACAGTAGACCTGTTCTGTAAATAATAACAAAATGTATTTGAAATAATGGATGTTATGATTAAGAGGAATGCAAATATCACTGCAAAAGTATTTTGTATGTGTATTTTTGATATGTTTTCCACAAAAAAAAAAAAAAATTATATATATAGTAAAATATAATATACGTGACCTTGGACCACAAAACCAGTCATAAGGGTACATTTTTTTAAATTGAGATTTTACATCATCTGAAAGCTATATTTGGTCGAGATACAAACGAGATACAACTACAACAGATTCCAGATTTGAAAATCTGGAATCTGAGGGTGCAAAAAAAAAAAAAAAAAAAAAAAATCACAATATTGAAAAAATTGCCTTTAAAGTTGTCCAAATGAAGTCCTTAGCAATGCATATTACTAATCAAAAAAATAAGTTTTGATGTATTTACGGTAGTAAATTTACAAAATATCTTCATGGAACATGATCTTTACTTAATATCCTAATGATTTTTGGCATAAAAGAAAAATCGATAATTTTGACCCATACAATGTATTGTTGACTATTGGTACAAATATACTCGTGTGACTTATGACCAGTTTAATGGTCCAGAGTCGCATATAATAAAAATCAATCAATCAATCAATCAATCTATCCGTCCATCCATCCATCTCTCTCTCTCTCTTCCTCTCTCTCTCTCTCTACTGACTTATTACACTTGTCGTGTTGAGAATTTAACAGCCAAATGCCACTGTTTTGCCCTTGGCATCATGACAGATGATACTGGTACAAATATCAAAATATGAAAGAAAAAATGAAGTGTTTTTCTTGTTCTATTCTTGTAACTATACTATACTATATTTCTGCTGAAGGAGTGATTTAGTGCTCCTCTTACATAAGAGAGAAAGAATAGAGAGAATAAGAGACCAGGGAGGCCAAATAGTCTCTGTCAGACACCAAAAGTCAGTGTCCTTCTGACCTCTGCATATTAACACTGTACTTTCATCACTAACCCATAAACAATGCAGTAATGACAAAGGTGGCCATAATAATGTAGTATTCATGGAGCTCAAGGACCCCTGCTCTATGACCTCTGCTGCGGGGAGAAGCGATCAGTTCGGGTCACCTGCCGCTGCAGCTTTTTATGCTAATGTGATCAATAGCTCTACTCTGCTTCGACACACTTTCGTTTCGCAGGGCAGAGAGGAACTAATGAGCGGCTGCAGGACTTTTAATTAGGGGTCAGCTAAACTATAGGGATTTCCCAGAAGGTTGAGCAGAATATAGCAATTGTTATCAGGGGGGAAATGGGTGAACTGCTGACTTTATTGCTCACCACGATGCACCATGTATGAATTTAATATTATGAGTGTACACTATATACAGTACAGTGGTGGGCCAGTGGTGGGCTAACTTTCAGTTAGTTAGTTTCTCTGGGCCGTCATAAAGGCTCTCAAGTGAAAATGGCCAAGGAGGGGAGGGGGGCATTAAAAATGGGAACACGGTGACAGGGTTTTGGATCCGTTTTCCTTGTTTTACCCCTGTCTGTGTTCCTGGTTTTCCTTTTATGGTCTTTTTCCTGTTCTTGGTTAGTTAATTGATTATTCCTCGTTTAGTTCATTGATTAATCCCCTGCACCTGTGTTTTTAATTATCCTATGTATATTAGTTCCTGTCTGTTCAGTTCTCCTTTGTCTGGTCTACTCGTTACTTGGTTACAAGTTTACTCATGCCTCTTGCATTCTCCCTGCTTCCACGTGTGTGACAGAAGACCAGACCAAGACAGTAAGTGGCGCCCCTTCTCTTCGGTTTTGTTTTTCCATTTTTTTATGTTTTTTGGTTTTTCCCCTGCGGCATGGAAGGCGCCGCTCCGCCATTAAGTCCACCAGCTGCCGCAATGTCAAGTCCGCCAGCCGCGGCTCGCTCAAGTTCGCCGGCTGCGGCTCCCTCAAGCCTGCCGGCCGCTCCGAAGTCAAGCCCGCCGGCTGCGGCTCCCTCAAGCCTGCTGGCCGCTCCGAAGTCAAGCCCACCAGACACTTCAATGTCAAGCCTGCCGGCCGCGGCTCGCTCAAGTTCGCCGCCCACTCCAAAGTCCAGAGTCACGTCTCGTCTCAGCTGTTCGTCCAGAGTCACGTCACGTCTCAGCTGTTCGTCCAGAGTCACGTCACGTCTTAGCTGTTCGTCCAGAGTCATGTCACGTCTTAGCTGTTCGTCCAGAGTCACGTCATGTCTCAGCTGAGCACCCAGAGTTTCGTTACGTGTCAGAGTTCGCTCCAGTGCAGGCTCCAGCCCCTGACCAGAGTCCAGCAAGAGCTGCAGATCCCCTGTTAAGCCCAAGGAGGGCTCCTGTTCCCCAGTTAAGCCCAGGGAGGGCTCCTGTGTATATTAGTTCCTGTCTGTTCAGTTCTCCTTTGTCTGGTCTACTCGTTACTTGGTTACATGTGTTCATGCGTTTGCTCCTGTTTCTATGTTGGATTCTCCTGTGTTTCGTCAATAAAGACGGTTTAAGTTTACTCGTGCCTCTTGCGTTCTCCCTGCTTCCACGTGTATAACACACGGCTGGTAGCAAGTTACAAGGACCACGTAATATTTAAAATTTCTCGTCATGGCCATAGTCATTGATTTTTCAAGTAGAAACAGAAAGATTTCAGATCAAAACTCTAGATGAAGATAAATGGCCCATCATACTTTAGGTATAGTGTGCAGTATTTGGGAGGTAAAACATGCTGCAAAATGACTAAAAACCCTGCTTTTAAGAACATTTTTTGATTCCTTAGAGTACTGATGGTGTTATGACATGCACACATTGATTTTAATATTACGCCATCAGCCAATTAGACCTTGTCTTCCTGATTGATCGTCCACTTTGTTGGGACAACCTAGTTAAGGGAAGGTAGATAATTGAATTTGCTGGTTGCATCTAAGTCTGTGGAAGCGCAAGACATCACCTATATGCCAATGAATCATCTCAACGGCTTCTCAAAAGAAAGCTCCTGTTGTATCCAACCTTTAGATACACCTAGATTTCCCGCCATCGTCGTAAATGTGATTGCAGCAAGTTATTTGTTCAGATAAATGCAAATAAATTCATTTGAGGGTTTAATAAGAGGCTTAGACTGTATTAAGGATAAAGGCGTGACCAAGACAATAATACAAGGTACATCAAAATCCACAAAAAACAGTTTATTAACTGCTCATCACAGAATCAAGCTGTTTGTTTGTTTGTTTTTTTTTTTGTTTTTTTTTACCTAATTTTATATATACTGTATATTCTTCAGTTGTATATATTTATTCAAGGTGAAGTGGATGATGGTAGTCTGTATGGACATATGCATGTGTGTGATCAAACAGATCCATTTATGCATTTTACCTTTATCCTCTAAAGCAGGGCACAATATACACAGACTGCCATCATCAACTTCACCTTATATAAATATATACATACATAAAACATTATTATTGTGCTAATGAAAGATCTGTAGGAGAAGAACCTTTCTGACACATGCAGCTCAAGCCAACTCCCATATCACCTCATGTATGACATTAAGGCAGATTTCTATTTAATGTGGGCCAGACACTCTCCTTGACTCACACTGGGGCTGCAAGGTCATCTTTTATTATAAAACTGAATGGCTCTGGCTGAATTACATATCACATTGCACAGGCAATAGATGGGAACTAGAGAGTTGGGATGATGACACCAGGGCTGGGGAACTGTTGTTGTTCACCCGGAAGTGTGATATATTTGATTCGACCTGCCCATGACCTTATTAATCATTCATCTTTCGGCATAAGGTGGACTTTGTGGTAAAAGACAAGCCTGTGTGGAAATTATTCATTACAACATTATAGGTGATAAAGGAATCAATTAAGTTTTACTGGTGCTAAAGATTCTCCTATTAGAGGAGGAGATGGTAACCTCCGCATCTGTATCTTTTGAGAAGGCATAATGATCAACAAGACTGAATTTGAATCAGGTGCACATTGTGAGCAAGTCATATAACCTTGACATTACTTTTACAACAAGTAAAAGAGCCGTAAAATGAAATACACCAAAAAAGTGACCTTGACTTAAACAGGTGATAAAACAGCTATTTAATGAAAGCCAAAAATAACTCACTCTAAAATGAATATGTCAATGCAAATATTTTGAAGATTAGCAGAAAGGCAGTCAATTCATGTGACAAGTTGTTTTCACACAAAATACTTAAGTATCTTAAAGGGGTCATATGACGTTGCTAAAAAGAACATTATTTTGTGTATTTGGTGTAATGCAATGTGTTTATGCGGTTTAAGGTTCAAAAAACACATTATTTTCCACATGCTGTACATTATTTTTGCTCCTCTATGCGCCGCCTTTCTGAAACGCGTCGATTTTTACAAAGCTCATCGTTCTGAGAAGCGAGGCGTGCTCTGATTGGCCAGCTATCCAGTGCGTTGTGATTGGCCGAATACCTCAAGCGTGAGACGGAAATGTTACGCCACTTACCGTATTGTGATGCCGTGTCCCGGCGCGACGACACAAAAACAATAAAACCCATTACAAACAAAGCATTTATTGCATCCAGTGGGGACATAATTACTGATTATAATGACTTATACTGTCTTTTTATGTGTCGCGTTGCATCGCACCGCATAAACATTACCATGTCTGCATTTGTGACTGGAGAAATGACAAACAACAAGCGCTACTCTACACAGCTCAAAACTCGCATTTGAATAGTCAGTGACAAATTCTTTAAATATGAAAACATACTTACAGGCTATGAGTCAGAAGCGCCAGACTGTCCTTGCAAAGTTGGAATTGCCCCACTTTTAGAAACAGTCTGAACACAGCTGGCAGGCTACTCCCAGGTTCAGGAAATAGTCCTCCATAAAATGTAATGCACACACTCTAATATTTGGGTTGAACTGTTCTGGAACAGTGTTGTAAATACAACTTAATCACTGATTTCTAGCTGTATCCTCTTTTGGAAGCCCAAAGAAAGTAGTTTCGCTTTCACAACGAAACACAGCATCTCCACGACATGGCGCCGGCGGCAGCAACAATACTACAGCGATAATAAAAGTTACGCCTTCTTTCATCGTGTGTATGTTTGGGTGGTGTTTTGCAAATCTCCCCACACCGTGACGTAGACACGTGGGGGCGTGTTTGAATGAGCCGTTTTAGGGGGGTGTGGTCGAGTCTTTTATAAAGAATATCAATTTGGTTTTGAGACTTTAGTCTTTGCAACTTCAGGGATCTTATCTATGCACAAACAGCTTATAACACTCCAAAGAGAAAGGAAAACTTGACTTCTATTCAAAACAAACAGCCTTTGGTCTCCCTGTTTATATGCACGTACACAGCCACCGAAAAGTTTGGGGCTGGTGCATTTTTTTAATTATTCACCAAGGCTACATTTAGATATATTAAAAATACAGTAAAATGACTAAAAAATGTAATTTATTCTTGTGATGCAAAGCTGAATTTTCAGCAGCCATTACTCCAGTCTTCAGTGTCACATGATCCTTCACATGATCTATCAGGATTCTTTGTTGAATAAAGTTAAAAAGATAAGCATTTATTTTAAATATTATTAATTATTGTATGTGAAACATTTTGACAAAAAGAGACAAAAATTGAGAAAAACTTAAAAGAAAATAGCAACATTTATGCACAATATTTTTTTTGCAAAGCTTCAAAGAAAACACACATTTTATTATACAATTTCAGGTTTAAAGAGAATAAAGAATAAGTGCATTACATTTATTTTGTGAAATGAACAAAATAGCAAATAAATCATTAATAAGTTTTTTTTTTTTTTGAATGACAATCAATCATTAGCAAAAATAAAGGGTTATAACATTGCTAAAGCATTCTAGTACAAGTACTTTAAATGAAACAAAACTGAGGCACAATATAATGTCTTGTTCTGTTTCTCTCTTAAACCATGCATTATTGAAATGTGAGGATGCAGTGGTAAATTGAAAAAGAAAAAGCTGTTTGTGCTGAAACAGCTGGGGGATGTGCATATTGGGGGATGTGAATGCACAGTCGGATGCAGATTTCTGCTTCACTGGCTAAAGATCTTACTGTGATGTAATATTATGAGTTTGAGAGAAGAAAGTATGTGAGGTACTTTGCATATATGGATGTGATACGTGAGCATGTTATGCCTGTGGACGCAGGTGTGTCCTGATTTAAATGTTCACGCTTGTGGATGGCAGTTCATTAGAGAAAATCTGTTTCATTTTTTTCTCTCTCTCTTTCGCTGTGTGTGTGCTGTGTGGTTTATGGGTGTGAGCTACATTTCCCTCTGGGGTTCGTACCCTTTGCTGAGTGTTTCGCTGTGCTTTGGAAAGAAACGTACTCCTCTTCCAAACCTGAGGAAGATTAATATTTAATGCCAAAACAAGTTTTATATTCCAAACTCTTCTCTCATTCTACCTTACACTTCACATTCAATTTCTCAGGTTTGCCATCTCCTTCACTCCCTCGCTGTCTCTTTTTCTCTCCCTGAGTTCTCATTAAACACCTCTTCATTGGACAGTGGACAGGAACAAGTCCAGACTGTCCTACACTGTCCCGTTCTGTGTCGATCTCACTTCTCACTCCATTTTCACAGTCTGTGAATCTGAATTTCTTTCCCATATCGCTCATGCCTTGCTTTGCCATGCTCACTGATTTTCTAGAATCCCCCAATGTCTATACAGTACAACACAAGGCGTCAACTATATTTCATTACTGCTGGGCCAAACTACAGATATACGTACGTGCCTCTCTATAAATTTAAAGAGACACAATATATTATTAAAAAGTATAAAAAATAAATTGTGTGCCCAGGTTAACAAGATATATTGGTAAGCAAATCTGACTAGCTGCAACAGCAGTAAGTCCTACAAGACATATATACAGTATACAAAAAGTAGCTTTATGACAAAACTATTTATATACAAAATATTCTTTATTGATATGGTTTTAATGCAAGAATAAATGAAAGACACCTGGTATTTTCCACTAAATTGATTGTAACAGAATATGAATCAGTAAAACTTAAATAGGAAATCCTTGAAAATAATAATGAAATAAAATATCAATCCTGTTATTTTGATTTTGTTTAGCAAATCATTAAAGTTATCCTGCTACTACTGAACAGAAGTGCAATACCAAATTAACTATTAAGAGTGCTTATAAAGAAAGACAGGTAGAGGGAGAGAGGGAGAGTCTTTGGGGAGGAAGGGAATGAATGTTTAGCCTCACACTCATAGATGGCCCAATTATGTTGCAATTTTAGGCCACTTTGCTGAAAGTCTGTAGAGCTCAGTCCTGGCAAAGAGGCCCATTAATAAGTATCAACATGCTCTACCAGAGCTACTTTGATCTCAGGCACATGTGAGAGAGCAAATTGTCATAGAATGGCAACATTCAGGATTCATTCACATAACCCCTGAGTGCATAAATGTGCGATGTTAATCATGACCATGTGCTACATTCATAACAAAAACAAAAAGCCTCTTGTTACTATAATTTCCACAAACATACCATTGTTATATGTCCCGAAAGTACCCAAACCCCACAACCATATGTGCATGGTGAGGATTTATCTTCAAAACCAGTTACTGGAATAGCCGAACCTGTTAATTAGAAGTGGGTATCTATATACTT
Organism: Spinibarbus caldwelli; assembly: GCA_039654775.1. Lineage (NCBI taxonomy): Eukaryota > Metazoa > Chordata > Actinopteri > Cypriniformes > Cyprinidae > Spinibarbus > Spinibarbus caldwelli. The sequence goes on from CM077244.1 coordinate 18,856,532, forward strand.
TTGGCCATGTATTGTACTATTGTACATTTGTTTTCCAGTGCTGGCTGTAGACTGACTGTAGGATTTACACTTCATAAATGACAAAAATCTAGAAACATGAACAGCAAAACACTGTGCACTGCTTCATACAGCTATTCAAGCCAGGTTGAGCTGGTTATTTGCATGCAGAGTTCTGCAACACTTCCATTTCAATCAACGAAGCTGCTGAATAACACTCATTGTAGTTGAGGTGGTAAAATACAGCCAGCCATTGCAAAACTGCTGCAAGCTGGGCTTCTCAATCAATCTTTCTTATATTGTCTTTTATTTCCTCACACTGAATTAAATCCTAAACTGAGACTACAATCTGTTGAGCTGTTTCAAACTCAGATTCTTAGCAAACTTAAAACTGGCTATAACACATAAACCAGTATTCTTCCAATTGTTCTCCAAAAGTTTAGCTATAATGTTAATGCAAGCTTATTTGTCTGAAATAAAAGACACCAATTCTTTTTCAAATTTGAGCCTGTCAATCAAACCCTGGCACATTCTCAAAGGCCAAACTTGCAGTAATTTCTTTCCCCATCTGAAGCATGTTCCATTTCCTGCTGCATTTTATTGTGGTTAAGATGATTGTGGAAAATGGTCTGACAGGGTGAACACGAAAATCTGAAGCAATCAAAGCTTGAATTCAAAGAGCTCACTTTTCGTTCTGCCTTCAAAATGACCTCCTGCTGCATTGCAATCACAAGCAGGCAATTTAGGATGCGACAAAGTAGTGATTTATTAATTTCACTTTTTCCACATCAAATACACCAAAGTTTCAGAAGCAAACACATGGATAAAAATCAGCACTTTTTTCTTGTTCAAAAACACACTAATTTTCACAAAGATAGACAAGATTTGCTGAACCCAACCCAATGGAAGATCACATCTTGGACTTGAGATGCACAATTCGGATTCCACAAAGCCAGAAACGCACTTAAGCAAAAAGATTAGCAATAAATGAATTCATTCATCACTGTTCTCCACTTCTTCACATACTCTGTGCAGGGAATGTGACAGACTGGAGGCTATTAACAATGGCGATTCATCAGCGTTAGATTCCAAATACTTGGTAAGATGTCCCTTCAGATGTTAGATGCTAGACTTTTTTTGTGGCCTGACCTTGTGTGGGTTGGTGGATGGTTGTTTGATGAATTGATTGTGTGGGCATTAGTGACAGTATATCGGAAATGTGACACTTGTGCTCAAAGCAGTAGAAAGCTTTGGCTTATAACATTGAGAGGGGTTAATAGGTCGCCTCAGAACAAGTGGAAAATCAGTGTCATCTCAATGCACTTCCTCTGTCTGTAGGAAACAGGAAATAAAGTTTAGATTGAGAGCCATTATCAAAAACCAGTTCTGAATAATTTATTAGTCAGCTGAACCTGCTGAAAAGACCTGAAAAATGGTCCACACTAATTCTTGTTAGTTTGGTGGTGGTTTAGCCACTGGACCACCATAACCATGCTGTTTTCAAGTAAAAACACTGTTCAACCAGCAATGTCTTTTATTAAATGGGTTGACCAAGAAAGTCTAGTTGGTTAAAGTGATGGTTTACTCAAAAATGAAAGTACTGTCATCATTTACTCATGTTGTGCCATATGACTTTCTTTCTTCTGTTGAATGCAACACAAGAAAACTGAATGAATATCCGCTCAATTCAGTATATGGGGAGTATATTGTGAGTCACTTTAATGCTTAATAAAAAAAACATTCAACACAAGATACATGCGGCACACTGATCTTGTTCCAAGTGCTCCAATTATTTTTGATGAAAGACAACCCAGTACTTAACTCTTTCCAATTGGCCGGCCACCACCAGCATTTTTGACCATTTTCACAAAAATTTCATGGCCTTCAAAATATTTTTATATGAATATCTAAACTTGCAATGTGTCAAAAGAAAGAACAGACTCTCTGCTTTTAAACAAGTTAAAAATAAAGCTTCATGCATTATTTTTTATCAACATTTGAATATAAGTTTAATTAAAAAACAACAACATTTTGAACGAAAAGCTGAGAAAAGCTTTGTCTGGATCGGATTCAGAACGATGATCAAAACATATGGAGTAGATCATTTCCATCAACATCCCCAAAGCTACTGTACTACTTCCTCAGTCGATATTTCATTTAGTAATGTTAGGCAGTTTTGATTTATACCATATAATGTTATATGATCACATTATTTTACATATGTATCTGCTTACATATGCGATAGCTTGTTTCTGCTTCTTCTTCCCCCTGTTTTGATCCAGACGTTCAGTACTCTTTAATAGCCAAAACAAGGAAAGCTTGAAAATTCCATCAATGCCGGGGAAGAATGTCTCATAAATGATGGAAAATTCAGTCAATGGTGGGGAAAGAGTTAAGTAATGTGCAATTTCCACTCAGCACTTCACACTCCAGTTCAGTAGGTGGCGGAAACATTCACCTGCTTCTTCTGCTGTTTCTACACACCAACCTCAAAGGTATATTTCTGCCACCTACATGACTGGAGTGAAAAATAATTACCACGGTTTCATTTTTGAGCGAACTATTCCTTTTAACTACTTAGTGAAACCTGGTAGAGACAACAGCATGCTGGCTTCCAAAATATAGTATTTGGCGATGATACACCACTGTATCCAGTAGTTTCATTCAGCAAAAACTAATATTTAATCTCTGTATGCCATACAGTATTTGCTGACCAAACAACAGTGAAACATTACAACAATAACAACCTAATAAAATTGCCTTCTCGGCAGGGCACGGGCACAGTTAAAGATTAAATAAGCAGTGAAGGTCGAAATATGGAATGCATTTAAAAAACCACTATGACATTCAAAAATAAAAGCAGAGTTGTATTTTGTCTTTGCTGTGTATTGGGAAAGCATCAGTGAACCTATGCCTCACCTGGCACAGCCGTTATTTTCAATAAATAGATTATTGGAGAAAGATATAGAGAAGTTGATTCATCTAAACCGTCCCAGCTGGCCTGTTCACCCCACTACATCTGTCCCCCACTTCAACAGAGAGAGCTTTGGCGGAGAATCCGTCACGCTCTGCCGAGGTCCGCCCAGCCTGCTGCTCACAGATTTGCATATTTGCATATGTTTGTGTGGTTAATTACAGATTAAGGTGTCTCAGTATGGTCTGCTTGATTAACATTTTAGAGCTATATACTGTAAACAATGATTTGGAGCTTGCTGGGTGAGTGAGAGGGAATAAACGATGGATGTTTTTTTATGAGATCAGTAATGACAGTTTTTATTTTTACATGGTAAAACAAAATCAACAAAATCACAGCTGGAAGAAATTTGTGGAAAGAGAATATGTGAATGAAAAGAGAAATCTCTATAGTGGGCCTTACAAGTAAACCGCAAGATCATCTTCTTAATCATTATTTTTGTCTTGTTTTTTATTGTATAAATGTTATTATGGTTAAAATAAATAAATAATAGAAATATAAATTAATTAATTGATTGATTGATTAATTGATAAATTGATTGATTGAACGAACAAACGAATGAACTTCAAAGAATATTTCTTCAGAAAACTGTGTAAAATAATGTATCACAAATTACATAAGTCTGTTTCGGACTTCTGTCCACCTCAGAATGAAAACTAAAAAAGGTAATTTCAAGATAAAGTTTTAAATTAGAAAGCTATATTGCAATAATTAAAGCTGAATTATGAGATATAAAAGTCACACTTATAAAAATATAGTTACAGTTGTGAGATATAAAGTCACAACTGGGAGATACAATGTCGCATTACAAGACATAAAGCTGCAATCGTCATATAAAAAAAGTTGTATTATTACTATTAAAAGTACACTAAGGTGGAAAGCACCTTTCATAACAAACCTTATTAAATTTTGTTAGATTTATGCTTAAAAAAATAAACAAAAATATACAAATAAAACATATTTGCCAAGACTTATAAGATTACATTCTCTTGTTCTTTCAGCTCTCAGCAGTGGTTTAGGTATGTCTCATTTAACCTGCTGAGCTCGGTGGGGTTCAGTGTCTTTGACCTATGACTCAGTGGGAGCTGGAGGCTTCTGGCTGTTGTTGCTTTGACCTGAGTATTTGACTTAGTTTTCTCTGACTGGCAGAGTCAGTTATCTCAAAGTAACGCCTCAGTTTCCCTTGCCCCTCTAATAGTGTTGCAATGTCATCTAATTGGGAGAACTGAAGCATGCACAGAGGAAGAAAGAGCTCCGTGGAATATGCAGAAGCTGCAAGCCGAGACTACAGCAGGCAATCTGCACTGAGTTATTATTACACTATAGTCAGTGATTACCCCACCACTGGAAGATACAAAAACACACTGAGCTAAAAGCCCTGAGACTAATTAATTCTCCAGGACGTTTAATTGAAGTTTTAGCTTTGGAGTCAAATGTTTTTTTGCTCGTAAAACTCTGTTCTGTGAAATTGTCTTTACTATGAGAGACTAGGAAAGCCAAGGCTGTCAAAATCCTTGGGGACAATGCTTAGCATTAGGGGGCATATAGCCTTATTGACCCACTGCACTTATATTGGACGTCAGCAGGGGGTGAGCTGGGAAACTCTGAGGTCTGTCGATATGTCTGATACACACAGCAGCAGCATCACTGCCAGCCATGATGGATTACAGTCTTGTCTGGGAAGCGTTATCCATCCCCATTAATCAAAGTTCCAGGAAAGTTGTGGAGTCTGACAAGACAGTAGTGCACAACTTCACACAGCTTTATAAAGTTAACCACCACCCTGTCTTGTAGAGCCAATCTTTTGACTATTGGCATAAAATGTGGTCCTTATTCTGGCCAAGAACTGCCCACATAGACAAGAAAAGACTATCTGATTGACATATGAAGAGACTCACTACAGGTCCACTTGGTTTTAACGTAGTAGGGATGCACAATATATTGGTATCATCAATTGTTGGCCTACATTAGAGATTTTTAACTTATTGCCAATGTATGTTTAAAGGGGTCATGAACTGAGAAACCAAAATTTGCTTTTTAATGAAGATCCAAACCGCGTCAGTAAGAACTTGGTCCTTTGTTCATTTAATTTTACCATGGATTCGTTTACAAACAAGGCACAATTCGATGCAGGATTTTCAAAAATATTGAAACTAAAAGATGATGCTGTGCCAACTATATTGGATCTGACAGTAATGTCAACACAAGTGTGAGTAACTGTTTTCATTAGGTGGTCACTTTTGCTATATATACAGGTGCATCTCAATGAATTAGAATGTCATGGAAAAGTTCATTTATTTCAGTAATTCAACTCAAATTGTGAAACTCGTGTATTAAATAAATTCAGTGCACACAGACTGAAGTAGTTTAAGTCTTTGGTTCTTTTAATTGTGATGATTTTGGCTCACATTTAACAAAAACCCACCAATTCACTATCTCAACAAATTAGAATACTTCATAAGACCAATAAAAAAAACATTTTTAGTGAATAGTTGGCCTTCTGGAAAGTATGTTCATTTACTGTATATGTACTCAATACTTGATAGGGGCTCCTTTTGCTTTAATTACTGCCTCAATTCGGCGTAGCATGGAGGTGATCAGTCTGTGGCACTGCTGAGGTGGTATGGAAGCCCAGGTTTCTTTGACAGTGGCCTTCAGCTCATCTGCATTGTTGGGTCTGGTGTCTCTCATCTTCCTCTTGACAATACCCCGTAGATTCTCTATGAGGTTCAGGTCTGGTGAGTTTGCTGGCCAGTCAAGCACACCAACACCATGGTCATTTAACCAACTTTTGGTGTTTTTGGCAGTGTGGGCAGGTGCCAAGTCCTGCTGGAAAATGAAATCAGCATCTCCATTAAGCTTGTCAGCAGAAGGAAGCATGAAGTGCTCTAAAATGTCCTGGTAGATGGCTGCGTTGACTGTGGACTTCAGAAAACACAATGGACCAACACCAGCAGATGAAATGGCAGCCCAATTCATCACTGACTGTGGAAACTTCACACTGGGCTTCAAGCAACTTGGATTCTGTGCCTCTCCAGTCTGCCTCCAGACTCTGGGACCTTGATTTCCAAATGAAATGCAAAATTTACTTTTGTCTGAAAAGAGGACTTTGGACCACTGAGCAACAGTCCAGTTTTTTTTCTCCTTAGCCCAGGTAAGATGCTTCTGACATTGTTTCTGTTTCAGAAGTGGCTTGGTAGCCCTTTTCCTGAAGACGTCTGAGCGTGGTGACTCTTGATCTCTGAATCCAGCTTCAGTCCACTCCTTGTGAAGCTCTCCCAAGTGTTTGAATCAGCTTTGTTTGACAGTATTCTCAAGCTTCTGGTCATCCCTGTTGCTTGTGCACCTTTTCCTACCCCATTTCTTCCTTCCAGTCAACTTTTCATTTAATATGCTTTGATACAGCACTCTGTGAACAGCCAACCATTCAGTAATGACCTTCTGTGACTTACCCTCTTTGTGGAGGGTGTCAATGATTGTCTTCTGGACAACTGTCAGATCAGCAGTCTTCCCCATGATTGTATAGGCTATTGTGTAACCATTTTGAAGGTTCAGGAAACCTTTGCAGGTGTTTTGAGTTGATTAGCTGATTGGCATGTCACCATATTCTAATTTGTTGAGATAGTGAATTGGTGGGTTTTGTTAAATGTGAGCAAAAATCATCACAATTAAAAGAACCAAAGACTTAAACTACTTCAGTCTGTTTGCATTGAATTTATTTAATACACAAGTTTCACAATTTGAGTTGAGTTAGTGAAATAAATGAACTTTTCCACGACATTCTAATTCATTGAGATGCACCTGTATATATATATTATATTTTTATTTATTTATTTATTTATTTTTTGTAATGTAAAAATCTTGATAACATTATAAGTGGACCTCAGAGAACAGTACAAAATAAAAAACAAAGGCAGTTCATGACCCCTTTAATTATGCATTCTCATTTCTCCTATTACATCTAACACTCAACATCAATATGCCTGCAATTATATCTAAATCTCAAAATGAATATGCATGCAGTTATATGGCACATTATGATGTTGTGATTCCTAAACTTTTAGTGTTTTATTCTTATTTTATATAAAAAAAAAAATAATAAAAAAAAAACGAATAATAATATCAGCAATTTAGTGGTTATCGGCCATGATATAAAAAACCCTACATTATCTGATTATCATATTATACTATCAGTGCATATATTTAGGTCATCAAAAAAAAAAAAAAAAATCAAAACCGTTTCATTGAAAAGTTGAACAAAAAACATCAAAGGAAATGTATGTTGACTTTGTGATCGTAATTTCTGTCCATCAACGGGTAATAAGGACTGATTATTCACTGAAAAATGCAAACTGCAGAAAACAAAGCAGAATAGTGTTTTGTTGTTTGCATGCAATATGCATCAAACAGTCTATGAACAGATTGTGGGCAGTCAGTGGGACTGAGACAGAGTCTATTTAACACCTAGACTGACTCAAAAATAACAGTCTATTTTACAATATTGATCCCTGCACATCTAAAGATGTCTTAAGACTGATTTAGTGTGCAAAACAATCATTCTGTCATGGGAAATGGTCATCTAGACCACACAGCCACATGTGAAGTTTCTACCATCACCAGGGCCTCCAGATGAAAAGGACAAAGCTTAAAAAGAAAAGCTTTTTAGTGAGCTAATTAATTAGAATGTTGCATCAGAAGGTTTGAAATATAGAAAATGTTGTGTCATGGCCTGACTCTTCAACCGGCTCGTTAATTAAGCTTCGTTAGCATCTTGTCAGCGCTCAGCCGCTGTGACTTGTTACAGCATCGCCCACCACTAAACGACTGTATGATCATTAACGCACGCTTATCATTCTTTCATCCTGAATTCCATAGCCCTCGACACCTGACGGCATATGCTGAAAATAAAGAGTTTATTGACAAATAGCAGAGACTAAACCTTATATGGACAAAATTAGCCACACAGTACGCGTAGCTTGGCATTTCAATACACGGCTGGGGGCACATTTCTGACACCGAGCAATGGAACGAGTGGGAGATATTAGCAATTAAGATTTACCGAGAAGATAATTTAGCATGCCGAACAAAAATAAAACTAAATCTAATAATATCACAACAAATAATAATGCATTTTATGCAGGGTAAACACTGTTAGCATTTTTCTTCTGTGTAGCATTCACAATTTATTCCAAATTGATGGAAAAAAGCTATTCATTTGAAGGTTTAGCTTCATTTCATGTTATCTAATCACTATTTAACAGGAACACTGGAATCGTTGGTGCATAAACAAATAGCTAACGCTCAACGATGAACATCTTTTGAACTGAGAATGGCTAAGCATGATGGGAGCTGTCAGTGACACAGCGAAGCTTTTCATTTTAACAGCGCAGTCACAGGAACATCAATGAATATGCACGAGCACCTAATTGCGACCTTCCAGAACTCGCTTGTGGCCACTGGCAACAGCTTGGAGGTCACGGCGATGCAAGAGGACATGTAAGACAAGCGTTTCCTTGACACCGTCTGTATGAAATCCAAGGGCGGAGCAGCCATCCTCACAGCGCTGTTTGTCTGTTACATCAGTCATTCTCACTAGCTTTTCAGCCCACATCACTCAAAAACTTCTCTGATCTGTCAACGGAGAAAGAGATGAGAGAGCATGCCTGAGAGTTACAAAACTCAAGAGTGTGTGAGAGATATATTGTAAGAAAGAGCACAGAGTACCAGAGGGGATCATAGTCATATATTGGGATGAACATTCTCTTGCCAACAGATGGAGAGAAGAATGAGGGGTGGAATAAAATGGAAGAAGAAGAAAGAAGCATGGCAGCTGGTAAATATAAAGTAGTAAAAGAAATAAAACTGTCTTCTTCATAGAAAATCTGCAGCATTCATGGCTGCAGTGGGGAATAAGGTGTCCTCGTAGCCCTGTACCTGACTGGCACAGACCCAACACAATCACATCCCTGCTGAAAAAAAAATAAAATAATAAAAAAAAAAAACAATAGACACCAGCACAAAATTTGTGATGGTTTTACTGGTTATAATGGGACTTGTACTGGTTTTAATGGGAACTGTAATGGACCCTGTGGGTTTCTACTGGTAATTAGTCGCCTTCTATTGATGGCTTGTTAAAACCACTAAATCCTAATGGAATATGTCCCAAAACACACTACAGGAAACCATTTTTTTAATAGTTTTAAAGTGCCCCTATTATGGGTCATGAAAGGTTCATATTTTGGTCCCCAACAACAGGTTGGCATGCATGCAAAGTCATAAAACACTTTCATTGTCTTATAATATGCCTTTATTTTTACCTTACTTGCTCAACGACTCCCAAACGATTCGCTCAACGATTCATTTTTCCAAACCCCTCCTTTGCGTGACGTTAATCTGCGGTGATTGGTCGATTGGTCTCATTTTCATTTCATCATGCCAGATAAAGGAGCGTTTATGAGCACAGTGCTGCTTTGTGTACAGCCATTACCAGGGAAACAGCTATTTTACCAAAAGCGGCATCTAGTGGCAAAGAGTGAATTTTCATTTTCATTCAGTCAACACGAAAAGACCAACAAGTGGGCGGACAATATGTTAATATTTCATGTTGACGTCAACATGAAACGGCTTGGGATTCATTTTAAAAACGACTCATTTCAATGATTCAGTGTCATTCTTTCTTTTCAGAGACAATAATTTTGTACACGGTGCACTTTCAGATTAAAAATTTTGCAGGATGTTTTCATTCACTTAGAGCTGTGTTACACACTGCATGAAAGGTCATTTTCAAAAATCCATAATAGGGGCACTTTAATGGTTAAAAGTTGATGGTTTGTAATGTTTGTAATGGTATTTGTAATGGAAACCATTAGAATTTCTGTGATGGTTTCTATTGTTTTTTTGTTTTTGTTTTTTTCAGCAGGGATGGCAATTTGTAACTGTTTTACGTTTGGTACTTTGTATAAAATTGAACAACAATCGTACAAACTAATTCATACATTTGCTTAAACCCCATTGATGGTTATGCTTAGGGATGTGTTTCATGTTTAGTTTTATTTTTCTATATATTTCACAAATTCATACAAAATCGCCACCTCATTACATTTTTCAATGAGATCGGGTTGCAGAGATCACAATGATTTAGAACTGCTCTTGGTCATAGTATGTACTGTACAGTGTGCACAGTATACCAGATTCTTTTTGTATGCATGGATTACTCTGCACTAGTGTTGTCAAAAGTACTGACCGCGATACCAGTCGGTACTGAAATTTTAAAAATGTCAATTTCCTGCTAACATTTGAGCGCTGTTGATTCTTAAACACTGCTGACCGGCCATGTGTTCACACGCTCAACAGATATGACTGTGATTTGCTACAATGATCATCGCTTCACATTCTTCATCGAGTGCTCACACAGAAGCACACGGGAGCATCTGAAAGCCACATCTATCAGCAGATCCCTAATATATCTGCACATAGACGGATCCGCTGATAGACACGACTTTCAAATGCTCCCGTGTGCTTGTATAAACATTGATTAAACAGTTTATTCAGAATTTAAAAATGCACTTATGAGTCCAGTTTCAAAGCCATTGAAGCCAACAGAGCTGCTAGAATTTATTTGATGTGACCCTCATTGTGCATTGGGTATTCTCTAGTTGATAAGTGTAAATAGGTTTAAATGAGTGCATATGAGACTGAATGAGTCCATCAGATATTCTCTGTAATGAGTTTTGGACACAATCAAATGTCACATGGACTATTTTAACAATGTCCTTACTACCTTTTTTGGGCCTTGAACGTGGTAGTTCCATTGCTATCTATGCAGGGTCAGAAAACTCTTGGATTTCATAAAAAAATATCTTAATTTGTGTTCCAAAGATGAACGATGATCTTACGGGTTTGGAACGACATGAGGGTGAGAAATTAATGACAGTATTTTCATTTTTGGGTGAACTATCCCTTTAATAAAGTATGTCAAATCACAGTAATCTGCTGCCTCCTCCTCAACTTCAATATTCAAAACTTACAAGGTAACTGCACCATGCAAACCGCATTCAGGCACTAAAACAACTCAGGTAGTATACGCAAATAAACATGACTGTCATGGTGCGGTTCATTCCCAATGTTGCTAATGATGGCCAGCTTTCCACTGTTTGCTCACAAACTGCTGCTAGACATATCAAAAGATGTGAACTAGACACCAGTAATAATTGTTCACACAAATTGTGTTAGTGGCGCTGTGCCACAAAAAAAAAAAAAAAAAAAGTGAAAAACATAGAGAGAGGAGACTGCGTGACACTGTGTGAAAGTGTGTCTGTGCGTGTAGGCAGCAGATTAATGGAGACGTGCTGAGAGAGTGGGCTCGTGGCTGTCCGTCAACGTGTGTGATCGACTACAGGTTGAACAGAACAAGTCACGCTCAAACATGTGTCAGTATGAAAAGCAAACAAGTCAGTGTACAAACATATGTGTGTCACCAAATATTTGAACAGTTAAATACATGCATGTGCATATATATCTGCAGCAGGGGTGTGACTTCAAGTTAAAGTACAATTGTTGTGTCGAAGGTTAAAATTCAAACCAATCAAAAACCAACCTGAGTGAAAATAAAGCTATTTCCACATGGAAAAAAAGCAAAAACAAATTTGCTGATGAAGTCAAAAAAGCAGACTTTAAAGATTTCATATCTTGAAATATGCCATTTAAAATTGCTAAAAATTAAAGGTATCTAAATAAATTAAATAAATAAATAAAGTAAGCACAGTAAGTAAGTTTGGGGTAAGTTTTTTTTTTTCTTTTTTTTTTCTTTTTTAAAGAAATTAACACTTTAATTCAGCAAGAATGCATTAAATTGATCCAATATGTCTGTAAAAAAAAACAAAACAAACAAACAAAAAAAACATTTATAATGTCACAAAAGATTTATATTCAAATAAATGCTGTTCTTTTTAATTTTGTATTTATCAAAGAATCCTGACAAAAAAAAAAAAAATGGTTTCCATAAAAATATTTAACTGTTTTCAACAATGATAATAATAAAAAATTTTCTTAAGCCCCAACTCATCATATTTATATATTATATATCATCTTAATTTCTGAAGATTTCTGAAGGACCATGTGAGACTGAAGATTGAAAATTCAGTTTTGCCAGCACAGGAATAAATTACATTATAAATTATATTAAAATACTGAGTATATTAGAATATTGAGTAATTTTTAAATTGTAATAATTTTTCACAATATTACAGTAATATTTGAGTAGCTTAATTGAATAAATGCAGCCTTGGTGAGTATAAGAGTTCCCCTTTCAGTCGGTCACTCCGAGTCACGTCGGATGACCGACGAAATTGGGATCTCGCCAGAGAGACCAATCCACTTCGAGTGTAACTAAACGAGCCAATGGACATTGGCATGCGATTATTGCATCCAGCTGCCGCTGATCACAGCGTGAGCATAAGAGGCAGCTGATGCACCGCATCAATTATCCTTTCGCTTCGGAGCCGAGCGGTAGTGGTTAACGCTACTGCTCTCCCTTCCAAGAGAGTGTTCTGCGAGCGAGTGCGGGCGTTACGGCGCGGCAGCGGTGGTCACGGTGTCCGGGAGAGAAAGATCGTCTTCCTGCTGACAGCCACACTAGGAGTGTGCGGTGGCCAGCTCCCCTGCGTGCTTCAGCACTAAAAGAGCATTTCTCTGAAAGAGCAATTTCTCTAAAAGAGCAACACGGGTGATCGCGTCTTTTTAAAGATGTCTTTTCACCCGTGCGTTTCTGGGTGTGGTCGTTTCCTGGCGCCTCAGGACGGTCACGATCGCTTCCTCACGTGTCTGGGCATTCAGCACGCTGAGGTGGCTTTCGTGGATGGTTCATGTTCTTCTTGCGGGGACATGACCATCTCGGAGTGCGACTCTGCTATGTCAAACATGGCAGAGTCCCTCTGCCTGCCGTGATCCGGCGTGCACACTGGATCCGGTGGAGTCAGAGGTGATTTGAGGATTACGGTGAGGGCTTCCCCAAGTGGAGCTCCTCACCCCTCAAGCACTCCGCAGCCGGTGGAGCTGCCGAAGGAGCGCGCTGGCCACGCGTTTCCTTCGGTGCCCCCTCTGACAACCAGATGTCGATCACTGCATCGGAGGGCGGGCCCTCTCTCTCCGGGGATGACGACCCGGCTGCGTTGCCCCCTTCGGGTGTGGTAGCGTTGTCCGTGCCAGACCCAGAGATGACGGCTATGCTTTCCCGGGCCGCCGAGAATGTCGGGCTCGTGTGGAATCCTAAAAAGCCACCGTGTCCCGATCCTTCGAGGCTGGGCGAGTGGTTCCTCGGTGGGGGTGGCGCTGGTTCTCAGCGCCCCCCTCCGGTGCCATTCTTTCCGGAAGTGCATGAGGAGCTGACAAGATCATGGAGGGCACCTTTCACTGCCCGAAACACATCTTGTAGTTCTTCCGCTCTCACCACCCTCGATGGTGGAGCCGCTTTGGGGTATGCGGGCATCCCCTCGGTGGAACGGTCTGTGGCCATGCAACTGTGTCCAACAGCCGCTTCCACCCTGCGGGGTGATCCGTGTCTCCCCTCACGGGCCTCTAAGTATTCGTCAGGTCTAACTGGCAGTGCTTATAGAGCCTGTGGGGAGGCGGCTTCCGGCCTCCACGCTATGGCGTTGCTGCAGGTCCACCAGGCCAAAGCACTGAAAGACCTGCACGAGGGTGGTCACGACCTGGCGGTTCTACATGAGCTGCGTGCTGCGACGGACCTCGCGCTACGAGCGACGAAGGTGACCGCACAGTCTCTGGGTCGTGCGATGTCCAGGAGCGCCATCTCTGGCTGTGTCTCGCTGACATGGAGCAGGAGAAGGTACAGTTCCTGAATGCTCCCGTGTCACAGACCGGCCCTTTCGGCGACGCTGTCGAGAGCTTTGCCCAGCAGTTCTCGGCAGCCCAGAAGCAGACTGAGGCAAACACATCATGCGCCGGAGGAAACCTGCTGCTTCCACTCCGGCTGCAGCCACTCAGCCTGCTCGTCGCCGTGGGCGCCCCCCTGCGGCCGCCCCTGCTCCCGCGCAGCCGCAGCAGCCTTTCACCAGGCAGCGTCGTGGAGCCGGTCGCAGGCAGGACGCCCAGCCCGTCCAGGCCCCGCCAAACCTGGCGGCAAGCGCAAGTGCAAGAGGCCCTGGGACGGTCGACCCAGAGATGGAGGAGACTGCTCATCGGGAGATGGTGACTGCACCACTCCCTCCCCCGGAGGAGGGCCGGGTGGAGTATCTTTTGTTCATTTTGTTCCGCCGCTGGCCCAGCAGCCAGCGGTACCCAAAACATCAGTAAAGAGCGGTCTCCTCAATCTCCGGGTCTCAAGAGGAGGAGAGTGGTGATCCGTGCATCACAGGATCGCTTCCCTCCTCCTCTCTCTCCAGCAGGCAGCGGGTGGTTGCCCAAGAGCACCCCTCCTGCCCATTCGTGGAACCAGGTAAGGGCAGTAGCACTCCAGTCCCCGCTTCAAGTCGTCAAACGCCGGGCTGTCACAAGCCTCAAGCCGGGTTCCTGTGTCTCCTCCCACGCGAGGAGAAATCAGGTGAGTGCTACACTACACACCCAGACCCCGCCCCCTGCCGTCACAGGCCAGGCCGTCACAGGCCCTGGGGCCGGTCCCTGTGTTCCACCTCGCTGCCCCACCGCGGGCATGTCGGTGGGCCCGTTGGCCCCGCTGGTGCGGTCTCTCGGAGCCTGGTTAGCGCTCCCCAGCCCGTCCCGGTGGCTCCTGCGGACCATCAGACTCGGCTATGCGATTCAGTTCGCCCGGCGTCCCCCCAAGTTCAGGGGCATCCGGTTCACTTCAGTCAAAGCCGTCGATGCCCCTGTCTTGCTCGCGGAGATTGCAGTCCTACTGGCGAAGGATGCAATAGAGCCGGTCCCTCCAGCCGATATGAGGTCGGGGTTTTACAGCCCTTACTTCATTGTGCCCAAGAAAAGCGGTGGGTTACGACCGATCTTGGATCTGCGAGTTTTGAACCGTGCACTTCACAAGATGCCGTTCAAGATGTTGACGCAGAAACGCATTTTTGGATGCGTCTGTCCCCTAGATTGGTTTGCAGCAATCGACCTGAAGGACGCGTACTTTCATGTTTCGATTCTCCCGCGACACAGGCCATTCCTGCGATTCGTGTTCGACGGTCGGGCATATCAGTACAAGGTCCTGCCCTTCGGGCTGTCCCTTTTCGCCTCGTGTCTTCACCAAAGTCGCAGAGGCGGCCCCTTGTTCCCCTGAGAGAACGGGGTGTGCGCATTCTCAACTACCTCCTACGACTGGCTCATACTTGCACAGTCTCGAGAGCTGTTGTGCGCACACAGGGACCTGGTGCTCAGGCACCTCAGCCAGTTGGGCCTTCGGGTCAATTGGGAAAAGAGCAACTCGTGCCAGTGCAGAGGATCTCTTTTCTCGGCATGGAGTTGGATTCGGTCAACCAGACAGCACGCCTCACCCAGGAACGTGCTCAGTCAGTGCTGAACTGCCTCAAGACTTTATCAGGCAGGACAGCGGTCCCACTGAAACTCTTTCAGAGGCTCCTGGGGCATATGGCTGCAGCTGCGGCCATAGTTCCGCTCGGTCTGCTCCATATGAGACCGCTTCAGCACTGGCTCCATGGTCGAATCCCGAGGTGGGCGTGGAAACGCGGTACTCACCGGGTTCAGATTACACCGGCCTGCCGCAAGACCTTCAGCCCGTGGTCAGATCCTTCGTTCCTTCGGGCAGGAGTGCCCCTGGAGCAGGTATCCAGGCATGCTGTGGTATTCACGGATGCCTCGGCCACCGGCTGGGGTGCCACGTACAACGGGCACGCAGTATCAGGGGTTTGGACGGGCCCCCTTCTGCGTTGGCATATCAATTGCCTCGAGTTGCTGGCAGTACGCCTTGCCCTGTGCCGCCTCAGAGGGCGCCTTCGGGGCAGGGACGTTCTGGTCCGTACGGACAACACTGCGACCGTTGCCTATATCAACCGGCAAGGCGGTTTGCGCTCCCGTCGCATGTCGCAACTCGCCCGCCACCTCCTCCTCTGGAGTCAGAAGCATCTGAGGTCCCTTCGTGCCATCCACATCCCAGGAGTGTTCAATCAGGCGGCCGACGAGCTGTCTCGAGCGGCACTTCCTGGGGAGTGGAGACTCCATCCCCAGGCGGTCCAGCTGATTTGGAGTCGGTTCGGAGTTGCTCAGGTAGACCTGTTTGCATCTCCAGAAACCACCCACTGCCAGTGGTTCTACTCCCTGTCCGAGGCAACGCTCGGCACGGATGCACTGGCACACAGCTGGCCCCAGGGCTTGCGCAAGTATGCGTTTCCCCCAGTGAGCCTGCTAGCACAGGCATTGTGCAAGATCAGGGAGGACGAGGAGCAGGTCCTGTTAGTGGCTCCATATTGGCCCAACAGGACCTGGTTCCCGGAACTCATGCTCCTCGCGACAGCCCCTCCCTGGCCGATTCCTCTGAGGAAGGATCTGCTTTCTCAGAGACGGGGCACCCTCTGGCACCCGCGTCCAGACTTGTGGAAACTTCATGTGTGGTCCCTGGACGGGACGCGGAGGTTCTAGGTGACCTGCCCCAGGAGGTAGCGCTCACTATCGCTTCAGCACGAGCACCGTCCACAAGACGGGCCTATGCGCTGAAGTGGAACCTGTTCGTCGAATGGTGTTCCTCTTACCAGGAGGACCCCTGGAGATGTTCGATCAGAGCCGTGCTTTCCTTTTTGCAACAAGGGTTGGAGCGTAGGCTGTCCCCCTCCACCCTTAAGGTATATGTTGCTGCTATTTCTGCCCACCACGACCCCATAGAGGGGAGGTCGGTGGGGAAGCACGATCTGGTCGTCAGGTTTCTTAGGGGGGCCAGGAGGTTAAATCCTCCGAGGCCTCCCTCCCTTCCCTCTTGGGATTTGGCTTTGGTGCTAAGAGCCCTACAAACTGCCCCTTTTGAGCCATTGCAGTCAGTCGAGTTGAAGTTTCTTTCTATGAAAACCCTACTCCTGACTGCATTGGCCTCAATCAAGAGGGTGGGGGACCTGCAGGCATTTTCGGTCGACGAGTCGTGCCTTGAGTTTGGGCCGCCTGACTCCAGTGCAACACTGAGGCCCCGGCCCGGCTATGTGCCCAAGGTTCCTACCACGCCCTTCAGGGACCAGGTAGTGAGCCTGCAAGCGCTGCCCCTGGAGGAGGCAGACCCAGCCCTAGCTTTGCTCTGTCCTGTACGCGCACTGCGTCAGTACGTGGATAGAACTCAGAGCTTCAGGACCTCAGAACAGCTCTTTGTCTGTTACGGAGGACAGCAGAAGGGGAAGGCTGTCTCCAAGCAGAGGATGGCCCACTGGATAGTGGATGCCATCACCTTGGCCTACGAAGCACAAGGTGTGCCCTGCCCGCTCAGGTTGCGTGCTCACTCCACTAGGGGTGTCGCATCGTCCTGGGCGCTGGCTCGTGGTGCCTCGCTAACAGACATCTGTAGAGCTGCGGGTTGGGCGACTCCCAACACGTTCGCTAGGTTTTATAGCCTACGTGTCGAACCGGTTTCCTCCTGTGTTCTCACCTCAAACGGGTAGTGGCACTGAGAGGGCCGGCTCAGAGTCGGCTTGCGGCGTCCTTACGCCTAATTCTCCAGAGAGTTCCTTAACCAGGCAAACCCTGTTGAGTCCTCCAGCACTCCGGCGTCCGGACGCGGCGGGGCGTCCGGCGCCAGGCCTTCAGCCAATGAATTCTTGAAATCTGGTGCGAGGCTAGTGCCCATATGAGAGACCCTGTTGGGATCCCATATGTGTATTCCACGGTATTCTTATTAGAGCCATGTTTCCCCTGGCGGACCACGTTCTGCCATCTCTAAAGATGCAGCCTGAGCCATCTCAGAGACTTCCATGTGCAATAGGGCCCTTCGGGGTTACTTCACATGTTTGAATGTCACTTAACCCCCTCTGGGAGGAGGTGACTCCGCAGTGTGCCTCTTCCAAGTGGAAGGGCACGCTTCCCAGTGTTATCCTAGTCCTACTGTTTGGGTTGCTCAAGGAACACCAGTAGTTGACCTTCTCTGTGTAGAGCCCGGTCCTATTGTCTGCCTTATAGGAAGGGTCAGGAGCCCTACACAGGGCACTGGAAGGGGCAGCTCCTGTGGCGCTTTGGTAGGGATCCCAATTTCGTCGGTCATCCGACGTGACTCGGAGTGACCGACTGAAAGGGGAACGTCTCGGTTACGTATGTAACCCTCGTTCCCTGAAGGAGGGAACGGAGACGTCACGTCCCGTCGCCACAGTCGCTGTACCACCGCTGAGCTGCCGGGTCGCCGGCTCGGCTCCTCAGCGAAAACATAATTGATGCGGTGCATCAGCTGCCTCTTATGCTCACGCTGTGATCAGCGGCAGCTGGATGCAATAATCGCATGCCAATGTCCATTGGCTCGTTTAGTTACACTCGAAGTGGATTGGTCTCTCTGGCGAGATCCCAATTTCGTCGGTCATCCGACGTGACGTCTCCGTTCCCTCCTTCAGGGAACGAGGGTTACATACGTAACCGAGACGTTATTTTACCCTAAACTTCTTAACAGTGTATATAAATAGGGAATTTGAAAGGAATAATAAAAAGCATAATTCTTTTCACCCTTGGAAATGTAATTAAGCACAAATAATTAGTTTTAATAGTATTCAAGAGTACAAAGTCCCCAAAATAATACTTAAGTATAGCAATGAATTACATTTACAGCCCTGCTCTGTAGATTTGTTTGCAGGAGAGTTTCTGCACAACAGGAAGTTGCGGTGTTGGCACCTCTTGCTCCTCTCTGCTCTGTCATGTTCTCATTATCTCCCTCTCAACCACACTTGATTCGTGTCAGCCCTAATTAAAAGTGAGAAGAACAAACTCTTCCTATCACATCCATCCTGTGAACACAGTTTCCACCCAATCACAGCCTGTTTGCCAGTGCCTGCTATTTTCTCGGTCACAAACACATACGCACACATAGATCTGTCAGCGCGGCTTCATCTTGACTTAATGGCTTATCTTTAATATGAGCTGTCTCATTTCTAGAGGACGAGGGATGAGGCACAAGAGAGCTGTGTTTCCTGTTGGACTGTGTTTAAGGTAATGACAACCAGCAGATTAAAGGCAACATGCTGAGCGTTATCCTGTTCCTGTCCGTCAATGAAATCTCAACCTTAGTTTATGAATATGTATATACAAGCTAAATATGCAAATAGCAGACATTCAGCATCTTACCAGCTGCATAAATCCACCAAACACACTGACATCATGCCTTTGGCTTCCAGAAACATGGCAAGCAAATGATTTAATATCTCCCATCACTCCAAACACTGAACCAAAATCTAATCCCATAATACCAAGAGGCTCTGCGCAAAATATATTTGAAAGTTCATACCCTCTCCCAGCACTTGTCAAGCCCTCTTAAAAAAATTCTAACATGCAGCACATAAAAAGGATTCATATTTTATAAAGTGGTTAAAAATAAGGAGAATAAAGTCAAGACTTTTAGTAAATTAAAGGAAAATTAAAATTAAATTGAATTAAAAAGATTAAAAAATAGAAGTTTAAAATCATTTTATAAAAAGAAAAAAAAAGAATGTGTACATTTAAAT
The DNA here is from genome assembly GCA_039654775.1 of Spinibarbus caldwelli. NCBI lineage: Eukaryota > Metazoa > Chordata > Actinopteri > Cypriniformes > Cyprinidae > Spinibarbus > Spinibarbus caldwelli. The sequence continues at coordinate 18,876,107 of CM077244.1, forward strand.
GAATGTAAAATGAAATAAAATAAAAAATGTAGTGTATATATAAAAATAATAATATTACTACTACTACTAATTATTATTATTAAACTATTTATTTTATTAGAATAAAATAAAAATGGTATAAAATAAAATAAAAAGTGGTATACTTAATAAAAGTAACATAAATAAAAACAAAAATAGTAACATAATTAAACATATAGCAACATAAATATTAATAATAATTAATATTATTTATTTGTTTGGAGTAAATATTAAAAATAATCTCATATCATATCAACCGATAGACCAGTTTCACTCATATACAGTGGCTATGGCAGTGTGTAGAGTATCAGCACAGTTGTGTCAACTGTGTTTATGTGTCAGAAATAATAGGAGGGGGTCAATAGGGCAAGATGATGTTACACAACAACATGCTTGTCAGGAAAATCTTTCAGAGGCAGAAAAGGCAAGAGCTGTGAAGAAACTGAAAGGTCCCTGGAGACCAGCCAATGACAGATATGCTCCATCACACAAGCACAGGTGAGAATACAGCATACAATAATTCTACATGAAGGCAGCAATTTTAAAAAAAGAGGGAGTGTGAATTTAACAGATAGTTAAGGCAGAGACTGAGACGATGTGAAGGGTAAAGAGCTGTAGGGTGAAAGTTATTGAAATGAAACAGAGGACACTATAGCATTCGAAGAAAAAGATGAAAGTCTTAAAAGCTGCAGAGTGATTTCAGACAATGAGAATGTGATGGCATAGACAGGTCTGAATTGACAGAAGAGAGGTCAAAAGAGACGGTTATTTTGTGAATGTGTGCTCTTAAATATATAGGCCTTTGACAAGGGCACAAGTAAACCTGCCTTCTTCTTCAAGCTTTAAAAAAGAACAACGCTTATTGCTAAGTATTCAGTCAAACCACAGCCAATCAATACAGTTTCTCTCTGTCGGCGCACTCACAGAACACTACAGAGTGTACAACTAAGAACATTTTCTTTGTGAATCTTCAAGGATTTGTCATATAATATTCATAGTTAAACTTTAATATTCATGTAGAGCAGAACTTGGGTACAATGAGATTTCAGTGTGGGCAGGCCAGATCTATTATCATCTAGAGAACTTTAATTCACTCAAAACTCATATTTTTCAGCAAGTCTTTTTTTTTTTTTTTTTAAGCTGCTCTTTTCAATACAACAGTGAATGCATGTTAAACAGTGGCTGGCAAGTTAATTTTTGTTTAGTAGATAGATAGATAGATAGATAGACAGACAGACAGACAGACAGACAGACAGACAGACAGACAGATAGACAGACAGACAGACAGACAGACAGACAGATAGACAGACAGACAGACAGACAGACAGACAGACAGACAGACAGATAGATAGATAGATAGACAGACAGACAAACAGAGACAGACAGATAGATAGACAGACAGACAGACAGACAGACAGATAGACAGACAGACAGACAGACAGACAGACAGACAGACTGATAGATAGACAGACAGACAAACAGAGACAGACAGACAGACAGACAGACAGACAGACAGATAGATAGATAGACAGACAGACAGACAAACAGAGACAGACAGACAGACAGATAGATAGATAGACAGACAGATAGATAGATAAATAGATAGATAGATAGATAGATAGATAGATAGATAGATAGATAGATAGATAGATTATCCAACTGCAGATAATGTTAGAAGTTATTTAAGATCATTTTACAGATAAACCAATTGAACCAGATCAGATTAGACATCCAAAGTTTAATAAAAGCACTTTGGTACAACGTCAAGGTGCATATTAATGAGGGGGGTTTTACGCAACAATAAACATAAGCAATGATTTTAGAGGAAACAATTCACCTTCAATTAATTTTATAATCATAACGATTATGCTGACTGAGGTGGTGATAAAGAGTTGCACTTTTGCTTACGATGAACAAAACACGAGCTGGCAGTTCTGCTTTCCAATTTCACAATGCTATACTTAGGCTGAGCTCCAAGGAGCGTTAAGATGAGATGATGATAAGACTGCACCGCTGTCAAAATTCGAAGGAGTTTTTTTTTTTTTTTTTTTTTTTTTTAAATCTACGAACACTTTTAAAAAGCATTTTCACTGTATGAATGTGAAAATGGACCACTGGGGCTTTCCTTCCATTTCTTAAAGTACACTCTCTCACACACACAGCTGTGCTAATATCTTTTATTGGGGCCTGAACTTCTGTGCCCTCAGGCTGTAACAAAGTTTTACACCTGCGCTGAATGTCTTATTTCTACCCAAACTCAGATCAGATGCACCAGAGAGAGTGAAAAAGAGAGCAAACATATAGTCTATTCCTCATTAAAGCTAATGTGTGGATTTCTTCAGTGTTAAAACATTTTTTCTATCACAAAATAACACTTTTATAACTAGACTTACGAAGAGTGTAAACACTGAGGCGCTTTCAATACTACTCTGTTTGAGCCAAGAAAGTCTATAATACCTAGAAAAAACTTTCTGTTAGTATACTCATTCATCTCAATGGCATTCGCTAAGCTAGCAAACACTGCAGCTTTAATGGGTCAGTTCACCAAAAAATGAAATTCTGTCATCATTTACTCTTATTTTGTTATAAACCTGAATGACTGTTTTCTTCTGTGGAACATGAAAGCTAAACAACATTTGACCCTTTTGTTTTTCATAGATTGGACAAAAACACTGAGACTTAAATGTCTTCTTCAGTTAATAAAAATACAGTATAGGAAGTGCTGTCTGATTTAATCAATCAGTCAATCAATCAATCAATCAATCAATCAATCAATCAATCAATCAAACAATCAATCAATCAATCAATCAATAAATATATCACGATAAATGTAACTTTTTTTTCTTTTTTTTTGTAAATGTTGTAGAAACCAGACAACAAAACACTTGCTAAACAAGCTAGTAGAGACTACTACAGGCCATAATAATAAATAAATAAATAAATAAATAAATAAATAAATAATAAAAACTTGAAAGATTTATTGAAAATACATGAAATAATGAAGACAATGGGCTAATGTAACTCAAAATATAAGATATTAAATATGTAATACATTGCATATATTTACAAAATACTCCTCTCTAGAGTTTTCTAGCGGCTATCGAGTTTATGAACATTGAATGACTTTCCTGAGGTGAATGTATTGTTATGTGACGTATTGTTTTCAAGATGTTTTACTGATGTCTTTTTGCAGTTAAAACACTGAGTAAGTGACTGCAACATGATACATTTTAGTAAGTTGTACTATTTCTTTTAACATACCTACTGATGTTCATTCATGATTATTTTGTGCTATAACTAATAGTAAAAAGGAGGAAGACATGATTGATTCACGTGCTGCTTGAACCGCGTACAGTGATCTGTCAAGTCAAATTACAAAGTGTCAAAAACCATATTCATGGTGTGCATTTTGTGATAAAATAACACCTAATTTGAAAGGTGGGAATGGAAGGAATCATCAACGGAAAATCAGTATTAATTAAACTCAATAAATCGATATTGTTATTCCAGCTAACATGTTTACCTGTTGCAGTTTATCCATGTTGTGTGCACAAAATAGACAGACAGATTTGAAATGCGCCATCGGAGAAACACTAATTAATGGTCAATGATTTTGACCATCCAAAACTATTTCAGCCGAAAAGTTTTGAAAATGTACACAGCTTTGCATAAGCTTCATATTGAACATTTTTGTCAAAATTTTGAGGAAAATTGTTAGACCTATTTGTGAGAAGATTGAGAACATTGTTATCATTTTATTGCCCGGTCCTAGTATAGGAAGCTTAAACATCTTCAACATTGCTATCACTTTGAGGTTTGATCGCTCAGCACCCAGCCTCAGAGAAAAAGGCTACACAATGTCCATTTGAGAAGCCATTCTGGATTTAGATTAATTTTGAGCTGATATCTAACCATTCCCCTACTCAAAGACATACGCATATGACTCAACCTACTTTCCCTGATGTGATGAGAAGCATATGTACATGTGAATTGTACAGAGCAGGTAAAGTGGAGAGAAGAAGAGGCCTACATCTGTTTTCAGCATATGCTCTAGTTCTGAGATCTATGTAATTTGATAGACTATCCGCTGCGTTTTATCCAAAGAGAGCTTCTCAAGAGTGCACACTCAAGTGTGTCAATCTACGTCAGCACACATCTCTGTCCAGCAGCACATCTCCATCTGTATGGCTTTTCATAAAGATCAAAAGATGAAGGTGACGGCACTCGCTTCTGAGGAAAAATATCATTCTCATCAATCCCATCATCCCCTGCATTCCAACACCCCAGAAGTATGTCACAGCTTGTTTAATGTGGTCCTATAATGAGACGCTATGTAATTATTAATTGTCTTTTCCAAGCTAGATATATGCTTTTCAGAGAAAGCACACTCCTGCCCGCGAGTAATCGTTATAGTAATGGATACGCAAGGCTTTTTCTCGCTCTTTTCTTCTCATTCTTTCTTTCTCTGTCTCTTTTGTCATTCGTCATTCCATCGTTCATTGTCAGCCTCTCGGCATTGAGTAGCTGTGCTGACATTTTCTTCTTCCTTCCTAGCCCGCCTCTTTTTTTTTTTTTTTTTTTTTAGAGTGGAGAGCAGCTGGAGTCACGGAAGCCTGCCTGTCATTTTAACAGCTGCAAATGCAATGCAGGTTGAGTACAGCCACTACATTAAGTGGTCCGCATTACTCACCCCCCCCCCCCCCCCCCCCCCCCCCCATCGGAAAAAATGGGGGAAAAGTGAAACAGGTGCGTGTGTGTGTGTCTGGAATACTACAAGGAATACTACAGAGACAGGGAGAAGTTCAAACAGAGTGTGATGGGAGGAAATGGGCAATTAGATGGGGAGTGAGAGTGAACCCAACAAGAACAAGGAGCCACTAAATCCCAGAGTAGCCATGTGTAAATGCATTACAGATACTACCTTTCCACATGTTATCACAGTTTATATATGGGGATCCAAAACTCTGAGACCACAAGTAGAAATGGAAGTTTTTTTTTTGTTTGTTTTGTTTTTTTTAATTTAACAGATTTTTAGATACAAATTATTATTAGCTGAAATGAACATGAGTTTCAGATTTTTTATTTGATTTTATTTTAATTAATTTATTTATTTGCTTGCTTTAATGACACCAGCACATGATATTTCTTCTTAAATTATCATAGTTTCAATAATGTTTTAAACTTACGTTGAACTACCATTTAAAGGGTTGGGGACAGTAAGGGTTTTTTTTGTATTTTATTTATTTTTTTTTATTGTATTTTTTTTTTAAGTAAATTAAATACTTTTATTCAGCAAGGAGGCATTGAACTGATCAAAAGTGAAAGTAAATAGATTTATAATGTTACAAATATATTCTATTTCAAATAAATGCTGTGCTGAACTTTCTCTTTATCAAAGGAAATGCTTCTTTTTTTCTAATTTAATACATTTTTATATATAAATCATATTATTAGTACAACATATCGAATTGAACGGACCAAAATCCCACAACTTTCATCTTACTTTCAAGATTTTTAATTCCTTTCAATTCTTTTCAATATTATTTTCAAATTTTATACAGTAGCTTTTACAGTAACAAGCTACTTTATCCAATGTATTGCGCATACAACTTCAATGCTGAATAATTAGCTGAGGTAAACAAACACACACTCTTTCTCTCTTATATGTAGCAGAAAATCAGAAAAAAAGAAAAGAAAAATCTGATTCTAGTGAATTCACTAATTCTGGTTTATATCATCTAATATTTATATCATTTAAAAATATAATATATAATTATATATAGAATATTTCATGCCTTCGATGTATCTTGCCATTTCTTTTTCGTTGCATGCAGCTCTTTTTTGTCTTTTTCAAAATATGTTTACCTTCTTTAAAGTATTAGTCGCTTGTAGCTTCAGAAGCTATAGTTTCAAAGTGGCTTCTCTAACTCTGACACATGCACTCAGGCATAAATATTTACCTGCTGTGGAAAAAGAAGCATACAGCATTACTTACGTGAACTGAACACTGCCTTACACAACAAACCTGTACCAGGAAGCTGCATTATACGTTAAAACCATCTAACATTTATAAATCCACTTGACCTTAAAGAGAAAGCATCTTTAAAACCCCACTACCATACCTCTCTTCACAGAGACGGCTCTCAAAGCGTTCACCTCGCCAACACAGTGAAGGTGTGGAACAATACACAAATTGCATGAATGAATGCAACATGCCTGTGCAACAATATCAAGCGATAATGAAAAGCCTTTTTTTTTTTTTTTTTTTTTTACCGAACAGGGTGTGTTGATAGATGAGGCAGAGGCAGAATGGGGACACTCTGCTTAAAGTGATGGCTGATGGGACAGGCAGGCACAGCTGTGTGATCAACGGTGCCTGCTGTCGTGCCCACATGAGCATGCAACGCACAGAGACACAACACCCTTCTCTTTAGCACACCTGCAGTCAGCCACAGCCCAACTCTTCACCTTTAGGCAGATGGGAAACAATGTTTCAGCCACACACAATAAATGCAGAAATGAGAGATGTAGAAATCTACCAAATTTAATAAGATGTGCTCATGTAACTAGCAGGGATGTAGAAATGCTAAAATGTTATTATAGAGCTTGTCGGATTCCGCCATAATGAGGTAACTGAGATTCATATTGATTTCCAAGAAGAAAAATGCAGCCATATAAAGATGAGCAAATATTCAGTTTACACTATATTAATGCTCTCTAGTTCAAAAGTTTTTGTTGTTCTTGTTGTTGTTTTTGTATACTGCATAGATAGATAGACAGACAGACAAACAGACAGATAGAAGGATGGATGGATGGATGGATGGATGACAGGTGACACACCAAAACTGTTTTGTCCAATCTCCCCTTGAATCGTGACTGCTATGGGTGACAGGCAGTAACCCAGCTTTATGTGAGCTGGATGACGATGAATATTGTGAGAAAGCAGTCCACTTTTATGGCAATGTTTGTTAGCACTCTCTGTCGTGCCGTAATTTGCTTACAAACAGCCTGATTATCTGCCGCTACTTTGAAAGGAGATCAGACATTGGAGTCTCATTATAGAGTGACTCACTGGAAATGTCTTAGTTCCCCAGACACAGATACCCATGGGAGGACAGCCATCAGAAACAGGGATAAACACTTCTTGATAGTTTATTCTATTTTTATTTTCTTTATTTATTTTTGACTGGTCTGTGCTCTAGTGGAGCCATTTCCTTCCAGGGCAAATGAAGAGCAAGTCCCTATACCACAATAGTAACGATCTTGCTAATGAAAACAGCTGAGATTACAAAGAAAGGTCAATAACAGGCTTAGGTTGTCACATTATGGGTGAACTGTAAACTAGAAAAAAACCCTGCAATCCTTAGCACTCGGTCTCATACTTGGTCAGTCTTAAATCTTATACCTCTGAGCTCTGAAAAAATAAATTCCAAATCTTTAATTAAAAAGTCTTTTTTCTCCTCTTTTGTCTTTTGGTTCTGCATACTAATGCCAATCACTCTGAATCAGTAGTTTTCCATTACTGCTGCTAAATATTTGAGCTGCATGATTGTGAGAGAAATTACAATCATCAGTTACTTTTCCCTGATATTGTAATCATGATTATTCATTTCAATCAGCTGAATTTAGATTACTGGGATGGACTATACAGTGGTACAATAGTATATTTTAAAGCATCATGGAGCAGTGTAAATACTAAAGTATATAATTTATGACAAGCATTCAGTACCATAGTATTTGATCATTTCCATTTAATATTATCACAGTACCGTAGTACCACCAATATTTTTGTGTAACAGTATTTTTGAAGATTGAAAATTGGAAATGGGTTTTTATCATTTGAAAAAATATTGTGTCCTTGAGCCTAAAGCGGTTTGGCGAGACTATAAAGTGATAACATTTCACCTCTGACTGGAAATTCAGTCCTGCAGACTACCTTCCCCAGATCTCTGCAAGCAAGCTCTGCGAGAATAAAAAAGGATCGATTTTAATTGCTTGTTTGAGGGGCTTTGCCGGACGGAGAGAGACAGAGAGTAATAGCAAGAGATGACGAAAGACTGGGTCTGCAATCATTCTTGAATAAAAGAGGTCTCAGACCTTGCCCAACATAATATCATACTTGACATGGGGCACGACTACAAACATTGCTAGTCAGAAAAGGACAAAGGGATGCCGGGACCACCTGCTGCTCACTCCATCTTTACCACTGCAAGCACATTTTGTTCTCATTCTTATTTATCCCTTCAGGTTTTTTTTTTTTGGTTTTTTTTTCTTCCCCTTTAGACTGTCAGTGCTATTTCTGTCACTCTGTTTGGCTCTGTTCATCTGTGTTTCTCTGTTCTCTTCCTTTGACCTTTGTGCTAATGACTTTGTTTCGTTTCGTCTATGAAAGATGACTCATCTTCACCTCTGACCCCTGTCTCTATTCACCTATTCTGTCTATTTGATCAACTTGTCCATTCCTTACCATTTCATTTAACAAAAAGTCCTATTAAAGGGATAGTTCACCACAAAATGAAAATAATGGCATCATTCTCTCATCATTTACTCACCCTCAAGTTTTTCCAAACCTGTATGAGTTTCTAAAAAAAAAAACATTTCCAATTCTCAATCTTCAAAAACTCTCTGTTACACAAAAACAATGGCGGTACTACAGTACTGTGATAATATTACATGAAAATTATCAAATACTATGACACTGAATGCTTATCATAAATTATCTACTTTGGTATTTACAGTACTCCATGATGCTTTAAAGTATATCGTAGTACTACATATAGTCTACCACAGTATTCTAAATTGATTGAAATTAATAATCCTGATTACAATATCAGGGCGAAGTAACTGATGATGAAGCAGAAATATAAGTATATCATTAATAAGCTGAAACTTTTTTCCTTCAGTGCATAAAACTAAAAATGTCTTTCTAGGTTGATGTGACTCAAAATAATGAAGCAGGGCACAAATGTCAAATGAGTAATACAACATGTCAACAAAGGGATTATAAATGCAGCTTCTTTAGCTCAAATCATGGAACAATAAATAAATATAATTAAATACATACATGTGCATGTGTGTTATGCACTGTAAAAATGATCTATTCTAATTATATTTTATCTACTTGTTTTCTTTTCTATTCTGTCTACTTATTTTCTTTTGATTGATCATAAATAAAGACCCTTTAACACTAGCGTTCTCTATTCTTTTTCTATTCTATCTACTTGTTTTCTTTTTATTTATTAAAATAAAAACATTGCTATGTATACTGCATTAGGCTAAACGAGACTTGTCACAACACTTACATATTATTGCTCTTTTGTTGGTTTTGATTGCTTCTATTGTCCTCATTTGTAATTTGCTTTGGATAAAAGCATCTGCTAAATGTAAATGTAAAATTATTTTTCAAATTTGCAAATTAAACAGAAACTAGACATAATATTATAATTTATCTACTTAAAATTGCCCTTTAAATTCAATGTGTTACTTGATGTTTCTTTGTAAATATTTGTGAGATTTACTAGCAATTTCTGAGAGAAAATAAGTAGAGTTAAGTAAATCCTACACCATTTTTTTCAGTGTAAACAAATTTTATCAACAAAATGATTGGCTCATTTATCTAAACGGCGAGACTTCCATTCCCACTACTTATTGTTAATGCTAACGTTACACTTTTTCCCTTTTTCTAGGATTGCATCTTCTCCCTCTTTTACTGACCTGCAGAGTAAAAAGGCAGAACAATTCACTGCCAGCTGATGTGATGAACAGAAGCTCGTTCTGATGTCAATCTCATTACCAGAATTTTTAGATTCAGGCGTCACGGGTCAAGAGCCCAGAGCTTGATCTTGACAAGTTTAAGTGAGAGAAGCTATAGGACCCACAGGCACCTGAGAGCAGACACAAATAGCAGCACAAAGATCCAGAGACAAAGAGCTCCATATTATGATTGAGAGCACAGTTCCTGCCCTATGTGTGCAGCAAGTAGATCTTAATTCCAGCGCTTCTTTGACAGCTCATTCCTAAGGACAGACTGAATGGGTATAAGCCAGCTTTGTCCCCATTAATGGTCAGATCCCTGTGGTTCTCTCTTTTCCACAGGATCGGTTCATTATCTAAAATCAAGGTGGTTAACAGCGGAGATACTCAGTAAGGATCGCTCAATGCACTGCAGTTCAGATAGGGAAAAAAATCTATATGACACAAAGAAGTAGTCACATCACTGGTTGCCAGGCAATTTGTAAAACTCTTTTGAAAATGATCCCCTGCATCATCATCACTCCAGCTCAAGCACTTCAGTCACAGAGACTGCAGATCAGGTTGTGGGTTCTAAATGCGCAAGCGTGCGATTTGAGTGTTCAGCATGCTCTGCTCAATTACCAGCTATGACACGTCCAAATGGCCACTCTCACATGTTTCTCTTACGCCTCTACAGGATTTTGACAGAGAATTACCACGGGCCTACAACAGTTGTCATCTTTGATGCATCATGCCTTGCGCCTTGGTTTCTGTCAGCCCTTTGCAAGCATTGTTAAGAGTTTTTTCCGTCTCTTGTTTTCTTCTTGGGTTTTTTGAGTTCAGAGTGCTGTAGGCGAAAGCACAAAGACCATCTGCTCTCCACAGGCTGTTAAGTTTGAGCCTGTTACTGGGCCCCATTTATTTCGCTCCTTTGTAAGTGCATTACCACAACATGCTCTTCTTCTCTGGTTTCTTCCTTCTGCCTCATTTAGAGCAGCGTGCCAGCCATGTGGATGATAAGGATGCGTTGCAGTTAACAAGGATCAGCATTTACTCTCCATACCAACATCTTTTACTTTAAATGGCTCTTTGTGTTTTTTTCTTCAGTCACTTTCATTAGCGGCAAGATGGACAGCTGGGGGGAAATGCTCTGAATAGTTCACCCAAAAATGAAATTGTCATCGCTTTCTCATTTTTATGTCATTGCATTTTTTTCTTGGGGAACACATGCTTTTTGTCATACAGTGAATTGTGACCAAGCTGTCATGCTCCAAAAATGCACAAAACAAAACAAAACAAAAAAACTCAACAGTGAATCCAGCTTGCTTGCAGACACAGACCAAAAGTTATGCCATCAATCACTGAGAAACTTCCCGAATCTCATTTGCATTTGCGTATATTCAAACAAATGATTACATGAATGACGCAGAAAGCTATTGGTTCCTTTGCGCTATATAACAAGTATTCTGAAGTCATATATATATATATATATATATATATATATATATATATATATATATATATATATATATATATATTTTTTTTTTTTTTTTTTTTTTTTTTTTGACAAGCATTCTGAAATTTAAGTCATTATTCATTGGTAATCTTTTCAAACCTCATTTGCGTTTGCATATATTTCAAAAAATACCTTACACAAATTGTTTTCACAACTTTGATGGTGCATTTTGTCATTTATGGAGCTTGACAGCAGAACTTGACAGGAAAAGCAGCGTGAACATCCAGCTAAATATTTCCACACCCAGCTCCACAGAAGAAAGAAAATCATATCAGTTTGGAAACAAGGGTGAGCATATGATGACAGACTTCTTCTGGAAACTGTTCCTTAAAAGTATTTCTTTTTTTTTTTTTCAGAGCATTTTAGAGAAGTTTCTGAGTTAAAAATGCATAAACCTCCTTTCTCCTTCACTACTTATTTATTGTTTAAAGACGGATCTTCATATCTGAATCATAATCGTGATCATAAGCGATGACACATTCCGGTATATACACTGATATCTATAAAAAAATACTGTTAATAAAATAATCCACTCAAAGACCTTTGCAAATCTACAGTAGATTTTTGTCTTGTACACAAGAAAAGTATTTCTTGCCAACCTGCCAAATTGATTCAGGGATGTGGATCTACTCATCAAGGATTATTTGATTGAATGAAGAAGATGTTATCCTGATTGTCTTCATCCATGATGTTTTCAGAGAGTTTGTGAATCCCTCATTGGGATCCAGGGTCAGCAGAAGTGCAGTATAGATATGGACTTTGATGCTGGCTGGGCTGGTTATTTATTCTCTTTTGCTTTTCGTTTCAACATATAACATATATTCTCAGGGGAGGGTGAAGTCATGGCTGTCTCTACCCCCCTTTGCACCCCCACAAATGGAATAAAGCAAATTAATCCATGTGATATGGCACACAGAAAGCCTGTGGCATTGATTGAGGTCCCATTTATGACACTCCATCAATCCAATATGACCTATCCTATAATACCACAACATCTTGATATTATATTTGCTATAGCTGTGAGGAGACAGACATAGTGAACTGTGCTGAGAGTATGAGGATGTCAACCCTCTCATTCCAGACCAGAACTAAACTCATGATGTAGCAATAAATCACAGATTATTTTTATGCGACATCTCAGAAACAGAGGCCTGATATAGAATCATCTCCTTTTATTTTATTTCATATATCACATGCTCATGTAATGGAAAAAAATGAGGTTGGCTTACTTTCTGTAATGAAGGGCCTCAAGCTTGAGACTCTACATAAATTCAATGCATGAAAACGCATGGAACTATAGAAGATATTTCTTCTTGTGATGTTGTGACTGGTGATGTTATATGATAATGACATTGTGCTGCAAATGTTGTTGGTTAATAACTGTTCCCTATCAGAAACTAAGGGGTCCTCCTTAAGGGAGCACTTATAGCAGCCATTAAAGGGATAGTACTTCCAAAAATAAAAATTCTGTCATCACCCTTGTGTCGTTCCAAGCTCGTAAAACCTTTGTTCATCTTCGGAACACAAATTAAGAATTAAGAGCTTTCTGACCCCCCCATAGACAGCAATGCAACTACAATGTTCAAGGCCCAGAAATTTAGTAAGGAAATTATTAAAATAGTCCGTGTGACTGTAATGCTATGAAGCTACGAGAATACTTTTTGTGCGCAAAGGAAACAAAAATAATGACTTTATTCAACGTTTTCTTCTCTTCTGTGTCAGTCTTTGCCATACGTTCATGAGAGTACTACGACGCATGTGTGTGGTGCTGCTAATGCAGGAGCCGGCATTCTGACGTATTTTCATTTTTGATGAACTATCCCTTTAATACCTAGATCAACAATAGTGTAATATAATAGGATAATAATTTTTATATAAAAATGTTATTCAGTGTTATCATTATTTTATACCCTCTGTTTCATGCTAACTTCCAATCCAAGACTCTTCCCAATTTCCAAAATTTCCTCACAAGAATGACAGAAATGTTCCTTACAAAAACAATGTCGCTTAATGTTATTTCACTGATTACGATACATAAGTACACAGCCAGCTTTTCAGTTGCTGCTGGTCATGTGTAAATCTTTAATACAATAACATGTGCAGCTGAACCCTTAAAGTTCTTTTTGATAAGAGGACTCGGTTAAGAGTTGAGCTTCAGGGCTGATACTGATACGTACTGAGAACAACAATAACACTGCTGTCCCTAAACTGTTTAGTCACTTTACTCTGCCTCCTGCACCAAACAAGACAAAGTCTTGACAAATTGATATAAATGATCACTTAGCCAAATCAATGCTGTGGGGGAGTGTTCTTACTTAACCTCCTTGTTCTGGATCAAACTATTTCTTATGGAAATGGTTGACAGTTGAAGGTTGAAGAATGAGTTGCACAGTGAACACTTTACAGATGTACATTCTGTTCTCAGAGTTCAGCCTCATTTCAAAGAAGAACTTCTATTAGGGTTTAATCACATATGAGTGAAGGTGAATTGAAAAGCTGAGTGATTCCAGAGTCACATATATGTACAACAAAGTACTTCTAAATGAGCCGGCTAATTCAATAAGACCCCACTGTACATTTAGTAAAGCAAGGAGTGTGCCAAGTGAACGTGACTGGAGAGAAATACCACCACATGTGTCACGGAGCAGGAAAGCACAATGTGTACACGCACATGCATATCCAAAATGAGAACAGAATGAAAGTGGGAGAAATACAGTGCAAATAGTGTAAAAAGAGGATTGATGGCCTTGTTTCAACACTCTTCTGTCTCTATTGTTTGTCTCTTTCCATGTCTCTCATTCAAAATTCAAGAGCTGTAGAAATCTCATGACTAAGTTAAACAAAAGATTTATGTTGCTAAAGCATTGGTTAACAGCAAACACACAAATACACACTTACAGGGACAGTTCCCCCAAAAATGAAACTTCCGTCATCATTTACTCACCCTCCAAACCAGTATTATATATTTTTTTCTTCTTTGGAAAAAAAAAACAAGATATTTTGAAGAACGTACCGCATTGAATTGAACAACACTGGAGTTTTTATATCTTATCTTGTGTTCTACCAAAGTAAATATGTCATACTGTTTTGGAACAACATGAGGGTGAGTAAATAATATCAGAAGTTATATTTTTTGGGGAACTATCCATTAAATCAGTGGTAAATTGATTATTAAATCATTTCTGCACTCCTGAATGATGGTACAGATCAATTATACTTTGTTGTTGGGTCTAATCTAACAGATATGAGGGTTTTAGAATTTAGATGAAATTTGTTTTGATGGTTTGCAAAATGGATAAATTATGTGTCTTTAAAACATTTGCAGTTAGTACATCAGGCGTAATGCTGTTTCTGCCTCATTTTGTAAGAACAGTCTGTTCCCTTTTGGTCCTCAGGTGTGTCTTTATTGCAAGACTGTTTCCTAAATTTACGCATCACCTGTTTTCAATTTTTGCATTTTAAAATCAAATCTAGTGCTATTATGATAATAAGATTCAGAATGACTGCAGAATGGGTAGTACAACATTATACCAGGTTACATGGTTGGGTAGAAGTTTTACCATACTTCAGGCTAAACATATTTCATTGGGCAGGCTCAGTGAAATGTGTAGCTTGATTCATTTTTATTTGAGAGAATTTGCAGTAAAGTCAAAAATTAATGATTTTAAAAATATGAACAGGTAAATCACATTTTTTAAGCATTTCTCACTCCCTCTTACTTCCCACTATGTGCACTGCCGCAAATTACTTTGCCTGCATCTGTCACTGTCGATATAGACTGGAACTCATGCATGAAATGCTTTGAGATCCCACAGGGGAATGAATAATTCTGTTTAGATTTCAGCTGTGGTTCTCAAAGCAACACTAAACAAATGTGCACCCAAGTTTGAACCCTAGCACGTGTGTATGACCATGTGAAGAAAAGGAAACAACAGTGAAAAAGAGACAGAAGCGTGAGGAGAAGATGAAAGATAAGGACTATTTTGATCAATACGAGAATATATGGTTGTTAGACTCCTTTACACTTTACAGTAAATGAGCTGGGTCTGTAAAAAAAAAATAAATGTTTTTGAAAAAAGTCTCTATTCAATCAAAAACAGTAAAAACAACAACGTCGTGAAATATTGCTACTATTTTTAATGACAAAGCTGAATTTTCAGCAGCCATTACTCCAGCCTTCAGTTTTACATGATCCTTCAGAAATCATTCTAATATTATCAATATTGAAATGATTAGTGTTGAACAGTAGAAAGGAAATCAGAGGAAAAGGTTGAAAGGTAATGAGAATAATGGACTAATAATGGACTAATCTTTATCTAATGAGCGAAAAACTCCACTCCTATAGGCATCTATGTAAATTGAACATGGACACACACACACACACACACACACACACACACAGTTGTTAGTAAGACCACATATCTGTAACACTATCCCAACTTGCTCCAGATGGCAGAAGAAAAAAACAAAAAAAACAAAGTTGAATTAATCAAACTCCTCTAATGTTTTCGATCCTTGATGTATCACACTAATCCTCACAACTGTGCAGAAACCTCAGCTTCTCACAAGAAAAGTCTGACAGAAAAAAAGAGAGACAGATGCTCTGTTCCAAAACCTGGTGAGCTGCTTATGGAGGCAACATTTTAAGGTGTCATGGGCGCAATTCCAAAACAAAGAGAGTTCCAAAAGCAAACTTCATTATGTAGTCAGATAATAAACATATTTTATTCAGTACTGAAAAGTATTAGTTAAAAAAAGTATAAAACAGTGCATTTCAATGTTTATTATTAGAATATTGGACCATTAGCTTAGCAATATGCTAACAAGGCAGCTGCCTGTGTAGGGAGTAAAAAGCGAGAGAAAAAAAGAAATAAATTTTGTCAAAGGAGAGTGGATGAAAAATTTATTTTTACATAAAGAGGAAATTAAATGATAAAGAATGAGCGAGCAATAAGCCTGCATGAGTGTGTATTTATGAGATAAATTGCAGAGTGGAGTGGGATGTGAAAATAACAGTGTGCAACTAACACTGATTATGACATACAGTAATAGTGCTCATCTCTTTCACATGGCCAATTACAGTGGACAGAGAGAAACAAAACCAAATAACCCCTACCACTACACACACACTCAGCCACTGACAGAAATAAAGAAACACTGCAGCATAAACACAGGGGAGGCTAACAAATGCATACTATAAACAATTATACTGACATTAGAGAGTGCAGATGACCCTGCTTTTCTACATTTGAAGCAAAGCCATAGGCTGATATTTCTATTTTTGCTCCCCAGTCGTAACGCAAATGACTGTAGCCCATGGTCAAATCAATAGTACTGTAACCGATGCAGGAGTCAGTGCAGACAAAATGAATAGAAGTGTTCCGTCAGAATTACTGATTCAGCTCACTGCAGAGTGCACCAGTAGAGAGACTGCAGGACAGAATCAAATGAAGAAATAGAACGATAATATATATATATATATATATATATATATATATATATATATATATATATATATATATATATATAAAACGATAGATAGAACAATAGAACGTCATAATGAACGATGGAACAATAGAATGATAGATAGAACGACAGAACGATAGATAGATAGATAGATAGATAGATAGATAGATAGACAGACAGACAGACAGACAGACAGACAGACAGATAGATAGATAGATAGATAGACAGATAGATAGATAGATAGATCGATCTTATGGTAAAAAGTCAAATGAAACAAAAAGTAATTTTTTAAACATTTCATTATGTTAACAACTAGGTCTTGTCCAGTCTAGCCTGGGCCATTTCCCAATTCCATTGCTCCTCTTTTCCCCTACTTTCCTGTCCCCACTCCATTTAAAAAATAAATAAATAAATAAATAAAAATAAAAAAATAGATGATGTCCAATATGGAGCTTATCCAACTTAAGAACTGGGTCTCAGGTAACACTACCATGAACAAATACAAAGTGAACATTTTATGTTTGAATAAACCACTTAAGTTTCCTATTCAAATGCAACACTATATTTATAAACAACAGCTCAATTTTCCCTGAGGAGCAATCTAAGAAGATACAAGAAAGGATGAAACAGATACACCATTGTACATTATATATGGTACATCTGATTCCCTGACAGCACAGTGCAGTACATTCTGCAGCTATCAAGCGAACATCTGTCTGAGTAACTACACCAAAATGCATGTCTGCACATTTCTCGATATTACCAAAAAAAAAAAAAAAAAACATCTTCACCGAAGCAAGAAAGTTTGAATTTGGAATGACTTACGAGTAAATGATGCCAGAGAATCCATCATTTTTTGGGAACTGTCCCTTTAACACCAGAAGCATTGAAGATAAAGAGGAATAGGGAAAGAGAAAACTGAGTTAGCATGTACAAAAAGAGATGGCAGGCCTACGTGACGCTGAACCTAATGGAGAAGAATAAATAAGAGAGGTCCCAGTGCTGTAGGAAACAGCAGCTGAGGGGCAGCTGGAGCAGCATGGAAGATGAAGTGTGTTTATTCTGTGTGTGAGAGGGCTTGCTGATGTGCTCCACAGCCTCCTGGTCTGCCTCCTCATCTTTAGCTCACCGGATCAGCACGCTGAATCTGGATGAGCTTCCCCTCGGTCGTGCATGACCTCACAAACACCACAGAGACACGAATCAACATGGCCAAACACTTGCAGAGGTTCAAGAAAAAAATCACTGCATCTGAGCCCCGCTGTCCACTGACCACTGACCACCTTCTAGGATTCATATCCAGAAGTCTGCTCCACCTTCCCATAAGAAATGTGCACTGTATGTACACTGATGATTAGGCTATATTATTTTAGTATCATTGAGATGCTACTATAGACTTTGATGATGGTTTATTAAGCTTAACTAATACTACATTTACACGACAACCATGTACTAAAAATAGAGAGTTTTCTCTTTGCATTTTTGAAATGTTTACATGTAACCTATGTATGCACATTAAGTCACAGTTTTCACAAATTTTCTTTTTGTAGTTTACAACCCGATTTCCGGAAATGTTGGGACGTTTTTTAAATTTGAATAAAATGAAAACTTTCAAATCACATGACCCAATATTTTATTCACAATAGAACATAGATAACATGACAAATATTTAAACAGAGAAATTTTAAAATTTTATGCACAAAATGAGCTCATTTCAAATTTGATACCTGCTACAGGTCTCAAATAGTTGGGATGGGGGCATGTTTACCATGGTGTAGCATCTCCTCTTCTTTTCAAAACAGTTTGAAGATGTCTGGGCATCGAGGTTATGAGTTTCTGAAGTTTTGGTGTTGTAATTTGGTCCCATTCTTGCCTGATATAGGTTTCCAGCTGCTGAAGAGTTTGTGGTTGTCTTTGACGTATTTTTCGTTTAATGATGCATTTGCATTGTCCTGCTGAAATTCACATCGTCTGGAGGGGAGCATATGTTACTCTAGAACCTTTATATACCTTTCAGCATTCATAGTGCCTTCCAAAACATGCAAGCTGCCCATACCGTATGCACATATGCACCCCCATACCATCAGAGATGCTGGCTTTTGAACTGAACGCTGATGACATGCTGGAAGGTCTCCCTCATCTTTAGCCCGGAGGACACGGCGTCCGTGATTTCCAACAAGAATGTCAAATTTGGACTCATCTGACCATAGAACACTTTTCCACTTTGAAACAGTCCATTTTAAATGAGCCTTGGCCCACAGGATTGTGTTTACTGACAGTGGTTTCTGGAAGTATTCCTGGGCCCATTTAGTAATGTCAATGACAGAATCATGCCGATGAGTGATGCAGTGTAATCTGAGGGCCCGAGAACCACGGGCATCCAACAAAGGTCTTCGGCCTGGTCCCTTACGCACAGAGATTTCTCCAGTTTCTCTGAATCTTTTGATGATGTTATGCACTGTAGATGAGATTTGCAAAGCCTTTGCAATTTGACGTTGAGGAACGCAGTTTTTAAAGTATTCCACAATCTTTTTACGCACTCTTTCACAGATTGGAGAGCCTCTGCCCATCTTTACTTCTGAAAGCCTCTCTAAGACATCCCTTTTATAGCTAATCATGTTACAGACCTGATGTCAATTAACTTAATTAGTTGCTATATGTTCTCCCAGCTGAATATTTTCAAAATTTCTTGCTTTTTCAGCCCTTTGTTGCCTCCGTGCCAACTTTTTTGAGACCAGTAGCAGGCATCAAATTTGAAATTAGCTCATTTAGTGGATAAAAGTGTAAAATTTCTCATTTTAAACATTTGTTATGTGCTCTATGTTCAATTGTGAATGAAATATTGGCTCATGTGATTTGAAAGTCTTTTAGTTTTCATTTTATTCAAATTTAAAAAATGTCCCAACATTTCCAGAATTCAGGTTGTACATGGAGATGATTACGGTATTGTTTTCAAAAACGTGCACTTTGAAACCTGTTTTCAAAAGTTTTCGTTTTCAGGCCACAAAACACCGTTGTCATGTAAATGAATGGTCAAAATGCATCGAAGTTTTACATTTTTAGTTGAAAATGTTGTTGTGTAAATGCCCCTTAAGACTAAAACCGAAACTAAAATAAACCATACAAAACACTCATTGCTTGAAATAAAATAAAACATTAACTAAAATAACACAATAAAAAAAAAAAATGAATAAAAAATACCTTTCAGCTTGACAAGATAGCATTTCTGATTTTAATTCTGTTTAACTTTATGTTCTAAAATAAAAAAATAATACAATAAAAAAATATATATATATAAAAACTATATAGACAAAAACATAAAAAAATAATAAAAAATTATATTATTAATGATATTATTTATTTTATAAATATTTATTTATTTATTACATTTACCGTTTTCAATAATTTTAGCAATTTTGTTGTGTTTTTATCATTTTAATTAAAAAAAATATTTTAGTCATAGTCAGTATATATATATATACTTTTTCAGAATATAAATTTTTACTAAATCAAAATATTTGTATATATTTTAATTTATTTCAGCTAATAATTATTTAAGTAACTTTTTAATTAAAGTAACTTTTTTATGGTTTTAGTTTTCGTTAACTATAATAACACTGCTATGAACAAATACAAAATGGGCATTTTATATTTGAATAAGTTACTTACGTGATGTGTTTCCTTTTCAAATGCAACACACTGGTAATCAACAGCTCAATTTTCCTTGAGGAGCAATCTAAGAAGATACTAGAAAGGAAGGAACAACTGCACCACTGTACATTATATACATCTGATTCCCTGACAGCACAGTACAGCACATTCCACAGATATCAAGCGAACATCTGTCGGATTAACTACACCAAAATGCACATCTGCAAAATGTATTTTGTTGAGACTACAAAACAACACCACAGAAAAAGGAACAGATATTACAAGTCTTAAACTGATATGCAGTATTAGTTCTATTAGTAGTAGTGGTTTGTGTGAAGCAATCACAGATTTCACAGATTTTTTTTTTTCTATATGTCTTTAGACATAAATGCAGAAATTGAATCCCCATTATCTACAGTCCACATGTAAAGCCTGAAATACATAGCTAACATGACATGCTTTATGTGCCCTGAATTGTATACACAGATAGCAAAGTTTAATAAATGAAATGTGTATATTGTTAATCAAACATTGTAGATTGTACATTCCATCTGCAGCTGCAAGCAGACCATTTGAGGAATGCAGGGTAACATGTTTTGACACAAGCTCGGAACAGCCAATTATTTGGACATATTTGTGGTGAAGCGCCCTTTGCTCAGGCAGAAAGAACAGATCACACCTCTGAAGCACATCAAAAGGTCAAGTAGCGGTTTTGCCTTTCGCTGAAGCTTTATAAATTGGTGCTTTTCAGAGCTCATTTAGTATGACAATTCATGCTAAAATATAAGTTCATCGATTTTCATCATTTATACATTAAAAGTAATGCTTACAAGGATGCTAGTTAACTTCAAAAACTGCTCAGAGATGTATTTTTTTTAATATATTTAATTTATAATTATTTGTAATATTTGTATTTATTATTACTTACATTATTTTTATTCAATTATTTAATATTTTTAATGTTTTCAATTATAAAAAATATTTTCCCTCACAAAATCTCCTTATAATATACAGTACTTGCTTACAGCAATTCTGTTATTATAAAGATACCATAAAGAAGTGCAGAGAGAAGAAGAAACTAGTGAGATAATTGATGTTGTCCTCAGGGAAAGCGACACAATAAATATATAATGTAGGGCAGAAAATGTTGATAAAGTAGAGCAGCTGAAAAAAAATGAAAGGCTGTTTTTCTATATCTACAGTATGTGCAATACATTTGGATCTACATGTGTGATTATATATCTTAGTTAAGCTTCAGATTCTAATATTATAATGCATTGCCTAATTTTATTAGTCCTATAAATAAAACATGAGACCTTTGATTTAAATGCATACACACACACAGTTCTGATAGATTTATCAAGTTCTGACAGAGATGACACATAAGGCACATGCAATATTTATCAGTTGTTGTGTCTCCTGCTGAAATACAGGCCACCTAACGCTACAATAACAATCATTTACATGGCTGCACAACTGCTATGTCTCTCTCTCCCCTCTGCATTTAGCCTGCTATAAGCACATGGGTGCATTGGGTATAGCTCTGCAGGTAGTGTGATTTGCAGCAGTAATATAGCTGTGCTGGATCCAAACACACTCTCTCTCCTTTGAGATTGAGGTTCTTTTCACCATGGTACACCTCCATCAACACACACTGAACTACAACATCATTACATGCAGAGAAACAACAGAGCCACAATCATCAGTAGACTTGTTCGGTTCAGTTGGGTTTGTATCATGTGTTTATTCTCTTTCTTATTCTATCTCACCGCTTGAGATGGGGAAACAGAAAGTGCAAATTTTTAGAGTTGTAAATAAATCAAAGATTGCTGGACTATTTTAAAAGAAAATACTATTTCTACTAGTCCTTTCTTCAAATTGTAATGTTTAATTAAATGTGTAACTTGCCATTTCTCTGTGAAATGCACTAGCAATTTCTGAGTGAAAACAGTTTTGAAGTAAATCAATCCTATAGTATTTTTTTTTTTTTTTTTTAGTTAAGTGTCAGTGACAAATAAAAATGTTTACAGTTTTTTTTTTTATTTTTTTTTTTTTTCAATTGCTTGCACACAAAATCTTTACTTGTCACTCAAACACCAGAACCACACACCAAATCTGCAAGACCATACACTAATTCTCGGCCTTTGACTCAGTTTTCACACTTTCTGCAAAACACAACACTAACAGGAATCAATATTATGGCAAAGGTGTTTGCAAATGTTTGCTTTTGCGATATGTTTGTGATATTTTGAATGCAGTGGTTTATTTTGCAAGAGATGTGAGGCATTTTGCATTTTGTGTTGCAATTTTTGGATTTGTTTGTAAAGTTTTGAAAAAAAGAGGCAACGTTTTTAAAATGTAAGCAGTTGAAAAAAAAAAACTGTATAAAGAAAAATAAGTAAAAAAGATGTACACATTTTTTTATTCACTTTGCTTTCATATAGTTTTGAAAAACCATAGGGCTTTATTCTCTTTTTTTTCTTAGAGTTTGATTTGATGCACCAAAAAAAAAAAAAAAAAAAAAAAAAAAAAAAAAATAATAATAATAATAATAATAATAAATCATAAAATTATATTTTAAACAATATTATAACCTACTTTTATTTAAGAATATCATTT
This sequence comes from Spinibarbus caldwelli, assembly GCA_039654775.1. Classification (NCBI taxonomy): domain Eukaryota; kingdom Metazoa; phylum Chordata; class Actinopteri; order Cypriniformes; family Cyprinidae; genus Spinibarbus; species Spinibarbus caldwelli. The sequence goes on from CM077244.1 coordinate 18,899,109, forward strand.
TAAAATTAGGGTTTTCATTATGGTTTAATGTGCATCAGATTGACATTTTACTTTAAAAAAATCATAAAAGATGTGCATTCAAGTCACTGTACAATATGGCATACAGTATATCATTTATGTATGATAATTATGTGCTTTTCTAAAGAAATCTTTTTTTTTTTTTTGTCAACTACTCCAGCTTGAAGCTTATTTCAACAACAATTAACCAAACTAATATTGGTTTGAATTAGATTGAGCATTAAATACATGGCTTTGATGTCTTTGCCAGCAATAGAATGTTAATTCTGAAGTCAGACTCAGTCGAGCACAACAGAAACTTCACAGATCTCAACCCAACATACACCACACACCACACTTCCATTAACTGCAGAAATGGACACTTTAATCTACTTTTACTCTCTCTAAACGACTGCAGCGCCTCACAATAACAAAGAAACTGTAAATGCTAGTGTAACCGTCTGCTCTGCACCAAACCTTTAACAATCCCCTGTCATTTTCTTTTTTTTGTACATACAGCATCTAGCCAGGGGGGGAAACAAGCTTTATACTGTTTGTTCACAAGTTTGTTTCCTCAGAGTTTGAGTTTGTTACTGCACTATTGCTGTCGAATCAATTTCATCACACTCTGTAAACCCAAGTGAGAAGAAAGTCACCAATCACGGCACCAACACTTTGCCTGTAATAACTGAAAAGTTGGGTGATGCTGTTTAGCAAATCATTCCCAAGACTGTCAGCCTGCCCTTGAAGCTCCTTGTTGTCTGTCCACTGTGCTGTTTCTTGTCCCCAGGGTCTGGGAAGACATTAGGAGGATAACATTTATACACACAAATATGCATACGCACCGACTCGCACCATTTTAAGCTGTCTGTTCTGTCATCTCCTGTCATCGTATCTTCATGAACCACCATTTCAAAGCTGACATGCTCCCACAGAGACCGGGAGAGAAAGAGATAAGCAGAAGAAGAGTAACAGTAGTGCCAGGTCAGAGAACGAAGGGGAGGGACATATAAGAGACAGCAGGCACAGGCCCAAAATTAAACTTGAACTGAACTTTTTCAATGGTAAAATATCTCGGCTCATATCCCAGCTTAACATGTAGGCAACTACAAGTCATTATCACTTTGATGACACTATCAAAACATTGCTGTTTGTTTGAGTATTCCGACCAGCAACAATAGCTCAACCAATGGTGTGAGTTTGGGGCGGGGCTATCTCTCTGTCTGACAAATAGCAGATGAGTTCATGAAAATTAGGTTGTTTGCTAGAGACACAAAATTGCTTAACTTTTAAGCTCTAATAAAGAAATTTTAGATAAGTTTAGCATGTTTTTAGGAATTGCAAGATGTTAGAGCTTCTTGTTGCAGTTGTATCTGTGTCTTTATCTGATGAAAGCAGTCAAAGAAACTAATCAAAGAAAAACAACTCTTAACTCCACTTAATTTGTATCAATATCAATAAAGCACTTGAGGCTATATTTTGCAATGCAACATATTAAGCCCAGTAAACCTTCCCAGCTCACATATTATTGGCAGGTGTGACTAAGTTAATTTTGGATGATAGCAAGACAAACCAGTAGAGTTTTGACCTGTCATACAAGCCATCTATCTCCTGTCAAGAGTTGTATCACAGTAATAACATTTTTGATTCGTAGGGAATCCTTCACTACCGTATAAACTGCTATGAAATAGACTGTGATCTAAATCAGACAAGACAACAAAGTCTCTTTACTGCAATTCAGGGATCACTGCTCAGTGTATGATCCACAAAAGTATCTTCACTTCATTCAGTCTATGGATGAAAGGTCTGTTTGGTCCCTCATAAATCAAATGGATGACTCAATTGATTCTTAGGGTAAAAAAAATCCAAGAAGTAGATTGAGACATGAGTTTTCAAGGTTTTATGGTTGAGAAATACCCAAAGGTTTCATTGTCATAAATATCACAGAATATTCTTGAACAAACCTTTTCTTGAGATACAACCTTTCACAGGAATTTCACCACATATACTGTAATCTCGTTTAATACAATTTTGTGCAGACTGTTATGAAGGTCCTCGTAACATAATGTTGTTTCTGACCCCAAACAGAACATGATGGTTAAACCGAAGCTAAAACTGCAACTTTTGTGCTTTAATGGATGGATATTATCATTTATAAGTCTCCAACTTCTCCAAAGTAAAAAAAAAATAAAAAATAAAAAATAATGACTCTTTGTCTTGTTTTTGTCTCTCTTGCAGTTCCACAGAAGTCTGACATATGTTTTCACTGTGCACCTGCAGTGTGCTGTCAGTATAACTCAGTTCTGCTGTTTTTTTATTTAGAAATATATTATATAAAAACAGATCCCCTCACATATGTTTGTTCCCCTCCTGCCTTTCTCGGCACGCCAAACATTATGACCAACCTTCAGCCCACATCACATGAAGCAAACTGGACTTGGCTACCGTCGTGTTCTTTCTCTCTTCCCCATCCCTCCATTTATGAAGTACTATGGCTGGGTGGAGAAGCAGAGTGAGACAGATGAAAAGCAAGCAATAAAGTAAAGAGAGGGAGGAAAGCTGGCATCTGTTAGCATCCAGCCACAGTGTGGGACTGATAAATCCAAAACCGCTTGACTTCTGCCAGCCGTACACCTTTCAATTACCCAGCATGCCTGCCTTTGAGATTAATGAGGACCCTGGGTGAATCCCAAATACTGGCAACAGGGCCCTGCTCCAAAAACAAGGAGTAGAGGAGAAAAATGAAAGACTAGAATTAGCTGCTCTAGCAAAAAAAGTACTAGCTGAGGAACAGCTAACAGAATTTAAGAAAATAGCATGCTGCTCTGTAAATATGTTTTGTCACATTTCTTAGGAATGTTCTTTTCTTTTTTCTTAATATTGTTCAGGACAAAAGGACAAAAAAGGACAACATTTAAAAAAAAAATTATTTCCACCTTGTCTTAAACCTCATGTTGTGTTCCCATCATTTTGACCCATAACAGATTTTTGTATCCTCAAAAATACTAGTTAATCACATTGGGCTAAAAGTTACTTGTTCGCTCACAAATGTCCAGCCTACATAAAATTGCTGAATAAATGTGTTACGACTGTGTTTATTACCAAATATTGGAATCAATATTTTTCCAACTTGTTTTCTTTCAGTTAGCACAGATATTGTATTTCTATTTGGGACTGATTGGTCATTGATCGGCGCATATGCACTTCAGTAATTATCCTCAAATAATGTTTTAATGATTTCCTTAAAACCTGAGGTGAAGAAACAGATCAATGAGGCCTACGACCAATCAGTTCCAAAATAGAATACCTGGAAGAATACAAATTGACAAAAATATCGAATCCAAGATTTGGTGATGTCTTAGAGTTTATCTCAAGTAATTTCTTAACGTCTTTCTTAAAAATAATTTAATGAATCCAGCCCTAGAACAAGTAGAAAAAAAATAAAAACTCATCAAAGAGATACTCAGAAATAAAGTTAAATACAGAGCGCAAGAACACCAAAGGACAAAATGGGCAACTGAAGCAAACAACAGAATGAAAAAAAGCATGAAGAGGAGGAGAGAAGGAATATAAAAGACACAATGAGAAAGGAGGTGGGCAAGAGGGTGAAATTATACATGAGATAGATACAGCACATGACAGAGCCGGAGGCTTGAAAGTGAGATGGCGGTAGCATGAGTGCACTAGCCCACATGGGTATCATGAGTCCCATTATATCTTCATGAAAGTCTAGCGAGACATGCTGCTAGCTACTGCTGCTAGCAATAGCGCTCGGATGTTTAACCTCACAGTACGAGACCCGCTCGGTCTCTCTCTGCCAGTGGGTAATCACATGAACCCCTGCTCTACCATATCAAACACTGACGCATATACAAACACAGTGCCATCACCATTCCAGGATTCAAAAAAGTCCTAACCTCTAACTGAACTAACCATTTAAACATCCTCTAATCATATCTGCTTACCTCCAGGTGGCGCATGCCAAATAATTGATTTATCCTTGTGTTGCTCATTGCTAATGGTCCTTGAGAGGCCCACTTGCTGTTCCATAATACTATCTTACTAAAGGTTCTGTAATAAAGCCTGGCGTTGTAATCCAATTATGATAGTCCATAATACACTGGTGACTACAGTATGCGTCAGATGTCTACAGTACCACTGTAATATGGCTCCTAATCGGTTTACAAACAAAGTGCCTTTGTCTAGAGAATGAAAAGTTATTGCCTGTTGCTGTCATTACCAAAAGGCAATGTTTCACACGAACTGGTCTCTGACCACATCTTTTGCTTGCTTGAGATGTTACTTTGCTCTAAACAGACAAGCCCACTTGTTAGACGTTACACATTGGGTTGTTTTGATGAAGAAACGTACATTTGACGCTACAGTAGAACTCAATTGTTCAGTAAGTCAGGAGGACACAAATACTGTAAAGTTACATCTTTGTCTCTTCCATTTCGACCCGCTTTTATTATAAACAATGTGCAGCTAAAACTACTCTACTACTTTACTAGGAAAATCAGTTAATAGTTGAGTAATACACCTTAAACAGGTTTTGTACACAGTTATTGGTAGCTGGTTTCAGCACAGCGAAATCAAATGGAACAAAATGTAAGACAACTTGACACAGTGCAAAAAATAGAAGAATTTTCACTCTGAAATTGTGAGTAAATTTCACAATTAATTACAAAGAAACAGAGTAAAGGTTAATAATTAGATAATTAATGGTTAATAAATAGGTTAATAATTAGATAATTAATGGTTAATAAATAGTAAATTGTATTTTCTTTTAAAACATTCTCCAATAATCATTATTTACAACTTCAAAAATTCATTTTTACAGTGCAGCATCTTAAAAATGCAATGTTCAAAAAAAAAAAAAAAAAAACAGCCTAGGAAGTGAGTAAACAGGCAAAATGGCCTTTATCTGAACTAAGGATGCACAAATATTAAAAGCCAATAAGCTGGTAATTATTGTCATGGTATGATCAATACCAAAAAATTAAAATTTACTTAAAGATTATATTGGATTTAAAATTAGTTATGTACTAAAATTCTATACTATTTTACCTAAATACAGTAAATAAAAAATTAAAAAAAAATAAAAAAAATAAACACTATTTTTTTTTTTTTTTTAAATGCTTCAAGTGAATTCAACATAATAGTGAAATTAAATTGAACAGTTTTATTAAATTATGAGTACTTTTAAAGCTTTCCTATCCAAGACAGTTTTACGATGCAAAACTTAAGACCAAATGCACAACACACTGTCTGCATGCTAAAGTACAGCTTTAATAGAAATAAACTACATGAACAAATTAAATTAAATAAACTAGTGGTCACACTTTATTTTTAGGTCCAATTATCGCTATTAACAAACCATTAAGTACGAATTTTACCTCAGTAAACTCATAATTTGCTGCTTATTAACAGTTAGTAAAATAGTTGTTACTGTAAATTTAGGAATTTAGGATTAAGGTTGCAGAATATGGTCATGCAGAATATGTGCTTTATAGATAATAAACAGCCAATATGTTAATAACTGGCATGCTAAGAAACTATTTAATAGTGAGAATTGGGCCCTATACTAAAGTGTTACCAAACTAGTAAACCTCGCTAAACAACTAGTTATAAAACACTGTGATTTGAACACTGTAATGAGCTAAACTCACCAGTTTTGCAGTATGCTGCACAATACACTAAAGGCCTGCAGCAAAATAAAGCAGAAACATTATTCATACTGTAGTAGTCCTGGGCTGAGGGAGTGTCACTTCCTGCCAAGTTACAGTGGGATTGTAGGATGCAGTGTCTAGGGAAAGACACTTCCATTTACAGCCTTCCACCAGGACTCTGCTTGATGCAAAAGCAACTTTCAGTGGCTCTGATGGACGACAGAATTGCTTACACAATGTGTTCAGAAGACAGAGCTCTTAATGTTAACAGCTTAAATCTATACCAAGCCTGCAATCCTTCTCTCCCATGGCACTAGAGTCATGCGAATACAATCTAATTCTATGAAGAGAGGAAAGCACTCGTTTCAACAGAGTGAACCATTTTAAATATATATGCATGTGAGATCGACTCCACCAGTCACATTATTTTGTTTCTTTTTGCCTGCACTACATGCATCTTCTTTTTCTCTTATCTTCACTTATTTATCTTGTTTTTTTTTATTCTTTGCTTCACTCTGGGGGTTATTTTTCATTCTGTTTTTAAAAAGACTGGTCTGTAATCATGAGATTAATTATTTGATTATTTTTGATTAATGGTTTTCTTTTGTTGACAGCAAGGTTATTATCTTTAACCAAATCTATTAAAACATTTTTTGTTAACCCAAATAAGTTGAAATTAAATAAAATATAGAAGAAAATGAATAAAAATGACAAATTAAAACAAAACAAAATTACTAAAAATATAACCAAATAGTAAAGTAAAAATATAATTCAAAATATTAAAAAAAAAATTATATCAGCATATAAATACAAATAGAATAGCATTGGGACAGTCAGTTTTTAACAGTAAGATCTAACTTTTCTTTTTCGAATTTATCCATTCAATTATTTAGAAAGCCTGTAAATGGAAGACTAAATATATATTTTATAAAACATGAAAAAAGTATAAAGCTATAAAAAAAACATAAATGTGTCTTTATACATGAAAATTTATAGCTGTCTTTATATTTTATGAAGAAAGTTGTCCTGGGCCTCTGCATGGGATATATTGTGGTAATATTGAATCTATGCTTGTATTTGCATAGACATTTATGTCTCTCGTTTTCTCTCTATCTTGTAAATTAGAATTTTAAAAAGTAAACTGTGGTAATGACTGCCACATTTCAATTTTATGGCTGAACATTTACTTTAATATTGGCAGCACTTAATTGCTTATCAAATTGAGTGTGACACCACTGCATGCCTGCTCAGATTGTTATTATTCATGCCAGGAATGAACTCAAAGCACTTAACGCATCTTGAAATTATCAGGTTTTATCCGATACATGTATAGATCATCAAATAACATACAGAAACATTCCTTTATGCAAAGTTCAAATGAATAGCTGCACGCTGGCTTTCCATCAGGACTGTCTTGAGAGGAATACTGAGGGCATGTGAGCCATGGAGACACGCCAGCTGTCAATCATTCTGAGTCTGTTTGCATAATGGAAAGCTGGACTCAAGAGCTGCCAGAAAAGTTGGAAAAGGGGATGTGGGAGCATTTCATCCCTCAATGAAAGCAATGACACATTTATGCCCGATGGACCAAACTGAAGCCGACTAGGATTTACTAGCTGCCCTGCTGAAAAAAAAAAAAATTGCTTAAGCCAGACTAAGCTGGTTTGATGGTTTAAGCTGGTTTATAAGCTGGTCTCCCAGTCTGGTAAAGCTGTTTTTCAGCTGGTTTATCTGGCAGCTACAGTTACAGCCTGACAAAAAAACAGACCAATAAAACAAAAGAATAAAGACCAGCAACTCAGCAGAATAAACATTTCTGAAGGATCATGTGACACTGAAGATTGGAGTAATGATGAGCTTTACATCACAAGAAAAAATTATATTTTAAAATATATTTAAATAGAAATCAGTAACTTAAAGCTGCAGTCCGTAACTTTTTTTGGTTAAAAATGATCTGAAATCAATATTTGAGCAAGTACATAACCAGCCAGTGTTTAAAACTATTGCCTTACTTTAGCCCGATTCACAATGGTTAGCTTATAATAATGTTTTCTAATTTGAGTGGTAAGGGTAGGTTTTCGCGGGAAATTCGAGCATGGCACTGCATCATTACGTCGCATCTGTAAACATAAAAAGTTATCTTGGACAGTAGGCTATCGCATGTGAGGGTTCTGCAGGTGGCGGATCATTTAGCCTTTTCTCACAGTGTCACGATCTCTCTCAAGGAGCACGGGAATGAAGGAGCGAGGAGACGAGGAGTAGTGCAATTAACAACAATCTTTACTGAAATAAAATCCAGGGAAGACACAGGAGACACGGAATGACGTAAGACAGCGGACACTAGACACAGGGAAACACAGAGCTTAAGAACACAGGAGCAAACGAGATAATTAATAGAACACAGTTGAAACCAACAGAACTAAATGGGGACCAAACGAGAACAGTAAAACCAAATATGGACATGGAGGGAGAAAACTAGGGCATGGAAGGCACAACGGGGAGAAAAACACAGGACACGGGGACACAGGACTGACACACAGCAGCTAGAATAATTAAATGTATCATTTTGATGGTGGATTGTAATCCATAAAGGATTATGTGCTTATGAAACACATGTGAATGAAATTAAATTATATTCCAGTTTTAAATGTGCATCTGAATACAGATTAGCCTGGGATTACACAAGATTTGTATTTTAAAGAAAACCAGTTCGAAGGGAGCATAATTTGCTTTTTGGGTTAAAAGAATTTCTTAATATGAAATTCGAATGGCATGACAATTAGATTAGTCATTACAGTAATTGAAATCTACACGCTAATACACACTATAACACGCTAATACACACTATACTTATAGTCACGCAATGTTGATGCTGTTAACATTAATAATTTGAGAATAAAGTATAACAATAATAATAATTTGCACGGTTTGATGTGACATGAGCTAACCGATCTTTAGATTTAATCATAATTGGTAGCGAGATTTATGGTAATGCTTTTTTCCTCAATTGGACAGAAAAAACGTGGCAGACTTGTTACTTACTTGTTCAGATGGCAATATATGGTGAAAATTCTTATTTGGGTCATATATTCCAAGACGTAGGCTAGAATCTGTGATTTCAAAGTATATTAAATATCCACACCGGTGCGGTGACTGACTGCCACACATACTCTTCAGAACATTAGATTTATCCGCGCTGGAGCCGTGCCAACTCACAACCCACCCAAGCAAGATAATTCTGCACTCGGCTGCAATTCCAGGTTTTCAAACAGAGATGGCGACAAAGAGGCAAAACTTACAGACTGCAGCTTTAAATTTGGTAATATTTCAAAATATCACTATTTTTTATTAAATAAGTGCAGACTTGCTGAGCACAAGAGGCTTCTTTCAAACACATTAAATCAAATCTTGATCACACTTTATTTTACGGCCCAATTCTCGCTATTAACAAACCATTAACTATGACTTTTGAATCAATAAACTACTAATTTGCTGCTTAATAATTACTAAGGTAGTTGTTAAATTTATGTATTGAGTAGGATTAGGAATGTAAAATATGGTCATGCAGAATGTACTTTATAAGTACTAATAAACAGCCAATATGTTATTAATAGGCATGCTAATAAGCAACTAATTAATAGTGAGAATTGGTCACTATGATCTTACAGACCCCAAACTTGTGCACGATAAATGCATCAATTCATCAAGATGGGAGCTTCGAAGTTACAGAATATTTCAAGCTGTGGTAACTAACATCAAAGACAAAACAACTGTCTTTCCTTAAAACTAGAATCCAGAAAAGAGAAACTTGATCGGCACAGTTAAGCTCAAAACTCCTGTAAAATTGCTGGTCTAATGACTTGCTATTGTTTTTCTCTTCCTCGACATTTAAATGATGTCCATTTTGCTGAGGAGGTACAGAATTATCCAGTTGTTTCAGAGATGTTTGGCAAGACGGCGTAATATGGATAGGAGTTAATGAAGGCATGGTGTCGGTGGGATACTGGGAGAGACAGGCCCCCTGGGGGACGCATGCTTGCAAAGCTCTGCGGTAATAAGGCCCGGACTGAAGCAGGCCTGCTCCCCCCCCCCTTCCTTCAGCTAAACTCACTGATGCTTCCACTTTAATTGGACAATGGGGGTGCAAAAGCTAGTAATGCCACACACAATCAAAACAAGCACATGAACACATTCCAACACACAAACCTACACATACAGTCCTGCAGAAATACAAAATGTCACACTACAAGCTACAGTAAGCAAGATCTCATTGGTGCAGCTATAGGGCCATTATTACTGGTCCGATACTAGAGGAAAATCCTCAGTATCATCTTTAATATTTCTGACTATTAATGCATTGACATAATGACATGGCTGATCTTGCTGTGATTGCTGCTAAAGACAAGTTTGTTCGCAGGATGTTCTTTAACTAAAAGAACGCCAATTATACTGCATTTTGTCAAATAATAATGTAAATGGAACTTTATAGAAATTCAACTAATTTGATTAAACATTAAAACCTTCATTATCTTCTGGAGAATAGCCATATCAATGCTAAAGGTAATGCTATTCAGCAGATTATATCATGGGTTGTGTTATCAAACATTTATCATTTTGCTATTAAAAAAAAATAAATAAATCAGATTTGAAATGCTTTCCAGCATTTATTAAAGTCTTTTTTTAAGGAAAAAAAAACAATAATCTAGATAAAAAAATTAAATAAATGTCAAATTAAATAAATTCTAAAATATAAAACACCACCCTGGTGATAAAAAAACTATTTTTTTTTTTTTTTTTTTAAATTGTGTCATAACTATAAATGACTCCCCACCCCCCCATTGGCCACTTTCTCCCCTTCCACTACTACAGGCAACATCAATTTTTCACATGCTGTCTCTCCTGGTTTTATAATGGAGCTCGGCCATGAGCTGCCATGTCATATCCACCTTTTAAATTGCTTATACTCTCTTCTCATCTCCTCTTTTTTAACTGTGGCTGTGTCAGGGATAGCCTGCTAAAGCAACGTATGCAGTGAGCTACTCTCTGCATAATCAAGGCATTTAGTGCCCCAGCTGCCTGCAGGCGCGAGACTCCTGGCCGGAGCTGTGACAGAGGTTTGGCGAGGTGAGCTGGGGCACTGGAGAGAGACTGCCGTTTCTTTCTGTGTTTGTGATGCATTGTCCTCTCTCCTGTCTTTTCACACACAGTGTGCATAAGACCCAGGGGGAATGATATGTGGATTAAAGAGGGAAAGAGCTTCACAGGTGCTCACCCTGCCAAAGCAGAACCAATGCAGCAAAATCAGCAGTCAGCACAATTCTGTTCATCTACAGTCCCACCTCACTCCATTCTGACAAAAGAAACAGCATTCTCAGCAGGCTCATTATGACGGAAGATTGTGTGCGTATGAATCTCAGTGTATGGAGAAGTGTTTCTTTAAAGGTTCTTCTTCTTAGACCGTGGATGAAAGGACTTCCATTGGAATGAGCCACAGTGCAAAAAAGGTAATTCTTTATATCTCACAACTGCAACACTGCTTCACGCAACTGCAAATTTATATCTCACAATTCCAACTTTATTTCTTACTTACATTTTCATTTCTCACTTACATTTTGCTACTTTGTTCTCTAGTCAAGTCAAGTCTCGTTTACTTATATAGTGTTTATAGTGCTCTATACTAGGAGTGGCTCGATACCACTTTTTCAGAACCGATCCCGATCCGATACCAAAAATTCTGGGTATCTGCCGATACCGATATCAATCTAATACCTGGGCAGGTTTTTTTTTTCTTTTTTTTTTTTAATCAGTGTTGAATTTTTATACCTCAATGTGTGTTGACCTGATCATGACTTTGTGTTACACACAATCTACTAAATATAGACAACTATAAATATATACTATTATAAACTAGGTTAGTGGATAATTCAGTAGCAAAAGTTACTCTAGAAAAATCTGATGAGTGCACAATTATATAAAATCTAAAATTAGTGGGGAAAAAACCTTATTTAGTGGGGAACAAATAAAAGTGAATAAGTGTAGGACTAAATATAAAATGATCATGTAAAATGATATACATTGCTCTTTGTATTGCTGTAAAATACATTCATGAAAAACAAGTAATATATTTATATATTATAAATATAAATATATATATACTGTTAAATTAAAAGACATTTCTTTTAAATGTATAGCACAGTAATGAGGCAGAAACATATGATAGATAAGACGTACAAGAAAGGCTATTAAAACTACTACTATTATGATACGAATGGCTCCAAATACAGAGCGACACAAAGCGCTTATGCGCATTCTGTGCGCAGAATGATGCGCTTGAAGCGACACGGAGTCACAGCGCTCCGCAAGTCCGCACAGTGTTGCCAACTTAGCAATTTTGTTGCTAAATTTAGCAACTTTTCAGACTACACTAGCAAATATTTTTTCCAAAAGCACCTAGCAACAAATTTAGCAATTTTTAAAATTTATTTGGCAACTTTTAGCAACTTTTGATAAGTGACTCAGACAATAAAAAGGCACACATTTTCCATCCAAATTACACAAAAAGAGGAAACCAAAGATGCCTAGCAGTACACACATCACGTGAATTGAGTTACTATTTACAATTACTATTTACAATTGTTCAATTTAATAATAATAATAATAATTTAATAATTGTTCATTTATGATACACTTTGTTAGTAGCTTGTACCTGCGATTGTTGATCAGTTAGTACACTGTAAGAAAAATGGAAAAGATACTAGTAATTTTCCAGGACATTATCCATTATCCATGATAACCATGTAACCTGAAAACACAATGTGTAATTTAAAATGCAGGTAAAAAACCAATATGGAAAATTATTTCATATTAACATAGTAGATTGTGCCCTATTTTTACAGACTTTTCTTAGAGTGTAGCATACTAACTAACTACTAATACACTGCTTAAAGCATAATTGTTGAGAATGTGTAGTATTACTAGTTAAGTAGCTATTAAAAAATACCTGAAAAAAAACACATTCAAAAATGTGTAAGTGTTCAATAATTCAATGTATTTAAAAAGTTATTATTATATTCCGCATATTATTTTACAAACAAATCTAAATTAAATTATATAAAATATAGTTTTTTGCTGAGATTTGATGTTGTGAAAATTTTGCGTCGTGATTAGGCAATGACGTCATTGTGCAATGGCATCATAACGTCATTTAGCAACTTTTAGCAACAACTCAACCTTCCTTTAGCAACTTTCTATGAAAATTAGTTGGCAACATTGAGTCCGCATAGAAAGGTTCAAAGCACAAAGTGACGAGATATAATGCGTAGTGTATTAAATATGTGCGATAGTTTATTGAGCCTTTTCTTTTAACAGTTTTAAATTTCAGTTACTGTGCTCATTAAGAACATAGTGCTCTCTGGTCCAGCGTTGTGATCTAACAGACACCAACACGATTTTGAAAATAGCACGAAGATAAAGTCATGCAAGATAAAGTCCTTTTATGCAAAACCATTTATCTTTATTTACAGATCAAGTGTAATATTAGGAAAATTTAATAATCTTGCAGAGAATTTTATCGTCTTGACTGTAGTAACTGAACGCGACACGCAGTTTGAATGCTGAATGGAGGATGACAGACAGCCACAGCGGAGAGAACAGTTTATGTGAACTTGACTTAAATATTAATCTGTACCTCGTGTTAAACTATGTAACACAGCTTCAGAGCACTTGAAATATAGTGCACAAAAACTTTATGGTGTTTTATAATGTGTTTGTGGCTTTTGTGGGGCTTAACAATAACACAATAGTATACGCACAATATCGGATTTGGATCGGTCTCTTCTGACCGATACCAGATCCGGCAGAAAATGCCAGTATAGGAGCGATACCGATACTGGATCGGATTGGCGCACCCCTACTTTATACAATATGGATTTTTTTCAATGCAGCTTGGCGGTAATCAAAGAAAAAATAAATAAATAAAATTTATGAGACAAATTCAAATTCTGCTGTAAAGCAGCTCTGTTGTCTTAATAGTGTCATTATTCAGCTCCAGTCAGTTCAGTGTTGATTCAGTTCAGTTCAATAACTGCGTAAAGTTCATCAATTATGAAACAAGTTCAATTCAGCTATAAGCAGCTCTGCTGAAGACATTACTCAGTTCTACTCAGTTCAATGTTGATTCAGTTCAAGTTGTTGCAAAAGCTGTTAAATTGATTTAGAAATCTTTCAATTTGATCTATGACATGTAAATATATGCCATTCATGTCTTATATAAATATGAATTTTGGCACAATTACGAGGTGTAGCAAATTAGCTCAAAAGGGAAATGCATATAAATAATTACAATTAATTATGATTAATTACAATTATTTATATCAGCTGCCAGTAATAACTGTAGCAGAATTAAATTGCCATCAACTAATCTGTTCGTCCAGCAAACATTCAGTGTAAGTTCATATCAACTCTAAAAAAAGATATTTTCGTGGCCACAGAAAATACTTTCCTAAGTATGAATGCATTAGAGCATGTAGTAAGGATCAAAATCATAAAGGGACATTATCTACAAGCAGAATCAGAAACTCATGTAATTTGTGCATAAGAGTTTTATTAACTAAACACTAACACCAACTAGTCTAACAAACAAACAAACATACATACACTCACGCATACATACAAAAGGGGAGCTAAAGTGGATGAATTAAGCCAACAGAGAAACCAGAGAATGCAGTTATGGAAAATGAGTCAGAACCACCTGAGTTAAAAACCATCAGTGCCGTTTTACAACAGGGTCTACCACTTATACTAAACCTCTGTTTCGTTTAGTTAAATGTACGATACTTGCATTGCCTTGGTCTTAGAACGAGGCGTTCGGATGCAGTCTCGGATGAAAGTTCTGATGGTTTGAAGGTTTGGTGGTGTTGGAGTTCTTCAAGTTCTTCCGGGTTTGAAGGGTGATGAACTCCAAAAGATGTTATTCTGGCTAAGCGGTGATTGAGAGTTTCTTCCCAGGTAGAAAGTGAAAAAGAGCTAAGAAAGAGATCTGCTGAGATGCGAGGATCTTTGGTTGAATGGAGTCAAGGCCGCAAGGCCTGGCGCAAAAACTTAAGGGTTGCTGAGGAGCTCAAATCCTCCTCATCCTCTTAGGATATAGAAGAACTGCAGACTGCCAGGCAGGTCACTGGTGTGAGAGCTTTATCTCCTATAGAGGTCACACCTTTCGGGTGTCAAAGAGCCAATGGTGTCTTGAACTTTTGGAGGGAAAGTTTACGACTCTTTGTCTCCAAGCATAGTAATTTGCATATGTAACTGGATCGGATGTTGATATACAAACTAGTAAAGATTCTTAGAACTCTAATATGTTGCATAGGTATCAACATATAATATACACTCTCAATTAGATCATCCGAAGACAAATTGATAGAGACCAAACATGGTATAAGTGAAGTAATATTAACTAGTGATCTATCATAAACATGCATAAAACAGTATACAATACACAAGAACATATACAAGAACAGTAATAATATACACAATGGCCTGAAGGATATGTGTGTTCATTCAAAGAAAGGTTTTTCTATGAATTAATTAGAGAAGAGTCCATTTTATGGCATAATGTCTTTCCTAAGGTTCAAAGATGGTGAAAGGGAGAACTCTCAACATGCCATTAGGTCATAAAGTGTCCTGAGGTGTCCTGGTTGTCATGGTAACCGGGGGCCTGGAGTCATTCACGGACATACTGGCACCCAGTATGTGTATTGGGTGAGGGGTCTGTGATTATTTGTTAATCTAATGACTAATTGATTTGTTAAATCTAATGAAAAATTGTGTGTCTGATTGGTCCAAATGCTACAGAGGTCAAGCATTAAAATACAGCTGGCACTTATTAACAGAATTGCTGTATAATGCAGTTTTATGCATCTTAATTGTTAAAAAGTACAACCATTATTATGAAAGTGATTTTTTTAAGCAAAACAGATTCTGCACATAAATAATGGCATTCAGACATCGAACAAATGTAATAAAGCAAAGCAGAACATGCATAAATGAACAAATAAATTAAATATAAAAAATAAATTAAATATATAAAAATAAAATAAATTTTTCTATCAACTTAATTGCTTAAGCTATTCTCTTTTATGCATATCTGGGATAAAGCAAAAACTACAAACAAAACATCTTTTAAAAGGCTTTGTCTTCACATATTTACACTTCCGCTCAGCTTCTGACAACTTATGAAGACATGACAACATTTCTGGCAAGTCAAAATAGCCAGCAGCTGATGCTCACAGTTTTTATGGTGCATTCTGGGAATTTATAGAGAGCAAATGTTTCTCTGGAATGATTCAGACAATGAAACAGCTCTAGAAACAGCTGAATCCCTGGCCCCTGTGCACTTGGACAATCGTTGCTACCAATATGTGTATCCGTTTACTTAATACTGTTATAACAGCAAACCCAATTAAGCTCTTATGTAACAAAGAACACAAATAAAGATTATTTAATCGTTATAAATCATTAATCCCCTATTAAAATGATATTAAACAATAAAGTCACTGCAGGCTTGTTCAACACTTCTTAATGTCTTTCCATGTGTATTTGAGTTTTGCATCTCCTGTAAAAGTGTAAAAGGTATACAATGTGCTGATCTCTATTGAATAAACTATACTCACACTAATGAGATCTCTCCCCTAATGACTATTCAATGAAGTGTATCTTCACACACACCGAAAAGGAATCTGCAGTTACTGCACACGCCCACTAACATAAAGCGTTTAGTGAAAGTCCAATGAGTTCATTTTCCCATCACCGTCTGCATAAACAATAACTACCAAAAAATGAACGCATACAAAACACAGAAGCATTGCTTTCTCTTTAAAGTAAAACAAACAATGAAGATAGTGCTATGTCAGAATATATTAAGGATTCATTAAATGTAGTGAAAGCATCCATTACCAGACGCTTGTGTCTTTGTGCATTTTGAAAAGGCTGGCAGGGTTTATACAGCATTTAAATTCACAAAGAATTACCCATAAATCCCACCAAAACAAAGCTGTCAAGCATAATATTTCTTAACCCCGCACTCTGTCTCTCTCTATTCCATATACCTGCTGGCTTCAAAAAGCCAAATGAATAGCACTGTATACTTCATCTAATTTTCAGTCATTCAAGTATGCTGCTCATTAATGTCCTATTGTTAATAAAATCTCTGCATCTGTTCAATAAATACTATTAATCAACAAAGCTGATGTACCGCATCTCATTTCATCAATCGTACATTTAATTCACTTCATTGGTTTTATATGGCAAAAGATGGTAGCATAAAACAAAACACAAAAGTTGTGGCTCCAATACACTGGATCACAAATGTATAAAATAGGTGCAGAAATACAATGATTTTATTGTTGCTACAGCCTGACTTAGAGCAAAGACCCCTGCAGTGAAAACTGCAAACAACCTCCAATGATTATCTCAATACCAAACAAAAGCTGTTCGAACTTCGGAAACAATAACTACTGTAACTGATCATTTCCTCTGCCATTCCACTGAAAGGGGCCTTTTATATAAAGAACAATTCATCTATGCTTCTAATTTTTTGTGGTTTAGTAAATTTTACATCTAACATAAATTCTAATGACTTGTGAACACCACGCATCTGCGTATATGCCCAGCTATAATGATCTTCTTCATGATCAATGGAAAATGTACATAAACATCTATTTTACATGAATTTCCATTTATTGCTTGCTTTCTGCAGACAGTAATAATGTGGTGTTAACTGCATCAGGCAAATGCCGCTGAGTTATGGGAATAAGGTGCAATCTATAATAACCCTAATTTACATATAAGAGGTGTGTTCATACTAAAAAGAATGACTTAATTTAAATAATGAAGTGCTTATACTGTACATATATAAGCACAATTTTAATACATTTAGCTTGTGGTTAAACTGGATCGTGGGTACTTAATGAATAAGTTGTCGGTTTTTGTGCTGAAATACTTAATTCAAATAACTGGTTTATGAGTTCACACTCAATGCACTATAGAAAGCCACAACAGTGAGGAAAATGAAAAAAAAAAAAGAAAAAGAAAAAAAAAAGAATTGTTACACGCTTATGGAGAAAAAAAAACTGATGCTAATGCATAGCATAATTAGCACTTTCCATAGAATGGTCATGAATAGCCTACCACATGCTGCCAGAGATGACCCCCCACTCTGATTATACATGCAAACTAACATACACTGTTAAATGGAAAGGAAAAAAAAGAATATGTATGAACAATAGGATAGAGAAAGAGAAAAAGATGGAGAACAGCTGAACATTTTTGCACAAAGCGTTTTCATAACTAAATTCAGTCCATAACAAAGCTGCCTCAATTGAATGGTGTTCATTTCAACCACCTGTACCTATACTATGTTTGTTAATTTACTTGTCTGTCATACTGCAAAACTAATACCATCTGTGATACCATGCTTCTTTTCAAAATGAAGTGTGTTGTATCTGTTAACGTGCAGATAACAATACATAAATTACTGTTCAAAAGTTTGGGGTCAATAAGACTTTTTGAAAGATATTAATGCTTATATTTAGCGCTAAATTGCCAAATATAAAGATACATTAAATGAATCAATAGTGACAGTAAAGACATTCATGTTACATAAAAAAAATGCCTCTTGAGCACCAAATCAGCCTATTAGAATGATTTCTGAAGGGTCACGTAACACTGAAGACTGGAGTAATGGCTGCAGAAAATTTAGCTTTGCCATCACAGGAATAAATTACATTTTAAAATTTATTACAATAGAAAACAGTTCTTTTAAATTATAATAATATTTCCAAATAAATAAATAAATAAATCTTACTGACCTCAAACTTTTGAATGGTAGTAGTATACACCATTTGCTATTTGATTTTCCTGAAAGTAATGTGATACAGCAACATTGACCAACTGATTGAGTTTGGACTGGAATGATTTATTTGGCGATGCAGAAATTACACAGTTCACCTAAAAGTCACCATTTCTTTACATCAAATATATCTTTTTGGTCTTTAGCCAAAAGGTAGAAGAGACACAATGATATCCGTAATGATGAAACTTGACAGTTTCTGTCCTGAATGACAGAAAACCATTTGATTGACAGTTCAATATCCGGTCTCATTCATCTGGAAATGGATTCTAGTGCAGAAGGCTGAGGGGTTAACATGGGTCTCAGTGCTGGAGAATACAGACATATCAATTCCTCTGAGCTCCTGACTGGCGACGGAAGTGTTGTTTCAGCTAATGTTCTGCAATATGTGTATTGCTGGAAACAATGCAATTACCAGTAATGGCGTTATTACCCACCGACTGATGCCACTCCATTTGCATTCCATCCTAGAGGCAAAGGACATAGCTCAAATAATATTTAATAACTGAATGTGATGCAATATATTCCATAAAAGATACTGTATTATAAAAGGATAGCTAAGCTAACTGAGCTAAGTTAAGGAAATTTA
Organism: Spinibarbus caldwelli; assembly: GCA_039654775.1. Classification (NCBI taxonomy): domain Eukaryota; kingdom Metazoa; phylum Chordata; class Actinopteri; order Cypriniformes; family Cyprinidae; genus Spinibarbus; species Spinibarbus caldwelli. The sequence goes on from CM077244.1 coordinate 18,918,268, forward strand.
GTTGCTCAAACAACTGGATTCATATGAGAATTACTCACAATACTTTTCTAATTTTTGTGTCATGGTACTCTTGTGAATGGTGATGGACATTGATTCAGAAGAGAAGAATTGTTGTATAAAGTTTTTTTTGCACACAAAAGGTATTCTCGTAGCTGATTGTAGCTGAACCACTGATGACTATTTTAACGATAGTTAAAATCCTTTTGGGCCTGGGAACATTTCAGTTACATTGCTGTCTATGCAGGGTCAGAAAGCTCTTGGATCTCACCAAAAATATCTTAATTTGTGTTCTGAAAATGAATGGTATTATGGGTTTGGAACGACATGAAGGTGAGCAATCAATGACAGAATTTTAATTTTTGGGTAAACTATCACTTTGAAAGTCCCCGATATGCTCACGGTGTTCTTTTTCATTCTTCGATTAAGGGTCAGAAAGAAGAGTAAAATACAACAGAATGCTTTAAAGCAAGCAAGTTTACAGTATTTAAAAAAAAAAAAATGTCAATATGATGAAATGCCATGGGGTCCAAAACAACTCACTAGACCATATTTAGTTTTAACAGTACTGCCCAAAAAAAAAAAAATCAGAGACATTTTTCAAAATATCTTCTTCTATGTTGTACAGAAGAAAAAAGTCAAACAGGTTTGGAATGGCATAAGAGTAAGTAAATATGTAAGATACATAAGATGGATGGACCCCTGAACTTGAAGAAATCTATTGTATTCAAGGCAACATGAGGCAACCAGACACAGTCAGAACGAACGAGTGATGGTAGACTAATCAAGCAGAAGAATTGACCCTTCAAAGCCTCGTCTACTTCAGCACAAATCCAGAGTTATGGCCACTCGGGAAAAAGTGGAGTAGCAGATAGACATTATACCTTCAATACAATTGAGGAACCCTGGTCAGCATCAGCACCTCACAAAGTGCATCAGCGTGTAACGGTACTGATAACATGAGATGATACGACCACAGACAAAGACACTTAACTCAACACAGAAAACAGCATTCAGTGGTTCAGCGACATCTGTCTACAGCCTGTTTCTTGTAGATGAAAAGTAAAAGTGGCTCTTGGGTAGCTAATGTTCTTTTTCCACTTAATTGTGCCTTAACACTCGTCGTTCGTCGTTTCCTTTTGGACCCCCTCCCACCATTCAAGGTCTCCACCCTGTAACAGCCGTGAAGCGAGCCAAGCTTCTGTATTAACCTGCTTCTCTCTGCTCCATTTTAATTTCAATTCTAATTGGTCTGCAGTGTAGCCTTCTTGCTAATATTGATCTCTGCTGCAGTGCACCACTGTGGAGGTACACCGAGTTTTGCTTGTGTGGGCCATTTGCATGTTTTAATTAGATACCTCTGCTCCTATCGTTCAGCCTCATTGTCACCTTCTGGCCACGCAATGCTTCATTTCATTTATAATAAGGTGCATGTACTCATTGTTTAGGCTCCTTTTGTTTTCTTAGGAGGAGTTTGCATTTGATTGTTGTTTACACCCATTGTTTACCATACCTCGGCCTTTAACCCAAAGCCTAAGCGGTTGAAATTGCATTGGGGACAGATCTTTATGGGGTTGCCATGGTGACCAGCTGAATCATCTGTTACACCACTCTGGCTTTGAGATTCATCTGCTAACCTCTGCCTGCCTAAATGTCTCTCTGTCCTTTCTAGTTCTCTCTCTCCTCACTCTCCGGTTGGTTATGCTGGAGTATCCATCATGACAAAACCTCTCAGTAGTGAGACAATGGCTCTGTGTTTACACAGCAGCAGAATATGATTCTGTTCATGCGCAGTTCAGGTATGGAATTGAGTCTAATGTAACTGCATTTTCTGAACTGAACAGCTCATATTTACTTAAGTATGTTAAGATACATGAAAGTGTACTCTCTTCAAGTACGATTAAGTGGAGTTTTATTTCATGATTATTCTATTTTCTAGTTTTTAATACAAGTATACGATTTTAAGTACACCACAAATGCATATTCAATACAACTAAGCGCACTTCTTTTTCACAAGGGAAGATAAATGAAGATAAATATGATTGGCATATGGTTGATTTTTCTGTTGTTGTATAAATTTTAATGCTGCAACAGTTTGGATAAATATGGTGCTGGTGGGTATTTGACACCCAATTTACACTGAATGAAATTCAACCACACTATTACAATACTGTCTACACTGCAAACACACATAAATGCTGTACTTGCAGGCAAGACAGATTTGTAGATGATAATAGATGTGTTAAAGGCTGTTCACAAGGGACTCATTCTTGCGTCCATCAGTGTTATTTTTAAAAACTTCTTCTACATAAATAAGACCATTACAGCATCATTTTTTAACATTGTATCATGTCCAGGTTTTTGCACAGAAATACTGAAAATACTGTAGCCTATAACGTACAATCATGCGTACAGTCATGCATCATATCAAGTCTGCCCTCCCCCCCTCCCTGGACCCCTTCCAGTTTGCATATCGGTCCAACCGCTCGACCGATGATGCCATCGCCACTGCCCTCCACTCAGCACTCACACATCTGGACAAAAAAGACTCGTACGTCAGAATGCTGTTCATAGACTTCAGTTCAGCATTCAACACAATCATCCCTCAACAGCTCATTCACAAACTGGTCCAGCTGGGGCTCAACACCTCGCTGTGCAACTGGCTGTTGGACTTCCTGACTGGGAGACCTCAGGCAGTACGGGTCGGCAGTAATACATCCAGCACCATCACACTTAACACAGGGGCCCCTCAAGGATGTGTGCTGAGCCCCCTCCTCTTCACTCTGCTGACCCATGACTGCACACCGTCACACAGCTCCAACCTCTTCATTAAGTTTGCGGACGACACAACTGTGGTGGGTCTCATTAGTAACAGAGATGAGACAAACTACAGGTGCGAGGTGAGCCGCCTGGCCGGGTGGTGCAGTGACAACAATCTCTCTCTGAATGTGGAGAAGACGAAGGAGATTGTTGTTGACTTCAGGAGAGTGCACACTCAGCATGCTCCTCTGACCATAAACGGTGCGACCGTGGAAAGAGTGAGCAGCACCAAGTTCCTGGGTGTGCACATCACAGAGGACCTCTCCTGGACTGACAACACCGCAGCACTGGCCAAGAAAGCACAGCAGCGTCTCTACTTCCTCCGCAAACTGAGGAGAGCCAGAGCCCCGGCCCCCATCATGTGCACCTTCTACAGAGGCACCATCGAGAGCATTCTAACGAGCTGCATCACTGTGTGGTATGGCGCCTGCAATGCGTCCTGCCGCAAGACACTCCAACGTATAGTGAGAGCAGCTGAGAGGATTGTTGGTGTCTCTCTCCCCTCCCTCCAGGACATCTACAACACCCGTCTCACCCGCAAAGCCCTCTGCATTGCGGGTGATCCCACCCACCCGACACACAGCTTCTTCAGTCTGCTGCCATCAGGGAGGAGACTGCGGAGTCTCCAGGCCAGGACCAGTAGACTGAAGGACAGCTTCATTCATCAGGCTGTCAGGAAGCTGAACTCCCTCCCGACCTTGCCCCCCCTCCCCTCTTTTGCCTCTTTTGCCCCACGCACCACTGAACTCTGACCCCCCCCCCTCCCACTTACACACTGTGACCCGCACCAGTCACTTAGTGCACCACTGGACTGCCCACTACCTCAGTCAGTATTGAACTGACCCCACTCAACTACATCTTCTGTCACTTTAAACAGCCTGATAAGCTATTTTTGCACTACACTCTTTATATCTGCACAGTTTTCGTTTTGTTAAGCTCTTTTTGCACTACACTCATATCTGCACAGTTTTGTTTTGTTTAGTTTTGTTTATTTAACCGATTTGCATTTCATGTGCCTTATGCCACTTAATCAAACTCTTTTTCTACAATGTCCTTATTTGTATATTTGTATAGTTTGTTTTTATATTTTAAACTGTATTTATTTGCATTCTACGTCTACTGTTAGTGTTTTGTTAACTGTATGCACCATGGGTCTGAGAGTCACGCAATTTCAATTCTCTGTATGTATGTGCTGTACATGTGGCAGAATTGACAATAAAGCAGACTTTGACTTTGACTTTGACAAGACTTTACAACTTCACGACACCGAGTTGAGTCGTGAAGTTGTAATGATTCATACAAAATGGTGAAATGGCAAGAAATTGGATTGTACAAAAATATATGACCTAAACATTCAACCCGATATACGTAACTATGATTGTAATTTCTCTGCTTTTTATTCCTTCTTCTTTTTAATGGCTTATGCAGCACCCTGCTTTCCTCATTTGTACAACATATGTTCAAAACCAAAGACTAATGCATTTCAGCAGAGTTGATTAAGTAATCCCATGGATACCTCTGAGGCTGTACTCTTTATATCATCATAAGTAAATAATTCACAACACTTAACTGGGTTGACGTCATACTAGAGTACTCTGTTCAGCGTCTTCATCATTTTTTAAAAATGTTTTCTTTCTCTCTGTTTTCTTTTCACTCAGCATGTTCTCACTGCATTTACAATCAGGTCATGCTGTATGCTAGAGCTAAGAGCTGAGTCTAAGAGTGAAGGGATTACTTAGCAGCCTACTTCTTGTTTGTTTACTGTGGTTATGAAAGTGAAAGGCCATCTCATGGATTACAGGTGTTATTATTCATGCACGATGATGCACATCTGATACTGTAATCATCTCTGACACTCACTTGAAGGTTGGATAGCGTGTGGCGTTTCAGGATATAGTAATTTGGGCAGAATCATTGGATATGGGGATTCTGCTCAGTTGAAAAGATTAATGCTTTGGCCATGATTGAGAGGGCCTGCAGGGTACCGCAGGCAGATGATAACAGAGGACACAGAGTTTCAAAGGCATAGTAAGGCAGTTTGAATTTCTCTTTTATGAAACTCAAATTCTACTGTGTGCATCCAATTCCATAACTAAGTCTAAAAAGGCCAAAAAACAGACAGACAGACAGACAGATAGATAGACAGACAGACATAGACAAACAGGTATTAGTTTTTGCAGTTTATTCCCAAAACAGACAGACAGACAGACAGACAGACAGACAGACAGACAGATAGATAGATAGATAGATAGATAGATAGATAGATAGATAGATAGATAGATAGATAGATAGATGACATTAGTATTTGCAGTTTATTCCCTAGATAGATAGATAGATAGATAGATAGATAGATAGATAGATAGATAGATAGATAGATAGATAGATAGATAGATAGATAGATAGATGCCATTAGTATTTGCAGTTTATTCCCAAGACAGACAGACAGACAGACAGACAGACAGAAAGACAGATAGATAGATAGATAGATAGATAGATAGATAGATAGATAGATAGATAGATAGATAGATAGATAGATAGATAGATAGATAGATAGATGCCATTAGTATTTGCAGTTTATTCCCAAAACAGACAGACAGACAGACAGACAGACAGAAAGATATTAGATAGATAGATAGATATATAGATAGATAGATAGATAGATAGATAGATAGATAGATAGATAGATAGATAGATAGATGCCATTAGTATTTGCAGTTTATTCCCAAAACAGACAGACAGACAGACAGACAGACAGACAGACAGACAGAGAGACAGACAGATAGATAGATAGATAGATAGATAGATAGATAGATAGATAGATAGATAGATAGATAGATAGATAGATGCCATTAGTATTTGCAGTTTATTCCCAAAACAGACAGACAGACAGACAGACAGACAGACAGAGAGACAGACAGAGAGACAGACAGAGAGATAGATAGATAGATAGATAGATAGATGCCATTAGTTTTTGCAGTTTATTCCCAAGACAGACAGACAGACAGACAGACAGACAGACAGACAGATAGACAGACAGACAGATAGATAGATAGATAGATAGATAGATAGATAGATAGATAGATAGATAGATAGATAGATAGATAGATAGATAGATAGATAGATAGATAGATGCCATTAGTTTTTGCAGTTTATTCCCAAGACAGACAGACAGACAGACAGACAGACAGACAGATAGACAGACAGATAGATAGATAGATAGATAGATAGATAGATAGATAGATAGATAGATAGATAGATAGATAGATGCCATTAGTTTTTGCAGTTTATTCCCAATATGAAATCTGTTGAAGTTGTGTCTTTGCCTGAACGAATGGTGCTGGCCAATCAGTATGGGAAAGACACTGCCCATTTGGAGGGGTCAATACAAGGATCAAGAAGGGGCATCTGCAGATCTCTACTGAAATTAATAAATCCTTGGTACATTGGCAGTGTGCAATGGGGATGAGGTTCAGTATATCTGGGTTAACACCAGAGAGAGAAAGATGAGGATAATCTTTAACTCCTGTGATTGTAGCTGATCCAAGGTCAAGCAAAGACACCATATCAAAGAGATCTTAGAATCGAATGTATAATGCAGTGCCAACATTGAATAAACAGCTACCTGACTGCTCAATTCATTATAACAGCAAATATAATATAGAAGTTTGTATCCATTTCACCTTGAATGAGATCTGTTGATAAAAATGAATACACTCACTACTGCTATAGTACAAATGCATAGCGTAACTTCTTTACATGCTAAACTAGTCTGATGCTTTTTGACATTCAACTTCCTATAATCTTCACAACTACAGCCTGACATTCCTGCATCAATCTCTCAATTAGAATGCAATATCTATTAAGGCAAAGCTGTAGTTTGAAGTATGAGTACACTTAAGTGTGTGTGTCCAAGAGGCAGCAACACACACTGATTACTGTCCGTATTTATCAGCTCAAACATTTCTATTTGCAGTTTCTTGAGCTTTGACATTGTGCTGCAGTTGACACATAATCATGGACCTCCATGTTAAATCCCTTGCAACAGAGGCGAGAAAATAAACCACGAGAGGAGAGTTAATTGAGTTTACTTTCAATCCTCCCTCAAAGCCTTCGTACGGAGGAAAATTAGATTTCTTCCCTATATCCATGTTAAATAACATCAAACCTCTCAAACAGCATTACACAAAAGGCAGTTCAAATCAAAGGCACCGAAATGATTAATACACTACAGCACTATGAAAACGACACCACAAGAACTAAAACTTCAAAAGGATATTCTGTATTTTTTTGCTTACAGCAGCACAATAATATTCAACCAGCTCTTACAGAGGCCTTATTTTACAAGCTTTTGGTCCAGCAAGGTAAACATATCACCCATAATAACCTCCACGGAGAGAGCAGCCTGCCCTCATAAGGGCAAGGCTGATTTCATCAACGCTACATCAAAATTGAAATGCCAATTCCAATTCCGCTGCCATAATTACAACTGACCTGTTTCGCCAAACTGAATATAAACCCGCAAGTGCATTAAAAACATGCCGGGTTGAACTTGAAGGGCAATGATAGAAAACCAGTGATCTCAACTCAGCCCCGAAGACAGTCATTATGGGAAAGATAATAATTGCAATATAAGGGTCGTTCTGTGTAACTAGTGCCTTTTTCGGTTCACTAAGGTGATTTTTGAAGATTTTAAAAAATAAGTTGGTGTAAGCCACTTCTACCAGATTTAGCCACTTATTCTGAAACCCGGCCTTTCTGTTGACAGATGGAGGGAGAGAAGCTGTAAGTCCCCTCTGTGTTGTCAAAATCCAGTGTTCTCACATGACAAACTAACGCAAGTGCTTATGAAACTGCATGAGGCGTTAAACTTGAATGATCTTCCTTAGCTACCACACTCTCACAATCCTGCTTCTTATACGGGCAAACACAAAATGAATGACAGGTAGAAAGTACCTCAAAGTCTGATATTTTGACCTGCACTTTTTTTTTTTTTTCTGTTTACAGAGCCTAGAGCTGTCACAGAGACAGGTGTGATATTTCAGGTCTCCATATCCAGTGATATCTGTCAGGTAATAGAGGTATTTTCTGACTGTCATCAAATGGAAAGAAAAAAAAAATTAGAGCACCTTTAAACTATTTAAGTAATCTAAATTGCATATGATTATTTTTTTTTTTTTTAAATCAAATAACTATATTTAATCTAATTAATGATATTATATTAACATTTTTAAAAAGGTAACAGTCTCGCAGTTTGATTTGACATTACAAGCTTTGCTCATAATGCTGACATTTCTGCAAATATCCACATTTCACCTATCAGTTGTCTACTATACAAAATTATAGTAATAGAAATGACATTTTAATATCGTCAAAAGATATGTCAAAAACATAAAAAAGAGGAAACTGCAACATTTCCTTAAACAGTTTGCTTTTAAATGGATGATGTCTTTTAATAGAATGATAAAAGAGACAATGGTAAAGAGGTAAACACTCAACCTTCATATATTAATATGATATGTCTGTTAACGTCTAAAATGAAAACTATATAGAAGAATAAAGCAAAAACAAAAATGTCTGTTAGTAGCACATATTTAGTTTTCATCAAAATGTGCTTATTCAAAAAAATAAGCGTGGAAACAAAGGTGGTGAGATGAAATAAAATACAAAAATAATCAATTAATAGTTTTGTGTCCCTTATGCCCACCAAGGCTGCATTTATTTGATTGAAATAACAGTAAGAACAGTAAAATATTGTGACATTATACTACAATTTTAAAGAACTGCTCTCAGTTTTAATATAAAATGTATTCATGTGATGGCAAAGCTGAATTTTCATCAGCCATTACTTCAGTTTTCAGAGTCACATGATCCATCTAATATGCTAATTTGCTGTTCAAAAACATTTCTTATTATTATCAATATTGAAAACAGTTGTGCTGCTCTGACACTATTGATCAATTTAATGCATCTTTTACATAATAAATCAATTATAAATAGATATAATATATATAAAGCATGCATGTTTTGTACAATGACCTTTAACTCTCCAGTACAATATCAGTACAATTTCCCTTTGGCAATTATTCAATCCTCAGAGAAAAATGATTTGTCAACACCTGTCTCCCTCGGGGTTGCTACTAGTGTCATGCTCCCAGCATGTCTTTGTGTGTGTGTGTGTGTGTCTGAGAGAGAGAGAGAGAGAGAGAGAGAGTCCTGGTTGAATGCTTCTCTATCTCACTGGACTGAGGTTATGATGGATTAGGATAAAACATTAACATGGCAGCAAGGAAAGAGAAAGAAGGTGAAAAGAATCGTTTCGTGCCCTTATTAGCAAGAAGGCCAAATGCTTACCACCTTCATCTGTGAAACACAGACAACATCACTGAAATACAAAATGTTTTAGTCCCTTATTCAGAATTTCCGTGACTTGTAACAGTGCATGCAGATACAATAATATTGGCTTTTGCCATGGACATTTCTGTGTGCATTTTCATTTCATGTTTTGATTTTTGACAGTGTCTCAGAGCCAAATCAATATGTAGTGTTTTTCCTTTGTTTTCAAGATTGATGTGCTTGATCACACAGTAAGCTTTCTGGACTCACTGCAAACAATCTCTCAAAGCAAAATGCAATATAGATGCCCATGCTTTTTATTCCTAGACAAACACTTTACAGTTCGTAACACAAATTTTCAAACCAAACACATTTTTTGGTACTCTAAATCAACAAACAGCATGTTCCTGAAATACCAAAAACCATATTCTTATCAAGTACAGTATGCTGAGATTATAAAACTAGCCAAGATAAATTTAACAGTCATTTCTAACATTATACTACTACATTCAGAATTTTACTATGAACTCAATGTATCATTTTCTGAATTCAGCAGAGCCCTGTTGTTTGTCCTGGGTTACATGAAGAAACATAACTGTTTTAACCATCGCTTTTTCACTACTTTAAACAGATGACCAAACAGAAGGTCATTCATTTCCAATCGCAAAATGGGCTGTCTGAAGTTTACAAACTTACAAATGTGGGATTTGCACTCAAATAATATCATTTACATGTGTGACTGAACTGAATGCAACCATCCAACTGGCTATGATTTCAATCAAAAATATATAAACACCTTTATCCTGAAAAAAAAATAAATAAATTGTATTAATAAACCTACACTACACTCAATATACTATATGTGGCAATTTTATACAACAGAAAAATAAAGGTTATTTATTGGCATATATTGTTCCATGAAGAGCATCCATAGAAACTTTTCATTCCACAAAAGGTTCTTTATAGTGGAAAAAGTTTTTTTTTTTTTTTTTTTTTTTGTATTAAAATGCTAAAAAAAAAAAAAAGTGGAGAACTGTTCACTTAAAGGTTTTTTTATGGCATCACTGTGAAAACACCCTTTTGAAACCTTTGTTTTTAATATGACAATGCATGCTGGGAGCCAAAGCAGCAGCACAGCACACTATTATAGTTAATCTGTAAAAATACAAGAGATTTTATCCAAAGCGACTTACAAATGAGGAACTTTGCAAGCAATTTATCATACAAGAGTCAACAATATTTACAGCACAACAACAAGAGTAAGTACAGAAGCTAGAGCAGTATAAATGCGTAAAACAGAAAACAAAAAGCCAGGAATATACATTTATATTAATTTATTTACAGTTTACAGTGTACCTGCAAGAGGGCTTTGAGGTAAACCAGCCACTGAAGAACGTGAGCCATGGCGGCACCTGTCAGCCACAGATATGTGTAAGGGGCAGTAGGGAAGGACAGCTAAAGTCATGGCTGGATACCAGCCTCTCTTTACCTGTGCTGCTCACATATCCTGTCACACTTCAGCAGTAAGGCTTCAGTATTACAGACTGACACCCATAAGCCCCTCACTCCTGCTGCTGCTGCCATCAGTATGCAAGCACAGAGATCAGGAGGATGGCTGAAGGGTTTTAAATCATTCTTTTTAATGAACGGCCAATGCAATGATGCCATGTGATATACATTTGCTGATGCAATAAATACCTGCATGTCATATTGCATAAAAAAAAAAAAAAAATCACTTAAATAGTGCCTTCCATTAGCCCTTTTACAAAATACAGATGCTAATGTCAAAACACAAGCATAATTTACGATATCACAGACGTGATGCATGTGCACAAGAGTGAAGCGGATCTGGATATGTTGCGATTCAATGGTCCAAACAGAATGAGTAAATGTGAAACGGATGAAACAGAAGCATATAATGAGCATATAATTATATATAGGCTAGTGATCTGTGACTTGAGACTACTTATGTGTAATAATGACTATTAATTAAGTTAATGTTCAGAATTATTAGTATGTTAATATGTATGCTGTGTAGGGGGATGTCGTTTCCATGGCAACTTGTATGTGAGGAATAGCAACATAAATTTGCTCTGCCAATCTGATTTTTTCATTCCAATTTATTTATTTATTTATTTTTAGTTACCTGACGTATAAAGTCTGAAATGTGCTGCTGATTTGGTTAAATTTGATTAGATTAATTTGGGAGTGGATTTACTTTTGATTTACATTCTTATTTTTACAACATGAAACAAACCCAAAAATATAGGAGCAACAGTCAATATTTTGATGATTTTTTTTTTTTTTTTAATTTTCAAATGTGACATTTTTTTAACCTGATGATTTTTTGATAATTACACACACACACACACATATATATATATATATATATATATTCAACAAGATCCTTATTAAGTAATATAATAATGTATTTTTTCATAATACATTTATGTATCATTTCATTAGTGTGTGCTATAACTGTAGTAAACGTGACTGATTGTTAAAATTACATAATCAATTGATTGATTTCACTGTTTCACTGTCAGATCAATTGCTGCAATGCATTTTACACACCTAGTTAAGAAAAAAAATCAAGTGAGGCAGTAAGAGGACATTCAAGTTTTTGTGTGTGTATAAGCGTGTTGCGCTTGAAGCTGGCGTGGGTTTTCGCGTGCATGCATGGAAAAATATTCCATTAGGCCGAGTCATGGGGGCAGGGATCCTGCTTGTGCGCTGCAGCTAATGCACTGAGCCCCGATGCCCAGGGTGATACAGCTAGTCAATGTAATTCACGGTCACAGAGGAGCCTGGGAAAAGGAGGGGTTGTTTGCTGCCTGGTGCCTGCCAGCTTGCCTGCTTTGATCTGCTCCAAAGCTAACTCTGCCTTCTTGAAACAACTCTGCTCCACTGGCTCAGCGTCTTGCCGTGTCGCATGGAGTCACTCCCCCAGAAGCAGTGTGTACCTGCAGAGCACCACCGCTGGGAGGAAGCCATGGTAGAAGCCATAATTGTTGTTGACTCTTGTGGCATTGTTTCCTTAAGGTTCTGTAATACTCAAGAACAGTGGCATTCTGTGGACTTACGAAATGAGCAGCCAAAATCCCCTCTTTGTGTCTGTTTTTAGCCCAAAGTAAATTCATGTTTCAGTTCTATATGATTTACATGGGGTCCTAGTTAAAAACAAACATCATATATTAAAGGGATAGTTCACCCAAAAATTAAAATTCTGTCAATTACTCACCTTCATGTCATTCCAAACCCGTAAGACCTTCGTTCATCTTTGGAACACAAATTAAGATATTTTTGATGAAATCCGAGAACTTTCTGACCCTCCATAGACAGCAAAGGTACTTCCATTTTCAAGACCCAGAAAGGTAGTAAGGACATCGTTAAAATAGTCCATGTGACATAAGTGGTTCAACCGTAATTTTAAAAAGCTACGAGAATACTTTTTGTGCACAAAGAAACAACTTTATTAAACAATTTCTTCTCTTCCATGTCAGCCTTTTCATTTTTGGGTGAACTATCCCTTTCAATGTTCTTATACTTCTTATTTTTTTTATTTACAAAGATGATATTTATGATAATAATATGATAATTAATTATATTTATTTTATTTATAACGAATAAATGTCAAATAAATAATACTGCATTTACATTAATATTATTAACCTCTTAAGACCCTGCGACCTCATATGAGGACATTACATTTTAGTGAATTTCTCTGAGACTATACATGCCACAGTTTTAAGTCTGGATGTCATGTACAGAGCACATTCAGGGCTTTTCAGAGATACTAAATGATTGGATGTTTCACCATAACCACTCTCTCTCCTTGGTCTTCAAACATGTCTGATATTAAATTAGTGACACTCTTATGGAAATATGAAAATATTTTGTAATTATCATTTAAATCCATCTAATTTTTAATATCTGTGTCATAAATCAACATCTCAGGAAAATGTAATGGGCTTTCAAATCAAAATATGACTTTCTGTTACGAAACAGGACGTTGATTTCATACATGTCCTCATATGAGGACACCAGGACTAAAAGCATGTTTATTACGCATTTTGGGAGACATAACAAATGAATAGGAAAAGAAATTATATTTCAATATTCTATGAAATAGTATATATTATTATGAAAATCTTGTCAATTATTACTCCCATTATTACAGTTCTTTTTTCATTACATGTTGCCCCAAAAACACATTAATATGCAAATTAGATTTAGTTTATAGATACATTGTATATAATGAGAAAACCTGTTTATGGCCATTTTACACACATTTTGCAGAAATGGTATATAAAATCATTCTGTTATAAAATAGTTGAGAATCATCTTTATACAAAGTTTGGTAAAAAAAAATAATAAAATAAAATAAAAAATAAAAAATTCTGAAAACTAAAAATGTATTGGTGATTTAAAAAAATCAATTGTTTTTGCCTATGCATGCTCATTCATATCTTTTTATTTTTAAAGAAATTGAGTCCCGATGTCCTCTATCGAGGACATAGCATAACTTATCAATGAAATATCATTTTAATTTTTTATTTTTATTATTATTTTTTTATATTTTTCTTAATGCTCTAAACAATGTAAAGACATGGAGAAAAAAAAAAAAAAAAACATTTTTCCTAAAACTTTTTTTCTAGGGTCTTAAGAGGTTAATAATCTAATTAACAAAATACAAAACAACAACAACAAAAAAATATTATGTATTAACATACTAATGTATATATACACAACATCATTCAAAAGTTTGAAAGTTTTTGAAAGAAAGCTGAATTAATTTGATCAAAAATACATTATTATACTGTCTTGTGAAATATTACTTTTCACAAATATTATTATTACTTGTGAAATAATATTCTAATGTATTTTAAAATGAAATTTATTCCTGTGATGTGAAGCTGAAATCTCCGGTCTTTAGTGTCACATGATCCCTCAGAAATCATTCTAATATGCTGATTTGTTTGTGTTTTTGTTCTTGAACTGCTATCATTTCCAGGGTTTTCATTTGGTACTCACCCCTGTAGTATCTGATGAAACAAACTCTCAGTAAAAAAAATGGTCTTTAATCTTAAAAGGACTGTAAAAGCTTTGCTCCGAGACATACAGGGAGGTCACGGCAGCAGACTTTTGACCTAGATATCACTTAACCTGCCTTAGCCTCTTTGAAAATAGAAATGAAAAATAAAGTGGCTGCTCTCCTGAAGTGAATGTGATGTAAATACTACTTCAAGTCAGATAGGTAAAGTTTAAACCCAAATTTTAAACCTCAACATTTGAAGTATTTTCTAAAACCAAAATCTTATGCATAGCTGTTGTTATATAACTTTCAACTCATTTAAGTACAGTTTGTCCCTAACAAAACCAGTGTTTCTTTCAAAACGATATAGAGAGCAAGTAGGCAATAGGGTATTTTCAAGATAAAGAGTGTGTATGGAGACCTTTTTCTATCTCAGAGTAAAAAAAAAATAACATAAATTGTGACTATATCTCACAATGTGACTAAATGCAACTTTGTTCCTCATTACCGTGATTTTGTTTCTCCCAACTGCATCTGTTTCTCATCATTTGTGACTTCATATATGTGATTTCCTCTTAAACTTTATCTCAATTACCTGAGGCAGAAACAGATAACCGTAAGCATGTGTGAGTAAATGGGGAAAATGAATAAACCTGACAATTGACAGTAATAGTGTTCTTCAGTATCTAAAGCATTTGTATGAACGTTTCGGCTTCGAGAAATACCCTCCAGAGAACGTCACAAATGTGAAGGACACGGATCCCTTGCAATCATGTGGAGTGTTTGACTGTGAGGAAAAATGTGTGTGATTGTAAGATGGGGAGATCATCACAACTGAGTGCTCATCATAACTGTTCCAGTTAGATCACTTGAAATCATAGACTGCGCTACTTACTGGTGTTCAGTCACCGAAAGACCACCCCGTGAAAGCTGTCCCACTGTGACTCAGCATCTATCCTAATCAAACAGCAATCAAACACGCACACATACACACTCCCTCTCATCACTCTCACTCTCAACTGTCTGACAGAAAAGCCCAAAAGCTCACAAAACAACAAGAAAGTAGCCCCAGGGGCCTTTTCTTAAAAAGTCTGGCAGGCACAGATAGAAAAGCAAAGCAAACCTTCTATCTGCGTTTGCTTCTCCGTCTGAACTAGGAAAACAGCTTTGAGTAGTTGGACAGGCTCCATGAATCTTGTTTTTTTACCAATTCAGAATGGGCAACGAACTGGCAAACTTTTCCCTCTCTTTCTGTTTCCAGAGTACACACCTTATCTTCCTTATTTGGCTTCTTGACAGGTTGAATTAGCTTCTGTGTGCAACCTTCCTGAAGGTGAGGTCCCATTAGTTCCATCATTGGCTATTCATGTAGGACCTCAGCTTCAATCAGCTGGCTGGTAAACAGAGCTGCCGCAACCCATATAGGGATTGACCAGCCCCTCGCCCCGGGGAGAAGGTCATGCTGGTTTTCTGGTTATTGTGTTTTCAGACCACATGCCTATGGGTGCCTGCTAGTAATAGGGCGTCTTTTATATGACCTCAGCATTCTCGGCAATGCCGAGGCTGGAGGTAATAAACATAATGTCAGTTATGGTATGCATCTGTCTAAGTGGCTCTATACTGCAGGTTGTATTCCTGCATACTTCCCTGTACATGAGAGGGTTGCGTAAGTGTTGTTCAACCAAGCAAATCAAGCCAAAGACAAGTCACACTGGTAGAGTCTAGCCCTATACTAAACTTTACTTTGAAGTAGAAAGAATGGCTGCTATCTGAATCCATTTATCTCTCTGGTTTAATGGTAGGTTCAACATCTTGACAACTGCCATATCGAGAGGAAAAAAAAGTGAAAACTGTCCGTTAAGCTGCCTGGCAGCTAAAGTGTCTCGAGCAGGAGTAAATTGTGAAAAATCACATCCCTGACAGGTTGCTGAAAAGGAAAGTCTTGTTGGCTGTTCTGGATAAATGTGGTGACATTTCATTTCTGCCTTCAGAGCTTCATAGTCCTGTAGCCTTAGTCTATTAAAAAAAATAATAATAATAAAAAAATTGATGCTTAGGGTGGAGACTAGATTGACAATTCAAATGCATAAGCAAAGCAAACAAAAGTTTGCTTTTAACAAACTTAAATAATATTTTCTTTAAAATT
This sequence comes from Spinibarbus caldwelli, assembly GCA_039654775.1. Taxonomy (NCBI): domain Eukaryota; kingdom Metazoa; phylum Chordata; class Actinopteri; order Cypriniformes; family Cyprinidae; genus Spinibarbus; species Spinibarbus caldwelli. The sequence goes on from CM077244.1 coordinate 18,934,599, forward strand.
TCAGAAACAATGGTAAAGGGCTCTAAAACCACAAATGTTGAATGGAATGGAACTGAATATATTAATTTAGGGATCAATTCTCACTTTTATCTAGTTGATTATTAGCATGCATATTATTTACCATATTGGCTATTTATTAGTACTTATAAAGTCTAAATGCCTTTGTATGGCCATATCCTCGATCACTTAATCCTACCCCATAGCTAAACTTAACAACCACCCTATACTAACTATTAATTAGGAGTTTGTTGAGGCAAAAGTCATGGTTATTTGTTATTTGATAGTGAGAATTGGTCCCCAAAATAAACTGTGACCATGAAAACTACAACAAATATAATTAAATAAAAAGAGTGTTAAAATTTGTTCCACTAGTCTTGTTCTGTGTGTACAGAGATCAGACCCTGAGAAGACAACATGCTGAACCAACCAGGCAGGCAGGCTCTGTCATTAGGATGGACCTAGACCCACTGGAGGTGGTGGGCGAGTGCAGAATGATGTCCAAATTAATTTGAGCATCATGGACAACATCTTGCACTCCCTCCATGACAAGCCTGTCGGAAGGAACAGTAGGCTGATCCAACAGCAGTACAACATGGAGAACAACAGAATGTTGTTTGGGTCTACCAGCAAAAGAAATGTACAAACAAACAGTACAATGAATTTTATATTGAATGTGTATTGTTGGTGCACTATACATTTTGTTTAAGGGTTATATTCCATTACTTTAACTCATCTAAACTCATATGGTATAAAAAGTTAATTCAAAATATTGATAAATACTATACCCTGGCATTGAAATATTTGATTAACAACATTTTTGCAGCTAGACTTTAACGTATGCCTTTACAGGAATTGACTTTCAAAAAATAAGCCCACACTTAGAAACAATCAGTGAAGTAAAACAAAGTGACAGCTAGTCCCAGTGTGCTTGAAAGAAGGCGAGACCTCAAGGAATATTTATATATTGAAAAACAAAGGAGATCAAATATTCGACTGTCTCAGTCCACATGCCTGTATACTGCATCCCCACTTACTAAATAGCCTAGTGGCTGTTTAAAACCTCGTCTCCATATCTCCATGCGGCTGTCAGTAACTGGCAGTATTAATTACCATAGAGCTCTCATAGGTGTATGAGACACAGCATGCTTATGGCAACTACAGAGTGATCAGCTCCTTTATTAACAACACATCTCTTCACCCGAAGAACCAACTCAGAAGACAAAGACATAAAAACCAACCAGCACCATTTTCATAGCAGAGCTGTTGCATAAACCAAAATGGAGGAATCTTCCATGACATCAATATTGCAAACCTGAGAGTTGGCGTATGTCACCAGTGATGCCGCACAACAATGTCTTGAGGTTCCAGTGAATAATTCATCAGCCAACAACCGTTAGGCCGCCATTATCTATTTAAATCCCAGTGCAAACTCATCCCAAAGCCTGCATGTGGTGTTGTCATGGCCTGGTTAGAAAACAGGGAGGGAGGCCAAGGGAAAAGACAGGAAATTAAATGTTGAGCGAGACTGCAGCAGGACTATCTTGGGTCTGCTCCTTTCAATGATTTTTCCCATCTCTCCTTGTGCCCTCTCTCCCTGCTCTCCTCAATCATTCATTCATCTACTTCAACATGTCATCCCTTCATTCCGAGTCATTGAGGCAATCGTTCTCCTTCTCAATCCATCTTTTTCCTACCCGCTCTTATGTTTCATCTTCTGCTTACTTCCCTTTGTTTCCACTTCCCCTTCTTTCTCTGATCTTTCCAATCATTCTTGTAAACAGCTGAGGAAGAACCTCCATAAAAGCTTTATAGCACAAGCTTGAGAAAACGAATCACAGCAAGCTACAGTGGGCTTGAAAAATCTGACACTACATTGAAATGACACTCTACATCGTTTCATACTGAAATAAAAAATGCGTAATGCCACACAATCACAACAAATTTGATGTTTAATATATAGTTATGCAGAGCAGAATTTTGGGCAAATGAGATTTCACTGTGGGAGGGGCTACCCAGTCAATTTGATGTCTTCATTATTCATATGTATTTTATAAAAAGCATAGTTCTACCTCACGTATATTTACTTACATGTGCATAGACACCAAAATGTACAATACTGATGTACTGACAGCAACTAAGACATAAACCATTTAGGTATAAACACATTTACAGACATACAAATGCTTAAAAATCTTTATTTAATATGTATGAATTTCTAATTGTGTGTGTGTGTGTGTGTGTGTGTGTCAGTAGTGTGCGATGGTGTCCTCAAAGGTATTTATTTATTTATTTATTTTTTATCAAATGTAAATTTGTGTCCAAGTCACATTTTCATGGTTAAATATACATTACTTACATTATCATAAAAAAAATATATTTTTACATTAACAATGTAATCAATATTGTTTATTAAAGCCAAGTATAAATCTAATCAATTTAGTGTTTTTAAGCATTTCACATTTATTCCAAAATAACTCAAAGCAGTAGCAATTTAAACAATATATTTTATTTGTGAACTTATGTTCAGCTATTCTTTTTAATAGTTAACTTTTAACTATTTTTTAATTTTTTGGGTCATCAGTCACCAAAGCTCAGTAAATACTGGTCACAGAAAGATTTACTTTAAATTACACCAAGCTGATTACTCACTAAAAACTCCAACAGACCGTGTTTTCAGGCCATTTCAAGTCTTATTTTGACATAGCAGAATGTTTATATCTAAGTGAGTTGTTTACTTCATTGTTTTTTATTAGTCTTCCCATTAACGGCATTATATTGTTCATTCAGACTAATTCACAAATGCAGGAGGCAGGGTTTATCGCATAAACCAATCACAGCCAAACATAACCAGTCATATTCAATCATATCAGGATGGAGGCGAGAGAGTCGTGGACTCTCGCTGTAATTTTACCTGCTAGTGTCGCTTTTGGACAATGTTTCTTTAGAAAAACGAGTGATTTATACACGTTTTAATGTAATATATTGTAAACAAATGCATATTTAATGTATAAATGTTTAATTATATAAAGCAGTGGTTCCCAACCACGTTCCTGGAGGCCCCCCAACACTGCATATTTTGCATCTCTCCTTTGTCTGACACCCATTTTAGGTCTTGGAGTCTCTACTAATGAGCTGATGATCTGAATCAGGTGTGTTTGATTGAGGAGACATGGAAAACATGCAGTGTTGGGGGGCCTCCAGGAACGTGGTTGGGAACCACTGATATAAAGGATTCATGGGAGAAAAAAAAAAAAAAAAACTTTCTATAGCTGTAAATACATTAAAGGGGTGGCTGATTGCGATTTCACTTTTTTAACATTAGTTAGTGTGTAATGTTGCTGTTTGAGCATAAAAAATATCTGCAAAGTTACGACACTGAAAGTTCAATGCAAACGGAGATATCTCTTAATCTATCTCAATGTTTCTGTCTTTTAAAATTATGGCAGTTTAATGCCAACAAAAACGGCTCGTAGGGACTACAACGAGTTACTTCCTGGGTTTGTGACATCACAAACCCTGATAAACCCAGCCCCCGGGAACATGCAACGAAGGGGGCGAGGCCATGTTGTGCTGCTTTAGAGAAGAGGAAGAGTTGTTGCCATGCCATCAAAAATAGGAAAAAATCTATTCATATATGAATCGTGATTCTGTCTTCTAACGATTCTAATGGATTCACAAGTTTCAAAATCAATGCGGTTCTTAATCATGTTCCTCGCGTCAAAGAGAATACACTACAAAGAGAAACTCATAATTCTTTAATTAATTTAATATTGACTGAAAAAAATTCATAAGTAGGCCTATTATTTGTATACCCCGATTCACTTCCAATATCAAAAAAACTTTTCTTTTCTTTGTTTTTTTAAAATAAAGAAAATAAATAGGGTGCACTTTCTGCATTCTCAGTTCAGAATATCTTCCTGAAATGAGTCACTAAAATGAACGAAAATGACATGAGAAATACAGTATTTCTAAAGAAAGCTTGAAATGTCTATTATTAAATGAATTAAGTCATGTCGAAAACAAATATTCTCTGATAAAATAATCCAAATGAAACCAACGTGAGGTACAGTCTTTCCTGAGCTCACATATAATGTGATCATGCCCACGCACATCGCGCACAATAAGACAATCATCCACACGAAACCAAGCTTGAGACGCGAGAACATGTAAACGCTCACTTCACCTCTGTAGAAAGATTCAAGTTCATCTCGGCTACTTTTTTGGATGAAGAAGCGCTGTGAGGAATAAGCCTTGAATTGTGATGCCGATGCGGTTTAATCCAGCGGATGATCTCATTCTGATGAGTCATTTATTTTTTACTTTATTAGTGTTACTGTGACATAAACTTGTACACATTCACTTGTCGAACTTTTCCCAAACTATAATGCCAGACTAAAATATGTTGAGTCATAGGCGCCGATTTATGCTTCTGCCGGTGGGTGCTCAAGCCATTAAAATAACGCCAAAAACTGCCTCAAATGAACTATGAAAACGACAATAAAGTCGTACAAGCTGCAGTTCATTTCTTATTGGTTAAAATGAACGAAGACTATCTCGTGTCTCGGGATCGGCGCCTATGTGTCGAGTACAACATTTTGAAATATGATAGCCAACCATTCATTGCATCTAAATGTTGTAGGACTTGTCTGCATTTTAGCTCGCATTCTCCAGTGATTTATTAAAGGGCATACTGATGCGCAAAACTTTTTACTTCATATTTTTTTTTAAAACTGCATTTGTAACTTAAGTAACATAATTTTATTGACATAAGTAACTGTAATCAAATTACATAAATTTAAAATGTAACTCATTACTTTACTGCGTCACCAGGAAAAGTAATTAGATTACAGTAACGCGTTATACCCAACTCTGTTGATAAGCAATATTGTTTTTCCAATACAAACGGAGCACATGCCACTGAGCTGAAGGGCGTTATGTTTCTGCACGCGCACTAGGCGGTTTAGTGAATCACAACACACTGGGCCAGCTAAGCAATCTGAGCCCATCGCATATTTCTGAGGGAGGGGCTTCAAAAAAACCAGGAAATCATCAGCGCATTTTATAAGAGAAGGGACAGAGCGGTGTAGAATAAAGGTAAATTATGTGAAAAATAATGCATTTTTTAAAAAACAAAGCATTAACACATTAGCCTGCACCCCATAAACAAAATCAAGCCAATCAACCACCCCTTTAAACTTCTTACGTTTAGATGCTATCAGTACGTCCATATTGTGCATTTCAGCATCTACTCAAACATTCAAAAAAAGTAAATTGTTGTTCCTGCAAATGTTGCATGCCAATACCTATATATAAACAATGAGAGCCAGCATAGTCCTTCACAAATATAAAACTGGAAATCAACAGAATATTCTGTCACTTGTCATGGTTGTTTAGGACAAAAACATTAAATATAGCTTTTAGTTTTATTGCTTTACTATGTTGCATCTGGTTAGGACATTCATGTAAATAATTTGTAATGTATTAAATTAGAAATTAATCAAAAACACAAGCATCTTCACTACGGTTTCAGACGTCTGAACCCCACTGTGTATTAAACAGACGCCAGCGAGCCCTTTGGGACAGTTATAATCATATTTCTAGGCTGCAGTCTGAGATGCAGGTGAAAAAGGGTTCAGACCATGAGTGCAGAGCAGATCTCATAATAACAACATAATTAGAGCGATGAGCATATCCTCTCATAAGTCTATTGATCTATGATTAAAACCATTTATAAAATCCAACCATTTGCAGCGCAAACAGAGAGAAGGTGTATAAAATCCCACACATGCATGCACACAAACGCACATAATCACTCTCAATCTCCATAATTCAGTGAATGCAAATATCTTAATATGTTTAGAGTATGCAAAGCTTGTGGAACAGCAACAACAATCACGCACAGCCATGTTTCACTCTTGTTCTATATTCCCCACCCTTCTATGCTCTCTGCACTCGTTCTCCATTCACTTTGCTCTTCAGTCTTCCTCTGATGTGCCCGTTTCTCTGCGCTGTGCTTCAGGAGCACTGCAGTACTCAGTTAGCCCAGCTATAGCCTGCTAGGTTTGCTCACAAGCGTCCGCTGCTTAGCTGGGACGGGTCGGTGGGGCGAAAAGGGCCGATGCAGAACCAGATCACAGAGAATATCAAAACGAATGGACAAAAATGTAATTTGCTTTCTCCATACAGATACATTTGTGCCAATTATCCACTGCATCTTTAAGCTTCCAGCCATGTATTGATGTGCCCTGATGCATTGGGCTAATTTGATGCTTACTTTAAATCAGATCTTTCCACATATTACATCATTTTTTCCTCTAACGGCTCATGTGTGTTTCGCTTTTCCTTTTTTTGGAATAGACAAATAGGTTTTGAAGACCATCAAAATGTTAGATAATATTCAGACTGTTGTACGTGATCATTTCCATTATGGATTATCCACTCAACTAATCGTCTCCTTTCTTTTTTAACTTAACAGGGAGCTCCGTTTACAGTCTTGGTAATTTCTTTTTATGAATTTCCATATAGGAATCAAAACTATTTTCTTCTGTCTTTTCCTGACAGACCCTTACAACAGACCACCAGCATGATTATAATAATTACTTACGACTCAAACAATGCCTGCCAACTCCTCATGTGTCTATGAATGACACTTAGTCATTGGCAAAGCTGATCAGAGCCATTCCCACCACCCAGAATAGCAAGTCTTAATCATACAGAAAAGCAACCACATCATCAGGCAAAATGGCAGCACCTTTCCTGCAAATGTTAACGCTCTCTCACATACACACTTAAAAATAAAGTCAATGACAGATCCAAAACTGTTCTACAGCCTGACATCGCAGTTCTATAAAGAACTTTTCATGCTCCATTTTCAAACTTGATGAATATAATATACTTTAAAAAAAAAATAATAATAAAATGTTGGGAATAAATAAATAGCAACTTGAAGATTTATATATAATATAATATAATATGATATAATATAATATAATATCCACATATCTACATTCCACATACTTTATTAATAAGTCTGTATACATGGCAATTTAAATTTATGTCTCAGTCCCACTGACTTCAAAATACTTAGAAGGAAAAAGTTTGAAAACCCCTGCTCTATAGAACCATCTGATGCTTTAAATAACCCAGAAACCAACATGCTGATCTAAAGAACCTACAACTTTATCTCCAAAGAACTATATAGTGACTAAAAAAAAAACCCATACAGCTAAAAATATTTCCTAAGAAGTAGAGCATTCTTTACTGACCCTAATTATATAAGCCAAAGAAAATGCTCTGAACATATAAGTTCCTTTCTATATTCAGGACTGCCTCATAAAGCACTCAGATAACAGTAAACTCCTTTATTGATAAACAAAATGCAAAATGGTCTTTTTATTATGGGATGCACGATATGTTTCATTGTGTGTCAGACTGAAAGTGGTGATATATGGCACAACGAGTGCAAATCACTCCATTGAACATAAATTTTTAAACAAATTTGAGTAATTGGCACGTAAAATGGACCTTGCACTCTCCCCAGATGTTTTAATTCCCATTTACACATGGTTGACAGCAGGTGTGCTTTTTTTTTCATTTCAACTAACATTATTACTCACAATATGGTCACTTTCGCAAATAAAAAAATTAAAGGGATAGTTCATCCAAAAATGAAAATTTTGTCATTAATTACGCACCCTCGTGTTGTTCCAAACCCCTAAGACCTTTGTTTGTCTTTGGAACACAAATTAAGATATTTTTGATGAAATCCGAGAGCTTTCTGACCCTCTATGGAGAGTCAGAATAGAATACTACCACGGTCAAGGCCCTGAAACGTACCAAGAACATCAACAAAATAGTCCATGTGACATCAGTGGTTCAAACATAATTTTGAAGCTACAAGAATACCTTTTGTGCGCAAAAAAAAATTAAAATTAAAGAGAAGGAAGGGATGTGTGGCCAAGTATGGTGTCCCATACTCAGAATTTGTGCTCTGCATTTCACCCATCCAAATGCACACACACAGTTGTGAGTAGTGAACAAACACGTACACACACACCAGGAGCAGTGGGCAGTCAATGCTGCAGCGACCAGGGAGCAGCTGGGGGTTCGTTGCCTTGCTTAAGGGTCTCACCTCAGTCGTGGTATTGAGGGTGGAGAGAGCGCTGGACATTCACTCACCTACAATCCCTGCCGGACCTGAGACTCGAACCCACGACCTTCGGGTTACAAGTCTGACTCTCTATCCATTAGGCCACGACTGCCCCTCTGTGTCACCCCTAGCACCATTTTCAGTATCACAATGCATGCGTTTACATGCAGATCAAAGCACGTGTATACGTCGTGGTATTCTCCAAAATGGCCCTAGAGTGATGCGGAGAAGAAGAATAGTTGAATAACGTTGCTAGTTTTTTTTTTTTTGTTTTTTTTTTGTTTTCAAAAAGTATTCTCGTAGTTTCATAAAATTATGGTTGAACCACTGAGATCACATGGATTATTTTTTGTTGATGTTCTTGGTACATTTTTGGACCTTGAATGTGGTAGGGCCCTTTCTGTGTATGGAGGGTCAGAGAGCTGTCCAATTTCATCAATAATATCTTAATTTGAGTTCTGAAGATAAATTAAGTTCTTACGAGTTTGGAATAACATGAGGGTGAGTAATTAGTGAACTATCCCTTTAAGTCAGAGCCACCTCTGAATAGTTCATTCTGCTCGTAAATGAGGCCCAATGTTTAAATCCAGAGCCTCATAGCAGATCATCTTCATAATCAGTGTGTCTGGATATGGCTACGGCGTTGTGCTCAAGATAAATCAAGAGGAATCAGGAGCTAGAGGAGGAATCTCAGAGGGGATAACTACTCTCTGAATTCGAGTAAAGATGAGGTCTTACATGAATATGTGTGAAAATGCTGAAGGAACTGTTCTGTGCCTTGAGAGCATGAGGGACTGTCTGTTTAGCTACTACAAACTTCACAGTGGTGGTCAAAATAAAAATGGACAGGCAGATAGCCTGCAGTGTAAGTCCCCAAAGGCTTCCTTTATAAATAGGCAGGGCAGTAGTGTTAAGGCAATGGTCTATTGTTGAGGGAGGAAAAGTCAACAACAAAGACATTGCTTGCTCCGCACCAGTCTCAAACCTAAATGAAACCCTTTTGCTCTCATTTGCCTGTAATAGAATGAACTTTAATTAGCAAGTAACTTGAAAAATGGAAGGATTCCAACATAACCTCAGTGACACCGAAAAAAAATCCCACCCGCCAAACTTTAACATTAGATAAAACACACAATCATGTACTCATAAATACGTTCCATTATCTCAGGCTTTTTTTTTTTGACAATGAAAAGAATTAAACGGATTTGGAGGATATAAATAACCAAAGCGTTTATCTTGGCATAATTAGCTCTGATCCCTTTTTTCCTTCCCAACAATTAGGTATATCTTCGCTTTCCCCCCAAGCAAAAGACTCTATGCCAGCGGAGTGAAATGAATCAAACACAGCAGTTCACGTGTCATTTTTCTAAATAAGGGCGAAATATAATTGAGTCAATGAGCAGTTAGTTAACCTACTTATTCAATTCGCCTCTGCTCGAGCTGTAGAAACTACACAGCACACTTGCAAGCCAGTAACATCAAGTCATCAAACAACAGATCAGTGCAAATGATCTTGTGATCATATTTTGACCCACTTCTCTTGTATTTAAACTATATGTACCTGTGATATGGAAAACAGAGTGAGTCACATTGAGAAGAATCAATATTAAATGCTTAGTGAGCATTTGCCCTGAAGACCCTGAAAAACACACCCTTATCATCCTAAGCCTTTTTCAGATCCTATATCAAATGAGTTCATTAACTCTCCACTTACACGGCCCACGGCTTTCGTGCAACAAACTGGGCGAGGACACTAATTTTAATCAATACCTTCTCACAGAATTACATGATGTGATCGACATATGCATATGGCATTTTTATGACAAAACGACTAACCTACAGTTCAAAAGATGTGCTTTGACAGTCTAGCTCAATCTGCAGACCTTTAACATCTACCTCAGACTATAACCGGTGAGTGTGATGCTTTTTAGCGCATCCCTGTCCAGGACATGCTCTCGCGACAAACAGTCAATTATTCATTAGCTTAAGTTGCTCCAAGGTTCAGAGGTCCCTGATCATCCCTCAAAGTGCTCAGATTCATAACGGCCCCAGAGCTCCGTGACAAAACTTCCAAATACTGTCAAGTTGTCACAGCTGCAAAGGTCTCGTGAGATGAAGCAAGGCAGGTGGGTTGATTTAGTACAGGTGCTCAAGATGACCCACTAGTCATCTTAAAAAATTATAACAGGGGGAGGATATCTTGTCATGCAGGACCAGGATGTGCTTCCAACATATCCTTTGAGGCATAATAACCCATACCCCTAACATCAAAAACATGCTGTGAGTAGAGCATCTTGAAAGGTAAGTCCATGTGCGCTGTGACAGCTTCCAATTGATATTTGAATATTATATCCAGCTTTTAACTTACAGGACTCAAGAAAACCACGCAATTCATGCAATGCATTAAAGGCGCATCCGCGTTCTGCTTACCTTGTGTTTAAGTTAGCAGGTCAGACTCGCATTCCCGTACTGATAACAGCTATTCAATATTCCTCCGGGCCGAGGGTTCGTTGCGCGTGCGGACGGTCCGTTACTCGCCGCTGTTTGAGCTCCTGACAGCGGCGCTCAGGATTCCCTCTGTCCCAGCCTCGCCTTTCCATTGGTCCGCGGATCTCCCCGCAGCACCTCGCTGGGAGGAGGGGCAGAGAGATGCGCTCGCACACGAGACAACATGCAAATACATCCGAAGAACGAATCTGCTTCTTAATGAATGAAAATGTTGTTGTTACCGTGGTTTAGGAAGGGATAAAAGTGATGGAATAAAATCAATGCATGCGATACGATGTCAGGACTGATGCGGGATCCATGGAGCGGTGTTTTGAAACAAAGGAGCACTGCTGCTAGTTGATATTCTAAAATTATATTCACATGTGGTGACGCATCAGCAGTTATTGCAAGCTTTAATAGCTGTTTCATACAATACAATGCACCATTACGCAATTTTCTGTGGAATCAATAAGTTTAGGTAATTTTTCTGTCAAAACAAATTACTAATAAATAAATAAATAATTGTAGCGCTATTATGGTGAGCCGTTGTTATTTCTGGTTGTTAACAAGGCAGATACACGTCAACACTCAGCATACAAAACCTGACTATTAATATTACAAAAGGAACTAAAAGTGATAGGCCTAACAAAAGCTACAGCAAATAAAAAAGAAACATTTATTCATGCCGAAGTGCATGTTGGGAACATAAGCGTCCACATTGTATTGTGGAAATCACGTTGGTATATTTATTTATTTATTTAAAATATATTAACCATGGTTTTATTGTAGTAAAAGTGTGGAAACCATGTTTTTTTTTTGTTTTTTTTTTTTTGGCGTATTAATTACCATTTGTATAACCATAGTTGTACTACAAATACCATGGTTAATCGGTTAGTGTAGCAAAACCATGGTTAATTTGTGATTACCGTGATTTAACTATAGTAACCATGTTTTTTATTTATTTATTTATTTATTTTATTTATTTATTTATTTTTGTGGTAAAACCATGGAGTTAACTCAAAAATGAGAATTTGCTGAAAATGTACTTATCCTCAGGCCATCCAAGATGTAGATGAGTTTGTTTTTTAATCGGAACAGATTTAGAGAAATTTGAGGATCCATTGGTGAGCAAATAATGTAATGCTAAATATCTCCAGATCTGTTCAGATCTACATCTTGGATGGCCTGAGGATAAATACATTTTTAGTTTTTTTTTAGTTTTTTGGCGTGAACTGTTCCTTTAAGGTTAACACTTTTTTAAAAGCATGCAAAATGAATGATTTATATTTATTTATTTACTTTTCACACTCTAGTCATTCATTAAAACACAGAAAACTAATCACTGGACTTAATTTTATGCTTTCAGCCTTGCGGTTCCATAGTGTCACTAACACATTGTCACCATCCATTTAATATTCCAAAAAAAAAAAAAAAATGAATATCACACTTTTGGGGTTTCTTTTTTATCTGGCTCAGGCACCGTTTTGGCAGGCATGAGTGTTATTTTCACAGCCTCTGGTGTCAACTCAGACTCTGTGCAAATGAATGCAGCGTAACTTTGCAGACTTTGCACACACATTAGTAAGCCGGCCTGCGGGAATATGACTTCTTCAAAAACTGCATAAAAACATGCATGGCTCTCCAAATCAAAGTCTAAACTGCTACATTTCCATGGGAACAATTAACCAAAGGTTCAAAGGAGGATACTATAGGTGTGAAGTCCTGTTTCTGCTGCATGGGATGATTTAATTATGTTCAGCACCTTGGCCAGCGACTGCAACAACGATTACAAAGCAACTGTGTTGCAGCAGATCTCAGATCAGCCGAAGCACTCTAATTAAAGAGCAAGACCCATAAAACCCTGCAAATCTAACAGCCAACAGTGATGTCATTGTAATATTTGCATACAGAATAGTGATTGGTCGGTGGCATGGTTTTGAAACGCTAAGCCTTATTTATTTGATACAGTAAAACATTAATAATGTGAAATAATACTACAATTTAAAATAACTGTTTTCTATTTTATTATGTTTTTTTTTTTTTTTCACTGAAATGGCAAAGCTGTAGTTTCAGCAGCCATTACTTGCATGTCACATGGTCCTTCAGAAATCATTCTAATATGCTGATTTGCTGCTCTAAAATCTTTTCTTATCATCAATATTGAAAACAGCTGCTTATGTATTTATTTATTGTGTGTGGAAATGTGACAATTTTTAAAGGGATACTTAAATGAATAGAACAGTTTTTAATAAATGAGAGAAAAAAATGTAAAAGTATTTAGTGTCACATTTGATCTATTTAATATAGACCTTGATTTTATAGCATATGAATATTTATATTACTTCATGATAAAACTGATATAAAATTATTATATTATATTCTAGTACCCATATAGTCAACATCTGAAGTGGATCAAAACCTTTCTTCATCAAAGTTGTCCTAAAACCAAAACCAAAATGTGTTCTTGTCTTAGGACAGCTTTGATTAACTTTTTTTGATCCACTTCAAATGTTGAATACTGTATACACTAAATGAGACCTTAGCATTATACTTTGTACATCTCAAAGATCTACTCTATCTCTAAAATCTACTCTGATAAATACTTACGTTTTTGCATTTACAAAAATCTTGCAGAAAATATATTATATCCCATTGTAAAAACTTCATTAAGCACACTTCCCTTATGAATCTCTGATGTAAGTTTCAGCAACAGTGCTGGAAGCAGTGCAGCCTCAATATTATGGTAAGATTTTTGCATCATTCTTTCTGTACAGATTCAATTAAGCACCTGAGAGACAGTCCCCCACCACTATGCACTATAATTGTAGATGACAGTGATATAAGCTATGGATGAAAGTGGTGATTTGTTATGGGTGAAACACATCTGGAGGAGGGTAATTTTAGTACATTGAAGTAAATGATCATTTAGAAATGTATTGTGCGATATTGACTTTAATTTCTCCTTTAGACACGGGTTCTTAAATATGATAGAGAGCGGATAGAGCAGGCCTATAATTACAGGAGAAGCCACATTTACTATTACATGGTTGAGTAATGACTGCTTAGTGTCTGATGTGGTAATAACATAAAGAGCCTTCAACCTTACACCACAGCTCCACACTTTCATAATGCATGTTTCATCAATCAGCACAATTTAGAGCGTGAACATCTCACAGATTGTTTCTAAATCACAGTCAGGCTCGTATGGCACCGGTAAGCTCAAAGCTATTTCATGATTCATAAACTTGGTTATATTTTCATATCATGCTCACATGTTTATTTCATGCATTCATAAATTGCACACTCTGGGACAGGCAGCAGGGACATTGATATTTACTCAAGCTATCACATGGTCTTGTGATACACAAGGCACATCACAACACGTCTCCATCACACAGTGTGTCCTGGCAATTGAAGGACAGAACAAAACCGAAATCAAATTTCCACTGAGGCTTGTGTCAAATCACAGCTAAAGGTCATTTCTGAATTTAGTGTGCGGTCACAGCCTCCACCTCCCATATGTAGACTGAATCAGAGGACATGAAAAATGTGATAGTGACTGAATCCCAGAAATGTGCCCCCACACAGCTGTCCTCTGCCTCTCTTGCCTGGGCCTAAATGATTCTCCAAGAAGATTGGTTAACTCATATTAGTAGTTAATGTATTAGTTCACACAAGTCACCATTTACTCACCATCATGTTGTTCCAAACCTGTGAGAAATTTTTAATAATGTACTGGCCATTCTTTTCCAAATAATTATTATCAATAGAGGACTGGAGGACTAGAGCTTTCAAGCTTCAAAACTAATGAATTGTTCATATACCAAGTCATCTTAAGTCAAATGGAGGACAAATGAGGACTCGTTTAGTCCAATTTGTAAATAAATCATTGAAAGAAGATCTGACTTAAACAAAAAAAAAAAAAAAAAAAGACAAATCATTGAAAATTCTAAGTTCTGACTCAAACAAAACAAAAAGCAAAACAAAAGACACAAAAATCAAAAATAAAACAAAACGGCAAGCAAAAAAAAAAAAAAAAACAGCAAACAAAACAACAACAAACAAACAAAAGAATAAAAAAACCATGTTATGCAATTAAAACTCAAGTGTTTTTCAGTGAAGTACTTTTTCTGTGAATAAAGTACATTTCAGGCATCAGAAGACTTTGAATATAGTGCATAATATGGACCATGTTTATGATGTTTATTTTGGAGCTTGACAGCCCCAGTTCTGATTCACTTTCATTACATTGTAAAAAAAAAAAAAAAAAAAAAAAAAAAAGCCAGGATATTCTTCAAAAATTTAAATAAAGTCATATGAGTTTGGAACAACATAAGAGGCAGTGAATAATTACATAATGCTGTGTTAACAATTAGTTTATATAATACAATTATATTTTTGTTAGCAATAAAATGTATTAAACATAAGCAGAGTATTCTTTATGACACTGTTAATACCTTATAGTAGACTATGCAGAATTACTAAATCATGTAATAAATAACGTCTTCAAGGATAATTGCTGGGTATCATAAATGTTGGCACATTTTACCGCTCAAAGCAAACATTTATGAGCATATTAGCAGTCCTACACTGAGAGCTCTGCTTGTCAGGGTAATTCACTGTCAATTTAACCAGCTTTTAGAAATGCTTTCTTGCCTGTAACCTGCCGGCAGATTAAACAGAAGTCTTTATGTCAGTAACCTATCAACATATTGACAGTTTTTATGGTGCAGTACTGATTGGAATGGTTCACTGGAAAACTGTTTCTGCTTTCTGTGATGCTGAGTACAAGGAAAAGACGACCATGGGGAATAAACACTGAGGTCGTTAGTTGATATAAAAAATGGAAGGACTCAAGAATAAGAAATAAAGCGCTAATATTTCAGAGGGTTATCTAGGAATTAGTTCATCAGGCTTTAGGAGCAGATTTCTCTGCTACGGCCTGTGCTAACTGTAGCATACTGAAATGTTTTCAAAATGCAATAAACAAAGGAAGAGGATGAAAAGCATTATAAGAATGAATATTTCATATGTTCCTGAATTATTAATATTATTCCTCCAAAAATTTCATAAGTGAGCGCACAACAAGCTCTTCGCTTTAAATTAAATAATCGCTTTAAACAGACTGTTTTTCCCCCAGAGCTATAAACTTAAGGTTTAGTGGAGACAGAAAAAAAAAAGAAAGAAAAAAAGAAAACAACTAAAATCCATGGAGGCATGATAGTTACCTCAATCAAAGGATAAACTTCTCTTATACCCAAATGCACTGAGGTATTAGGAAGGGTGGAACGTGGATCCAGCTTACTGCCTCATATCAATGTCATCAACCATCTGAAATATTTGGCCATCAGTTTAGTGTGCCTTTTATAGGCAGCATTTCATGTCGTTAACCTGCGCAGGGAAGAAAAAAGATCAATTCATGCTGAAATTAACAATGAAATTACAATAATTTTAGCATGTGCATTCCTTTATGAAGCCATCTGCCTCGACATCGCTAGTATATAGGGCCTCCCTGTGGTGAAGAAAGAGAATACACAGATCTGTTTCTCATAACCTTTTTTTGTTTTTTTTTTTTGTTTTTTTTGTTTTGTTTTTTTGGTCAATCTCCTAAAAATTAACTTAAGGTTAATGAAGTATATAGAATTGCACATCAATTACATAATGCATAATATAATTATTTTAAACCATGATTAGGGTTTTGCCAAAAAATATTATTTAGGTGCAAATGAAAAATAATCTTACAGTATGTCTTTTCATAAGGGTAAACTCTGAAATACAAGAAATACACGTAACTGAAGTTCAAAATAGGTCAGACTGCAATATGCATGTTCAAACACTGTAATTCTCCATGACGAAATTGGCCTTTGAAAGGCTCAGCACAGAAAATCTATTTTTGAATCCATCCATTCCCTTTCCTGCACTGAGTTCCTGTGGGAGGGCCACTATAAGGCATGGGAAAGTTTCCTTTCCCTCACTTGTTTCTTTTTCTGATTAAACGGCTGGGCTTTGACCAAAAGGGCTTATAAAACTCTCAGCGGCAGAATCTCCTCACACAGATAATAGAAGATAAACATAAAACAGGGTTGACAGGTAAGAGCGTTCATATATGATAAACTGTGTTTTAGAGTTCAGTCTACTGATGAGAGTGAAACCACGTAATATTTAATTGGGCTGCCATGATAAAATACATTTCCCAAACAACCAAATTAGGTTATTTAATGTTTGACATATATCATTGTGAATTCAAAAAATGTAAAGTTTGAAATGTTCTTTATTTGAATATACGTGAACTTCTGAACTGCTGTACATAATATTTATTATTGACTTTTTATTGAATATCATTGAAAACACTACTACTTTTTGTTGTGGTTTTAGTTCAGATTGTAAAAGTGTGTGCGCGCATGTGTGTGTGTGTGTGTGTGTGTACTTACTGTAGACTATATATGTGTTCACGATATTCAAGAAAGAATTAAAAAAAGCAAAAGAAACTGAAACTTGAAATTAAAAAAAAAATGAATAAAAATACACATTTCTGAAAACTGTTTAGTGCTGCATGATAAAGATTAATACTAAATGTCTGTGAACTAAAGTTCCTGAGAATTCATATTTCTTTATTAGGTTATACAAGACATAACTGCTTCAGACAGTTCCTCTGACTAAATCGGTTTAAGATAACCCCTTTAGCCATGACACAAAAGTATTTCTTAGAACAATTTTAGAAGTTTAGAACAGATCTGCCTGGTGTTCATGTAAGCAAACACAAACAAACCAAGCCTCCAGCCAAAAGAAATTAGAAAATAAATAAGCAAACAGATAAGAAAAGTTTGCTATCTAGCAGCGTTGATGGGATGTTTACACAAATGTGAACCATTTTAAGAGGGAATGCTGTGGTCATGCGTCCCATGGGCTTTCTGTGAAAAGAGATGGGCTTTCTCGTTAGAAGTACACGCTTGATTACGCATTATTAAACTCTCTGTCCATGACGACTAACTCTCATTGTGCAAGGGCCAGGGTCGGTCATCCATGCTCTTTTCTCTCTAGCACTGTTAAAAGGGTCATTTAGCTTGATAACTGGTATTATCAATACTGATATGTATTTTTAATGTAAATACATATCTAATAATTTAATTATCTAATTATTATTATTACATTATTTCCTGTGGTTTTTATTTATACATTACAAATAAAAAAACTAAAAACAAAAACCAGATATGTGCACTACAAGTCAGTAGGCATCACAACATTATAATGAACAATGGATATTAATTTTGAGATTTTCTAATGATTACATTTAAAAGCTATTAAATTTTTATTAGTGTTTTTAAAGAATAACTTAACTGAGTTTTAGATGATGGCAAATTTAATCAAAATAGAGTAAATAAGCCTGCACAAATAATTATCCAATGTTTGACTTATACCGGTATATAAAAAGAAGTGAAAACACTAATATTGGCTGATAACTAAATTATATATTGTGCATCCCAATATAGTATAATTTAATTTAATTTAATTTAATTTTTAATCTAATTCTGCAAGGACTCATTAATTTAATCATACCTGACAGTAAGACATTTATAATGTTACAAAATATTGTATTTCTAATAAATACAATAAATTGTATTTCTAATAAAATTATTTTGTAAACAAACAAACAAACTACAATGTTCACAAAACTATTAAGCAGCACAACTGTTTTCAACACTGGTAATAATAAGAAATGTTTCTTGAGCAGCAAATCAGCAAATTAGAATGATTTCTGAAGGATCATGTGACCCTGAAGTTATCCAGCTTTGCCATCACAGGAATAAACTGCATTTTGAAAAGGGACTTTTTTCAAAACGTAAAACAATTTTACCAAGCCCAAATGCATATGTATCTAGTGATTGATTACAGCTTGACTTAAATTGCAACTAGGTTATACTAAATAACTAATGAGCAAATTTTAACATAAGCCACACTACTCCACAGCTTTTGGAATAACTTCAGTACATTACAGCTGTTCATAAAATAGTCTCACCTCAACAAATGTACAAATTGCCCATGCAAAATTATAAAATGACTCAGAAAAAGTATGTTGCCAGATGCAACCTGCTTCAGAAATTGCAGGAGAAATGAAAAACAGAATCAGTCTGTTCCCTATTAAATCCAGACAACCTCAATGATCAGAGCATTATTCTTTGAGGTGGTCTTAAGAGTGACTCATGCTGTCTACCTGGATAATGTAGAGAAAAATCAGTGTTTCTATATATGGTTCACATTCTCAAGCCTGTATTTCTGCCTGTGCAGAGGATGTCCAGAGCTGACTGGGGTTTTCTGGAGCACCTGCTAGAGGAAAGTCAGGAGTACTCGACTGGCGTGGGGCGCGTGTGGCTAACAGTGCTCTTTCTCTTCCGCATGCTTGTGCTTGGCACGGCGGTGGAATCTGCATGGGACGACGAACAGTCTGACTTCGTCTGCAACACCAAACAGCCTGGCTGTGAGTCCGTCTGCTATGACAAGGCCTTTCCCATCTCCCACTTCCGTTTCTTCGTTCTTCAAGTCATCTTCGTCTCAACACCGACCATTTTCTACTTTGGCTATGTGGCCCTGAGGGCTAGAAATGAAAAGAGTCTGGAGGAGAAGCCGGAGGAGGAGGGCAGAAGACAGAGACAGAGAAAAACCAACGAGTTTATGTTGGAGGTAATAAAGGAGGAAGATGAAGAGAGCGAGAAGAAGGAAACAGAGAAGAACCACAAAGCTCCAGGACCTCCAAAGCTCAAAGGGAAACTGATGTGCGCTTATGCGACTAGCATAGTGCTAAAGGTTTTCATTGAGATTGGCTTCATTGTGGGTCTATGGATCCTTTATGGGTTTGTAATCGAGGCAAAGTATGAGTGCAAGAGGTTTCCCTGTCCTCACACGGTGGACTGTTTTGTCTCACGACCCACAGAAAAAACGATCTTCACCATATACACACAGGTCATTGCTGCGGTCTCTGTTCTCCTCAACATTGTGGAGCTTCTCCATCTGCTTCAGCTAGCGGTAACACATTGTCTAGAGAAGAGATATCAAAGCGAGGAAGAGGTTAATAAACTTATTAGGGTGACTTCTTCTAGAACAACACCAGCTAAAGCTCAAATACCATCATTTGAGGAAAGAAACCATCTCTTTCTTCCTGTAGCACATGATGGCTACCCTGCATCAGGGTTGGACATGGATAAAAGAGATCCTACTTTAGAAGAGGACATGCTTCCTAGCTACTCAAACTGCATGAGCAATGTGAAACCTGCCATAACCAAAAAGAATCTTCATAAAAAACACCACAAGACTGAAGACAAACTGAGACATTATGTGTGAGGACCAGTAAATGAGAACCAAGGACTCCGTTTTGGGGAACTATATGTGTAAATGTTAGTGGTTTACTGTACATTCGAGAGCCATTTCCTTTGTTTAGATAGGCAGGGAAATGGGCTGTGCCTTGGGATGAACTGTCTTTTGTGATCTGTGGCCAGATACGGGAGCCTCTCAAGTAGTGATTGAGGTTTCCTGACCTTGAGCGTCTCAAAACTAAACCTTTGAGCCTAAGAGAAACAAGCACAATGTCCAAAAATGCCAAAGTGAAGGGTGGGTTTAAGTCTAGTGCTGAACTGAATGATTGATATGGTACAGATAAGGTAGTGCATAATGTACAGTATTTGAGTCCAAAATCAAAGTTAAACCATACCAACCAACTGTATATACACTCTAAAAAATGCTGGGTTAAATACAACCCAGCACTGAGTAAAATATGGACAGCGATTGGGTTGTTTTTGACCCAGCGGTTGGTTACTGCCCAGAAGGTTGGGTTAAACATTTAAGCCAACTGTTGGTTGAAAACAACCCAATCGCTGGGTTTGTCCATATTTAACCCAGCATTTTTTAGAGTGTACAGTATTTAAAATGTATTTATGAATTATTTTATATTTGATTTAATATTTATTTTCATTAAAAGATTTATTGTATTTCTTCCATTTTTTGACTTCTGAAAATGATTAGGTCTTTGTTAGATAGGTCAATGTATTCTGCATTCATGCCATGTCATCATTACCGTTCAAATTAAAAACAGTTACACCGCTCTTACATTAAAAATAAGGTGGATAGACAAAACTGCAATACAAGTAATTCAAATGCCTTAAACTTTGTTTGTTTTTTGTTTATTTTCATATTATCCTTAATTATTAAGATTATCAGTCAATTATAGTAATTTTTAAACAGAAGCTTCACAAAATAACTGCATTTTACAGCTGAAGCAGCTGCCATTTTGAGTGTTTGTATGACGTTGCAGCGTTTAGGTGGCACAAGTCGGCACTCTAAGAAAATTGCATCTTTACAAGTTGTAATTACAAGTACTACAAGGACGTGAACAATGCAAGTTGCAATTCAAACATGCCGTGAATGAACCTGTATAGCCATTTGGGCACATTTATTGGAAAAACGTGCATCTACATTTTCGCAAAGCTCCAAATACTTAACTATGTGTGTACATACAACATCCAACGTAACCTACAAATAAAATGTTGCCAGATTCACGTTCATCTGTTTTGGATAAAGCTAAATGTGTTTTTAGCAACTCTCACTGGACATATCACATTCGAAATATTACTTCGCAGATATTTTGACACAGGCATGTTTAGGTTTTCCCAGTGAGCCTGGGTTATATAAAACTGCTATAGCATAAATCACAAACTGTGCAACTACTAAAGGGATATACAAAGTGAGCAGTTGTTCCCTAGTAAACACTTCATAAATACACTTGAAACATACTAAAATGCTTAATACTTATATGAACAAATAAGGACAAAAATTCATTGCCTCACACTGGTGTTATTTGTTGGTTGTTTTAAAATATTTAAACATTTTTCAGAGTAGATAGCCTTCCGATATCATCAAGGCCTTTACTTTCCTGTCTATCTCCATGAGTACAGCACATTCCACAGCAGCCATTTTTGGCAATTTTGAGCCGTCCCAACAATGATAAGCACTTATCTGTAGCAGGAAAAATGGAGTGATGGGTAATTTACAAGGTGGGACAGTTTCTTACGGAAAGGGTCAAATCAAAACAATACAATGAGAATAAGAAAAAAAAAACTGCTTTTTCCCCTCAAAAGGTATTTTTTGCTGGCTAATGGAAATTTTGTTTTATTAGAGGGTGTTATCTGCACTGTTGGGCTCCAGTCTATGAAAGATTAATGAGTCTTGTGCTTGTGGGGTTGCCAACCATAACCTGTAGTCTTTGCCCACTCCATAGTTCTCTCTATCACAGCTGGTCTGCACGAACGGTTAGTCTGTCATCTCTTGCCAATACAAGGCTTTAGAGATGCTACACAAGATGTGTGGGTCAGCAAACAGCTGGTGAGGACTGACCTCTTTAGTTCCCCTCAGCTGCCAAACATAGAGAAATACTGAACGAGAGACTGAATGGTAAACTGTCAAACTCTCTCCATCTGACAGAGCCGTTTAGGTTGGAAAAAAGCCCTTGTTCTGCAGTGTTTCCTTTTGTTTTTCTTCAGCCTACCACCTACAAAAGCTGGATCGTGTCAGCTGTGCTTTAATATGCCCACACATGCATCAAATAGACAAACATTATAGTCATTTTAGATAAAAAACAAAAGTCATGGATGCCTGCTCTCTTCAAGCTATTATGAGGTTACTTTTCTGAATACAGTCACAAAGGTCATTCTATTTGTGAAACCCAGCAGGGACACTGCCTGCCCGCATGCCCTTAGGTGATTTGCACAGAGTAGCACCAATGAAAATGAGCTGCCACTCTTTCGGGTTGCTTCCTGCATCCTGATATTGTTGTTCCAAACGCTGATGCATTTCCCTTTCCCCGTGTACCAGCCTCAGAAAGGAAAAACAATCAGGTTTTAAAGGACTCTATGAACGGTACGTACCTTAGAAGCAGCAGTCTGTGTTGGGTTCGGAGGTGTGTGGGTGTTTTCTGGATGAGAGGTGGCTTCGAGTGGCCAGTCAACCCACTTCCCATGGGGACTTAAGCCTGAGTGCCAAACTTCTTTCCGTAGGGGGTCTGAAGGCTGCAGTATCAGGCAAATATGCCAATGTATGCAGTGCAAAACGGTCACATGTACTTCCTGCCAGCTGAACTGATTAAAAACTATGTCTTCTCAGTGATAGCCATAACAAGAAGTCCAAAAAATCCACAATGAGAAAACAGATACCTAAAAAAAAAACAAAAAAAAAAAAACACAAGAATGTCACTGAAAATCGGTGTGCTTGCACTTCTGTGGAATGTTAAGAAATTACACTACCATTCAAAAGTTTGAAGTCGGTAATTTTTTAAATGTTTTTTCCAAGAAGTCTCTTATGAAGACATATTTATCTGATAAAAAATACAGTAATACTAAGTATAACCTGATTTAAAACCGTTTTACATATTAATAAAATTTAAAATGTCTTTACTGTCTCTTTTGATCAATTTAATGAATAAAATAAAAGTTCTAAAAATCGTACGAATCCCAAACTTTTGAATGGTAGAGTCTTTAAAATCATGGTAAGATTAGACATCGTTAACATGGTTAGATTCAACATTAGTTAAAGGTCAATTCTGTCAGTATTTCTTCATCTTTATGTCATTCCAAACCTGTATGACATTGTTTCTTTGTGGAAGACATTTTGAAAATGTCTTTGTGTTACAGCATTTACATTAAGTCACAACCATTAAAACTGAAGTGTGTCAGAAGAACTCACAGTTAAGAACTCACAACCTGGAGGAAACAGGCTTGTATCTGCTTCCTGATTTTTCCATTGGTCACTCCAGGCATTGGCTGTTCAGGCTTGTTCAGCCTTACAATGGACCAGCGGCGGGCATTGTTACATTGTTTTTGGTAAAATCCCACCTGCAGCAGTTCCAGGACGTCATCAGCTCTTCAAACTGTGAATTACGTGCAAGTACAATACTAAATGAAAGTATTTTACAATGAAAGATGTTTCTATAAAATAGGAATGGTGCTTACCTACATAATTGCCAATACAGCATGTTGCCAGAGTTTTTTTTTATTTTTTTTTTTATGGGTTTTAGTGCATTGCTATATGGCTGTTAGGCTATTTTAAGCAGCCCACCACTAGTCTCTACGATATTCTGTAAAGTATGGCTTGGGTCATTCAGTGCAAGTCTATGAGATTTTCATTTTTTACCTGCTACATCATCATATGAACAACTCATCTCACATAGAGAAACAGATGAGTCAGAACACATTGCTTTTTAATCTTAGATAAGGAGCTGATCAGATAGTATACAGTCATACAAGACAGAATTGAGTCATTGTTAAAATAACATCCTGACTATAAACCATGACTCAGGTTTCGAGCTTAAGTAGCAATGAAACTGATGAAAAATAATGTCAAATGCTTCAAAATATCAGGGATTTGTTTGTCAACCTTTAATATTACTTTTTTTCCTTTCCATAAATTCCAATATTGTGACAAATTCCACCATAAATGTAAATATCAGTATTAACAATCAATATGTGTACTTCATGATTATTTCTTGCCAATAATAAACAGGAATCATAATATCGCCTGGATGAGATTTTTTTATTATAAAAACAATAATACTAAAACTAATGAAAAAAATGCCTAATGCTCAAAAATATCAGGGATTTGTGGCAGTTTTGTTAACCTTTAATATTACATTCTTTTTTTTTTCTTTCCATAATTGGCATTATTGTGACAAATTCCACCATAAATGTAAGTAATGGTATTAATAATCAATATTTGAACTTTGTGATTATTTCTTGCCAATAATAAACAGGAATCATAATATCTCCTGGATGAGATTTTGTATCATAAAAACAATAATTCTAATGAAATGCAATGCCTTGTCCTCAAAAATTATCAGGTACTTCTTGTGGTATTTTTTTTCCAAGTGGTAGGACACCATTTTCACTTCTCACAGTATAACTATACAGAAAATTATCTGGAATGGGACAATGGGTATTGATAAGACCCTAGGGGGCCATATTGAGGGAAGTGGAAGTCAGTTTCTTACTAACTATCTAAAAAGGTTCAAAGGGGGACAGAAGTAACTGCTTGTGGGAACTGAACAGTTGAGCCCATGGGAAAGGGGAGGATTTTGAGCACCTCTCCATTGTTTCTGTCGCTGATGGGAATCTACAGTGAATAATTATGCTGTAATTGTACAGAGAGACTGTACACATCCTGACTGAAGGGCTGAGAGAGGCCGGCAGGCGTCGTTCCTTCTTCCTATCACTCAGGAACAATAGGGCTGTTTGTCCTCTGGGACATACTAGCACCTTTCCAGTACCAAACCCACAGTCTCCTTGCTGGTTAGGCACAAACAATCCAGACAGCACATCCTCTCTCACACAACTACTGGACGTACAGGAATAGGAGTACACATACAAAATACAGCCAGTCATATGACCCACATGTAGGCATGACATTCTCGTAAGGCTGCATAAAAAAAAAAATAAATAAATAAATAACTTTAGAGAGGATGTTTCAAACACAGTCTGAGCAATCACAATGATTGCTTTCATTGACCAAAGAAAAACTAATCATTATTTTTGAACAGAATGACCCATTAAGGGGCCTTTGAAAACTTCCAAGGGGGCCTCAAGATGTATTAAAATTATTTAAAATAAGACAAAACAACTAACTTCTTAAACTGTAAAAACCTGTATGATGTAGCCTAATTTTAAAGTGTGATTACTAGAACTGGAATAATAAAATATTTTTAATCTTTTGCATTTTTGAATATAATAAATATTTTTGAATGTCGTGTGTAAAATAGTTGTAGTATTATGTCAAATGGCATAATGAAGTGTGGTGTGGTCACAACTGGTGCATGCACTTGGATAGAAAGAAAGAAAGAAAGAAAGAAAGAAAGAAAGAAAGAAAGAAAGAAAGAAAGAAAGAAAGAAAGAAAAAGAAAGAAAGAACGAAAGAAAGAAAGAACGAAAGAAAGAAAGAACGAAAGAAAGAACGAAAGAAAGAAAGAAAGAACATGCATTTAGTTATGCCAAGCTTTAAAATATTGGGAAGAAACTGTGAATAAAAATATTTTAAAAAAATCTTAATCACAAAACAACAGGAAAATATCATGGAGCCTTTGAATATTGTTGTGGGGACTTGAATCAAAGTGACATTAAAAAGTATAACATTGGAAAGTGACAGACACATTTTCCCTAAAATCAGCAAAGACAATAACAGGCAAAATCAGTTAAATGTGGAGCAAAACTTACATTTAATTTACAGTGATGTAAATGTTTTAGGGCTGACTTCAAGCCATTCACTGAGTTCAACTGAAATATTGCCTCAAATATAACCTTTTATAGAAAACTGTTTTAGGCAGACAAGCCGCCGGTGGCTGGTATCAGCATTTATGCACTTTGCTGATGTAAATCTAGATCAGCACTCAAAGTTTCACTAGCTTGTTGGCAGCAATGAAGCGCAACTTATGCTGGAAAATGTTATGGTTACTTCTATTAAGTACACTCTGGGGATTTATGGTCTTGCTCTTCTGTTTTCCATTAATCAAGCTGTGTGCTGAAAGAAAAAGAATGTACAGCATAGAAAACAGACCATACATCTTTCCTTCGAAATCACAGAAGTCAATGTAAAGGCATTGCTATTACTATAAATCTATAATGCAGCAAATACGCAATTAACTTAAAATATTGACACCACGCCAGTTTCTGTGGCTATTTCCATGGAGAGAGAAACGTAAATACATCAGATTTTAAATATATATTTTTACTAAAAACTCTAAAAATTAAAGTGTATTCAGTTTAACTTTTAAAAAAATATATTCTTTCAAAGTGTTTCTTTAAAACAACAATAATAATAATAATAATAATAATAATAATAATAATAATAATAATTCTTACAGGGTTATGGCCTATTCGGTTACAAGTATTCAAAAACATACTACATGATTAGTTTAGTTTAATTCATAAATAAATAACTTTGGTTATACAGCTGTGGCCAAAATGATTAGAACACTAGTATTTTCACCAGCTAAAAGTGTTTTTAAGTCAGTTATTCCTATATTTTGCTGTAGTGTGTCAGTAGGAAATATCAGTTTTCATTTCCAAACATTCACTTTGCCATAAAATGTAATAATCCAGTGAGATTTTTGTCTGACAACAGCCAGTGCTCCACACAGAGATCTGATCTGATCATGATCCAGTCCGTCTGGAATGACATGAAGAAACAGAACAAACTGAGACAGACTAAATCCAGAACTGTTGCAACGTCTCCAGGATGCTTCAAGAAAACTACCTGCAAAGCTACAGTACTGTTAAAAGTTTTAGGCAAATGCTGTAAAATAGATGCTGCCAAAATAATGTCCTGAATAGAATAATGTCCTGAATTTTCTTTATCAATTTACTTCTATTAACTAAATTAATTCAACATTTGGTGTGACCATCCTTTGCGTTTAAAGCATCTCGGAGACGTTGCAACAGTTCTTCTGGATTTGTTCTGTTTCTTCATGTCATTCCAGACAGACTAGACGCTGATGAGTTCAGATCTCTGTGTGGAGCACTGGCTGTTGTCAGACTCCTTGTGCAAACAAAAACCTCACTGGATTATTACAATTAATGGAAAAATGAATGTTTGGAAATGTAAACTGATATTTCCTACTGACACACTACAGCAAAAGATAGAAATAACTGACATTTTTTTAGCTGGTGAAAATACTAATGTTCTAATCATTTTGGCCTAATTATAACCAGCTCATAAAAGTTATTTATTTACATATGTCCAGCTCATGAAAGTTATTTAATTATGAAATTCAATGTAAAATGGTTGTATATATACACTATATATATGTATATATACTATCAGTCAAAAGGTTTTGAACAGTAAGTTTTTTAATGTTTTTTTTAAAGAATTCTCTTCTGCTCACCAAGCTTGCATTAGTTTGATCCAAAATACAGCAAAAACAGTAATATTGTGAAATAATATTTACCGTTCATTTTTACTATTTAAAATAATTGCTTTCTATTTGAATATATTTTAAAATGTAATTTATTCCTGTGATCAAAGCTAAATTTTCAGCATCATTACTCCAGTCTTCAGTGTCTCTTGATCCTCCAGAAACCATTCGAATATGCTGATTTGCTGTTTAAGAAACATTATTATTATTATTATGATTTAAAATAGTGAAGTATATTTCTTTCAGGATTCTCTGATGAATAGAAAGATCCAAAGATCAGCATTTATCTGAAATAAAAAGCTTTTGTAACATTATATACACTATACCATTCAAAAGCTTGGAGTCAGTATAATAATAAATTAATATTTTTATTTAGCAAGAATGCATTAAATTGATCAAAAGTTACGATAAAGACATTTATACAATGTTACAAAGGATTTCTATTTCAGATAAATGCTGTTGATCTGAACTTTCTGAAATCTGAAAAAAATTCTACTCCGCTGTTTTCAACATAATAATAATAATAATAATAAATGTTTTTTGAGCAGCAAATCAGAATATTAGGATGATTTCTGAAGGATTATGTGACTGGAGTAATGATGCGAAAAATTCAGCTTTGAAATCAGAGGAATATATTACATTTTAAAATCTATTAAAATATAAAGCAGTTATTTTAAATAGTAAAAATATTTCACAATATTATGGAACCAACAAAAAAAAAAAAAAAAAAAAAAAAGTTCAAAATCTTTTGAGTGGTAGTGTATATATAGACTGAACAGCATGACCAGTGTGGTCCAATTGATGAAAAAAATAATTCTAAAAGTTAGTTTAAAAAGAGGAGTTATAGGGTTCTACGGTTATAGGGTTCTAAACCTATTGACACCCAGCCCTATTCATGATTTTCTTTATGATTTTTGTGCAATGTGCAAAATTCACACAAGTTGGAAAGAACATCTGACGAACACAGTGCCAAAATTAAAGTGTGTCTTTACATTTATTATATGAACACAAGGCAGCCTCCTACACACTTCAGCACAAAAGTTAGCTGTGCAATTATCACTGACATTTTAGCCATAACAAGGCTTAGGAAAGCACTACATGGGTAATGATCTCTGCAACACTACGAGTTCACTGTACTGTACACGTAAAATGACTCAAAACCACAGATAATTGGTTTGAAATACAAGCTAAACCTTCCGCTCCAGATATTCAAAGTGTGTGCAGAGTTCTTACATGAACCGAAAAGGACACCGAGGCAAAACTTGGCTTTCATTCCTCACTATTTACTGTGTTCATTATTACTAATTAGCAAAGGACCACAGTGACAGAGCTTCTGAATTGCTTCAGCCACTCAAAGTTCAAACATTTTCTAGTCCCACTCAAGTGTTGCCTAGCATAGATGCGCTTTTATTCATGTAGACACAAAACTTAACAAAGGTGGTCTGTCTTTGAGCTTCAGTCTCATGAGCATATGACAGGGAGCACGAATGGAAAACTTATTAAAGCTTTCCAAGTTAGGACGTGTGCGATATAGTCATGTGTCTGCATGCCTAAGGGCAGAAGATGAACATTAAGAAGACTCAAAGAATGAAAGTTGTAAAAAACATTCTCTCAGCAGTCGAGGTCCATCAGCTGGCCTGGTAAATATTACAGCAAGACTCCATGTAATTAGGGTGGCTGAACGAAGTGACAGAAATGGACATGAAATCGAATCCCACACAAAAAGTTTTCTGATAAAGTTCCCGTCCCGTCCCTGGGGCCGTTGAGTGTGACAAATGAGCCCAAAGTTTGGGAAGTTGCACATCATTATATGGTAATCTTGCAGGACTTCATGCCATTTAATAAAACTTAGCTCTTCTCCGGTCGGTTTCTTTCCAGCACCGCTCTTGGTGTGAATTCCAGTTTGTCCTTGAGGCTGAGGACCTGTGTGCTGTCCTGACCGGTCAGTTCCTCTAATTTCCTATCCTCCCGTAGCTCTGCGATGCCCCTCTCTTCTCCTGGGGCATTAGGAGATCCCCGGATAAACCACTCAAGGTGGTATCCAACAGCTCCCACCACAAAAGCCACTGGGAAGGTCACATAGGGCGCATAAGTGCGCATGGCAGTCCAGATCACTGGCCACATGGCTGCATAAACCTGAAAAAGCCAGTCCAATTTCTAGGTTATTTACCTTTGGCAAGCTGACATTGTAGCCTTATTTTTATTATTACCAGCCACAAAAACAAGGATGACATATAGACACATGCTTTCAAGAAGACAACGATACAATACGTGTTCAAATATATGGCAGAAGAAATCATTATGTTAACGTGTTTATAAAACATAACTTGAGCATTAAAGAAGAAGGTAACTGTTACAAGGGTACCGGTGTCAATGCTTGAGGTGTCAAATGGCGCAATAAAAATACTTTAACACAACACATTTTGGTTTATATACGTTCCTGAAAGCATAATAAGAGATCCGCTGACAACTTAGTGCGTAATATTTCATAAATTCATTAAATTATTCGCCCGTGCGTTTATAAAATCTCATGACTGTACGTACCTCTGTCTCCAGGCCATTCAACTTCCTGCTTTCTTGCGTCACTGTAAGCTGCAATCTGATTGGCTATTTTTGTCCGTCAGAATGACGTTTTCAAGTCTCATTCGTTCTATACAGGATGTCCTGTTAAAGCAATCCTGACCCCTAGTGACCAATGTTGAAACACACTGTGAGCATTTTGACTAATAATAATAATAATAATAGTACAATACGGTTCAATTGCATATATAGTACATATATGGTATACTCAATTCAGACACAATATTTTTTTTTTAACGAAAACATTTATTTTAAAAATAAAAAAAGGAAAAATGACAAATAAATGAGAAAATACAATTAAACAAATACAACAAAACTGAATTACTTTAATTACATTGTTTAATTGCAAAGCAAAAAATAAAAAAAATAAAAACAGCAGAAAAAAATATCAATATATGAGGAAAGGTTATAAAAGGGTGTCAGGAGAGCATAAATATTATCATATAAAAAAGCATAAAGCAATTTCCTTGGGAGGGGAAACCTAAAGATATTTTCATTTCAAGCATTCGTAATCAGGAATTTTTGCAAACATTCAAAAAGTACAGAAATAATCAAATGTAATTATACTTTTATAACATACTCCCATTAATTAGTAAATAGTGCTAGTTGCATAGCTAATGTAATTTTATTTACATGTACCACTAATATTTTTGGCATTAGTTTAGTCTTGAATAACTGGCTGCATTACAGACAACCATATCACAATGGTAGTCTCTTGCGGTGAGTGCTTTAATTGGCAAGCTGGCAATGTTTAATGAACAGTTTTCAGATAAATGTGGCAAATCAGGGTATGCTGCAGTGAAAGGCACTGTTGATAGGGTGAAGTGTCATGCTGTACATTCAGAGTCAGATCATCTTCTGAATTGCTGATGCATTTCTTTACATCAGTCTGGTAATGGCACCAGAAAGGAAGTCTTCGTAACTCAACCTCACATTGCCAGTCATGGCGGTGTCTTTCTCGCGGAAAGCTTGGGTCACGCACTGAAGCTTCATGCACACCTGAATGAAGCGGTCAAGCTGGAGAGCCCCGTTGACACCGCGTGCAGAGTAACGATTCACCAGCTCCTGAATGAACTGAGGACTCAGATTGTAGCCCATCTGAGATAATGCTGGGAAATAAGAAACACAGTGGTAAATTAAAAACATTACATTTACCTTATACAGTTTTTATTTATTTATTTTTTATTTTTTTGAAAGAAGTCTCTCATCTTATCTGAAAAAAATACAGCAAAATCAGTAATACTGTGAAATATTATTCACATTGTAATATAATAATAAATATTTAATAATTTAAGTATTTTTCCCATTTTTATATATGTTAAAATGTAAAAGCTGAATTTTCAGCAACTATTATTCCAATCTTCAGTGTCATACGATCCTTCAGAAATCATTCTAATATGCTAATTTGCTCAAGTAACATTTCTTCTTAGTTTCAATGAAACCATAATCAATTTTCATTCAGGATTCCTTGATTAATAGAAAGTTCAAAAGAACAGCATTTATTTGAAACATAAATCTTTTGTAACATTATAAATGTCTTTACTGTCACTTTTGATCAATTCAATGAATCCTTGCTGAATAAAAGTATTACTTTCTTTAAATAAATAAATAAATAAAAATCAGGAAATGCTTACACTGCTAACCTCTGGTTTTACATAAAAGTTTATGTTTCTTAAATAAGTCAGCAGCAAAAAGTGGAGGAGTTTTGGAAATGAAACATGTTAGAAGTACTTCCAAGCCTCTAAGGGTCCCTAAATCTCTCATTTTCTCTCCACAGGCCCTGTTAAACCATTCCACTGGTGTTTTTGTATCCACCATGTTTTCCACTCTCTGTCCCTCACCAGTAATCAGCCATACACTTTCAGGCCTATTCACATCTTTATAATGGCTTCAACTATCGCTGCAGATGAAATATTGCTCTGGCAGTCATGAAGAGACTTTTTCATATAAAATCAATGAGTATAAAAAAGACACTGGAAGATAACAGCTACAATTTTTGAGGTTATTTTAAGAGCAATTTTTCTTAATGAAATTAGCCCTGCAAATAATGGTGTATTCAATTGCACAGGATTAGATGTGAAAAGGGGTTCACAAGCTCAGCAACTGTCTTTTCCTTGCATCTTGTATGTGTGTCACCGAACCCTTCTATATTTAAACAACTGTTGTTTTTTTCCCTGAAATTCTAACTAATTCATGTTATTTGTAATTATGTTTTGTCTACGTGCAAATTCCTGGAACTATGAGCAGTAAACATATCTCTTTGCAAATTACAAAGATAAGTGATATGCTATGTGAATCGCTTAAACATGATTTGAGGAAATAAACATATAAGCATGCTAGCTGATGAAAACTTCCTGTGGTTAGATTTTGGTTGTGATTAAGTTGACCTAGCTTTGCTATAGCACAGCAAGAGCCCAAAAGTAACACTGGTAGTGACAAATGTGACAAATGTGAATAACAATGAACTTTCACAGGCAAATAAAACTACTGGCAACTGGCTGGCAGGTTGTTGTTTTTTTAGGAACTACAACAAAATATGTGTCG
The DNA here is from genome assembly GCA_039654775.1 of Spinibarbus caldwelli. NCBI lineage: Eukaryota > Metazoa > Chordata > Actinopteri > Cypriniformes > Cyprinidae > Spinibarbus > Spinibarbus caldwelli. Next base: position 18,967,298 of record CM077244.1, read on the forward strand.
TCTATATGCAATTACAAGAATGACAATCTGACCCTCACTGGTTTATAAGAGCAGAATCAAAAGTTTTTTTTTTTTTTTTTTTTTTTTTTTTTTTTTTTTAATCATAGAAAATTTATGTGGAGATACACTACTGTTCAAAAGTTTGGGGTTTTACATTGTCACGAAAAAAAATCTACTTTAAATAAATGCTGTTCTTCTGAATTTTCTATTCATCAAAGAATCCTGAAAAAAAAGCATCAGCTTCTACAAAACTATAAAGCAGCACATCTGTTTTTAACATAAATATTTCTTGAGCAGAAAATCAGCATATTAGAATGATTTCTGAAGGATAATGCGACACTGACTGCTGAAAATTCAGCTTTGCCACAACAGGAAAAAATTACATTTTAAATTTTAAAACATTAAAATTATAACTAATAATTCACACTATTACTGTTATTTACTGTATTTTTGATAAACGCAGCTTTGATGAGCAACAGTCAAAAATCTACACTACCAGCCAGACAAATAATAATTGTATAGTGTGCATATGTGAAATATTTCTCAAATTAAACCACAAAAATTAAAATATTCAGAATTCAGAATTTCTTAATATTTTTGTGAAAGACAACTGAGATGGAGACTGTCTTATGTTGTACTTTTTTGTTTGTCAGAAATATGCATATATATATGCAAGATATATCAGCCACCATATCAGTATCGGCCGATAAATGATAATTTTTCTGTTATTGTTATCGAACCGTTAAGAAAATTTGGCTGATATATTAAAGCCGATAAATAATGCATTATTTCCTCCAGAGCCACTTCAGATGCGCACTGTTAGCCATGATGGTTTTTAATTGCTTGAAATATTATTGGAATCACTTCGAAAAGGAAAATACAGTGAAATGCAACATGTGCAGGGCAAGTCATATTATAATGAGAACATTACTGTATAATTAATGGAATCTTTGTGCGCCTGTGTTTTAGCGCGTTGTTACGGGAAGAGCACATCCACAATGGAGCTACACATGACTAGTACAGTTACGTTCGCTTGTGCATTTGCAGCCTTTTGTGCAATTGTAGGTTGTAATATTGTGTTTACTTTATGCATATATATCTGATTTATCTCATAGGCCTATAGAATCCATTTGGTTTAGCTAATAGAGCGTTAATAGAACGCTTCAGTGATCATCTTTAGCACAGCGCATGCAGCTCAAACAGCAGCGCACAACATTAATAACTATATGATTGGGACTATCATATATATAATATTATAATGAGAACATATTATTATAAAAAAAATGTGAATTCTTTGGTCTAATTTGTCGTGTTTCAGCGCGTTGTTGTGAGGAGAGCGCATCCACAAGTTACACATTCTGGTTCGCACGTAACTTAGTTCGAGTTCACTTGTGCATTTGTGTCTTTTTTTTACATGTACAAGTTTATGTTGTATAAATAGTTGATTAATCTCATATAGGATACATTTCCTTGAGTTAAATAGCTGCCAGCAAAGCGCTTCAGTTTACCGGTGATCATTCAACTCTTCAGTTTCAGCGCACACAGCTCGAACAGCAATGCACAACATTAATAACAATGATTGGGACTATCATATATATAATATTATAATGAGAACACTATTATAAAAATAGTTGTGAAAACGTTGTGAATTCTTTGGTTTAATTTGTCGTGTTTCAGCACGTTGTTGCGGGAAGAGCTAACAGTGTATCACATCTTATTAGCGCATAATTTAGTTCAAGATCACGTGCGCATTTGTGTCTTTTTGTGCATATATAAGTTATAATATTATGTTTATGTTGTATAAATAATAAGTGCTTCAGTTTACCGGTGTTCATTCAGCTCTTCAGCAGCACACGCAGCTAAAACGGCATGCTGCTATTTGAAACAGTTGTATTAATTTAAGATCCATCTTTTTCAAAATCATTGACATATTAATAATAATAACCACCACTTTTATTTTTATCTTATTATTTTCAATCAACAGTATGGTTTAATTAAAATAATTGAATTATCAGTGCGGAGGCTATTCCGTTTAATTTATCCATGGCACATGTTTTTTTTTTTTTTTTTTTTTACATGTAACGTTAAGTAATGTTGTCCAGACTTATTTGCATTATTTAAGCATTGTTTTATTTATTTGTAAGGCTGCTTTATGTTTGATTTATGTCAAAGCTTTTAATGGTGAGACTTTTTTTGTAATCAGGCTCTCAAAAATTATATAAAAATTTGGATTTAGATTTATCGGCCAACATATCGGTTATCGGATTTCATTTATAAAGAATTATCGGTTATCGGTATTGGCCAAAATTTTCATATCGGTGCATCCCTAATATATATATATATATATATATATATATATATATATATATATATATATATATATATATATATATATATATATATATATATATATATATATATATATATATATACAGTAACTCACAAAAGTGAGTACACCCCTCACATTTCAGCAACTATTATATCTTCTCAAGGGACAATACTATAAAAATGAAACTTGGATATATTTTAAAGTAGTCAATGTGCAACATGTATAGCAGTGTAGATTTACTGTCCTCTGAAAATAACTCAACATACAGCCATTATTGTCAAAATAGCTGGCAACAAAAGTGAGTACATCCTAAGTGATAACAGCTATACGTCGTTTAACCATGCAAAGCCACATGTCCTATTCATCATGTCCATGTTTTTGTCTGCTTGACAGGACTATACAAATTTGTGTATCTTGTATTAGAGCAGTTAAAATTTGGTGCTTTGAGTACAATTCTCTCATACTGACCACTGGATGTTCAACATGGCACCTCATGGCAAAGAACTCTCTGAGGATTTGAGAATTAGAATTGTTTCTCTCCACAAAGATGGCCTAGGCTATAAGAAGATCAGTAACACCCTGAAACTGAGTTACAGTACAGTGGCCAGTACAGAGGTTTTCCAAGACGGGTTCCACTCAGAACAGGCCTCACAAGGGTCGAACAAAGAAGTCCTCGTGCTGTTCGTCAGATGCAGAAGCTGGCTTCAAAAAACATACGCATGAGTGCTGCCAGCATTGCTTTTGAGGTTGCAGAAGTGAAAGGTCAGCTTGTCAGTACTCAGACCATACGCCACACACTGCAACAAGTCGGTTTGCATGGCCGTCGTCCCAGAAGGAAGCCTCTTCTGAAGATGGCTCACAAGAAAGCCTGCAAACAGTTTGCTGAAGACAACCTGTCCAAGAGCATGAATTACTGGAACCATGTCCTGTGGTCTGATGAGACTAAGATAAACTTGTTTGGCTCAGATGGTGTCCAGCATGTGTGGTGACGGCCTGGTGAGGAGTACCAAGAAAACTGTGTCTTGCCTACAGTCAAGCATGGTGGTGGTAGCATCATGGTCTGGGGCTGCATGAGTGCTGCTGGTACTAGGGAGCTGCGGTTCATTGAGGGAAACATGGATGCCAACATGTACTGTGATATTCTGAAGCAGAACATGATGCCCTCCCTTCAGAAACTGGGTTTTCCAACATGATAATGACCCCAAACACACGGCCAAGATGACAACTGCCTTGCTGATGAAGCTGAAGGTGAAGGTGATGGAGTGGCCAAGTATGTCTCCAGACCTGAACCCTATTAACCACATGTGGGACATCCTGGAAGGTGGAGAAGCGTCATGTGTCTAACATCCAGCAGCTCCGTGATATCATTATGGAGGAGTGGAAGAGGATCCCAGCAACAACCTGTGCAGCTCTGGTCAATTCCATGCCCAGGAGGATTAAGGCAATGCTAGATAACAGTGGTGCTCACACAAAATATTGACACTGGACACAGTTTTGAAATGTTCACTTAGGGTGTAATCACTTTTGTTGCCAGCTATTTTGACAATAATTGGCTTTGTGTTGAGTTATTTTCAGAGCACAGTAAATCTACATTTCATTACATTTCATTTTTATAGTATTGTCCCTTGAGAAGTTATAATAAAATAGTTGCTGAAATGTGAGGGGTGTACTCACTTTTGTGAGATACTGTATATATAAATATACTGTTTGTAGACTGGTAAGAAATATTGATGGCCTAAACACATGGAATGGAACCACCACTGGAATGTTGGAATCTGGCCTTAGTGACTGCGACTGTTGTCATGACAGTGTGAACATGTTGACTTTACTGCAAACGTGTTATCTTGGGTCTCTCTCGACCTCTTATTTACTCACCCTGGTGCATCTCATTGCTGTTAATTGATCCGGATCGGTCGCGGTCGAACTGTTGGAATACTGCCCTCCACTGCTGCAGAAACGTCCACAGTGCAGAGAAACCAAATACATCTACACGTCCCGATTTGGTCTTGTCAAAAATATCTGGAAATGAAGACAAAGCACCGATTCTTGCTTCAGTTTCCTTTGGCACTGGAGATATCATCAGATGACTTCTATTTTTGTATTGTTTATGTGACACTGCAGCATTTTGTTATTTAGTTATATGGTGATATAAGCATCCATTCAAAAATGTAGCCCTGGTAAGGAGGGTTATGTTAACAATGGCAACACTCACTGAGCATCATGATGCAGGTTTCGTCATTGAAAGAGGAGTTGTTGGAATTCATGAGTGCTTGCTTCAGTTCTTTTGCATTAATGTAGCCACTACGATCTGTATCCACAGACGAAAACCACTGGTAGGCCTCAGGGTTCACACCAGGAGGAATGTTAACTACAACATGAAAACAGACTACATTAGTGAGCTAGATGCAAATCAAATGTATTTCTTCATGGTCTATTGATATGAGATTATTCATTCAGCTCAAAACAAATCATTTAACCATAGTTAACCACAGGCCTAAAATAGTAGAAACCACATCAAAAAAGATTACTATTTACTTTTTAAATCCCATATCAACCTTAACAGTGCAAGGATAGACATGAAACAGCACTTATAATTCATTCAAAGAAATAATATAAAACCAAACTAACTAAACTAAATTATTCTTGAACAGACCAAAGTATTTAAAGGTAGATGGTTACATTAAAACATGCATTTTAACATCTGATGTTACATTTTAAAGTTAAATTCACTATTGTTGTATAAAGAATTGTTCTACAAGTCTATACAGTATTTAATACAATTACGTCAGAAGTAACTGTCATTAAATTATAGAAAAATTAGGAGTAATCCCTTACTTTACATTTTCAAGGGAAACGTAATTAAATTATTTTAATTACTTTACTAAAAAATAGTATTACACCCAACACCGATCACTGATATAATATTACAGCTCTTATTAATATTTTAAATTAAGTTTTTTTTATTATTATTATAATTTTTAATACACAGTTAAAGTTATAGCAATTTTGCTGTTTTTGTCATTTTTATTAGGTTTTTTATGTCTACATAGTTTTTATTAAATTTTAGCTCTTAGTTTTAGCTATTTTAGTTCTTCAACAAACTAAAAGAAAATGAGAAATGCTGTGTTTGCAACAAGCTAAAAAAATCTTAATAAATAAAAGCATTTTTACTTTTTTTTATTTCAATTAATGTTTATTTAAAATATCTGGTTAACGATAATATCCCTGGTGTATACAGCTGGGATTGAATTAGCTAATTTATATTCACATGTAGTTTCCTTTATGTACTGAATGGAGCCGTTTCGGATGCAGCGTATGCATAAATGTGCAAAAAATAGTTCATTACTTGCAAAATGACAGCGAGACGATGATGAGGACAAGCAGTCCTACAGGTCAGATTTGAAGAACATATTGGAAATGGGTTCAATGTGAACAAGCATGGGTTGTCAGCAATGTGTCGTCTCGATCCCAAGAGGGACAAGAATAAGTTGTGCAATTTGGTGAAGCGCAGACGGTCACTGTATCCCTCGGGAGGGATAAGCACTGTTCAGAGGACAGTCTTTGAATCTGACAGCCTTTCCCACAGGACATTACAGAATACTTACCGACATAAACGTGGAAGGACACATTCACATGAACCCCTTCGCTCAGAATTACCACGCTCATCACTCTAATTCTCCCGCGGGCACATTCTGTATCAGATCAGTACAAGCTGCTTCTGCCATCCTACAGTGTATCAGCATCAGTCATTCAGTGAGGGGCATATGACACAGCTGCAGTGCAGGAGGATCAAGGACCTTGTCTGCAGTACCTTCATAAATTTCTATCTTTCGTATTTTATTCACAGCCCTCGGCCACTGCACGCCTGATGGAACGGCAGCGGCTTGTGCTGTCTTAGCTGCCAACCCTGACGCTCAGACATCATCAGTCAAACCAGCCTGACGCTGCTGAATATCACACCTGGGACCATGTGGAAAAATTCATCTGCTGGACCAACATCTATTACAGTGCATTTGCAGATGTATGAAGCTGTGGAAAACATTCTGATAAAAAAAAAAGTTATATATATATCAAACCACATTCCTATTCCTCTACATTCCAAATCACATTCCGATGAGATGACATTTATTTGCTTAAATTATTACATATAATTCAGTCATTATTGAAACCATTGAAGTGTGTAGTCTATTAACCAAAAGGTGAGGAACTAATATGATATGAACTATTGTTCGGGGTCGGTAAGATTTTTTTCTGTTTTTAAAGAAGTTTCACCAAGACCAGCAATATTGTGAATATTATTACAATTTAAAATAAGTGTCTGATATTTTAATATTTAAAAATGTAATTTATTCCTGTGATGACAAAGCTGAATTTTCAGCATCATTACTTCAGTCTTCAGTGTCACATGATCCTTCAGAAATCATTCTAATATGCTGATTTGCTGCTCAAGAAACATTTCTTACTATTATCAATGCTGAAAACAGATGCGCTGCTTATATTTTTGTGGAAATCATGGTACATTTTTCAGAATTATTTCATGAATATGAAGTTCAAAATAATAACATTTATTTGAAATAGAAAATGTTTCAATGTAAAATTATAATCTGTCACTTTTATTCAATTTACTGTGTCCTCGATGACTAAATAAAAAGAAAACGAAATAAATAAAATCTTACTGACCCCAAACATTTTAACAGTAGTGTACATAGTGGTAGGGCTGCTCGATTATGACAAAAATCATAATCATGATTATTTTGGTCAATATTGTAATCACAATTATTTAAAACGATTATTAGTGGGCCATATGACCAAAACCTTATATGAAAGATTTATTTAAAGATAGTGATTATATATATATATATATATATATATATATATATATATATATATATATATATATATATATATCAAACATATATTTTCTGTAAATAAGGTTGCTATGACATCTACATTTTAGAGACCAGGGAAATGTCACAATTCTCAATACCACAGCAGAATATCAGAGTAACTAATATTAGTTAAAAAAAAAAAACAACAAAAAAGGTTCTCAAAATTATTGAAAATAATTAAGCTGCCAGTAATAAAAAAGCAAAGGAATACAATGCAAGTAATAAAAAAGCAAAATAATGCAATAGAATAAAAAAGATACAAATGAAACAAACTGTGCTTTAAGTTAAGTTTTTAGCGGCCCTAGAAAGTATTTTGACATTTAAAATCAAACCTAGAAATGTATATGAATTTTGTTGAATGCTTTTAAACACCTGATGTGATGAAGCTTATTCTAACTTTCTTTAAAACAAATGCAATTTAGTGATTAAATGTAATGACATCCATACAAAATTACTTTTTGGTACCACTGTAAACACACACACATATAAATAATTTAGCTTATTTATATGTATATACATATATACATATATATATATATATATACTCAATATGATACTCAGCCAAATTAAAACAAAACAGAGTTACACGTCTCTAACCTGCAGGTGCCTGCTGACTATATGGTCCTCCCTGGGGTTGTCCATAGCCTCCGTAAGGACCTCCAGGAGCTTGGCCCCCACCGTACTGTGCTCTTGGACCAGGTTGACCATAAGACCCGTATGGAGCCCCTCCACCATACTGCTGCCCTGGGGGGGCACCGCCATAAGGTGAACCATACCGTCCACCAGCGGGACCACCTCCATACGGTGCCCCTGGAGGCGGGTGGTGTTGGGGAGCGTTACCACCTGGATAACCCTTTAAAAACAAATAATGAAAAGGTTGGATTGCAATAAACATGAGTAACCTGAAATGCTGAACTGCAATGAAACACCAGCAGAGAAGCAGATGTGGTTAAATGGCATAAGCAAAGGCAAATTTGTCACCAAAACAATAAATTAAAGTGATTAGGTAAAAATGTGAATTCTGTCATCACTTACTCATCATCACGTTATTTTTATTTTTTTTTATTCTTCCATGGAATACTAACATTTATTTAGTATTATTTTTATTATACTGATTTTCATATAATATTTATAATATTAATAAAGGAGATATTTTAGTTAGAATGACATGTTTAATCAACATTCACTTTAACAGCATTTTTTTTTTCTTTCTTTCAATGAAGTGATTGGAGACTGTATCGTCTTCTCTTTTGTTTCAAGGAAGTTTGTACAATAACATGATACTTACTTGTAAACTCATACTTTTATTATTATTGTTGTAATTTTACACCAGTAGAAACAAGGGTATATGGTAAAGGGTAGGGTACATCTAAGTGACACGTCTCTATTTTGTACCTTTGTTGTATGACATTACGTAAGATAAAGATGTAAACCATATGGTCATTTTATACAATATGAAAGGTGACTGAACAGCACTCTCTTATCATACACACAAATACCATTAAGTGTTTCATATTAGCTACAGAGCTAACCGACTAGCTTAAAAAAGCTTTCTACAAAGTTTACGCGATCGGAATCATCATAATTATGCACAATTTCCCTGTACACTAACACTACATGTTTAGACCGCAATACAAATACGCAAGAATCACACAGACATACAATACACATTTAAATGTAAAATATCTAAACCCGGAAGACAGACTTTACCTGTCCGTATTGATAATTCATTCCGCGGAGGATCTTTAGCAAATGGAGCGATTTGGCTGTATTTATTAAGACCCGCCTCCTGAAGCTGATTGGTGCGTTTTCACGTTTGTCAAAAGGCAGCCTCGTATGTTTCACCTGATTGGTTAAAACATGGAAAATAGCTCATAGCAGAAACTGTGAGTCACTCTGTTGATGTGGAAAGTTGTTTTAGAAACCATATTGGGAGGAGGATGGAGTTGTTAAGAATGATTTTTATGACATTGTTAATGAGTGGTTGAGGATGTACATGACATCTCATGGCTTTGATAAAATTTTGTCTCTCCTCATATAAATGGGAGACCGGGGCTAGTTGTCACATTTTTATTTTTTTTTACTTTATTGTTGTCAGTTTCTGAACAGACACGTACTGAAAAGGCTACAAAAACTGAACAAAAAGTTACTTGAAAGAGAGAGAAAAACACTGACCTTTTGTGACAATATACCAGTAGTTATTATTGTCATCATTACTGGAACCTGCCATTAATTAACCTATTGATGCTTTTCCTCCATTATTTTAAACCATAAAATGATTATAAACACAAAAAAAATTGATGTAGCAGCAATACTAAAAAGGCATCATACAAAACATGAAACCATTGTTTGCCAACAAACATCACAATTAATAGGCTAATCTATATATACTTATTTGTCTCCATTTAAAATGTCAAAATGTACTCCCATAAAATGTGAAGATTTGCTCAGAACTGACATTTAAAAATATAGACCCAAGAATCTTTGGCTCTTCTGTAAAGCCCAAGTTTGAATGTTAGCTGTAATGGTGCAATGAATAAAATAATTAAGCACTTATACACTTTACTAGTTGCCAACACTATATGGAGAGAAAAAAAATGCCAATTTTTTTTTTTTTTTTTTAAACCAGCACAGCTGGTTTTAAATTCCAGCAGTGCAGATGGGTAACATTGTAACACTGCATTACAATGTGCCCCACTATTATTACAACTGTGCTATTCTATGACATTAGCGATGTAATTTACACTAATTACTTTCATAAATTTGAATGAGAAACAGGTGAATAAAGACTGCGAGTCATTGTTCAGAAATTATTATTTTGCATTTTGGCTCATTTATTTGTCTTGTGTTCTGTGAGAGCTGTGTGTGGAGGGAGGGGAGTATTGTATTCATCTCTGTGTTTTTCTGAATATGTTTCTTCATCTATTTGGCCACATTGTTTTGAACTATACTGTGTGTTGTGATCAGGGCCGTCCCAAGCATGGAACCCTGGTTGCAATGTCTTCATTGTCAAACTCCAAAATTAGTTTATTTTAAATTCTTAAAAACACTATTATTTTATTTGAAAATGTTAATAATTTTATTTTATTGACAAAATATTTGATATATATATATATATATATATATATATATATATATATATATATATATATACATATTTTAGATTAGATAACATTTAGATTAGATAGATTTTTTTTAGATTAGATAACATTTAATTCAATTAGATTAGATAACATTTTAAGCTGTTGTATGGTCATGCCTCACCTGGGGCATGTTGTCACATTTCACTTCCTTTCTTTTGGGGTAAATAAAGAAAAACTTGTACACTCTAATTATGAAACAAAGCCACATATTTGTATACAAAATATAAACTCTGAACCCCATGTGGATTCACAAGAAAGCCAAAAAGTGTTGGGCCCCACTCTCCTCTACATGTTACGGAGCCAATGAGATGTGAGGCGAGCGGATCCAAGTGCAAGCTTTTATTTATAAACATAGTCAAAACGCAGACAGGGTCAAACAATGGCAAACAGGTATGTAGAAGACAAGACACAGAGTAGACCGGTAAACAAGCAAGTGTCAATCGACGGCGAACGTAATCCGAAATACACAGGCGAGAGTCAGAACACGGGAGAACAGACAAGGCAAAACTAAGACTAAACTATGGTAACTAGAAGAGGCTCCGTATAGTAGCTATCGCTAAGAGAGTGATAAACTCTAGACAATACTCGGCAGTGAGAAAGAGGAAGTCCAAGGCTTATAAAGCGAGTCTGATGGGATTCAGCTGTGTATGTGTAATCAGTGCAATGGATGATGGGAACTGTAGTCCAGAGTGACATGTAACAGTCTGTGTGGTGTGAGAGTCAATATGATGGAAGAGTGACATTTAATGGCGAGTGGACGGAAGACCACGAACCGGATTCGTGACACTACACATGCAAATTGTGCATGTTGCTGTGGTTTTGGCTGAGTGAGACCCTTGGACTAACCCTTCTATAGCGGTTTTGCTGTTTGCACAGGCACTTTAAAATTTTCTTGGTAATGAGGTAGAGTATCTCACAGATGCACAAAAAAATACACACAGTATAGGTGACCACCATAAACAAGGTGAAGATTTTTATTTTTTTTTTCTGTAATTGTCTGTAACAGTTAACTGTATTTGGACAAGGTTCCTCAGGGCATTTGACAACTCTTGGCATGTCGAAATGATCAATTAAGTACAAAATACAGAGAAAGATTGCATCAAAGCCGGCTTTGAACTCTACGCTGGGTATGTAGGTATACCACAGGCCTCCACGCTTCTTCCCTGGTTTGGCGTACAGGTGTGTACCCTCCTGGGCAGTGTACTTCCTATCCTTCATTTCACGATACTTGGCGTGAGCCACCACCACCAAAGATGGGCAAGTGATAAAAATGATCTGGAGAGCCCAAAGACGAACGTGCGAGATGGGGAAGAATTGATCGTAGCAGTTAGTACGTTAGTTAGTACTGTATGTTAGTACAGCCTATCTGGGTGGTGTCACAGATGAATTCTAGATGTTTATCATAACACACCTGCTGAACAGCCACCATAAACACCAGAAAACAGAAGACAAACACCACAATTAGCCAAATGCGGCCAATCACGGTGGAGTATTTGCTAACCCCACCAATCAGGACCTCTAGGTGCATCCAGTTCATGTCTGCCACTACAAACAGACGTCTTTTTTATACCAGGGTAGTCCTAAAAAAAGAGAGAGAGAACAGATCAGTACCACATCTGTTATCAAATGATATTAAAGATTATTATTATTATTATTATTATTATTATTATTATGTCAATATAGGCATTTAACTGTGTATGATTATTTCCACTTGTTCATTTAGATTACCTTTGCCATCAATCTAATGTTCACTTAAAGATAATCTTTAAAAACACTAATAATTTAATAACACTGCAAATTATAAACTTTAGCAAATCTCATGATGCCTATCCATTTTTCATACTGTGCAATGATTTTAGTTTTTAGTGTTTGTGTTTTAGTATTTAAACTAAATTGTATAATTTTAACATCAACAGTTTATCAGTTATTAGCCGTAAAATTGTAATAGTTATTGATTTATTGTTATTTGGCAGAAATTTAATATTGGTGCATCTCTAATTTGAGATCGGGATGACTTGTCATGCATTCATACATACCGATGTATACATAAAACAATTAGTGAAAGCAATGTTACTGCAGTGTGACGTTTTTTTTTTTTTTTTTGCATATTGTTTAAACATTATTTACTAAATGCATTTAATGCGATCATTTTGATTATGTATAATAAGATTATATGAGATTTAATCTAAAGACTTGCCCTGCTGCAAATCCACTTTTGGTTTCTTCACAATTTTGCTATGATTTTTTTTTTTTTGAATGAATGAATGAATGAATGAATGAATGAATGAATGTTTGATCAGATGCAGAATGGCTTTTAGGCAACGCTGTTGTTAAGCTTTTCTTTATAAGGCACCTAAATATAACAATGGCTAAAGCTGTTGTCTTTTTGTCTTTTTCTTTTAATGGCATCACATGAATACAGTTACTATATAAAAGCAGCTTTAAGATGCTAAGCCATTTTTGGAGGCTTTCATTTTCTGTTCTGATTCTTTCTGCAGTGTCCAATATCAATAACAATTTTACCTATACTTACCTGCCTACCTACTTACATACATACATACATAAATAGGCCTACATAAATGAATAAATAAATAAATAAATGCAAGTTAATTGTTTGTTATAAGTCTGCATTTAGCTTTCACACTTGTACATTTACCATTTTAAAGTGTCTTTATAACACTGTCAAGCCACTATTGACTAACCAAATTAAATTAGGCATTGAAATTGTTTACATAGGTTGTATTTCTTGTACTTGATGAATATCCACATTCTATTACTGACAGTCCATTTGTCTTTAAAAAATGTTTGACTTTTATTAGTAATGTTACAGTTTTTTTTCTGTGATATCGAAGAAGTGTACTTTAAATAATACAGAACCATTTTTTACTCATCTGAAAAATGATCCGATCTGTGACTCAAAATCTGGAATATGATCCGAACCATGAATTTTGTCATCTGTTGCACTATAATGTAAAAAAAACAAAAACAAAAAAAAAAGCAGAATTGGAAAGAAGGATCAAAATCAAAACAAAAAAGTTCAAAACTGCAGGAGAAAAACTGAAAGCAAATGCTTATACAGAAGACGTTAGTTTTCCTTGAAAAAAAAAACAAGTTTGGTTGATTCATTTCCAGAAAAGCATGTCAATATTAATCAGGAAACTAAGATTCTTACAAATGTAATAAATTAAAAAGTGCAAAAATGAGTACACCTTATCCAAAAAAAAAAAAAACAACAACAAAAAAACCCTCTAATGTGACTATCAAGTTAATTGTTTGTGATAAATCTGCATTTAGCTTTCCCACTTGTACACTGTATCATTATAAAGTGTCTTTTTACTTTACAGCAGCATTGTGTTTGTACCACAAGCCACTAATGACTAATCAAATTAATTTAGGCATTGAAAAATTTTACATAACATGTATACCTTGTTCTCCATGAACAACCACATTTCAAAAATAAACAAATAAATAAATACAAAATCTCAGCAACCATTTAAATGTAGCAGATATTCCTATCTTAACTCAAAGTTTAAGTAAGCTCTAACTAACACAAATAAACATCACGTCAACATCATTTTTTTTTCTTTTTTTCTTAGTTATTCTTTCTATTTACTGATTTGAGTCTTGATCCATATAGTGACAATTATTTAAAACAGTCTCTTTACTTTTAAATCATGCATATCCTTACCTTTTGTGGTTTCTAAGAGGTATGAGGCTTTACTTGACTGGAATAAGTTATGTTTGACTATCTAGACTGGAAGACTGTGCAGATAATATCTATTTCCTCTATGTAGGATGGAAATTCTTTGTTTATTTAGGTCAGTGTGTATGTTGTTGTGATATGTTCTCTCTTGACTATGAGGAGTGCTTCTTTCCCCTAAAAAGCATTGTTCTTCTATAGGAGATATCATTGTATATTACTGCAGTAACTAAATTCTCATAAAACTGGACAACACTTTCAATATTTTGTATTGGAAATTTGGCATGCCACATTTATGGTACATCTGGAATAAAGTTAGTTATTTTTTTTATTTATTTTTTTTTACATTGTCACCAAGAAAGAAAGAAAGAAAGAAAGAAAGAAAGAAAGAAAGAAACACTATAAAAGCACAGCAGAATTGGAAAGTGGGATCAAAATCAAAACAAAAAGTTCAAAACTAAAGGAGACAAAGTGAAAGTGATTTTCCAGCAAGTTTGGTTGATTAATTACCAGAAAAGCATGTCAGTGTTAATCAGGAAAATAAGATGTTTTTACCAATGTGATAAATTGAAAAGTGCAAAAATGAGTACACCTTACCAAAAATAAATAAATAACATTAAAATAAATAAATAAATAAATGAGCCTTCACTTTCATTTTGTGAAGAGTTATTTTTGGAAAGATGCAACATGCAGCACTGAAATGCATGGTTGCTGTCAACAGGAAGTTCCTACTGTAGCCAAACACAAGCCTTTCGAAATGCAATCCATACTCTGGTCTCATGAGCATAGGCGTAAATCCCGGGGGGGACGAGACCCCTCCTTCCTAGGGTTATCCCCCCTAAAAATATCATTACAAGCAACTCTGTGTCTTGAAAACATATACTTAAAATAATTGTGTAAGTAGTAAAACAAAATAAACGCAAAAAAACGTTTTAAGTTCAGAAATGTTTTGATTCCCCCCTCCCTTGCCTCACAGTGGTTTGGTCCACTGCCTAGAGACACTCAGGACACGAGCCCGCTAGGAGCAGTGTTGCCAAGTCCGCGGTTTTCTCGCGGAATTGGCCTACTTTTACGGTCTTTCCGCGGGATGTTTTTCATGTCCGTGGGTTGGAGCGACCCCACAAACGTGATATTTACCCCCTGGAAAGCGACATTTATCAGGGGAACCCCACCAAAAAACGTGTATTTTACCCCACCGGAACGCGATTTTTACCGGAAATCCCCCCTGAAAAGCCATTGGGCTAGTTTTGGGCTAGTTTTGAGTAGCAATTGTGCGGGTTTTGCTGTGAAAACCTGGCAACCCTGGGTGGGAGAGAGCAAAGTTCCTTAGTAGTTATGTTTAAGTAATTAGGCCGTCAAGGCAATTTTATTCTCTTTAAACATCGGGTGAAATTATTCTTTCTCTTTAATACAGATGATGCTGGATTATTAATAAATTAGTCATGACAAAAAAAAAAAAAAAAAAAAAGATATCCGATGTATTTTCTATGAGCAATTTATAAGGTTACCAAGCTTAACACCGTAGCTTGTCACCCACTACAACTAACAGCGATAAACCTGTGTGTGAACTGATATTAGGCTAATATTGTAGACCTACCGATGTGTTGGGTTTTGCTCAGTATGATGTTAAGTGGCAGGCTTAATGCGGTTGAATATCTAAAGAGACGTACTCGGTCCCAGACGAAACCTAAAATACTATGGAGGACGCAAAATAATCATTATAATATGACCGCATGGTGAACCATACGAACCGAACTCATATTTAAACACGGTCTCCATGCTGTTTACACATGCTGTGTACACATATCTATCCTTACAAGTACAATTTTGGCTGTATTATTTGTGTCCCCTTCAAAAATTGCTCTTGAGAAATTTTATGTTTCTTGTCCCCCCCCCCCCCCCTACTGTTAGATGAAATTTACGGCCCAAAAGTTAATCATTTTGGATCTAACAGTATTCAAAATAGTGTCACAAGGGGGAGACAGTACAGTGAGAAGTGCCTAGTCCTGTAGTACAATTCTTAAATATGAATGCATTAATGCTGTAGGTGTGAGGGAGTTTATGGTGTCATGAATTCACGAACAACAGATATATCCTTTCCTCATTCCTTGCATTGTTGGACTTTTTTTTCCCCAACTTGACAAATACATTCTCTCAAAGTGAAAATCCTCCACTGGACAAGTATTTCACGTGACACTCTCAAGCGCATGTGAGGAATTTTGGAAATAGACAAGTTGAGCAACATTAAAGTTCAGGGCACTCAAGGAGGTCATCATCCAGGAGTTAAAGACATGACAATTTGTCAGAAATCTGTGCACTTAATACCATAAAAGGTCAGAACAGTGAACCTTTGTTATGGAGGACATATGTACTACGTAATTTGAACAGGCTACACATTTGAATTAAATCAGGGTATACACATCTACAGCTCTTTATTTAGGCAAAATTGGCCAATTTACCTAAATATATATGTTTAGTAAATTTACGTTTTGCCATATCCCCATAAATTGTAATAGTGATCATTTAGAAATAGAAATATATCTTTATGTTCAGATATGGAGTACTTATTTATGCTTTATTTAGTATTACATAGTGTTTTACTTTGAAATACATATGTGCAAAATAAACAAGGACAAATACAATATAAAGGGGAAATATAGTGCACTCTTGCGGTGGGATATTTGAAAACATGATTTCTGTAAAAAATATTATAACACAGTGCATGTACATGAAGTATTACATTTGTTTTTAAGCAAATCATAAAAGTATTGATTTGCAAAATGCAAAGACTAACCAAGTTTAGTGCAGTCCAGCTTTCAAGGGTCTCTTAGTGTACTGTTAACCAGTGTTTTGTGGATGAGCTCAGACTTTAATAACTGTGGACACTTATTCGTTTGTTATATTAGGCCAGGGGTAGGATGCTAACTACAGTCTGCTCCCCACCATGTTGTTCTCTGAAAGGGTTTTGTTTTCTGTACACGAGAGGGCAGTGTGCTCCTTTAGTGAACGAGACTCAAGAGTACCACCCTAATGACCTTCTCATTTTCCGTTTAAATTATTATCTACAAGAAAAAAATGGCATGACTTGATTATCTATATTATAACCAAGATCCAGTGTGTCTTATTGGTGTTTATTGTGCTTGATTGTGTCACAGTCAGTTCAGACCATATTTATGCCAGTTCTGAATCCTTCTCCTCGGCGTTGGCCTTTGCCTTTTCAGAGTTGCTGAGATTCTGGTTTGATGACGCTGTAGGATCCACTCTTATGTAATTGGGCTTTGTGACGGTATTCCGTTCTTGCTGTCTGAGCAGGTACTTGCGAACTTTTTTGGTAATCAGATAGAAAATCTCACAGATACACATGAAGATGCACACCGAAGAGGTGACCACCATAAAGTGCGTGAAGATTTTTTTTTCTGTAGGACGGGAGATGTAGCAGTCAACTGTATTTGGACAAGGTTCCACAGAACATTTTGTGACATTTGGCATGTCGAATTTATAAATTATGTACAAAATATAGAGGAAGCCTGCATCAAAACCAGCTTTGAACACTAGGCTGAGTATGTAGGTGTACCACAGCCCTCCACGCTTCTTCCCTGGGTTGGCATACAGGTGTTCTCCCTTGTGGACGGTGGTGTACTTTTGATCCTTCATTTCACGATACTTGACGTGAGCCACCACCATGAGAGACGGACAAGTGACAAAAATGATCTGGAGAGCCCATAGACGGATGTGGGAGATGGGGAAAAAATTGTCATAGCAAACGTTAGTACAACCCGGCTGGGCGGTGTTGCAGATGAAGTCTTTCTGTTCATCACTCCACACCTGCTGAACAGCCACCACAAACACCAGGATACGAAAGACAAACACCACAGATAGCCAGACACGTCCAAAGACTGTGGAGTATTGGCTTACCCCGCCAAGCAGGACCTGTAGGGACAACCAGTTCATGTCTGCCACCACAAACAGACGTCTTACTTATACCAGGATGTTAATCCTACAAACAAAAACAACAACAACAACAAAAAAACATTAGTTTATTGGCAGTATCTGAGACAGGAATGTACAATAATCATATTGGTTAACAGTTTTAGATATGTTTATTCCTTTGAATGGTGAATTATACATGTTTATTTTCTCTTTATGTTTAGATTAGCTTTGCCATCATCTAACACTCACTCAAAAGTAATCTTTATAAACAATAATAATTTAATAATTCTGGTTAATACCAAGCAAATTTCAAAATGAATATCCATTTTCATAATGTATATTATAATGCGATGTTTTAATGTGATTGAAGTTTTTAGTGTTTTACTAATAATAATTTATCCAATCTTACATATTAATATATTTTAATATTGGTGCATCCCTAATCTCAAACCAGGTTGCAGATTTATAATTTAATGAAAGCAAATTTGATTATGGCAGAGTTGTCTAAATTAAATGCATGCTTGTTTTACACAATGCAGCATATGTTGTGTATATATGTGCATGTAATGCATGAAATATATCTTATAGTTTAAGTTAAAGTGTACAGATCAAAACAAATCAACATCAGTTTTTTTAAAACAATAAATCACATGTATTTACTGTACTAAATGATTTGATTATTTAAAAAAACAAAACAAAACAAAAAAAAAAAAACATCGTTTTTAGTTTGAGCAGATATAAATCATATATGTCCTTACCTTTTTAGGTTTCGGAGAGATGCAATATGAGCTGTTTGTACTTCACTGGAATCACAAGAAAAAGCTCAACCTTCGTTTGACAATCTAGACAGACTTGATTTTGCTGGAAGGCTGTGCCAGGTCACATCTATGACTAGACTCACCTACGTCAAATGAAACCAAATGCAGGTATTAAACTGAAATGAAACCTCATTATTTATCCTTCAGCTCTACTGTAGGGGATTTGCTATTGTAATTAGTTTTGTGTAACACTGGCACAATAATAATAGTTTAATAAAGTTACTCAGACTGCTTTAAAACTAAACAAACTTCAAAGAAGTTCATAGGACTGCAAATTTTTATTTATTTATAGGTGTGTGTGTGTGTATCTGTGGGTGTGTTATGTGGGTGTGTGTGTCTTTGCTCAGTACAATATGTGAAGTGCTTTGCATGAAATAACATTGTTCTAGTATAGAAATGTAGAGTCATCATCTTATATTGCGGTGTTAACTGAATTCTCATAAAGCTAGACTACATTTTCAATATTTTTTTATTGGATATTTGACATGCCACATTTATATGGTGTATCTGGAATAAAGTTGGTTATTCTTTCTTTATACTGTCACACATAAAAATAGCTATGGTGTAAAAAACACAGCAGAATCAGAGTGAATAGAATCAAAACAAAAAGCAGTAAAACTGAAAGTGTTTATGAGCTAGTGTTTTGTTTATAAACCAGACTAAAAGCTAAAAACAGCATTCCTCCAAAGGGTGGATCACTTTATGTATATCACGTGTTTTCATGAAGAGAGTCAGTATCATATAGGTGGAAATGAGTAAGTGCAGATATACACATAGAAGAAGGGAGCAGGAAGAAGACTTTTGCATCTGCTTCAAAGACTCACAATGGACATGAGGACAAAATAGCTGAGGGTGCAGTGGGCTGAAGTGTTTCCTCCTGCAGGCTGGTGGTGCAATGGTTACAGCCTGGTGTGTATGTGGGTGAATATGCACGGATATTTGTCATGTTGCTTCTGCGAGGCTCTCCGAGAGTAATTGGATACAACTTTCACCTCCGTGCTGTCAAAAGGAGTTTGTTTTCAAATATAATGCTTCAGGCTGTCAGCTTGTCTGCGCCGTACCCATCTGTGAGAGTTTGCATGCAGATATACAGCACTGCAAGTTTGTGTTTACCTATAACACACAACAGCTTATGCAGAACATGTATCCGGAAGCCCCCACTGATTTGGCATGTTTCTATGTTTTTCCAAACTAGCTTGGCCTGATTTCCTCCCACTTCTCTCTTGTCCAAATTTGCCCACAGTTGGATCTAAATTGATATCCTTGTAGAGGTTCTCAGGCAGGCCATAGGATAGTCCCAAGACCTATAATGTGAAATATTTTAGATTAAACGTCTGACATTTTGTATACAGACCAGGATTTATGCCTTTTTATGACCCAGGTGTAAACATTGTTAGCAAGTGTCCCTAATGCCTGTTTCTCACTGTGATACATAAAACATGGAATTATAAAAGCTGTATGACCCTGTATCCTATGTCCTCACTGACTGTAAACTTGACAGTCATTTTTAATGCTTTACAGAAATCTTAACAGGCTGCATTTTGCATCAATACTTTTAAAACAAAAAATGATAATTATTAACCACAAGTTCTCATTCCGGTAATGTTTTCAGGCATTTGATTAAATCAGTTAATGTATTACTAATTACTGTTATGTTCTAATTTACATTATTTTCGGTGGTAGTTCAGTCTTAAGAAAAAAAAAAGAAAAAAAAAAAAAAATTCCAGGTTAAAAATAAACCAGCGCTAGGTGAAATATGGACAAACTCAGTGATTGGGTTTGTTTTAACCCAGCAGTCGGGTTAAATGTTTAACCCAGCCTTCTGGTTAGTTTTATTTAATTCAACTATTGCTTAAAAATTACTATATTTCTCGACCCAACAATAGGTTGAAAATTAACATTAATTAATATGTTCAAAAAATTTATATTGATTGAGTTGAATAAATAATAATTTAATAATATACATTTTTTTTTAAAATGGCTTATTAATAAATGTTCACCTTTTGATTATTGTTGATGCCTCTAGTAATTATGTGTCTGATTTTTTAGTTTTTTAATATACAACCTATTTGGTGTCCATTTTAAGCCAGCCATATAGTAAATTTTAAACAATAGCTGAGTTAAATAAAAGTTACCCAGAAGTCTGCATGAAAAATTTAAACCAACCACTGGGATTGTCCCAGTACTGGGTTGTTTTTAACCCAACATTTTTTTTTTTTTTTTTTTTTTTCGTTTAGAGTGAATTGTCTTTAGAGTTTCATTATTCTAATACAGAAAGTTGTTAAAAAGATTATTACATGCATTACCATTCAAAAGTATGGAGATGTTTGTTTTCGAAAAAGGGCTCTTATGCCCACTAAAGCTACATTTATTTGATTAAAATAAATAAATAAATACCTACATACACTCATACATAATGTGAAAAACAATAATGTTTTAAAATATTAGTCAATTTTAAATAACTGTTTTTGTAGATAGATAGCAACATGGTCCTTCAGAAATCATTCTAATAGGCTTTTTTTTTTTTTTTTTTTTTTTTTTTTGTGGAATTACATTGAAGTTAAAAATTTTTCTTTGAATAGAAATTTCAAAAGAGCAAAATTTATTTGAAACATAAATATTTTGTAACAATATAAAAGTCTTTACTGTAACTTTTAATTAATTTAACATTCCCTTGCTGAATAAAAGTATTCTAATCAAATAAAAATCTTACTGACTCCAGACATTTAAATGGTAGTGTACATTTTTATAATAATTTAATGTAAACTATTCATTTAATATAACCTCATTTAATGAATTTAATAATTTACATGATTTTATTTATTTGCAATTCATTAATGTGTACTTCATAGCCATGAAAATAATGCAACAACTGAGAGAGAGAGAGAGAGAGAGAGAGAGAGAATTCCTTAATTGCCTGTATTTTATTTATTTATTTATTTATTTATTTTATTTTATTTTATTTTATTTTATTTTATTTTATTATTATTATTATTTTTTTTTTTTTGTGATTCTTTTGGTAAAATATAACCTGAAAATATATTTGACCAGTTCTGTGATATTTTAATAGCAGCAGAATTATGTTCCAGAAGAGCATGCCACTATGTAGTCTATCTTCATCACTTGAGATCATAGTACTCGCCGCAGTAGAACAAAGAGCGTCTTTGATCATTTCACAAAAGCACCACTAGAGAGGGCTGAAGCTCCACTATCCTCCATCAACATTTTCTCAGAAGCCAGCAGGTTATCGATGAAGCTTTGGAAAAGAGCTTTACATCTCAACCTCATGCTGAGAAAAGTAGCAGCACAGCTGCAGAGTAATTCTATATTTGTGACTCACTTTTTAATTAAACTGTCAACTAGATGTAAATATTAATAACCCAAACTGTGTCTTCTGAACTAAACCTAACCTAGTTCTACCTGTTAGATTTTTCTTCGTAGTATTTCGTTGTGGATTATGGCTTACAGCCTTCACGTCCTGCTGAATTGCCCACAATAGACCATGTTGTACTTCGTATATGAAGCTTAGGTAAAGAAAGCAGCTTCAAGGAACATAAATGTAGGTCTAGTGCAAGATCTCTGGAGAAGCAGCACATTGTAGACCATGGTCACTATTTCAAAAAAGGCTGTTAGTCTGGTTCTATATACTAAATCTTCCGTCTCTGTCTGCATCACCCAGGAGGTTTACCAGAGGTCACGGAGACAAAATGTAGCGGTGGGAGAAAGAGTTAAGACCTTGAGACCAGGATGGACATGAATTTGCTTTAAGGGAGAAGGATATGAAAGGGAAACCTGGCAACCAGGCTGTGAGAGAGAGACAGTGACTTAACAGTCAAGACTTGTGCTCTTCTGAACCAGAGGAAGGATGAGGTTGTGTCGAGGGGGCGAGGAAAGGAGAGCTGTCACGAAGCGTCTCAGCCAGACCTCGGGTGAATGTAGATGTGTCCTGCTGAAGCAGAGCTTACGCTTGTCATACCTGGCAACTCAAATGCCAGCTGGAACATAGAGCTGTTCTTGAACCGCTATGACAAAGGGGTAATGTCTCTGCAGGTCTGTGTTGTGACAGATCTGTGGCTCACTTTTGAAGGAGGCATGGAGTGTGAGAGTGTGTTTTGCTTTAGCCTTCAGGACATCACCTAGACTGAGCAGTGCTTGGACTCGACTCCAGTTACTGGAGTTTTTGAGAGTTTTGATGGTTGAAGCTGAAGCACCATCTTTTCATTCTGTGGTTTTCAATAATAATGTGAATGTTACAAGGTGAACATCTTTTTAACAGTGCTTGCAAGGCGTCCCTGTGGTGATATTCCTCAGACATTCTGGTTACGGTTTGTTTTGAAACTCTTCTTGAATTAATTCCAGTTTGTTACATTTGTTATTTGGTTCGAGTTTGATAATCTCATACTGACATAGGTTTTTTGGCTAAGATGCAGCATTTCATTTAGAACTGAAATCTAAACTTTGCAGAAACTTTAGCTCTGTTTTACTGCTATTTGTATGGATGACCATTTTTGCCAGATAAGAAAAAAATAAATAAATAAATAAATAATGCTTTGGTAAATCATAATGATACTGTAAAAAGTCCAAAATAATGAGATACTTTACAGCCGAAAATATGAGAAGAAAATTTCGAAATGACATACCAAGTCATAATTACAAGATAAAAAACATGAGATAAGTCTTAATCTTATAATTTGTATTTCATTTTAGACTTTTAATTATAATCAGTTCACTTAAATCTCATAATTTCACATTTTTATCTCATAATTATGACCTACAGTAGTATGTCCTTATTTCGACTTTTTATTTCATAATTGATTTTGTCATAATTATGGGGAAAAAAAGAATGACATACCAACTCATAATTATATGAAGTCTAAATTGAGTCATTGAGTTCTTCTGGATTTAGTCTGTCTCAGTTTGTTCTGTTTCTTCATGTCATTCCAGACAGACTGGATGATGATCAGATCAGTTCTCTGTTGTCAGACTCCTTGTGCAAACAAAAATCTCACTGGATTTTTACAATTAATGGCAAAATTAATGTTTGGAAATGTAAACTGATATTTCCTACTAACACACTACAGCAAAAGATAGAAATAACTGGAGTTGTAAAATAACCATTTTTTTTTTTAGCTGGTGAAAATACTAGTGTTCTAATAATTTACACACACACACACACACACACACACACACACACAAATCAACTTTGCATTTGCATAAAAAAATTATACATATAAAACTGAATGACAAATAATTCAAAATAATATATATCAAAACTACACATTCTTACTCATCCGAAGTAAATCATCTCTTTTGCTGCGTGTATACAAAAGTTCATAAAGGTTTTTTTTTTTTTTTTTTTTTTTTTAAGAAAAACAGGGATTCATCTGAGGTGGTTTGTTATTGATGTGTGATTTGGTGTGTAATCTCTATAATCTATATCTCTCTTCTATCCTTCTTTTTGGTCTGGTCTCAACCAGCAGAAAGCAATCTGTGGCCAGACTTCTAATTGCTGTGGCAATCAGAGCGATACGGTCAGCCAAGTCAGCTGATTAGAGAACATCAGTATGTCTGCAGCCTTCTTGGTTCAGCTGTCAAAGTGAGGACACAGATAGAGAGTGACAAACGAGTTTGTGTCTGTGTGTTTGTGAAAGTATGAATTCATAGGTTTTCTCTCTTCATGTCAGCACCCTGATTCTTGAGACATGGAGCAAAACAGGCTAGAAATAATAATAATAAAAAAAAAAGTTTACCAAGGAATTATTTTAAATAAATGGTAGGCATTGATTTACGGTTTGACACAACCTCCTGCAAAATGTATGTTTTTCATTGTCTGTCTGTCAATATGGAGCATATCATCATATCTTCAGCCATTGTAAGGCCATGATTGACAACATGGTCCACAATTGTGGCCCTTATTTCATCTGATATGCACCTTTGTCCTTGGCCTCTTCTGCTTCTTCCTCTGTTTTGTACCCTTCCACCATGCATCCTTATTCCTCTTCTTCCTCTCGGCTGTTGACCCTGATGGTTTTCTGGATGTTCATCCATTGTCAGAATTTGTAACTCTTGTGTTGTCTTCTGTCTATATGCTTTCCCATTGAAGGTTCATGAGATGCATATTTGAGCTATTTCAGAGAACTGGTTTATAATTGGTTGATCTATATTCTCTTCATTAGTGAAAGTCAAGATTCACTTGCACAATTCATGGCAAATTTACAAAAAGTCTAATAGAAATGTGCAGAAAATGTGCTTGACAGTTTATGACAACATTGATCAACCATTTTGCATTTAATGACTTATATGATGAATTAATGACAAGATGTTTTGAGGGGTAATACTATTGCACAGAGAACTATATAATACATTTTGAGCAACATGATATTAGCAACTGAAAATATAGGAAACCGCAGACAAATGTACATAATCAGTTGCATGAATGTACCAAAGCAATCGCAACTTGCTGAAAAGAATGAGAAACTGCTTTTATGATATGCACAAGTGACTAGATGATGTGGAGGTTGAACAAGTAGTTTTGAAAATTTCATTTCTGATCTGAGAAATGCGCCAAATCGACTGAGAAAACTGTGTTATAAATATTGTTAAATCTAGTGTTCTTTCCAGCTCCATTTATTGAAATGTTACCACTATCAGACCAAAAAATCTGGTGGGTTGACACTTGTGGCGTTGATAAAATAATCATATTTTGCATTATATATGCAATGCCATTTGTATTTGTGTGTGTGTGTGTGCGCGCGCGCGCGTGTGTGTGTGTGTGTGTGTGTCTCTTGTGGTGGAGTTGAAATAAAAAAGTTGACACAGAAATTATAATGTAACCAAAATTACTTCAATAAAAACACCAATATATTTTAAAATATATTAAAAATAACCACAGTACATTTAAATTGCAGTAATATTTCATTGTTTTTTTTTTTTTTTTTTACTGAATTTAGATAGACAGACAGACAGACAGACAGACAGACAGACAGACAGACAGACAGATAGATAGATAGATAGATAGATAGATAGATAGATAGATAGATAGATAGATAGATAGATAGATAGATAGATAGATAGATAGATGGACAGATAGACAGATAGATAAATCTTGGTGAGCATGAGAGAAATCTTTCAAAAATATTTAAAAAGAAATACTAATGGGGCTCAATGTGTTAAGAATCAGTGAACAGTGTAGCTTGAGGAATTTATTTCAAAGAAATGCCTGTAGTCTGCACCTGATTACCCCCCACCTGCTAACATACTGTCTGATGCAACCTGTAGAAAATCCCTCACATGGACTATGACTATTAATGAACTATGGCCCCAGAGAGTTCTGTTGCCTCTGACCTGTTTTCTACATGCCCTTGAATGCATACATTACTGCAAGCATGCCAAATAATAGAGTACACAGCCAGACAATGATCCTCATTAAGGAGTTGGTGTCATTGATTCCTGGATGACATTGATACATTTGGACACACAACACGTGTGTAGGTTTGTGGACATGCATAGAAACAGACTCACAAAAACTCAACCTATTACAGTTTTTCTCAATCGATTTGACACATTTCTCCAAACTCAGGTCACTGTTCTCAAAACAGTTGACACAGTGATCTGAATACTTTGTAATTGTCCTAATCAGATTGCTCGTTTTCATTCATTTCATACAAATTACAAATCATGCAAATAATGTTCTCAAAACAATGTGCCCAAAACTTTCAAATGTTTTCACAATAGTTACAGTTTTTCTCAATCGATTTGACATTTTTCTCCAATGGAATGTATTTGTTCTCAAAACAATTAACACAGCCAACCAAACACAAAATTATCTTAACCAAACAGTTCAACTGAACAAATGAATGAGTTCATATGAAGCACTGCAATTTTTGCTAGTAATGCATTTATTAAAAGTAAATATTAACATCAAATTTATAGGTGTGTTCTCTATTGATTATAAAACACATTCAGCTGTAGATGCACAAATATGCTAATGAAAATACATGTTTATTGCAATTCTTCAACAGGGAGTTGAAGATTTGCAACATTAAGTATGGGAAAATAACCTCCATGACTAGGCCTACAAATTATGTGTCTGGGTTTTTTTCCCCCTTGAATCCATGGAAAGAAGCAGCAGACACTGGAAATATCAGGTATGGTTTATTGTTTCAACATTTGAACAGGATCTGTTGTCAGCAATGACACAAAGATGTGTCCTTGACCGTGACTGTGTATATTTTGATTATGCTGTGTTTTAAATAAAATAAAAATCTAAACCCCCTTTATTTTACTCTCCTCACATTCTTTGTTACCTGCCTCAAAGTCACAGTCACACTGATGGGCCATTAGGGGACGGCCCTCTGTCTCTCCAGTGAGAATCATACTAAATATTCATGGCCATTGTCACTCCCTCGCATACAGCTTTTGTCTCCAAAAACCTGTCTTAGAAAATTTAAATCAATATATTGTTTTCTGTGAAACAGTGAATATGATGATTTTCACATCATTTTGTAGAAAAAACTCTAGTCAATGACACCCTGTTCTCAAAAGTCTTGTGAACAAATATTCTGAATGTGTTTCATGGCCTTATTTCAGTGACTAAAAATTTTTAGTTTTTCTCTAAACGCATAAACGTTTTCTCAAAAGCACAAACATGTACATTCATGCTGCTCAGATATTATTGTAGCCCAGTTTGTGCTGATTACAGTGTAATCAGACTTTAGCCATTAATATGTTTTTAAGATACTGAAAAAAACACAAATGTCAGGGCATGTCAAAACTTCTCCAGGGCCCCAAAACACCCTCAGACCCCAGAGGGTTAAAGGGGCAATTAGTTTTTTAGATGGGTGATAGGAGTTGGAGAACTATTTATTTATTTATTTTTTTTTACATTTTTGCAACTATTTTTTATTTTTTTAAATTTATTATTATTATTTTTTTTAGATATACACAGTATATATATATATATATATATATATATATATATATATATATATATATATATATATATATATATATATATATATATACTGTGTATATCTAAAAAAAATAATATATATATAATATAATATAATATAATATATATATATATATATATATATATATATATATATATAAAATATATATATAATATAATATAATATAATATATATATATATATATAAAACAAAACTCTCTGTTGAAGAATTGCAATAAACATGTATTTTCATTAGTGTATTTGTGTATCTACAGCTGACTATGTTTTATAATCATTAGAGAACAAACCTATAGATTTGATGTTAATATTTACTTTTAATAAACACATTACTAGAAAAAATTGCAGTGCTTCATTTTGCAGTAAAGTTGAACTGCAAAATGAAGCACTATTTTAATTTTGTGTTTGGATGGCTGTGCTAATTGTTTTGAGAACAAGTACATTGCATTGGAGAAAAGTGTCAAATCGATTGAGAAAAACTGTAAATGGAATCTCAAGATCAACGGGAAGTGCAAATTTAAGAGTCTGAACCACTAAGCCGTACTGGGATTTTGCGAGTTGGTATTAAGTCAAGTGCAACATGAGGGCCTAGTAAAGAAAATTAGTTTTATGTTCAAAAAATATTGGGCCTCTTGAGCAGATCAAAATATCTGAAGAACACAAAAGTAATTAGTGGTCGATTGCTATCGATTTTTTTTTTTTTTTTTATGTCAAATGCCAATATCTTAGAGAGTAGAGTCACTGATATAAAGTCTACATAAATACACACACACACACACACACACACACACACACACATATATATATATATATATATATATATATCAGACAATTTAATTAAGATTTTAATTATTTTTAACTTTACTTACTAAATTGGAAATAAATCATTTGAAAATAAATTGGACTTCATGGAAAAATAAACACTTATAAATTTAAATAAAAACATTTAAAAATACCAGGTAACATTAATTTTACATACAGTACACAGTGAAAATTATATGAATGTTATATGGAAGCCAACTGGATAAAGCACAGCAAATTTTAAATCAAGAAAGTTTATTGAAAGTTTGTTACTTGTGTGTGTCCATTTATAGCTGAACTATCCTGTCCACATAGCAACTTTTTATACAGGAGATAAATACACACTTCAGAGGATCTACATGCTGGATTTCTATGTTTGCAGCGTTCATGGAATTAAATATTTATTATATGATCAAATACTTGTTTAAATGATAAATGTGTATTTGTTTAATGCGGTCAGTATACAGTATGAGAAGATATTTTACCCTGTGCCTTTCTAATAATAATTTTATTTATTTATTTATTTATTTTTTTATTAACAGTGTTCTTAGCTCTGTCAAAAAAAATAAAAATAAATAAATAAATAAATAAATACAACTCTCACTTCCAGCACTTACCAACCAAACAGAAGTATTACCTTCTAATGCTGATAATTAAAAAATGGAACATATCTGCCGATATATTGTCCTTGCCAATATATCGGTTGACAACTGAAAAGGATGCTATAGTACTCTATACTATACAAAGTGCATTATAATGCAGTGCTGCCTTACTTCACCACATCCATTCTCATGAGCCGCTGCATGAGAGCTTTTTAAGTGTGTCTGGTTACTTTTTGTATCTGAGAGGCGTTTTTGACCTGTGCAGAGTTCCCCGCAGGCTTTATTAGCATTAGTGGATGATTCACAGTCTTGAAACATCAGAAAGGTGATTACAAAGTCCAGGGAAGGACAGGAAAGTCGTTTGTCTCTGCACTCGACTTTATGCCAGTGTGCAATCAATGACAGGCTGGCTACAATTGAGTTACAATCATTCTGTGTTTTCCGGCACGGCTTTAATGCGGCACACTCTTAAGCACTCTTTGATGGGACATGGGAGGGAATTGAATTAGCCTTACTCAGTGAGGAAGAGTGGCACCTTAGAGCTTTGCCATTCAATAAACTGCTCTCATTTACTTGCTGTGCCTTCTGTTTATCACACTCGCTTTTAACCGGTCTTTTTATTTCACCTTGTGCATTCGCAGCTGCAGTCTCGGGATGAAAGAAAGAGGGAGGGAATAAAGTGCAGCCACAGTCGTGGACATATATAAAGATGCTGTGGACTAGTTTATCATCAATTATTAGGTGCAAGTCATCATAATTTTATCAGGGTCTCCAGGTGCCACATGGAACCGAGGTGTCTTTCATGCTATCATATGGGTAATGCTGCTGACCAAATCACGTTGTGTTGGTTCTTTGGAAATACATCATGTCTTGATACATCTGTAAGGTCAGGTTTAAACTTATGGGGGTCTGGTGTATTGAATGAACGTTGAAAGAAGGAATGAGTGTGATAATCCAGACAGTCATGGCTCACTAAGTAAGATTTATGTGCAGGACGATCTAATTTTTGGCTCACCGTCTGAATGCATAAATAATTTTGCGCATTGAAAGTCACCTTGTCGACATGGTATTACCTCGGAGACACCCTATTTACATCTCTCCAGAAGTGGTATGGTAAAATGAGTTTAAAAATTAAACTTTTTGCACAATTTACAATAAAAGTATATATTTAATGATAAGAACACAGATGTAAATTTTTATTTATTTATTTATTTATTTTTTTACAATCACAAACTACAGTGCTACATTTATTTCCATGTGTGCCACATTTTGTGAACTTTTGGATATTGCAGTCGCAGGATATTGCAAGATACAGGCCAACAACTTTCATATCCAAAACCTTTCATCTATATTGTCTCTAGTTGATAAATACAACAAATTAAACCCAAATTAGACACTGTAACCATTAGGGTTGTGCCGATAGATGATAGTATCATGTATCGATGAAAGATATCACCTGTGGCTGATGCCTTTGACAGTATCAAGACTATTATTATTATTATTATTATTATTATTATTAACAGGTTAGTATTATTATCTAATTAATATTAGGGCTTTTTTGTTCCTCTATATTTCTTTTTACTCGTTTTTTACAGTGGTGCGTGTTATAACCAATCACACACGATTCCGTTGAGTTAATGAATGCAATGGCCAATCAGAAACGTTCAGATGAGTCATTGCTGAATTTTCTCATCATAAACAAGAAAGTACAGATGTGTGTGCGATGTAAGTAGGCCTATTAGAGATTTATTGATCATACAGTGTAGATAGCTTCTCTGATTATAACGGGAGTGTTTAAGTGCATAAACTCGCGCTAGACTGAAGTCAGTGATGATGATTTTTGATAATGTAAATGTTCTTTGCCCATTTTCTGTAGCTGCTGTTTGAATAACAGGAAATGTAAGCATTATAAGTTGTAACTTACAATATTTTTATTAAATAGTCATGTTAAATACAAATTCAGTCATATTAAAACAATATTTTATGACATGACATCCATATGATAGCCTATTTGACTTAGGTTAAAATATATAATGTGTAGTTAATAGATCATACTAACATTAGTATGCTTTTAGCCCTGGAGTTGCCCAGACATACCACCACAGCCCACTCCCCTCGAATGGCCCTTAAGCTGCTTGCCTAAAGAATACCAGAGCCATGCCTGAAGCAGACTAAAACTGATCCACAACTCCACAGTGTCCCCAGAAATCAGCTATAACTGGCCCACAACAGTGCCAGAAGCCCCAGATGTCAGCCGGATAAAAGCCAAACTGCCACCACCTTTACCCCGGAACTCAGACACAACTCATCCAGAAGCTTCGGAAGACAGCCATATAACCAGTGTTATGCCAAAACTAAACCAGAAATTACCCTATAGAGTATTTATATATTCTGCAAGGTATAATAAAAGAACAAATCAACGCAAATGCAGTATAGTGTTTTATTGATGCAGAGGGGGGAAAAAAATAAATAAAAATCTCAGCCAGGTAACAGTAAAAATAAAAACAATGGGAAAAAGATAAACCAAAAACACTAGAATAAGGCAAAACAAAAGCAACAAATAAATAGTCACAATACAAGAAAACAAAACAAAATAAGAGAAACCAAATTAAACTGTTACAAACACATATGTGATGAAATACAGAAACCAACAAATGAAATACAGCTAATATTTACAGATGTGCAAAAAAAAAAATACTATATATATATATATATATACTTAAAAAAAAAAAAAAAAACAATGTTAAAGATTCACTCTCTTAACAATAGCTTGTTTAGTTTAAATTAACATCTTGTGAAGTCATTCTTCTCTTTCTGCCACCCTCACGGTCACCAGCTAGATGAAACTTTTTCAACCTCCGGCTCAGTTGTGTGTGCACATACAGGATTTCTTCTTACAGTCTCTACAATAGGAGCACACAAATACAGAGATAAAAAATACATTTAAGACATCACCAGTCTAAAAACTATGACTTTCAACATTCATTCATGACATGTGGGGGACAAAAAGTTCCAGAAAGACTTACAATGCAATAAAAATGCACTTACCAATCACAATGTTTTTATGCTCCAAACTTTGGTTTGGTGTTTTCTCATTTACACCTCTCCAGTTCACCGCTTTAGCCAAGACATTTTTGATTGCCTGCCTCATAATTCGCCAGACCATGTCCCTCACCTCCACTCCACCCAGCAATCCAAGTTCAAGTATCTGAAATAATTTTTTAAGCATGCTGTCACTATTAAGCTAAAGCGCTAAGATTGATCACACTATTTACTTATAACAGTAATCACAACCAGACCAGAGTGATAACAGTAGGCAACTATGCATAACTGAGACTGTTACCTACAACTTTTTATCTCATTTCCAGACAGGATTGAAGATCACTTTCCAGGGAAGTTAATGACCTTAAGTCTTTAACTGGAAACCGTTTTGGACTTAAATGGTTAGATTCTGTGATGTCATGAACATTGTTTGATTTGAGACCTTGCACCATCCTTATAATGTTCCTCTGCTGCTCCATA
Source organism: Spinibarbus caldwelli (assembly GCA_039654775.1). Taxonomy (NCBI): domain Eukaryota; kingdom Metazoa; phylum Chordata; class Actinopteri; order Cypriniformes; family Cyprinidae; genus Spinibarbus; species Spinibarbus caldwelli. The sequence goes on from CM077244.1 coordinate 19,000,000, forward strand.
AGATTTTTTTGTTTAGTTATTATGTCATGGAGAAGTACTGAAACAATAAGCACAGGAATTAGAAGGTTTACCACACCACCCATGCTATGAAATGAACCTTACCCCAGCAGTGAATATATATAGTATATGATAGAAAACAATATAGTATATGATAGAAAACAAAGATAAATCTTACATCCTATGAATGAGTCAAAGCTTGAGAGGATTTTTCTCTGGGGTCTGGGTGTTTCATGATGCCACGGTGCCTGCAGTGGGTGGTTTTGCCTTTGTCCTAGAGGACGTAGTTAGAAGCTGAACAAATCCTTTTGGATCATGGTTGTATTAGACACTTGTGGCAAATTTTTTTAGGGGTGTGGTGGCCTCCTCCTCAGTGTCTCATTCATCCAGTAGGCGCTTGTTTCATCTTTAGATAAGGCAAGAAATTTAATAATTACTAAATTTGATAGAGCGAGGGTGTTATGTTCATGTGAATATACTATTCAGCGAAATATTCATTTTTTTTTTTTTTTGCAGTTAAAAAAGAAATGTGCATGTTAATTTACTTAGACAGGTCTGTGTCAAGGAATTACATAATACACACAATCTTACTTTATTTTGTGTTTGATGGCATCAGGGAGTCGGGCACAGCCACTGACTGGAGATCGGTCTGTTCTGCAAAGCGCTTCCAGCATGCTTCACTGTAATTATCTTTGAAAGATAGAATGTAAAAATCAGAACAATCTGAAAAGTTTTCTACAATTTAGCCTTTTAAATTAAACATACTGTATACAGAAAGGATGTATACATACTTGCAGTATATATAATTTTAACTTTATATGCAGACAAAGACTCCAGGGGTTGCCTCAAACACTTGGTGTCTGGGACTAGGCTTAAGCCTAGAGAAAAAGTTTATGGTTGGTTCAGTCTCCGGCTGCGAAAATAATTAAATTAATTAGCATAGTATCGTGTATCGCGATCTCACAGGCTGACAATATAGTACGATATGACTTTGGAGCATATCGCCCAACACAAGTAACCATATTCATTTTCAGACTTTTTACTAATGGATCAGTGTATTATGAATGAAATAGACACAGTGGGCTGGTTTGCAGTGGCTGGTCAGGGTTTGGGAAAGGCAGCGTGGTTCTGTGGAAGTAATGAAGATCAATAGGAGTTAGGATGGAAGGGGGCTGTGATCCAGGAACTGTCTCACAGTCACAGGCCAAGGCGTTATCGATCCCACCTGCACTGACAGTATCAGATAAAAGGGCTTCTGGCTTCAGCCACCAGGATTATATGAAAATGCAGAGGAAGGGCGCTAAGCGCTGGATCAAAGCATCTCTTCCCTCTTTTCTGTAAGAACCCCAAGAAAAAGCCAAAGGGAACAAATAGCACATTGGTAACAGCCTGTGAAAGACTGTGATCTCTGAAAATGTGTCTATGTTTTCCTACTTTTGGGAGCAAGATGTACAGTATTTAGCAAGCTCACACTCTTTAAATGAGATTAATCCATTCACAAGTTCTCTCTTGATGCCAAACGTTGAAATTTTATTCATTTATTCTTCTTGTTAACAGTTAACACTAAGGACCCACTGATTGTTGATCTCCCTCCTGAGGTTTCCAGCCACGGACGAGTGGAGCTTGTCTTTAAAGGCCGAAAAGACTGCTTACCATGTGGATTGATGGTCTGGATCTTGAGGCGCCTTCTTTATGGCTGGAGGGACTGAAGGGGTGAGAATGGCAGAGTCCTTACGGCTGCTTTCGGGTTGAATGTTTACGAGTTGTTTAGAAGTGATTATTCTTGTAGCATTGGCTAGGAGGCAAAAAATATCAAATATTCTGTGTGTCAAAAACTTCTTTAAGCAGTTTGATGGCACGGTTTATGTAATCTTTTTTATATGATCCTGATTTTTCATCCTTTCAAGTTATCAAAAGCAAAGAGGTCAGAGAATGTATACTTCAAGGTTATATTTTTCCATTAATTATCAAGTTCTCCTGTATTTCATTCAAGTCACATATAGATGTTTTAATGAGTACTTTCACTTTATCTGTTCTTTGCTGTGCTGTTAAAAAATGGTTTGATGTGAGGGCCAATGTCACAGAAATTCAGCTCGCAGTAGTTGCAGAACCGCCAAAAAATCCATATAGGGCAACATTTTTACACATTCAACTGATATTTTCATTTACTTGCTTTGCTTTAATAGATGAGTTCATGTTTGTTTTTTGTTTTTTTTTTGCGTTGGTTTCCCTAAAGCTGCTCACATATAATGGGGGACCTCAAACGTTTTGTTTCAGTATTAATAAATAGGCATCTTGCGGTCAGGATTCTGTCAATTATTTTGTGGAAAGCATGCGACTCAAATATGGAGGTGGGTAGCACCACATACCCAACTATACTGTAAGCATGCTTAGTTCCCCTGGGTTAATGCCTTGGAGGATTATAAGCGTCTCTGGTGCTGTTTGTTTGTCTGGTTTACAGACCTGGCTCTGATCATTAGCATGTGGATCCTTAGGCATCAGTGGTGCCGTGTTTGCCTTCTAGGTGCTTCTTGAGATTTGCTACTGTGTGGTTGATGCTAAGTGTTTCTCCTGTGCATTTTACTGATATATTCCTGTTATGTTCCCAGAGAAATTCACAATAATGATATACTCATGTGTAATGATGTACTCAAAATAGGTGTTTAGGCCTAGTAGAGGGAGTTGGTACTGTCTTGTTGTTGTTGCTTGTTTTGAGGAAAAGCAGATTTCTGGATAAAGAGGGGAATTTTTTAAGTAATATGTAGGCTATGTAAATTGTTTTTACATTAAAATGTTGCATTTTTCATGTGTTTTACATAGTAGAGAGGAGTCCAATGAAACTATAATCAAACCAGTCTCTTCTTTGAGATTAAAAACTTACAGTATATAAACTAACATCCTTTTCAGTCTTCCTTTTCTCATTCGTAGAGCAAAAATTTGATAGTTTCTTCATTGCCTTTTACTCCCCAGCTGTTATAAAAACTCTGCTGTAATTTTCAGTGATTATTTCAATATAAAGGCAGCTTAAAAGGACTGATGTTTCTGTTAAACCAGTGGGATACAGTGAAATTACACAACCAAAAATTCAATAACAATCCATGTATTTTCACATTTTGTTTTTCTTCATTTCAATTAGAGTTTGTAAAAAACCATCTAAGGGTGATGTGTGTATATTTTTTTAATGTATTTTCTTTTTCTGACTGTAGAATACTTTATCCTATTCTGGCTTAATATTATTTAATAATATTGCTCTGGTGTATATCAATTTTGCTGTCAGGACATGCATATAAGTGGTTGCAATTATCACCAGTGTGAAAATACAGAGCCCCATTTTTTGAATATATAACTGATTAAATCCCAGAATTTGACTCCAGAAGTGATAGAGGTTACAGGGGGAGTTCTTACTGGGTTATAATAAAACAACAAATTTGCATATTCTTATTTGTAGCAATGTTACAGTACATTTATATTCTTTATTTCTTTCTTTATTTTATTTTATTTTTACAGTTTTTCAGGCACACCAGTTGGGAAACACTGCATTAAGAAACAATGAAATTGAAAAGAAATATGCATTTATATTAGTTTTATTGTTTCTTTTATTCCCCAAACAATTGCCTGCTAATAAATTTAGTTTGCAATGTTCTTTGGAGCAAATTTGGACTCTGTAGTGACAGTCGTGATAAAGAATAAGGCACATATAGTATCGTTCAAAAGTTTAAGGTCAATAATTTGTTTTATGTTTTTGAAAGAAGTCTTATTATAACTATTTTCTATTTTAATATATTTCAAATACATTTTTTTGTAACATTATAAATGTCTTTAATTTTACTCTATGATTACTTTAATGGAGAAAAAAAAAAAAGCAGACAAGCAAACAAAAAATCTTATTGACACCAAACCTTTGAACTTTTAGAAAAGGCATGGAGATTGTTTCATTGACTCCAATTAGTCAATGAGTAAAACATGCGCTTACTTAACTGGAACAATAAAAGTAAGCCATTCATAGTTCTAGGATTCTTCTAAAAAGTATAAACAGTGTGACATCCATTTGATGGCACTAGTAGTGTCGAAATTACATGCATCACCTTAAAAACTCAATACATTTTATGAACAGGTCCCTTTCTTTCAACAATATTAGCACTAATACCACTTACTCTGTTCAAACAATATTTGCAAGAGCCATATTTTAATCCAATGCGATTGCAATGTCAATGCATAATCAATCTGTTCTGCACTGTTTGTCTTCAACAAAGTCCAAAGATCTGGTTGCTTTACTGGCTGGTGCGATACTGTTCTCATCTGACTTGTTTTTGAAGAGAAAGGACGTTGAATGGCAATTGCACTTCAGGGGCAGAATTATCAGCACTAGCAGCCTCTGTGCCTGGAAGTTAAGAGTTGTTTGGCACGTACACCACTTTCTTTTCTAACTCTCTGTGAGAAGCAGAGAAGATGGAGAACTTGTGGGCATAGATGAGCAGAGGCGTCTAAAAGCCACAGCCCCCATCTCACTGCTTAAACATCTTCCCCTCGGGGCGAGAGGGTTTGCAGCCTTGATATGCAGCTTGGATGAGAATAGACAAGGCATTTAATGTTGCAGCGTATCTGGCATTGTAAGAACCGAATTTGCCATCCTGCTCAAATATATATGACTCACGTGCTCCCAGGCACTGTCGAGAGTCATTACAGCCCCTAATCTGTTTAGCCTAAAGAGACATTAACGTCAAAAATGCCTGTAATCCAGGAAAGAAAAAGCGAAAAGAGAACATGAACAGAAACGAAGACCTACATAATAAAATAAAGTACTAAAATGTGATGGATGCATGGACATGATTATCCTTCGCCATGTCTGTTACACCAAATTACTGTGGCACAGCTTGATATCTGCTGCTCTTCTGTGCTGCCCGACAATCAGGATGGTACACGCGGGACCGCCGCACGTCATGCATTTTTATACTCCTCTTCGGCCTCGCTCTAACTAGGGGTGTCACGGATGTTGAGCATGGTAACCTTTCTTTATATTGTTTCTAAGGCTTGAAAATGGGTTTTATTCTGGGTTGAAGATGAGATAAGCAAGGAGCCTCACTAGTGAGAGTCAGAGGTGGGTTATTATAATGGAAGAGATTCACATTTCTTGCCTCTATCCTTTTTGTCTTCTCCATCTGAAGCTCTCCATTTCTCTCCCTCCAAATCTTGTTACCTACACCATATCTGTTCCCTTTGCAGTTTTCATGTTTCACAAAATCCCATTCTCTCATCGCCTCTCTCTCCGTTCCCTTGTCTATCTTCAGCTATCTTCTCAGCCAAATGTCCCCGAGTCCTCCTCTCCCAATGTCTCTGATGTCCAGGCCCTCTTACGCCTCTCCTCGGCCGCGGTCTATTGGGAGCATGAGGCATCAAAGCCCTTCAGGGATGGCTTTTTCAAAAGTGGCATCTCATGAAACCACGCAAACATCCACGCAGGGTCCTGGAATAGCAATCTCTCTTTTCAAATGAGGATACGGCTTCATTTCACACTTCCCAAACCGTTTTCCTCCTCTCCTCATGTGAGTATGTTTGAATATCCGCCATCATCATCGAGCTTGATTTCTCAGCCGTTCCCTGGGATGATGAGTCTCCGACATACCGCTGTGAGACGGCAGTCGTCGAATGTGCATCATCACGCGGGGTCGATTCCTCATGACTTGTCGTGTCTGTCTCCGCTCACCTGCATTTCCCTCCTCCGGGGTCAGCCCTAGGGACGTGGGCTCGCTCGCATAAATCCAGCTGTGGATAAATATGGTTACAGATGTTAAGCAGGGATGACACTTTACCTCCAAGTGCCCCCTACTGCCACACTGGCCTCTCATAAATCCACCAGTCCTGAGATGTTTGGATCCACTCGATAAGAAGCAGAGAGCATGTAATTACACGGCAGCAGGGTCTTATTGGGATCTCAGCCCTCCCCTGCCTCAATTCATCTTAATTGCTGGCCCTCACAAATCTATATCTACCCCCTCTCATTTCCACTCTTGAGACATTTGATAGTTCACCTGTGATGTTTGCTGTCTTGGAGCTGCTTGCATGGAGCAAATACTGGCAAAATTTGCGGAAAACACAGGTGTCAGGTGTAGTTTGCCAAAAATTAATATAAAGTTTTATAGCATGATTTCTGAAGGATTATGTGAAATGTGACCAAATTCACCTCTGCATCACAGGAATAAAGTACATTTTAAAATAAATTAAATAGAAAACAGTCTTGGTGATTATAAGAGTTTTTAAAATTGTACTGATCCCAAAAATGTGAATAACACGGCTGTCAAGGTGTAGTTTGCCAAAAATGAAAATAAAGTAATTGTTCATTGTCAGTGTCTTTCTCAAACTGTGTGAGTTTTATTTTCAGATCTGTGGAACATAAAAGAAGATATTTTGAAGAATATTTTTATTCATACAATGAAAGTACACTGGGGAAAGAAAAAAAAAATTGGTGTAGAAACAATTTTCTATCAGAAATTGCCAGTAAATTTCACGAACAATTAGAAGGAAATGGCAAGTAACACATTGAATTAAATGTGAAATTTTTGAGTAGATGAAATCATGATCCCCACTCACAAAAATACTCTTCTTTTTTAGTTATCACCAGAACGACAAGTGTTTCGTCTAATTGTCTAAGTAATTAAATAGATTGATGCACAAAAATAAAGCATGTAGTGACAAAAGTGTGTGATGCAAACGGCTCTGTGAAATTTTGAAGTAGAAAAACTGAAATAGTATTTTCTTGCCCCTTTATTTTCTTGTTTTATTTTTTATAAAAAAAAAATAAATAAAAAAAATAAACACTATAGTGTAAACAGAGTTCAAAAATTGGTCCCTCTTGACTTTAATTGTATGGCCTAAATAAATAAATAAATAAATAAATGTTCAACAGAAGAAATAATCTCAGACAGGATTGAAACAACATAAATTGAATGAATAAATTGTTAGTTTTTTCCACTTTAACATGTAATTTGAGCATTTTTATTGAACATATTTTATTTTCCGATATATGTATTTGCATTATGAATTGAAATGCTATAGGAAATGCCTCTCCAATTGTCTTGGGTGATATCCTATATTACAGGGCAGTGAAAAAGTGATGTAATTTAAGGTAACGTTCAAAACTTATGACCACAAATGACTTTGGCGCTGACGGAAAGCGAAAAATGCTCAGAAACGCTCATGCTTCATAAATATTCTCTGGCTAAATTAAATGAGCGTAAGGTCATAACTAAAGCGAAGAATGATATCAAACCGGCCAGCCCTGAGCACAGACAACGCACATCATCCCTCAAGCCATGTAAAAGGAACATTTTTACAAGTTCATCGGGGCAAAAGTGTCATTGTTTTAATTACCTTTGCAGGCTTTCTGCGAAACAAATTAATCATGTGTCCCTTTTAAAGGAGAGCCCTCTTAATTATGTGGCTCAGAAATGGTTTTCATTATGAACTAAATGATTTCCCATGTGCAAAATGTACAATGTGCAAATGTACAATACTTAATGTTAATGCACCACCCTTCAAAAGTTTGGAGTAAGTAATTTTTATGTATTTGCTGTATTATTATTATTATTATTAAAATCATTGTTCAGAGTAGTGTGTCTATTTTTTACACACACGTACGCACGTACGCGTGCACACACACACACACACACACACACACACACACACCCATTACCATTTATTAAAAGAAATCAATACAATAAATTGATCAAAAGTGACAGTAAATACATTTATAATATTACAAAAGATTTCTCTTTCAAATAAATGCTGTTCTTGAACTTTCTAATCATCAAAGAATCCATACATTTGAACAGTAGTATACTAGGTAATTAGTTATTTAGCTAACATGAAACATACATTGACAACAATTTTATAGGCTAATTTCTACATATTTCATTTTTATATACATTTTACATTTACATTTTGCATATTCCACAAAATGCATTTTTAACAATTTTTAACTTTTGTTAATAATGGACAATTGAAATTAATGAAATTAACATTTCATTATTGTTGCATTATGTAATGTTAACAAATTGAACTAACTGCACAGTGTTGCCTGTTTCAGTATTGACACTTATACTAAAATAAACAAAAACACATAAGAAATTCTGCAGTAATTATATAACATTTAACTTTCCTGAGTTTATGGACTTGTATGTACATGTTAAGTGTGTGTGTGTGTGTGTGTGTTTTCTGCTGACCTGCTGTGATGGTGTGTTTGACTTATAGGTGATATTTCATTGTTGTTGAGTTTCGATGATGGTTAAATTCCACCTGACAAGCAAATGTAATTAATTGTATGCGCTAACATGTTAACTTTGACAGCCCTAGTTTTCTTTCATTTTTTTTTTTTTTTCTCTCAGGCTGGCAGTTCATACTTCCTCAGACAAGCTTCCTCAAGGGGACAGCTGGTGCATAATCCAGGGAACAACATAGGAGAGAGCAAAGAGTCTCCATAAACAGTGCTGTGAAGAAACAAATACGCAAACAGTCATACAAGGAAAAAAAAAGAAAGAAAAACAAACACATGTACAGAGCTTTGTACAAACACTCTTACACAAATCTTGTATGTTCTATGTAGTACATAAATAATTGCATCTACATAAATAGCTGCACTCTGCACTCATCTGCCAAAGCAAATAAATAAATAAATAAATAAATATCAGCGCTGTAAGTACAGTTTACAAATACAAAATATATCTGTGAATATAGTTGAAACTAAAATGTGATATTACATAATACATTTCCATATATGGAAAACACATATTCATAAACTTTTTATCTCATTTTATTGTTTGCATATTTACACATTTTGTATACAAAAATGCAAGTAATGGCACATAAGAAAAGAATTGTTTACTAAAAACAAATATTTAAATTTTAGGATTTGGTGAGGTCATGGCAAATAATTGTAAAAATAGATTTTACAAATATAAATGTATGAAATATAAATATACACACGCGCACACACACACAGTTTGTTTTTGTGAATTGTGGGAACATTCCACAGCTGTAATGGTTTTTATATTGTACAAACCGTATTTTCTATCGCCCTACACCAACCCTACACCTAAACCTACCCTTTACAGGAAACTTTGTGCAGTTTTACTTTCTCAAAAACTCATTCTGTATGATTTATAAGCCTTTTGAAATATGGGCACATATGGAAATGTCCTCATAAGTCACCTTCTCCTTGTAATACCTGTGCCATACCCATGTCATTATACAAATTTGTGTCCTCATATGTCACAAACACACACACACACACACACACACACACACACGTTTGTATACATATATTGAATATGTTACATACATGTTCTCAAAACATATATAGTATATATGTTCAGATATATTTATACACACACTGCCATATTTTATCACATGCACATCTATATATTATGAATTGTACATACATAATTACATTGTTAAATAGGTAAATATACTGTTACAAATCCATATGTATTAATCAATATATTGTAATATATATTCACACAATATATTATTCTGTGTATTTTAATATACATTAAATAATTCAATATATTGATTATTAATTTATTATAATATATATTAACATATAATGTATTTGCATAACAGTTGTTAATAGAGCTTGTTAGTGCCCTTATGCTCACAAAAATAAGTCCTTCTAAATGCACTGTCACATCCTACGGGGAGCAAGGAGTGAGGAGACGAGGAGAATATTCAATAATCCATTTTATTAAAGTTAACACAGGGAACATGGATCACAGGGGATAGACAAACAATACCGGACGGGGAAACGAAGCTCGACACAGGGCTTTTATACTAAACATAACGAGGGGACTAAAGGGACACACCTGGGAACAAATCAAAGACAATCAGGGACAGGAGCAGGAAAAACCAAATAAGGACATGGAAACACAAGGAGCACGAGGAAACACAAGACACGGGGACAAAGGTCTGACATGCATGTTTTTATTATCTGCATTTTCTTTCCTCTGATCCTTAAGAACACAAATGGAAACATCTAGTCTGCTTTTTCGTGTGTCCAGTGTTCATTCAATGTATCAAATTTAGCAACAATTACTTAAAAAACCGACAATGTCTGTGTTTTCCTTGCAATATTTAAAGTGGTTTCAACAGTGAACACACTCTTACCCATTTTTCATTTTTCTTAAGAACGTTTCTGAGAATTGGTGATGGTCAGGGAAGACAGTGACTCAGAGTTCATTATCTGAGTTGGTCGTGTGGCTTGTGTCGTGTTGAATGCGAATAAGCGCGCATGTGTTTTTTCTGAGTGTATGTGCGTCTATCTGTCAAAGTCTCTCTGCGCTGACTAAACTCAGGCTCGGTGAAAAACACAGCCTTTTTTTGACACCCACGTCTTCCACCCCTTCTCCATCTGTCTCTGTTGCCATGATACGATACTGATGTGAGCCTCTGCTCCCTCTCCAGAAGCTTTCAACCCCTCACCTCTCCCACTGTCATTCACTTTCCCTCTCACCATCATTCCGAATCAAGGCCGTTCAATAATAAGAGGTGATTAAAGTCTATTCAATTTATTTAATCATGGCCATCTTTTCCTTGCAATAATTTATGGTTGGTCAATGCACTCATGGTTGTGAAATGTTAATTTTGGGTGGCTTTAATCACAATTATTAGATTTAAAAACTGCAATAAAGCAAGCATAGAAAATAAGCATTTGTAAGGAATTTAAAATAGACAAACAGCTCTGAGAAGCAGATACAAAAGTATACTGAGAGAACATTCAGAAGCACAATATATTGACAA